>JAJEKV010000070.1:1333456-2080994 GCA_021234155.1 Isoetes taiwanensis
TTATTGTACTTCGTTCAATTTTGTGTGCTTGGAAAAGAAACTAAGGACTCTGAGGAGACAAATAAATTACAAAGTCTAAAAGTCCGGATTGGATACATCTCATTCGCCATCATGATTATAGAAGTATAACGAAATTTGGAGGAACAAATAAGAAGCAAGTGTATAAGGCAAAGCGCCAGCATGTGACTTCAACTTCGTGTGTGAGGCACACACTTTAAAGGTGAAAATATTTAGCCGGTGAGGTAATATCAAAAATGTGTTGCATTTTTTGTTCATAATTTTGTAGTGAATTCACTAAACTTTGAACTACCATCGTTTTGGGCACTCTTAGAGGAAAACAGCATGTGTTTTCAATGTCTATTTTGTTTGTCCTTAAAAATATTACTATTTCTCAAACCAAACTAGGGGCCAAAAAATGGTACCAAACAAATTTGATAAAATAGTCAAATTGTCACACTTGTCAAATATACCAAAGAAAAGGGCATTTTTGGGAGATTTTAAGGGAATCTTTCAAAGATTCCTTTTAAAGTCTAGACAAATTAGTGCGTTTCATTTTAAACTTTGTTAGAACTAAGCTATATATGGGCGTGCATAATTAGATCAAGCTTTAAGTCGCTAGTCCTTTGAATGATGAAGAAACACCATCTAAAATCCAGCTCTCTATTTGAGCGTGCGCGAGCCTAATGGCCAAAATGCTTAGCTTATCAGGCTTCTCTATTATGGGAAAATGGAACGGAAATGTGCTAAGGATGCAGCGGATGATTTATCATCCCAACCGTTTTCTAAGGCATGAGCGTAATACGAGTACACTGTTCCGGAGTTTTTTGCATTGCACCCTTGTAACTTGGAAAATATGTAGCCAACGGTCCTCAAATCGTTAAGGCATCCGGCTGATCTGGTATTTGCATGTAGCCGCCCGGATCATACAAATCTATACATCCTTTCTCATCTTTCTTATCCGCGGCGGTCGGTAAGCTCACCATGAAAAAGGCAATCCTTGAATGAGTAATTCGAGCTTCACGGCTTGCCTAAGATCAAACTTGCCATTGCAAATTTTTTGAAAAATAAGCGGATCGAACTGGTTGCATGTCCAGGGCTCTACCACATCCAATATGTTAGCAGCTCAAATTAGGTCGGCTCAAATTATGTCTAATGGAGCTGCATAAACCTTAGGTCAAAAATATTTTCTTTTAAATCGTCTTCGTCATTAGGTTTGAAGAGTCTTTGCCATAATGGCTCTATTAAAAAGTAAAATACTATGTTTACCATATATTTCTAAAACCACCATTTGGCCAATGCCAATTATTTAAATGCTACACACTTGCCCGTCAATTACATCCGTGCCCATTGCATCAGAAAACTTTGCCATGTCAAATAGCTCACCTATTTCGAATCTTGAGTTATAGTCGGTTCAATATTTGAAGAAATTTTTCCTGATTGGACCTACACAAATATTTTGAGTCAGGCATTGCCTTTTAGTGAACCATAGGTCCCTGCATTTACCAGAGGTGAACATGCACTCCAAAGTAATTAGTGATTAAATGCACCCAATAGTGAACATCAATAAAAAAAACCTACCACCGGATGGTGGCAGCGGTAATAAATGTAAACTGCCGTGATGACTCATGGTGGATACCGGGTGCGATGCGCTGGCGTAGGTGTCGGCGTCATATTGACACTTAATTATATAGCCGCACGGCGTAGTGGCATATGTAAAGTAGGCAACTATAAGAGCCAAGCGTAACCATATGAGTATCAAGCCTGCGTGGCTAGTGGAATACTATAGACATGGTACACTAATGTGGCATGACATGTCACTCTGCTTCTGTATAACTCAGGAAGCGTCCAAAGCGTTTGTACCCGTGAGGAGGCAATGCCTCGTACAATCTGCACAAATATAGCGAAGTAATGTAGTTTTAGATGCGGTTAAATAGGAAGACCAAAAATCTATGAGAGGAGATTCCCCGCGAGGTGTTTGATCTTCAAAATCACCCAGAGCAAAGGAAGAGAGCATCACCCGGGTATCCTAGTGAAATGAGTACATCCTAAAAACAATGACTGAACTAGCATCGCTAGACCAGCATCTACCTCGGTCAATCCCTTGGTAGTATTATCATCCTAATATCTAAAGCTTGAACAAGCGGTCTGAACTAGTACCTCTTTCCAAGCCTAAGTAATAGACTATTAATCAATGACTAAAAAGAATTAAAAGCATATGCATTATGAAGTGAAATTCTTTCACTATATTTAGCGAGGCGAGCGGAAAGAAAGAATTCCATCTTTTTAGATGTTTATCAACGTATCATATCATACCTTGAATCATATCATATCCTTAAAAGAAGAAAATAATCTTTTAACCCAAATATCTTCTATATCATATTTCATGTTTTTAAAAAATTGAGTACAAAGCATTCCAAAAATAAAAAGTTGATATTAATAACGGTTTGAAATCTGTTTTGTCATTTAGATGAGCTTCTTGCGACACCAAGCTTGTTTCTATTTCTGACCATATTCTCTTCCACAACTCCATCATTCAACAAGCCTAGTCCAACTACAAAGCAAAGGGAACAATGGGAAGAAAATCAGGTACTGCAATGTCCGAGTACTGTTAAGTGAAAGCGGTATCGGGGCAAAGATAAGAGTTACATTGGGATTCGAGTTCATCGATGATTACCCATTGTGCCTTTTGCCACAGTTAGAACTTACTAGCAAAAATGAAAAGGAGAATATATTAGCTTAGCGCCATTATCATGTATGCATTATATAGTACCCTCTGTGATCTTGCTAAAATTAATATTATTCCTTTGCTGATGTCAATAATGCAAAGTCCACTGCTGTTACATATCCAGCCAGCACGGAAGTAGATTAAGTGTTTACGGCGGATCAAAAGCATATCTTTGCATTCATGTGCTTATCTGGCTATGTTCTCTACAAACCCCAACAAAAGCGGCAAAGGGGACATAAACCATGAGGAAACTGGCGAAGCCACGGATCCACGCGTGCATGAAACCGGTGCGAGCAATTGTGCATCATCCTCAGCCTCGTCCTTCGTTAATTCATAAAGCGGTGCGCGCACCACGATATCTCCCACATTTTTGCTGCTTCCTCGCAGTTCACGGTGAGTTAAATAGTGGAAAATGCTTCCGGATCTTCCTTGTTGAGACCTTCTTTGGCCCTTGGCTGCGCACTCATACGGGCTTATTTGCGATTAGCATCATGTGGAGCGCCTTTGGCCATAAAACAATAGAAAATTATGACAACAAAGAAATAATGAACCATAGAAGTTAGCGAAGCATCATTTTGAGTTCGTTTTCTACAAACTTCCTTCTAGCGTGCTCATGTATTCGAAACAGTAAATGTGACCTTATATATTGCTTTGTGTTAGCCGGTATTGCCCTGAATTATCATGGCTGTCCTCCACTCGGATTTGGCCAACCACCTAGCAAGCAACTCTCTCTTTGCTCAAATATAGATTTGACTTTCTTTTTAAAGTCTAACCTTTGACTTGAAGAACATTTTCATAAGTGGTGGCATAGAGAAACAAAACCAAAAATGAGTAATATTCCATCAATTAAGTTTAGAATGGCTCTCTGGAGCAAGCATTTTGTCATGTTGCACATCGCTAATGGGACACTTTCCTTTCATGTATTTTCTAAACATATATGTATGATGTATGTATATACTACTCACGTGTATCAACGCCTGAAGATCTACAAATCTATTCATGTGTCTTACATGCATATGTATGATACATGGGTGTCCTTCACAATGGCGGCTCGAGGTATATCGGCCACCGGTTATACATGCGAGGACTTTCCCCTCCATGGCAATCATCTCTGCCATGAAGGCGGGGCCCTCCGTCTATTCGGGCCATCTATGAAATGAGGCCGAGAAAGAAGGACCGCGAAGGGTCATTAGGCCCGTAGCCGATTGGGACTCCCTGCGTGTGAGCATGAATACAGGGTTAGCACCGCGGCATGAATATACATAAATAACCACCACTAAGGGTGGCATCCATCCCCTAATATACCAGCGGCATTAGAATATGCATCTAATCCTCACGAAAACACCCAGAACGGGTTCCTACCCGGCCAGGCTTCCCATTGAGGATCATTTGAAGCTGACTGGGCCTCAAGGATAGGCAGGCCAGAGTCTTAGCATGGTGGGCGGCATAGAACATTGGCTAGGGTTGTCCCTCCATCCGCCCTCATTTTGCTAGGGATGGGTCGATTCATGCTATGGCTTTGCTATAGCCTTCAGGAAGAGCAAACTCAGGGCATCACCCTCGACCTACTCAGGTTCAGCAGCCTGGTCGATGAGGCAGGTGGGGAGGCGTCCTTCCGAGAATCCGCAGTTTCCATGGGTGAGCTAGAGAATGCGTGCCGCGCTCAGCGACCCATCCAGTGCAGGTACCCCACTCACCTAAATCTACTCCCAGGAGTGCATGGTGCTCCACTCTGGGGATCACCTCTACACCCGAGTGTCGGACCCATGCAGGCCCTCCAGCGTGTGGAAGCTGTCGAGGCCCTAGCCCAGCCAGGAGTCTCGGGGAGCCTTGTATGCTCGCCAAAGACCCCACCCCTCATGTCCTGCTTGTGTTCCTTGTCACGGTGTAAAGCCAGACCATAGCATCTAGGACCCAGGTGGAGTTTCTTGTGCCACCGAGGCAGCATTTAATGGGAGATTTGTGCGAGCATTTCTAGGAGCATACTACAATACTGCGGTTGAGAGGCCTCTGCAGAAGTAATCCCAGGTTTCAAAGTTAGATTAAACAAAAGACTAACAATCATCCTTCGAGCAAGAGCAGAGTGAATATAAAGGAACTTGTTTGTGCAATCAAGGGTTGGTTCTATGATTGATTCACAAAGAGCAGAGAAAGAGAGGGACACAACCAAGTGTTATCTAGAAATTCACATAGCCACCTACCTGAATTCAGGCTGGACTGGTTTCCATGAGCCTCCATCTTAAGGAGTTGAGAATTCATTTGTTACTTCCACGGGGGCCGCTGTTATGGTGATCTTACGCAGAATTGTATGATGGCCAGCTCACTGGCCTTCCTTGAGTCGATCTTGAGTCAATCCCGGGGATAGGGGTCAAGTTGGCATCAAACTTGGCAATCCCATCTTTGCTTGTCGATTGGGCAGGTGGCGCCTCCCAAATGGTAATTAGTCTAATTTCCTAGGTTATAGGTTATTATTATTAATGTGTTAAATTAGCATAGCTAATTTAATCCTTTTAAGGTAACTCCTAGGTTGCAATTAAATTCCCATTACAAATACATGGCGTGAAGCCAGAGTATCTCCCATTACAAATACATGGCGTGGCCAGGTATAACTACATGGAGCGTCACATTCTCCCTCCTTAAAATTATCTTTGTCCTCGGCATTGAGGTTAACTAATGAGGACATAAGTGAAGCGAATTATAAAATAAAATTAAAATATAACATCAATATTTTGAAATTATAGTATTTGGGCGATAATACATCGAAGTTGAAAATATCAAAACTTATCATCAAAGAGAGTTTAGGACCGAAGTCCGATTTAAAACATTCGACAACAAAATTCATACATACATGTAGACAAAACCAATCACGGGAAAAGTTGGGTCATCGGCAACCCTCTATACAAAGCGGTGGCGACTTGTTCATTGGCACACACACAACCATATACCGTAGGTTAATAATATGATTAAGTTGTGGTTGAAGGGACCACCCCCTACAAATAAAAGAAAAAATATCTAGAAGGGAATCTATCATGTGTGCGGTTTGCAATTCATTGTGGCATAAGGAATGGTGGAGTTCCCATTATGGCCGGAATGAGCGATCTATTTACTAGATGCCTTTCTAGCAATTCGCGGTCATGTCAACATCAACAATACACCACGTCCTAGAGAACGAAAGGTGATCTCATCATCGGTTATTATTATCATATCGATCGTCTACCCCTCTAGAACATGATTCTCCGGTCAATCAAGCCTTCAAGCTTCTGTAGGAAGCGGGGTTGATAGCATGTCGTTGATAGTGAGATTCCGCGCGAAGTCGGATAGTGCTTCTCAAGGTCTATCTTCATCACCGGGTAGCATCTTCAAGCGGTAAGTGCTTCCCACTTGACCAAGTATTTGCAACATTTGAGTCATCCTTAGATGCGTTTGTAGCTTCGATCAAGAAGAGCTTGAGGCACTATTTCCAATTTGCTCTTGATCATTTCTAGGAGGGTAGGGGTATCAAAAACCTCCCTCGGATCGAGGGGGTGTGTTGCTTGAGGAAGACTCGTGAAAGACCTTGTGGATCTTCAAGCGGGGGTGGCAAGTCCAAGCGATATGCTGTTCTCCCCAGGCGTTGATGTAATCTGAGCGGCCCGACCCATCTGGGTGCCAACTTCTTCTGATTACCAATTTTAAGCTTGGCTTGTTTTACTTTGATCTTAAGCCAAACTGATTAAGCCCACCTGGAAGATTTGTGGGGTTCGGTGCTTATCCTAGACTCTTCTGACGACTGCGTCTGCGACCAATAAGCAACTTGAACTTCTTCCACCAAGGCACATTTCTAAAGGAGTTGTTGAGAGACCTCCACTTTAGAAACAGGATTATGCCACGTGTCTGGAGTAAGACATTGATAGCCATAATTTATCATGAAGGGAGACATTCTAGAAGACTCCTGCTTTGTACTTTAATATGCTGTTATAGGCGAATTCTACCAAGTAAATATAATCCGCCCATTGTATTTGTTTTACTCCATACATAGCTTCTTAGCATATCTTCCGATAATACGATTGACCGCGTTACGTTTGACCATCGTCTACGAGGATGGTAGAGTATTGTACTCATGGCAAGCTTGTGCGGATGGTGGCGAAGAAATCCTTCGAGAATGCCCGACAAACTTAGGATCCCTATCCGATACAATTACCTCCGGCATCCCGTGCAACCTGAAAATTTCCTTTGCAAAGAGCAAAGGCGGATTGTCGAAGAAGCGGTGTCAATAGTGGTGCGACATGGCGGAAGTGAGCCATCTTTGATAATTTGTCGACCCGACCATTAAGGCATCATACCCGCAGTGCGTGGAAGCCCCACAATGAAATCCATGGTTATGACTTCCCACTTGGCGTTGGGCACATCAAAGGTTGCAACTCGGGAACTCTTAATTGCTCAGCCTTGGTTTTGGCGACAAACGACAATGTTTGATGTACCTAGCAATATCCTTCTTCATGGAAGGCCAAAAATAGCTGGGCGGATCTTAAAGTAAGTTTTCATAAAACCATGTCACTATATAGAACGTTGTGTGTATCATGGAGAATCGACTTTTCGCACCCACGAAGTCAACTGGAACACACAACTTATCTTTGTAATATAATAAATTGCCCTCCTTCTTATATGAGCGGAATGCTTCCACGTTCTCTATCGATACGGGCTTCCTTACCCAAACTTTCCCAAATATTACGAATTCGGGATGCGTGGCCAAAGTGCGTTCTATTTGCTTCCAAACTTCATTGGTGAGTGTGGAAATAGCATTACAATGGGTGCGGGTTATGAAGGGATGGCGTGACAAAGCATCCCTTAACCACATTGTTAGCTTCCACGTTTATATACAATCTCGAAGTCATATTCCTCGAGGAATTCCATCCATCTGCGGCGTGCGTAGATTGGTTTGGTGGGTGGATAAATGGCGGAGACTCACGATGATCCATATCGGCTGAAATCTTCTACCAAAGAAGGTAGTGTCTCCAAATCACGGAGAAACACGAACAAGCTGCCAGCAACTCCTGGTCATGGGTAGGATATCGGCTGCTACGCATCATTCATCTTCTTTGAATGCGTAAGCAACAACTCTCCCCTCACGCATTAGAACTCCACCCATTAGCTATCTTACTAGCATCGGTGGCTACCGATCCTTTTCGAGGATCGAGGCAAGGTAAGGACGGTGCAGGTGTTAAGGCATCCTTGAGCTTACGGCCCGACTTGGACTTTTGTTTTCCAATGTTCCATCAATCCTTTACTTTCTCATGCCTTGTGAGATTAGTAAGAGGTCGACAATTGTTGCAAAATCCTTAACAAATTCGATAATATCTGCGGAGTCCCAAGAAACTCCGGACCTCGAAACATTAGGCGGAATGGGCCAATCCTTTCTTTGCTTCTATCTTGGCTAGTGCAGTAGCAATTCCTTCTGTGAGATAATATGCCCCAAATAGTCTACCCTCTCGGTTGGCGAACGCATTTAGAGAACTTGGCAAAGAGCTGATGAAGCCTTAGCTTTGCAAAGCTAATCGAAGGTGTTGTTCATCTTGCTGCAAGGTTTTACTATAGATGAGAATGTCATCAAAGAAAATGACAACAAAGTCATCCAAGTATTGGCCCGGAAGATGTCATTCATCAACCGCATAAGCGTTGCGGTTTGGTCAATCAAAAGGCATGGCCGGTGAATTCATAATGCCCATATCTGAGTACGAAAGCGGACTTATGGATGTCCTCTTCCTTTATCCTTATCTGATGGTACGGGCGCCAAATCAACCTTTGAAAATATTTTGCCCCTTATGGCGGTCCATAAGATCATACGCCCTAGGCAAAGCATAGCGATTCTTGATGGTATGCTTATTGAGTTGCCTATAATCAATACACATCCTTAAAGGAGCCATCTTTCTTCTTGACAAAAGAATAGGGCGCCAAATGGTGGCTCTTGGGCGAATAAACCCCGGTCCGGTAACTCTTGTAGGCTGTTTCTTAAGCTCTGCTAACTCAGGAGGACTCATTAATGCGGGGCTTTGTGGTAGGCTTAGTACCGGTTCAAGAGTTATCTCACATTCCACCCCTCTGAAAGGAGGAAGCTTGTGGATCTCATCACGGAAAAAAGATCGCTAAATTCTCGAAGAAGGGTAGCAATGTACGAGGGTAAAGTTGATTACTAACTGTTGTTTGGAGTCCGACTCAATGGAAGCAAGTTTAATGAGGCAAAGGAGTTCATTCTGGCGTATAGCTTTTTCCTAGCTGCTTTATTGACATTGGCCGCATAGCGGGTGTAATGAATCACCTTTTATCGTCCTACGTGCTCCATTAAGCGGCGTTGAAGGTGACCTCCCGTTTCTCCACAGTCTATGTGGGCCACAGCGAGGCAGCTAAAAACTCCATTCCACAATAAGATCATATTTGCCAATGTCCATTAACTTCGGCACCCAAGGCAAGCCCGTTTTTTTTGGCAATTGCATTTTAAGGTTATCTGGCGGACCATGAGTGTGTCGATCTTCACAGCTAGCTAATGTGGGCGGCTTAGGCGGGATCTCAAGCGTTTCGAGTTGCGTACACAGGCCATTCTAGGAGAAGCAAAATTATCGTTACTACGCGTGTCCATCAAAATTATGAAGGGCTTCTTGTCTACTTGGCCTATTGTAGAAATATGAGAGGCTGACTTTTCGGCGTTACTGTTTCTATAGCGGCAAGAATATGAGGCGCACCATGAATGTACTCGGGGAGCCTAGATCCTCAGCGGCAAGGTTGGACTCCAATCTTCCCAATCCGAAGTCGGCCATGGCGGTTAGGCGGTCTGCGTGGCGTCGCGGACAATTACGCATGAAGTGTCAGGCCTCATGCACCGGTAGCATGCCTTATCTCGGCGAACTGTTCTCTGGCCTCTTTAGGGATGGACTGTAAAGAGGCCCGAACTTCCCTTACCAGCATTGTTACGCTTATCCAGGCATAAAAAGCGACTTTCTTCTCTGGCGGCCATAAGAATTGTCTTGAGGGGGCTGAACTTGGCGAGCGGGGTTTTGTAAGGTGTGGGCGGCGTGGTTGCGGTAAGGAGCGGAGTCCGGGATCTTTGGTTCTTTGGCGTGTCTTCCTCAAGGCTTAATGCCTTAGCTTCGCCCTCTGCTCTTGATTTTGGGTCTATGGCCTTGACCATGCGTTTAATGGATGGGGCCAACCCTTCAATGTAGCCCTCTCGCCCTTTTCTCATTCATTCACGATACATACAACCTCAAACGCATGAATTAGTCGGTGTAGGCCTGCCCGACATGCCCTTCATTCCAACTTTGTAGAAAGGTCACAATCTGTTGGCATTTGTCGCGCGAGCCGCGTATCGCGATTTAAAAGCCTTAGCGAACTTCTTGAACTTGCATACGCTCTCCCTCCGGTGCCCAGCTCTGGCGTAACCCTTCCACCAAATCACGGGCATTTCGGTGGGTTAGGTGGTGGCGACCTTCCTGTATCTTTCTCGTCATTCCATAGGACTTCCCGAATTCCTTCATTTAGATCCAACCAAGATTCGCATTCAAGCCTCCTGCGGATTTCCCATCAAAGCGAGCCAACTTCGGTTCTTCCATATACTAGTGATGGTCATCAGCGGTTTTTCGGTATTCCTTATCCTTCGCCTTGAATGGTCCTTTATCGATGGCGAGGACCCGAAGAACCGAAGTGATTGAAGGTGAGGCGGCTATCCTTAGAGGAACCGATGGCGCTTAGCATGAGTCCTCCTGCAATGCAGTGCAGGGGCTAGCTCTGGGAGGAGATGGCTGTTGTGCAGGTGGACTCAATGGTCGCGGAGGTAATTCCGGTCCGTCCTCCTGAGTATGTGGCAGTGGATTGGTATGCAACACATAAGCCTGTAACTCGCCGAGTTGCCTTTTCATTAACATCAATTCCTGTTCAGGGGTGAGCCTACTGGCGTTGGAGGGTGTTTGCCAAGCGGCGTTACGTACACCGTCTATAGGAATCATTCATGAATATATAAGCAGATTTACATTAATGTACAATCCCTTTTTAAGTTAATCGAAACAAAAGTATATACAAACAGAAAACAATATTTGTATTTCATTCAAGTTGAGTACAACAACGGGTTGATTGATACATGGATTGAGACAAAAGTAGGTATGATACAATGGGAACTTTTAAAGTTCTACTTGCACACAGCGTAACCACAACAAAAACATAGCGGAAGAGACCAAGCCTAGGGGGTTGGCGAAGGGTACAGGATCATGGCGGTACTCTCCCGCTGGCTTCGGACGAGTTTATAAGCGTGCCGAACTTGGACAATGATTGCTGGTACTCCCATGTTGGGCTGATAATCGAAGGTTAAAGAGCCTTCGCATCGCATAAAGAGTTGCCAAAAAGTGGTTTGTTGGCGTCCTCGAAGCTTAGTGCACGGTCATATTCGGTAGTCCCAGTGCGACCGGGGTCATCTTGAGATCCTCAAAGCTTCGGTCCACGAGGATGTTAACTATCTCTAGCCCTTTGTCGGGTCATAGAGTTCCCCAGTGGCGGTGGTTTCGTTTCATAGCCTTCCTCCCACTCGGATATTCACCATATCTCGGCCATAGTCACAGTGCAGCGGCCGGATCGTCCCTCCTAACCATATCGGTGATTCTCTCCTCATATTCCCAAATGGTTTCCTCTGCAGCATAGTTGGAATAAATAGAGAACATTTTGTAATTCCATTATATTCTAAAGTTTTAATACTTTTGAAGAGGATGTCATAAAAAAACACACAATTCAATAATACTCCTCAAAGAGAACTTTGTATTTAATAAGTAAAAAAGGTACACCATTTGTCAATATGGTCCATTCAATTGCCAATCGAAAATCCCAAGAACACACATATATAAATATATAAGAAAAACTAGCAAAACATATATATATATATATGCATTTTTCATAACAAAATATACTAGGAACTAGGCCACGCCTCTTGATCCTTAGCCCCTAGGAGGTGGTGGAGGCCGATTGGTGTCCATGTGAGTAACCCCTGGGGTCTCTTGTGGCGCCACTTAGCAGATGCAACCTACGGTGGATAGGCAGCGGCCAATGGGGCTGCCGTGAGGGAGCTTCATGCCCATCAAGGTGCAATGTCGACCCAAGGCGTCGGGGGCAAGATCCCCGTCAGAGTACATCGTAAACGTCACGATGGGGAAGCTCTTTGTGGCGACCCGGTGTAGAGAAGTGCGGGGGGCCCACCATGAAGCTTCACCTCGGCCTAGATCTCGGGGCTATGAAGAGGACTTGTCCATAAAATTTGAAGGCCGACAAGAAGAAAGCGGGTAAGGTGGTTACCCGGCACTTTCCCTTCTGAAGTCTCGAGATCTTTGCCACTTCTTTATCAAGTCCATGGGGACTTCTTCCTCCTTGAGCTCTGTTGCTCCTCCTTCTTGTCTTGTGGGGTTATGGTATAAATCTTCACCCTCATCATGCGAGTTTTAGGGAACCTCAACCATATTAATGTTTGGGGCGTGAGGTCCCATGGCATGAAGGCATCACAGTGCGGGTTCTTGGCTGGTTCTCGCATCCGCAAAGTCGCCTTGAAGCGTAATAGAGTCTCCGCCCGGCTCTAGGGTCTCTGGCGGGCGAACCGGTTGGTGCACCTCGGGAGAGCTTCGGTAGAAGTGAAGTCGATGAAATCATCCATACAATACTCCGCCAGCTCGTAAAATTACATGGTCTTTGCGCTTGCGTGAAATCCGACCACCGTGATCGTCCGGATAATATCATCCAAGAGAAGGTATTCACGCCCACGGTGATAAATAAGCTTGGAAGGCCGTCTAACCCCGACAAGCCTATAGGTTGGTCACGGCGGTGGTAGCTCCTCCCTAGCTCTTTCCAGCGGGCAAAATTAAGCCCATTCCTATATGCTCGTCATCCCCTCCTCGGAGGATTACGGTAGCCTTGCCCTTCTCTCTTGCCCGGCAAGATTTCATCCTCAACGTGGGTCCATGAGGATGGCTAGGCGAAAGTAGCTTCCGGTCTGCTTTGCCCACGATCTTTGGACCAGGTAGGTGTTTACCCCATCGGAGTTTCCCCTTCAAGGCGTCATAAGCATGTGTCCCCGCTGGCATCTGGCAGAACTATCTCGGCTCCAAATACAAGTGGGGAGGATCCCCGAGAGGAGAATACGGAGGGCGCATTTCCTCCATGTAAAAAGTCAAGGAATCCGGCGTGAGTCCAGGATCTGCATTTACATATTAAAGGAGATCTATCGTTGGCATAGCAAAAGTACCGCGGCAGTCGAAAGGGAACTGTGGATCCCATTTCTCTCCATCAAGGTACCGAGGCGGCAAAGGGTTGGTGGCAATATGGCTAGAAAGGAGGAGAGGAAAAGAAGCGTTTAAAATAACCTTACAGGTCCCCTTTTAAACCCTTTTATTAAAAGCGGCGGTCGGCATTTTATTTTAAATTTAACATAAAAAAAACATTAAACTTTTAATTCAAAATAAAAGCCTCTTTATTAATTATCACAAAAAAATATGTACAAATCACGGATCCCATATCCCTAGGCTAAGGTTGCTCCCAGTATCCCTACGGGCGAGGGCTAAATCCTTAGGCATTATGGTGACCCTCTTTGCGTGGATAAAGCGCAAGGTTGGCATCACCAAAAAGTGCTACCAAGTAGGCTTGACAGCCCTTGGAAGCCAAAAATTACAAAATGCGGAAGCGGAGGCCGGTCTTAAATTGATGTCGCGATCTCCGGTACCAATCACGAAAGGTAGCTTCTCGATCGAAGGTCGTGGACTTAAAATTTGCGGATCTCCCGCAATGCCACGATGCAGGGTGGGAACAGATGAGGCTTCATTGCGAGCCAGAGCGATGTTGGCACCGTCTTAGCCCGACAATAGTAGGGAGTTGTCCACTGCCATTTTTGCGCCTCCCGGTCGGGCTGGTCTTCTTCTAAAGCCCGTGATCCTTAACTTATCCTTGTATTATTACTAGGCCTTATGAAGCGACCACTCCGGGCTTAGCGATTGGGATCGTCGGTTTTGGGTTTACGAGCCCCTCCCGGATCACCTCCCCGGTGGTCCCGCCCGATCTTGTCGGTCCCGCTCATCTTGCTCAACTTCACCGGCGCTCTTCCCAGAAGCTCTCCTTAGGTCTTCTTGGATCACGAGCAAAGGTGACGACGCGGCGATTAAGTTCCGACATGAATACCCGTTGTGGCATACCCATATCTATCACGAATAGTTTGTCGGATAGTCTATCGCTGATAACGGGGGATTTCTCTCCATACAAAGGCTGTTGGAACCCTCATGCCCGTGGTATGGGGAACCTCAATAACTCTGCCATCAATGGCCAACAAAGCCGTCCCAGAATCTGCGTTACTCCCTACCCCTGGGCTCTTTGTGTCATTTCGCTCAATCTCGGTGGGTCGTCTCCCCGGCAAAACCCCTAATACGGCCATTGACCTCGAATCCGACATCTTCCTCCTCAGTATGGCCTTCACTGTTCGGGAGGATAAAATTTGATGAGCATCATTACCATATCAGGTTGCTCAACAAGGGTATATGGGGCTGGCGTTCAGTTCGTGGGATGAGGAATGGCTCACAGAAGTGATAGGCGGGGATATGGAATCCTATCGTTGTTCTCAAACCTATTGACCAGCTCATCCAACAAGATGTCGATGAGGGCTGGGTCAGTAGCCATGTGCTTAGCAATCATGGCGTGAAGTCTCCACGATGCTCATGGTGGGCCGGATCCGGCGCTCTTGGTAATGGCCATAGCGGGTAGTGTGCTTGTGCGGCGGGGGGATGGCAAAGGGCTAAGATGCACAAGGCACAAGAGAAGAGCAGCAAGGTCCCATCGGTGGCGATGGCGGAGGCTCAAAGTGATTCGGAGACACGCGCTTAAAGCAAATGACGAAAATGGTTTGCTAGAACGGCCAGTAACTTTTAAAATTTCAAAATTTTTCCTTATTAACTTCAAAATTTTTTATTTAAAACAAAAATTATCTGTGCGGAAATCTCTGCGGTCGGGCGTGATGGCATTATGCGACCTTCGCCTCGGTAGGGCGTCGTCAATGTAAAGCGCGCCAGAGTTGACTGGCGGGCAGCGTTGACTCAAATCGACGGCCGCGTCCGACAAACCGACATTCGGTAACCGATCTTGACTGCAAAGCGACAAAAAGGCAAAGCGGCGCCCGAGTTCATTTTAGTTACGCCCTTGACCATTTTAAGCCTAGAGTTGCTTTTTTAGGGTAATTGATGCACGCCTAATCCAATGGAGCCATCATCTTAAGTCATTTGAGCTACCCATCGGCTTTGCTAGGCCTCCAATCTTGGCCCCTCCACTTCAAAGCTACAATTTCTTAACTTAACCTAACACCAAGCCAAACAACAAAGAGAACTAACGACACATTGACTTAGCCTCCCTCCTAACTTCGGTGCTACTCGAGTTAGTGTTTGGCCGTGCTATGATTTGAACAACCGAAATCACGGCTCACGATACCATTGTGGCGCTCGAATATATCCCGACCCTCGGACGTTATACATCGCGAGGACTTCCCCTCCATGGCAATCATCTCACCATGGCAGGGCCCTCAGGTCTATTTAGGGCCATCTATGAAATGAGGCGAAAGAAGGAGACGAAGGTCATTCGCCCACGCCTTGATGGGACTCCTAATACGTCGCGAGCATGAATACAAGGGTTAGCACCGCGGCATGAATATACATAAATAACCACCACGGAAGGGTGGCGCATCCATCTAATATATATCAGCGGCGTAGAATATGCATCTAATCCTCTGAAAACACCCGAGAACCCGGGTTCTACCCTTTCGACTCACTCGGTGAGGATCGTTGTACTTTGGAATGGGCCTCAAAGGGATCAGCAGCCCAGGAGTCTTGGCATGGCGTTAGGCGGCATAGAACATTAGCTAGGGTTGTCCCCCCCATCGCCCCTCACATGCACACTTTGCAGGATGGGTCGATTCATGCTATGGCTTTGCTATAGCCTTGGGAGACGCTTCGGGGCATCACCCTGCAGGCTACTCGAGGTTCATAGCGCTTTGTCCAGATGAAGCGGACGGGGGGCGTCCCCTTCGAGAATCACATGGTTCCATGGGTGAGCTAGAGAATCACGTGCCGCATCGGCGACCCCGCATCCGCACGTACTCACTCACCTAAATCTACTCAAAGTGCATGGTGCTCCATACGGATCACCACCTCTACACCCGAGTGTCGGACCCATACCCGCCCTCAGCGTGGCCGGCTATCGTGGCCTAGCCCGCAGCCAGGAGTCTCAGGAGCCTTGTATGCTCATGCAAGACCCCCCATGTCCTGCTTGTGTTCCTTGTGCGGTGCTAAGCCGGACCATAGCATCTAGGACCCGGTGGGTTCTTGTGCCTGAGCCGCATTTAATGGGATCATGGTATTCTAGGAGCATACTACAATACGGTTGAGAGGCCTCTACCCCGTAATCCCCGTTTCAAAAGTCCAGATTAAACAAAGAACTAACAATCCATCCTTTCGAGCAAGAACCGAATTGAATATAAAGAGAACTTGTTTGTACAATCAAGGGTTAGTTTCTATGATTGATTCACAAAGAGAACAGAGAAAGCGGACACAACCAAGTGTTATCTAGAATTCACATAGCCACCTACCATTAGGCTGGACTCATTTCCATGGGAGCCTCCATCTTCTACGGGAGTTGAGAATTCAGCCGTTACTTCCCAGGGGAGGGGCGGCTTGTTATGGTGATCTTACGCAAGTGTATGATGGCCCCACTCACAGCCTTCCTTGGTCGATCTTGAGGGGAGTCAATCCCGAGGGGATGAGGTCAAGTTGGCATCAAACTTGGCAATCCCCATGCTTGCCCCAATCGATTGGGCCAGGTAATTAGGCCTCCCAAATGGTAATTAGTCTAATTTCCTGGGTTACTAGTTAAAGGTGCCCGTTCTTTGCTGAGCCTGGAGTTAAACCCGGCAATGTTGGAGACCTAGAAATAATAGGTTTGTTGGGCTGGTAATGTTGGTGTCACGGCATTTTGTATTGTAGGAACCTTTCTTTCTTTCTTTTTATTCTCCCTTTATTTTTTCTAACCAGTTCTCCCTCCCTTTGCCTTCCCTTTCCCCTTTCCTTTTTTTTCTCTTTTTCTTATCGGCTTTTTCCCTTCCTTTTTTTATCTTTCCCCGCTCTTCCCATTTTTTCCATTCTCTTTCCCTTTCCTTTCCCCTTCCTCTTCCTTTCCTTTTCCTTTTCTCTTTCCTCATGCATTTTTTTTATTCTCTTTTCTTCTTTCCTTTCCCTCCATCTTTCCATTCCTTCCATTCCCCTGCCCTTCCTTTCCTTCCATTCCTTCCATTTCATGTCCATTCCATTTATCCCTTCCTTCCATCTTCTTCCTTTCCTTTCTTTCCTTCCATCCCTCTTCATTCCTCCACCATCCCTTCCTTTCTCGTTGTCCTTTTCATTCCTCTTTCCTGTTCATTATCCTTTGATCTTTCAATTCATTCACACCATTCCATTCCTTCCTTTCCTTCCCTTCCTTCCATTCTTTCCTTCCTTTCCTTCCTTCCATTCCATTCCATTCCATTCTTCCATTCCTTCCTTTCCTTCCTTTCATTTCCTTTCCTTCCTTTCCTTTCCTTCATTTTTCCTTCATCTTCCTTCCATCTTTCCTTTCCTTCCCGTTCCTTCCATTCCTTCCTTCCTTCCATTCCTTCCATCCATTCCGTTCCAGATCCCTCCGTTCCTTTCCAGCCTCCTTCCCCTTTCCTTTCCCTTCCCTTTTCCCCTTTTCCTTTTCCTTTTCCTTTTCCTTTTCCTTTTTCCTTTTCCTTTTTCCTTTTCATGGTGAAGCCATAGTCAAGATGATTTTAGTTGAACAAATCCTCCACCATTGGTCAATCAAATCCTCGGTCTCAATTTAGGATCCATTACTAACATTATAATATAAGATAGGTTATTATTATTAATGTGTTAAATTAGCATAGCTAATTTAATCCTTTTTAAGGTAACTCCCTAGGTTGCAATTAAATTCCCATTGCAAATACATGACGTAGACCGTATCTCCCATTACAAATACATGACGTAGACCGTATAACTACCTGGAACGTCACAATACCCATGTACCTAACATCTACAGAAGGTCTACAATAAAAAAAATTCCAATTCACTGAAATTTTTTCCAATATAATGAAATTGTTTTTTTTGCTATGCAGTCGTTGAAGACTGAGTAGAGCTAGTATCCTGGGAAGTTGGGTAGCATGTGTCCTGCATGCTCTCATGTTTCCATGAAGAAGATGAAGTCCATATCTGCAGCAGCCGAGTTGAAACTATCTCCCTCCATGGAAAACCCTGACAATTTTAGAAGACCACGTAGAGGCACAATTCCTCTTTGTTGATAGAAGTTGCAGCTACAGATTTAGTGGTGGTGGCAGGGAGGGCAATAGAAGTGGAAGCATCTTGAGGCATGAAGCAACGATAGGTGAGGCAAACTAGAGCAGCAGTGCGACTGTAGTGGGCAAAGTAGGGGCATGGTTAAGAGCGGCTGAGGCCTTGGTAGAAGGGCCCCAAGGTTTGCAGCATTTGCAACATCGTTTAGCAGCCGAAAGATCTACATCTTGCCCGGGATCAGTCCCGCAGCTCTTTCCTGTCTGCGGACACTCTGAACTTACTTTTTGGTAGATTTAGATATAGTTGACAAGGATTGGAGGGGAACATTTGATGTGGAGCTACATTGGTCCAACAACAAAATCATACCTCATATATAAACTTGTACCTCCTAGGACAGGAGTCTTCGACCTTTTCTCTTGGGGTGTTGCTTGGCAGAGCTACTCCTGTGTACAAGAAATTCAGCATCATCTTCCAGCATGATACCATACAAGAGCAATGTTTGAAGGGATTATAATGCCTTGCTCAATCTAGTCCTAGTTTCGAAGCCAGTTGATGGATTGAGAAAGAAAATTCAAACAAAAGTGTCAAATTAAACAGTCTACACCAATGGATATTAATTTTGGGACTATAAAACCTACAAAATTTGATATATATGACTCTGCATTGCTAGCACTAGATTTGATTTCCTAATATTCATCTATTGTTGACTGCATTGATCTGGTTTCTGTATGCTAGTTTCAAATATAAAATTCTTGTGAGAGTATTCGCATATAATAATGGTGCCACTCTTTGCTTAATATTTTGTACACCTCATCATTTCAAAATGTCAAGTTAATTTTATATTTTTTTCTTAGTCATTTGGACTTAAATGATGTCACAATATAATGAAATATGCCTCAAAAAAATGTTTGAAACTCAATTTCGAGACTACTTCAAATTACCAAATTTTCTAAGTTAATGAGATTGTGATTATGGGTAAAATATGATGTTGGGATGCAAATAAGCACGACCCCAACACCTAGCACTAGCACCCTTCACCCCCATATCATCTTGCCCATCATTTTCTTGCCCATCATTTTGCGCGTCGACATTGTCTACATGTTGCAAACCGACATCATTATTCTCTAGTAGTGCTAGCATGCACTAGCACCCTTCACCTCCCTATCATCCCGCCCATCATTTCATTTTGAATTGTTATATATTACTAATAAATGTTGCTCACAATAATGAATCGCCCAGCAATTACCGTACCCCCCCAAAGAAAAAAAAAAAAAAAAAGAAAAAAAAGGGTGCCTTTCATTGTGTTTTTCTTGCTTTCTTCCAGGCCAGAAGGATATGTCATTTAATAAATAAGTAGAATATGAAGGTAGAAAACATCAACATGCGAAGTTGAAAGGAATGAAACTCTTTTTGACACAAAGGAACAAGCTAACTCCGACTCTGGTTGCTCAGCGGGGGAAGCTTCTGTAAGCTCTTTTGGGACTGGAGAAAGGAGCCTCCTACTAAGAAGTTGATGATTTACTGCCTACTTTGCACTTCCCACATTACAATCTATGCAAGGGGCAACCCAAAGAACTTACTTCAATTCACTTTTAATGGATAGATTTTTCTTAACTAAGTTTGCACGTTTTTAATCAATGAACATGGGATTATTGGAATGTAGGATAAGTTGCACATATGGAAAATGTTCCTATCATATGGGGGAGGCTCCCTGAATCGAATGAAAACCAAAAGTTCCAATAAATTAAAATATGATACCACAAGCCACTATATATTTGGCAAGCAAATACATCGTCATATATAGGATGATCCAAACCTCTAGCCTACTCAAGCCTCAAGAAACAAGAAATTGTAACAGCTAGGCAAAGTTTTTGTTACAGAGCTCTTTGTTTTCTCTTCGTCAACACCTTCATGCATCGTTTGGTTCTTCAAAGTTCTGCCAAATTAATTTATTATGAGCTTCCCTTCAAATAGCACGGAGGAGATGAAATTACTTGAAATAATTTGAGACTAAAATAACAGTAATCCCAAGCCGACGTGTATTACATCTTAACAAGAAGTTTGATGTAACCTATTTCTAGTTTGAAAAATTGTTGTAGGTTAACTCTAAACAATGGTCTGAAAGGGAATCATTTTTAGATTCGGTTTTCATCCAGTTACGTAATTCAATAATAGAATAGAATAGGTTTTTAGCGTCCACGGAGACCAAATGGCCTATGGGACCCAAACAAAAAGAGAGCAGCAAGCATATTACGACGATTAAAAACCCCACCCGAAGGGTTTTCGAGGGAAAACCTTTAGATAATAAGCATGCCGCACACCTTTACAATTGCATAGGACGGTTCAAGACCGTCCCCAGAGGACACAAACGCGTCCGTGCATCCATAACCTCCCCGGAGGAGAATGACCCCAACAAACCCTAAAACCAGTGAGTCAATAATGCGATGCAACGGCGGTGGCCCGGGGCACTAAGAGTCGAACATACCTCTCGGGATGGGCAAATGTCGGCGATCACGGGAGGGTATGACATTCATCCTCCCGGCGCCGGGTGGCAACACCGCAATCCTTTGCTCGTGCTTCTAGAGCCCAGCGCCACGTTTCAATGCGGGCGGCGTGCACCACGTCTTGAATGGAAGCTATAAATCCGCTCTTCATGGGCGGTAGATTTGTACAATGCTGGTGCGGGCCTCTTGTGAGCCTAGGATTGACTTGCTGCTGATAGTGTGCCAGCTTAACGTGCGTCAGAGCCTCTGCATCCCAGAGCTTGCGAAGGAAAGTAGCATCTAGGTACAGTTTAAGTGCCTCACGATCTTTCTTTGTCCTCGACACGACGCGTCATTTTACTGCCACGCCCAGCGTGAGTGGAATCCACCGGGAGCTTGCTTTGATTTCGGTTAGGGGACCCATCAGCTGGGCAAAAGCAAGATGGGGCAAGCGTGTATCCGACATAGCGACCACCTTTTGGAAGTAAACGATATGGCGTTCCAATGCGGCCCGTTGAAGGGGTAGAAATCGCCTCCTGGAGTAGGATCTGGTACATAACCGTGGACTTCACCCCCAGGGCCCGTGCCAAGAAGGCCTTCTGCACCTGCTCGAGGTCATTCCATGTGTTGAGGGAGATGACTGGACCCCACACTTCTGCCCCATACAACAGGACCGGCTCAACCAAGGCCCGAAACAAATGTGATCTGGGCCCCAAAGCGCATAACTCTTCCTTGTGGTCGTTGTTCTCGCATGGCATATAGTGCTTTCCAACCCGGTGACCCGCAACCCGATAGTCGCATCCCAATGGGTGGTAGTTGAGAACTCAATCCCCACGTTCTTGGTAGGTTGGAGCCACCTCTACCTCTTGCCCCCGGTAAGTGAAGGTGGGAAGCCTTTGGTCGCGGGACGATGCAACTAGCAAGACCCTGGCTTTGGCCAAGTTCACTTTCATGCGAATTGGCAAAAGTGTCAAGAGCATCCGGTGACGCCGCATGTCCTCCGGAGTGTAGGCCATGAGGTTGACATCGTCAAGATATATGAGTTGCCGGATGTGTGATGCATGAGATGCGCCCGCACCTCCATGCTCGTGAGAGCCAATCCTCCAACCCGATCAATGTATAGGCCAAAGAGTGTGGGGAGGGGCAACCCCGACGCACTCCAATGCTACTCGACATCGTTGTCGGCTGATGATACGGCCCGAGCATGCCTCAAACAAACCTATATACTACATTCTCAGTTCAGTGGGGGTCCCCAGTATGTCGCAATCCGTCCCCGTAGCTTGTTTTTGCGGGTATCGGTCAACGCTTTGCAAAATCAATCGAAACAACAAGATGCAAAGTTCTGCTTGGCATTCCTGCTATCCTCAATCAATGTGCGCAGAGTGAAGATATGATCAATGGTGGAATGTCCGGGCCGAAACCTGCACGTAAGAGTTTCTCGCACCTCCGCTTCCTCTGCCCATATTGTTAGCCGCTCCAAGGATGCCCAACGCTTTTGCAAGAGAGAGCCGACCATAATAGTACTGTAGTTGGGGCATTGAGGGTCCCCTGCTTTGTAGATGGGCACTACTCGCTAGTGGTCCATTGCGTGAGGGAAGCCTTCTCGCATGCTTTATTGAACAATGCCGTGAGGACAGGCACCGGAGGCCCAGCCCATTTCGAAGTTCGCCTTTACCGCATGCCATCTAAATCGCCGCCTTCCCATTAGCTAGACGTTTGTAGGCCCATGATAACATCCCCTTCTCGGATAAATCCGTGAGCCATGCCTATCTGCGGAGGGACTGGTGTCTTACCAGCCCGAAAGTCGCATAACCGCTGTAAGGCAATGCACCCCATTGCTCCGAGGTGATGTTCCCTGTGGTCAGTGTGTGTTTGCTCAAGACCCTTCTCCGCACGTCCACCTGGTGCCGGGTCCAGAGACCAAACATCCTGTTGTCGATGCTCCCAAGGTATCTCCGCCTTCTTGTTCTTGAAAAGGAGCCAGATTGGATCGATGGCCCGTGGGCTGGAGATGGGATCGCGACTTGCCTGAGTGTGCGCTTGAGCTCCCGACACTCATCATCAAACCATTTGTTGCGGGAAAGGTGGTAGTGCCTCGTGGTTCGCCGTGAGCCGCCTCTCAATAGCACCTTTTCGCCAGAAATGAATAGCGGCGAAGTCACCGCCAGATTGCTCTTGAATGATTAGATCTCAAAAACATAATGCATGTGTGCTACTAAAAGCTTCTTGCTAAAAAATGCTCGCATGCTGCCAGACTTTGAAGTTCATAACATTTGTACGTCGTTTAATGTCCTGTAACTAGCCGAACAGTAATGGCCAAGAGAGAGAGAGACAATATGCAGGTGTTGTGCCATAACAAAAAAAAAAAAAAATAGAAATCACCTGAATGCAGCAGTGTTAGATTGTGACAGACAGGCCCACAAAATGAGCATTGATACGTAGATCGCTTCTACTCCAATATTTTTTTTATGATGTGCAGAATCAAGTGATGGTGCAGTACTGGGATGCTAGCGAATTTCTGTACTGAAGTTGGACATGTTGGGCGCTGCCTTGCCTATGCCCCACTTGATTTTGGATCTTGGATACACTGCTTTTTTTTCCCAACCAATAAATAATATGCAGTTACGGATTCATTCAATTATTCCTCGGTTTCTAAAAGAACATACACAAACAAGACGATACGCGTAACTTGATCCAATTGTACAATCACTTGTGTATTGGTGGAGGGTATTCAGGGAGTGGTTGGACATATGGTTTGTGGGCGGTATTGCATTTCTAATCGTAGAAATACGTAATTTGAGGTGCTTAGGGCAATTTTTTGAGATGCTTGTCGATATGTGTTATCTATAGGCATTGTTTCGACCATGTTTCGAGCAAGATGTTTTCATCAGGCTAAAAGTAGAAGGCCGCTTGGCCAGAAGTAGAAGGCCGTCTGTTGTGGGTACGCCTGTACAGGCATGTCGAAGTTTTGGCTATGGCGGATCCCGCCGCACTCCTCCTCCCTGCCTTTTTATCTTGAACCATATCCATTTCCCCTTCCTTTCATTTCCTTCTCCATTCTTGGATTTAGCCCTTTTTGCCATCGAATTTGGTGCATTTTGACACCCTTCTCTTCAACCATTCTTCATATTTTCATTCCATTACATTTCTTTTAGTAACACCACTGGAGGGGGCAACTTCTAAACCATGAGATCTTTTTGGGAAAAACCTTATGGCTAGCCTAGAAGGAAATATTCGCACCCCAGCATCTCCACACCATGGCACCATAGCCTAACTGCAAATCTTGAAGCGAATCTGCTATTGAGCAATTGGGTTCTTATGATATTGTTAAGGGATAGGGTTGTTTCGAGTTGGAAAAGCATTCTAACCCACGAATCTGAACAAACTCCCCCTTGGACGAAATTTGGTATAACATCTTCCCTCATAATCCTTACAACTAAAATAGAGCATCTCTAACTTAGCGGCCAGTTGGAACTAGCAGAAGCCCCTGCCGTGAGAGGGGTCCAACCTTCGGCCCAAAACTAGACAGCCTGCAGATCCGCAAACACAACAAGACAATCAACAATTCAAACAACAATTCCTACTATGCAACTGCAGATTATCCACAGACTGGCTGAATCCGTAGACCGGTTGAGTCTATATATCCTCTCAAAGTCTACCTCTTCTTTTGCGCTAACACATTTGCAAACCTTATTGCATAAGCAATTGGTCTCCATTAATAGCAATAGTTGTAGCTTTAAACTACAATATTTTCACTTAGAACGAACATTATGGCTGACTAGATCATATAGCATAGATCAAAATCGGCCATGATTAACACAAAATTAGGATTTAGAAAAAGCACCAAAGTGTTTAAGATGAAGCCCTCATCATGCTTAAATGTGGGTTGCCATGTCCATTTGGCAATGCAGTGTAGCCTCATATATTTGGAGGTTATACTTAATAATCAAAATGATAAAGCCACTCTAGATAAAATAATGGATAGATACATAGAGAATTTTGAGAATGCGGTGTGTTATTGAAGATAATCGTGTCAATGTTAGCAAGGCTCCAAATAACTATAGATTCAATGAGCTTCAGTCTGAAGAATTGTGAGATGCAGATGGTGCATCACTATGCAATGCATCCAATTTGCAATGTAGCACCCTTTTGAGACCGTCCATAGCTTTGCCTTCGGAATAGCTTAGACTAGATCCACCAGGGGGTAAGAAGCCCCTAACTATAAGTCCCCATGCCTCAAATCTATCAAGTAGAAATGTATATACGTATTAAAATAAAAACCATTAGTCTCATCAAAGCCATTTATTTTATCCCCTATACTGTCGTGAGATGCAAAGGACGTTTTTTTTTTTTTTTTTTTGAGAGAATGGGGTTTTTTTCATTAATTATAGAAAAAGGTACATTGTTGTGAGTGAGTCATGTAATTGACTACTCAACATTAAGCTTAAGAACAAAGTAAACAAAATAGACATCAGTGGATGCCATGCTGTAGAAGCAGCAAAGTTGATTGAAATTAAGAGGTCCTTGTCTTCCAAAAGGTATTAAACCCCGTCTGCTGCCATCAATTGAACCACCGGAAACCGTAAATGAGTAAACTGGGCCGCTTTGAGGTTCTTAATGGGATTGGATGTAAGGAATGGAATTCAGGAATTCAGGAATTGGGATTTGATGGGATATTGGATGGAAAATGATAAGAGTGAAGGTAGTCAAATTTTGGCTGGAAATCTGTTGCAAAATGAGAGTTCTACCATTTCCCCAATTTAGCTCTTGAATAAGTCCACAAGATTGGTTGTAGACATGAGGATGATGAGTGTACCATAAGCATCGCCAAACATCTATGATGGTAATAGTGCCGCCTCAGAATATTGGAATTGTTAAATGCGTCATGTTTCGCTTATTAATTTCCATGAACCACCATAGTTGCACCATTAAGTATGTGCCTCTCGCGAAAATTCTATTGCCCAATCAATTTCGTGATCCGGGATGTCCGAATGTCAATGTTTGTGATGCCTCGACTAGGCCTCCATAATCCATAATCCATCATCTTGAATCAATATCGTGAACTAACCTCCCCCGAAAAGTGTATGCTCACCGCTCAACGGATGTGTTAAAATCTCTGCTAAGACTCATCATGTAATCTAGCAAGGAACAATCATTGTCGTAAAATGCAAGATTGCAATTTAATTTAAACAATTGATAGAACCCTATGAAATGACCAATGCTATGCCACTTGTTATCCATGTAATCTCTATCTACATGCATCCTACTAGTTGCGCCATTTCAATGTCATATATAACCCGTCTTTTTATCCGAATAGATATTCTTTTTCTCCCCATAATGACATCTATTTCTATGTTTCCATACATTCCATAAAGCAATGAAGCATAAAGAGTTTGTGAAAGCATCATCATTCATCATGAAATCCAACAGAGTAGCAGGACATATAATGTTGAAAGTATCTTCAAACCAAAGCCAAGGAGGTGAGCTTTACACAACCTAAGATGTGCTCAAAATTTTCCACATACCCACATCCAAGAGGGCAATTTGAATCAATAGGATGAGTAAGATTATTGGAGTGCCTAGAGAGCATTTTCAAGTTGGATAAACTCTTATTTGCAATAAGCCAGACAAAGTAAGAGATCTTTGGTGGCAGATAGGAATGCCAGATGTTTGTGAAGAGTCTGGTTTCAGTTTCATCCGAGATAGCCCAATCGGTTTAGCCTTCAAGGCACATTTGGTTTGTTTAAATATCTGTAGACTTTCTCCCCTCGACACTATAGCTTGGTTTGTCAAGTAGGGTCCAATCAAGAATAATGGGATTAGCCATAAGATTGATTGTGTGGACCTTGTGCATAATATATCTAAAAGAGTTCTATCGATCGAGGAACTTCCCTGATTTTGTGTTTCAAGTTAGTCCGTGTAATCCATCTGCCCTGATCCCATAGATCACCAAGGGTGAGAATATTATTATCTTTCCATTTCTTGTATATCCGTTTATGCTTGATAGCCAGAGGAGTAGACTGGTCTCTATAGAAGTTGGATTCCAAATAAATATTAGTGTTGATGTGACTGTTTTCCAGGTTGGAATGATGGAAAGTCTGATGAACCTTGTTCCGTGCAATAATCATGTTTCTCATGAGAGAGGAGAAATATTGAAATTTGGTTGAAGAGTAGTGAAAGTTTAATGTGGGAGATTGTGAGAGATGGATGCATGATGCTTTGGATGGCTAATAGAAAGCCAAGATTTGATAAAGATTGAGGCAGGATTACTATTTGAGAATATAGACTTCCAGATGTACTTACCTGCCAAGGCATAGCTTTGCAAGGCAATATTCTTACATCCCAAACCACCTTGAATTTTACTTCTGGTAATTGAGGACCAATTAACCATATGATGCTTTCCCCATATGAAATTTCTCACTATTCTCTCAATCTGCAGATAAATGCATTTGGGAGCTAGGAGTGCGAAGAGAAATAAATGTGGGAGGTCAAGAATGACAGAGTTTGCAATTAGAGTTCTTCCCCGCCAAAGAGAGACAATTGCCATAGTTCCCAAGTTTTTTCTAATCTTCTCTACAATGGGATTCCAAAAGACATTTGAGACTAGGATTGAGAGATAGAGGCATGCCTAGAAGATTAGTTGTCTCGATTCACCATACATTTTATGCCAGCAATGCTATCTCTGTTTGAAGTCCCCAATGATGGTACATTTATTCCTATTCAGGTGAATACCGGAGGCGTAAACCAAAGTTATGAATAGTCCAGCAAGAAAATGTGAATAATATTCAAGTCATTCTTGAGGAAACTGAAAGAGTCATCAGCATATTGAAGGATTGAGAGATTCGCGGATGTTGTCGGAAGGTTTAGACCAACAATTGTCCCAAATTGATTGGAGATGAGTGATAACTCTAGTTAACATTTCAAAGACAGCTAGAAATAAATATGGTGCTAAGGGGCACCCTTGTCTAACTCCTCTAGCAAGGGGGAAGAATTGTCCTGGGGATCCATTAACAAGCACAGTAGATTGAGATCTGGAGTTAAGCCCCAGGATCAACTGGATAATCTTGTGGCTGAAGCCAAGTTTCTCTAGAGAGAATTTTAGAAAGTCCCATCTAACTGTGTCAAAGGCCTTTGAAAAATCAAGCTTTAAGAGAATGCAGTCTTGATTAGTCAACTTGTTCCAATGCAAACCCTCCATGGCAGCAATGTAGTTATCTAGGATGAATCTATTTGGGAGAAATGCAGATTGATTGGAGCTAATGACTTCCTGAAGGTGAGTTTTGACCCTGTTTGCAATTATCTTAGCACAAACTTTATAAGTAGAATTTGTTAGGGAGATTGGCCTCCAATCAGAGAAAGTTTGAGGATTGTCAACCTTTGGAATTAAAGTGATAAGTCCAGCAGAAAGAGCAGGGTGTAGGTGGTTTGAATTCCAGTAGCCTTTAATCATAAGCGTGAAATCTTCTTTAATTATGTCCCAGAATTTAAGATAAAATTCGGGTGGAAGGCCATCTGGGCCAGGACTTTTCCCTTTGGCAAGACTTTTAAGAGTAGCAAAGATTTCCTCAGTGGAGGGGATAACTTCCACAGTGTTAGACATCACAATCTCACTGTGAAGGCCATTATTAATAATCATATCTGAAAATGACTTGGCTTCCTCAACTTGAGTGGGGGTATCAATTGGTTGGGAGAAGATTGCAGCATACTTGGAGCAAAAGTAGTTAGAAATCTCTTTCTGGTCATCAAGAGTAACCTCATTATCATCCTTAATGGTAGAAAGTTGGCTTTTTAGAAGCCTTGATTTGGCCACCCTGTAAAAAAATTTTGAGTTCCCATGATCCATTTTGGAAAAATATTTAAGCTTACATCTGATTGAGGAGCTTTTGGCTTCATATTCTTCAATGGTTTTGATGGCCATTTCTAGATTACCTTCTTGCCAATGGAGCTCAATATTAAGGGGATCATCCTGAAGTTTTATTCTAACCTCTTTCATATCTTGAAGGTAAGCTCTTTTCTCAGCAAGCTTATTGTCATGAAGGTGTTTGGACCAGTTTTTGATCCAGGATTTGGATTCTTTGATATTAGAATAGAATGACCTCATTGAGCTTGTAGATCTAACTCTGGGAAGGGAATTATAAAAAGCTTTGAAATCTTCACAGAATGCAGCAGAGTCCAGGAGGGAGCAATTTAGCTTGAAAGGTGCGTTACCATGCCTCTTTATGGAGATTACATGCTTGGTGATTAGAAATTGAGGCTGGTGATCAGAGATTGAGGTACACTCATCACTGTGGACAAGGCAGTTATCCCAAAAGTCGTGCTGACTGTTATTAATGTAGAATCTGTCGAGTGCACAGTACACCCTATTATTCCCTTCTTGTTTGCTTGACCAAGTATATGCTGATGTTGAGGATGGAATATGCTGAAGGAAGTGCATATCAAGCAGTAAATCCCATTGAGATCTTTCATCAGTACACATGTTTAAATCCCTACCAATTTTCATATCCCAGGTTGGGGTGTTGTTGAAGTCACCTGCCATAATCCATGTATCACAGTTTTGAGTTGAGAGCCAGTTATTTATAGAAGTCCATGTTGTAGTTCTGAGTCTAGAATCAGTTGAGGTGATAAATATTGATGATCCCAAAAAGAAATGTCCTTATTAGTGAGAACTACCGACCGCTGTGTCTTGCATGGGCTGTTATAAATCAAGTTTTGATTTAAGTGCTTCCAAATAATGCATAGTCCACCGATGTGCCTGTGGGTTTCAATCCATATAGAGGGAAACCCAGGGCCAATCCAATCAGCAAAGGTTGGAGCACTCAAAGTTAGGGGCAGTCTCAATTCTTGCAGAAGGATAATGTCACTGTCATAGTTTCTAATTTGAGATATAACTCTCCTCCTTTTTAAAGGGCCTTTTATTCCCCTGAGATTCCAGCTGAGAATCTTCATGAGGAGTGAAGGAGTAATGCAAAAAGGAGAAGGCTAATGGGATCTGCTAGCCCTTTTGGTTTTTTGTCGAGTATTGGCTGCAGGCGTGTTTTGGATTTGGCCAAGAATGCTTTTTCCTTTATTCTTCCTATTTCTTTTGGAAGATTGATTTGTTGGTTGATCAATAGTATGACTTTGATGATCAAGCAGATAGATGTCTCCCTCCCATAGATTATCATTGTTTGGAAAATGAGTGTCAGGGGCATTTTCTTTGTCAGAGTGAGGTTCAGCAGAATTATCATCTGTAGCTATATTGTCAGAGTGAGAGCACTGCCAGAATTTAGATTTGCAGCATTCATGAACTACTTTCTCAGATAAAGATGAATCAGTGAAGTTTATGGGGGAACTTACATTATTATCTACATTATTATCCACATTAGAGCAGTTAAGTAACAAATTATCTGCAACATTTAAAATGGAAAGATCTTGCCTGGTATTAGCTTGTGACTCTGAAGATCTCATTTGTTGCAGGGAGGAGTTTGCATTGTTCCCATTTGTTGACTGCTTATCACATGCTGCTACTGTTGCTATTGTGTGCTCAAGTTCTATATGCAGCAAATTATGCTCCCAACTGTTCGAGATATTTCTAATCTGTTCATCCCTATCCTTTGTGTCCACTGACAACTGTTCTGGCAGTACCTCAGTGGCTGTCATTAATTCCTTCAATTGCAGAGCTATCATTGGGGAAATGGATGCACTTTTAGCAGGGGGCAAAGGTAATTCAGTGGTTTCAGTGAGGTCAGCATGTAAGAGGGGGGAAGCAAGTATATTTTCAAAAGGTAGTGCAATGTTTTGGATGGGATGGGTGGTGATGGATGTATATGTAGGTGTGTTTTCAGGGGGAGAGTGATATGAGATCGGCTCAATGGGACCAATACAATTTTCATCTGCCTTTTTATCATCACCAGGATCATCTGGCATATCTGCAAGAATGGCATAGGAGTTTGATACTTTTAGTGTATCAATTGGATCATCATAATCTTCAGAGGGTTTAGTTTCATGAAGGTCTAAGATATTTTGGTGTTGTGGAACCTTGACTGGAACCTTGACTGGAGCTGGAAGAATCACAGATGTTGATGATGTAACCTGGTTGCCTTTTTCTTTGTCCTTTTCTTTGGGATGTGTACCTTTTTCAATAAGTAATGAAACCCCACTCAATTCATGTGAGGATTTGCTTCTCCCAGAGAATGTCATATTGGAAGAATCTATTGTTCCAACTTGTGTATCAGCAAATCCTTTGGTTGGTAATGATTGTTGACTGGTAGATTGCCTGGAATCTTTCATAATGTTCGATAGAGTCTTATGCAAATCAACTTTTGGAGGCAAAACAGAGATTTTACCTTTCCCTTTTAGCACATACCTGTTGTGCTCAATGTTTGCTTTATTTAGTTTAGCCATCTCAGTATTCTGTTTTGTTGCCAGAATAGGCTTATCTTGACAAACTGATGGTTGATCTTCCTTGATGAAGACCCCTTTGTTTAGCACCTTGATCTTCATTTGCTTGTCCTAAGATGATGTTGTTATAGTAGATATCCGAGTCAAGTAATGTGATCCGGTTTTTTTCCTCGTCAAGGTCCTGGCATCTCTGTGTTTTTGGATTCTTTTTGTACTGCCATTAACTTTGTTCCATCCATTTTGGTGCCAATGAGTAATATGATCTGGCTTATTCGTGTCCATTGCTGCATAATGAATGGATCCCAATCTGTTTGGGAATGTTAAGGTGGCTGCTTGAGATGGCCCAGCATCACCATTCCCCTCTCCGAATTTCATATGTTTACGCTTCCTTCATGTGGCGATGCAATGACTCCCTACTTTATGTCTCAGGTTACATGTCTGGCAAAGATTTGGTAATCCAATCCATCTTAGTTGAAGGATAGAGGTTTTCCCAAAGAAATCTATGAAGGATATGGAAGTGGGAATGGGTTTGGTGATATCAAGCTGGATGAAACATTTTGGAGGATAGTATGTGGAGTATTCAGTGGTTAAATAAGTACCAATGGAGCTAAAGATAGACTTGAAACAGTCTTCATTCCAATATATGGGACTGAGCTCACTCATGGAGACAGAAGCTATTTGTAGCTTTTTGAATTCATTTAAAGGTAAGGTGGCATTCCATTTTAAAAAGGATATTTGGGAGGTTTCACAAGTTGTGAGGCCAAGCTTAAGCAAGTAATTTGCAGTCCTGGAGCAACCACATTCCACGAGAATGTATGGGTGATTTAGCCAGTAGATAGAGTTTATGACAATGCCTTTGTGAAGCCTTAGGAGGTGGTCCCAAAGTTTTTCTATTTTTATACCAGTAGAATCAACTTTGGCAACGACAGCAAGCTGTGATAATGAATCAATTTTTGAGGCAATCAATGGAGAGTTTAAGTGAATACCTCTGAAAAGCTCAATATTTGTAGGGGCTCTTGATTGTTGTATCTCAAAGTCCGCAGCCAATTGCTCGTCTGAAATGATTGGTTGAGTTGGTCTTGGAAAGAGAGGAATTGGTACTCCAGAAGGATCCAATCTTGGCAAAGTGAGAGTTCCCCTTGGATCCAAAGCAAGTGTATCCCAATTAGGAGCATATGGGCTGAAGTGATTCATGTCTTTTAACAAAGGATCCGGGTTAGCAAAATCACCAAATTTGATAAATTTTGACGGATCATGGTGGAGTGCACTTAACTGTGTGAGAAGAGAGTCCCTTTGGTCAGCCGGAAAGAGCAGAAAACTATGAAGAAATGAGAGGGAATTTGAATATAGGGCTGACGGGTATTGCAAATCTTTTTTGTATTTTTGGGAAAAGTACGCCATTAATGCTGCAAAGTAAAGAAAAAGGCAAACAGAGGCTAGAGCAGAGGAATGAAGGAGTAGAAAAAGCAGGGATGAAGGCAAACTGGAAAAGAGATCTATCTAAAAACTAGGAGGGATTGGAGAACCAAATTTTACCGTAGAGAGTCCCAAGAAATTTTAAAAAGTATGAGTAATCATTCGAGAAAATCTTGACCTGAGATTTTCCTTTCCTCGACCATCCACAAAATACCCGAAAGATTGCATTCTTAAAATGTTCTTGTTGCTGTGAATTCTAGCACCCACGCCGACAATTTCGGCTTCAAATTCTTCCGAGGATGGAGTAAATGAGTATTCAGGGGCTAAACAGAGTCCGGGAAGAATTGTTTGAGAAGAAAACTATCCCGAGCTCTGGAGGATGGTCCAGAGAGAAACCACAAGTAATTCTTTGATCCCCGCTTGAATAGTGAAAAATTTAGTATCCATTCATAGAAAAATTGATGAGGAAACCGAATTTTGCAAGGCCTCTACAAGCCCTGCAAGCATTGGCAAGTAATTCGAATCAGAAGGGGAAAATTTTCTTAGAGAAGGATCAAGAACGAGTTTGAATCGAAAAAGACAAGGAATTCAAAAAAAATGGCGCTCGGTGATGACGTGTCCATCATGTCTAGGGGGGACCCGTAAAGCAAAGGACGTTTTCGATGGAATGCTACAATATTTTAGGCCTCCGGCTTTAGTACAATGGGAACGTAATAAAAATACTCCCATGATAAGTGCCAACAACCATTACCTGTGATCGCTTCCTGTAAAACACTCATGCTGCTGGTGGCCAATTTCTGCATAATCTCTATCTTGTCTGCGGACCGGAGCATCGCACATGGGTTTTCTATTTTTTGGATGGAAGGATACGAAGGGGAAAGCATCTAACAGTCCACATTTATCCACGTCACTATTTGTATGAGGTGTCTGACACGTATAGGCTAAGAAGGCAGCAAATATTGTTTTTTTTTTTTTAGGCAAGCCTGCTAAAGACAACCATAAACAACTAAAACAACTAAATTTGCAATATCTTTTTTCGAGTTGCTTGAAGGGCAAATCCTTGAGTTGGAAGGTGGGATGATAGAATATTATTTGTGTACCATTGGATGTGTTGATTTGATGGTGCAGATGCTCTGTTCCCTCAATGTTATGTGAAGTTTCTCGGTGCCTAGGTTACCGTTGATGATCCTCGTGAACATGCATTAGGGAGCTATCCTGCCATCAAAGTAGTCCTCCCCAGAAGTATTCCGCCACTGCCATATTACAGAGAGGGAGGAAGTTTTGGCTATGGCGGATCCCGCCCCACTCCTCCTCCCTGCCTTTTTATCTTAAACCATATCCATTTCCCCTTCCTTTCATTTCCTTCTCCATTCTTGGCTTTATCCTTTTTGCCATCGAATTTGGTGCATTTTGACACCCTTCTCTTCAATCATTCTTCATATTTTCATTCCATTACATTTCTTTTAGTAACACCACTGGGCGGGGCAACTTCTGGACCATGAGATCTTTTTGGGAAAAACCTTATGGCTGGCCTAGAAGGAAGTATTCGCACCCCAGCATCTCCACACCATGGCACCATAGCCTAACTGCAAATCTTGGAGCGAATCTGCTATTGAGCAGTTGGGTTCTTGTGATATTGTTAAGGGATAGGGTTGTTTCGAGTTGGGAAAGCATTCTATCCCACGAATCTCAACAAACTCCCCCTTGGACGAAATTTGGTATAACATCTTCCCTCATAATCCTTACAACTAAAATAGAGCATCTTTAACTTAGCAGCCAGTTGGAACTATATATCCTCTCGAAGTCTACCTTTTCTCTTGCGCTAACACATTTTGCAAACCTTATTGCATAAGGAATTGGTCTCCATTAATAGCAGTAGTTGCAGCTTTAAACTACAATAGTTTCACTTAGAACGAACATTATGGTTGACTAGATCATATAGCATAGATCAAAATTGGCCATGATTAACACAAAACTAGGATTTACAAAAAGCACAAAAGTGTTTAAAATGAAGCCCTCCTCATGTTTAAATGTGGGTTGCCATGTCCATTTGGCAATGGAGTTTAGCCTCATATATTTGGAGGTTATACTTAATAATCAAAATGATAAAGCCACTTTAGACTAAAATAATAGATAGATACATAGAGAATTTTGAGACTGCAGTGTGTTTTTGAAGATAATCGAGTCAATGTTAGCAAGGCTCCAAATAACCATCGATTCGATTAGCCAACATTTTATAACTGAAATATCTATGAACTTGGTATGTAGTATTATAAGAGGAGCTAGGAATTGGATGATATGATTAGAACTTTGGAAGATATTGTCTATAGCATATATTGGATGCAAATATTATTATAAGATATCGTTATGAAGTAACAAATTTCATCTGAAGAAAAAGAAAGTATTTTTAATCTTACACAAACTAAAGAGGAAGAGCATTTTCAAAAGCATTTCAACGGGGTTGCAGAGTGGTCTGTGAGACCATATACCCTATCAACATTGGAGACCATGAGCGCACAACATTGCTATATGAGATGCATACCACCAATGTGGCACTACATATTAATTGCTAGTTTTTCTTCTATGTGTAGATGATAGTTCAAAAACACTATATTATTCTATGAGGAATATTCAGCGCCCAACATGTAGGAGATATCATCTTCATTCCATCCTTCATTTCTCAACCTTTTTGAAACTTGCTCCAATATTTCATCCACCACGTTAGAATTGGGATGAAGGCCTGCCTTAAATTCGAGTTTGTGCTCCTTGTTCTGGCTTGTGCATGCAAATTTTCTACCCTTCACTAAATCAACCTTATGTATTTTGAACATAGTGCAATAGTTCTTGCAAGACACAGAGACAGATCTGCAAGGAAGAATTTTGTCTACTGTCAAGAAAAAACTCGTCACGTTTGAAGCATGCAAGGAAAGCTTGAATCCTTGCAGCTTGAAAATAGGGTTACCAAATTTATGCTGCGAAGAAGCAATGTAACAGTGGCGATAAACGGGAACTAAAATGGGAGCTTTTTCAAATTCAATTTGGGCAACGGAAAGAGCCTGCTGCAAATTGGGTGGTTTTGGGCTCCATGATTTGGGCCAGAAAAACCCTTTTTCGACTGCAGCACAGAGGCGCAGAATGGGCAGATTAATGAGCTTTTTAAGCGGCTGCATGTCTGCAGAGCGCCAGTTCGGAAAATGGGATCCATGAGGAACACCGACTGTCAGAAGATGGCGAAGATCGGGCGGAAATTTGATCCCAAAGGCTGCCTCAATTTGCTGGAATTCTGATTCCGACAGCCCGCCTTCAACCCTAATGCCTCTGCCTCTCAGATGGTCGATCACATTTTTGCCCTTAAACATGCCCATGCTAGGCTAATGCTTCCTTTTCCAATATTTATTTCTAGCCTTGGTCTGTCTTTATGGCCCTTGTGCCATCCATATACAATCCCCACAACGTGTTCTCTCTACATACCCTTCCTCGTGGCGTGGTTCTAGTTCCATCCACGGGTGAAAGCATGATACGGTGTACCACTTTTGGAACCATCAAAAGTACCTTCACTGGGTACTTTTAAAACTGGTACTTTTTGTTCTTTCTTCTCATTAAAATCAATTCAAAACTTTTGAATTGAAGGTCAATAACATGTCAATCTATAGTATTAAAGGATAACAATACTATTAGAGACTAAAATTAATGAATCAACTCTCAAACTTATTGTTTATTGAGACATTTATGCAAGTTCACAGTACCTAGTGTTGGGTACTTTTTTGGGTAGTTTTGCACTCCCTAAAAAGAACTTTAGATGGTACACCCTAGCATGCTTTTACCCCCACACAATATGCTTTTGGATTTGTGGTCCTCTACATGGTCCCCGACTTCAATGTTCAATGTTACCCCATCCATTGAAGAAATTCTGACACCTAGGTCATTACCTTGGCTTTAGTAGTCCAGAATATGCAAGGCAACAGTCTCGTTGGACAGAGAGATTAAGGTCACCCTCATGTGACTACACCTTGATACGTGTTCTCATTCTGTTCCTTACTCGATGTACAGTGCTAACATGGTATTTAATAATTTTACTAAGAGTGTCGTTTTTGCACATACTTAACAAGATGTAACGCCCAATTCAACTTGTTCTCCATTATATTCGAGATGTTCTCCAAAGTATGTTGTCCATCATCACATACTTTGAGCACTTACATTCGGGATGTTTGGAAGGAAAGGGCAGACATAATTGATCTGTATAATTTAATGCTTAACTTTGATCTATATAGCGCCTTGGATGAGTGCGCTTAGATTTCACTCAAACTTTTGTAATTGTTTTGCCATAGAGGCCTGAGGGCCTAATCGGGACCGTCGTAAATCGAGTCCGGGATGTGGTATTTCCGGACTTTTTTTGTGGTGTTTCCGGCCACCCGTTATCAGCCACTGTGCACTTCACAGTTTTAAGCCCAGAATCAACTGCTTTAGGTCATTTTTTGCTTGATCCGACTCTATCTGAGCTCAAATCACTTCCTCTCTTCATCAAACTAGTGTTAAAGAGGAAGACAAAGCGATTGGAAGGGCTTTTGAAGCATTTCAAGCCGTCCAGGGAGCTGCAAGAAGGATCCGGCCAAAGATTTTGACTCCATCGCGCAGTTTCGCGCTTGGTTTTTGGCTAGAAATACCACTTTTTGGCCAGAAACACCATATTTTTGGCCAGAAACACCACTTTTTTTTGGCCAGAAACACCACTTTTTTGGCCGGAAATACCACTTGGCTGATATCGGATGGCCGGACACACCACAAAAAATATCCAGAAATACCACATCCCGGACTCGATATACGGGCGCCCGCCTAATTGGCTTTATAAATATCATATCATATCATATCATATCATATCATATCATATCATATCATATCATATCATATCATATCATATCATATATATATTCTGTTTCTTATTAGATCCTTATGTAATGTCCTAACTATGCCTATCTCACATGCATTCGTTTGTCGATCGTTGATAAGTACCCTTTAGCATCCTATTTGTATTTTTAACAACCTGGCCCTCAAGTTTTAATGCTGAGATCAGGTCTCAACCGTTGGTTGCAATGGTGTTACCTACCAGTAACACTTAAAAATGTGCATAAACACCTAGTTTGTTATGTCAAATGGCTTCTCTAGCTTCTGGTTTCTGGCACCTTTCCATTTATGCCCGTGCATTTCCATGGCGAGTAAGGCATCATGGCCCTTCCCCTTGATGGCTATGCTGCCGAGGATGACGGATCCTTATCTATTTGTGTAGCTTGAATTGAAAAAATTTCTGCCCTAGATCTATTCTTGTCCTTGAATATAGCTATTGCCTTGAACTCTTTTATCGTCAAAAGTGTTTCAGTTGTTAAATAGTAAATACATCTAATATTCACTAGTTAGGTTCAAATTACAGAGATGGGTTCTTTCGCTCTAGAAAAAATCTAGAGAAGATATTAAGTGCTAATCCACCTGAAATGAGTCATTCAAATGGTTCTATCTACTTATCAACTCGACATATAAAATCAAGGGAAGATTTTGAGGGGCCATGCTACAAAATGTAAGGTAGCTCGCTGCACCTTTAGGATGATAAGTCATTGTCCGGACTAGGAGACCTCCAACTTATGGGTGTTAGCTAGGCTTATGGGAATGTACTCAGAAGTCATTCTTGATCGATTTCAATTAGCTCCCCGTTAGCCTAGAACTAAGCAACTTAGACTTGCTTGTTACATCATGGAGATCCGAGATCCATGGTGAGGATAGTAAGTGTCGAGTCTCTAGCTTAAGATGGGTAGTTTCTTTATGCATGACACTGGTTGAGTTTTCTTTCTTAATTCACTCAGGGTGCATCCCTTAGGCCATTGGGGGAATTGACTTTGCCACATGACAAACCAGACAAGAAATATTGTTTTCATTACTTCAATGTACCTTGTTTCCCAAATTTGATAAGGGCAGCATGAAAATCTTGTAATTTTAAAAACTCAAGTATGTTCAGCTTTCTCCCGTAGCATGAACTTGTTTGTCCTACTGCAATCAAGTTTGCTTCTCTTTTTGTGCTTGCGAATGGGAATGGATATCATATTATGTCTTTGTTTTCATGGACATGTCATAGTTTGGTTGAATCAAACAACATAGGAGTAATCGACATTTGACTATAAGGATGTACATATAAGGATGCCTCCCCATTTGGCAAACAGTTCCCAAAACGGTGTTCCTCTCACAAACCAAGCAACCCATTTTGGAAGACATGGCAACGGCTTCTTCTCTCGTGGAAAGGGACAAAGGACTTCCATATAGCCCAGTTTGCAACTGAGGTTGTCTTGTAGCCAGTGGGACTTTGTCTTGTAGCTTGTATTCACAACCGTGGTTGTCTATAGCTTGTGCATTTTATTTTTTGTGAGGGATTTCAAATAGTTTGTCTTACAATGTGGCCTAATGGGGAAGCACCCTAAGTATGTGAGGAGCATACCAAGTGTCCATATCAAACAATCTCCTATATACGTGTCGCATGCTATACATAAAACTAAACACCTCCAAATGATTAATTCTACACCAGAAGCCCATACAGACACATGCCCTTGCTATGCCCGACATTGCCAAATACGCGGCTACTAGAAGAACAACAATACTAGAACCATGAGCTCCTTAGGAAAGTTGTTTCAAATTATCAATGTAACGCTAGAAGAACAACAATGTTAGAACAAGCTAATGGTGCGAATTATCAATAACAAGCTAATAATGCCCTATACTTTCGAGCAAATGTTTGCTAGTTAGCACCTATGATGAAATGTCACCACAATGTAGTAACATACATGTAAGTAAAGAGTTCCTTCCTATGAATGCTGGGAAGCAAACTTCATATACATTGGATAACGAACTCCAAATATACAATACTTAATGTCTTTTCATCACCGAAAATCAGCACAACAATAGGTAGGATCATCCCCTTTCAATTTCTTTGACAAGATCTAGAAGGGCCTCATCACATTGGCTGAATGCCAAATCAAATGATTCATGGCACACACTGAATTCTGCTGAAGGATGATAATCAGAGTAATTTTCCCAATACTCAGAAGAGGAATTTGAACGCCTGTGAATCCTAGGCAACAAAACAGGAGGCTTAGGAAGAAATATTGCACATTTAGACTCCAAACATCCTTTGCTGCTCTGCGGCTTCGTTTTGACTCCCATGTTTGAAGATCTAACAAGCTCCATTCCCCTGTTTTTTTCTGAAATATCAAGCCTGTTTGTAGGGCAAGAAGATAACGGCTTTCTTGCTCCAAATCTTTGCTTCTTTTTAGAAGAAATTAGGGCATTACCCTGCCGCTGATCTTTCTTCAGCATTTTCTTCTCATTCTTAGCCCTAGGGCTTTTTTTGGCAGTTTCTTTTGCTCTTTCTGCAACAAATGCTCTGTTTTTTTGCAACTGCGGCTTTAAATGGCAAGAACAATGGCAGATGTTACCGTAGCTGCTTAGTTCTTGGTAGCTGTAATTGTCTTGCTCTTCTAGAGAAGATAATGAAGAAGAAACCCTGGAAGTGACATGAAATGGATCTATATAGTGTCGATCATTTCCATTATCCAGAGAATAGTAAAACGCACCTTCTTCGCCTACGAACGGATCAAATTTAAGCTGTTTGGTGCTGTCGAGAAAATTAAGCGAATCTGTAGACATGCTAAAACCTGATAAGGAAAAATTGCCAAGGGCCTTGTCGCCCTTCTTTGGCCGGAGCAGCGAGAGGCAAGAAGCGCGAGATTTTCTTGCTATGGGGACATGCTACGTGGCATTTTGTTAACTATTTATTTGTTGCATTGTTCAATATTATAATAATTCAATTATTAAACCCTAGCTGGCATCAATGATGTTGTGGTTACTATTTAAGGCCTAAAATCCACTAATCAGGAAGTTTATGTACTTGCTGCAAAAACTAGTGGGCTGTTGGTGAGAAATCTAGGCTACACTTTCGTGATCCACATTCCATTGTAGCTTCGGCACTTTGAAAATCGTAGTTTTGTTTATCTCAGGTGGCGGTTTTTGGTGCTACTCCTCGGCAAGATCCCTTGTTCATTAAATTTTTGATATGTGACTTCACGTAAGAACTTTCGCTCCAAATTTCAAATTGTTGTGGAATTAGAATAGCAGCATTGATTGCTTAGCTGTGAATCTCACTGGATTTGACAAGAATTGCCAGGCCAATGGAATCTAAGCCTAAGCAGCAATATTCTTATAAACTATCCCGTGGAGGTGGTTTCATGGTGAAAGCTGGTTTCCAAGGCCCACTAGACATGTAGGTACTCCCTTGTACATTTGAATGAGAATTGAATAGAGTAGTAATTATAGTATATTATAATATTGTGGATCTGTGAAGAAACTTCCCTTTCAAAATGCAAAAAAAAAATTTGCATAAAAATTAGCAGCCATTGAACGACATGCCTGGTAGAGCTTTAAACATGGCACCTGCAAAGGCAAGAATCACAACGGTTGTAAAAACTTAGGGCTAGGGATAGTTCCCGTACGTATGAATGAAAAATTTGTATACATATAAATTTCAAAAATATCTTTTTCTTTTTTGTGTTTACGTCTTTTTCGGATTTTTTCTTGCGATGCATACACAAACTCTTTGGTTTCATGTACGCGAAAAAGAGCTCGCGTACATGAAAGTTAAAGTTTCTCGTCCGAGAACCAATGAAAGTCGCGTATGCAAATCTAAAGAGTTTGTGTACACAAACTTTTGTTCAATAAAAAAAGGGAAGTTCGTGTACCCGAAGTCTAATCGTTCACGTACATGAACTAATTCTTTACAACCACGACATATATAACTAGCTTTTCTTTTTCTTTCATATAACTCTGCTACACCAACTGCTTCACAAGCATTTTTCTAATAAATTTTTTTATCTTTGCAGTAAAAGGTAAGTTAATTTTTTAACTATTCCTTTAGTAGTTAAGTTTCAGTCTACACTTTAGTCTAGGCCCTCACATGTCGTCCCTCTGGACTTTGAAGGTTGTGACAAGGGTGGGCAACTTGTTTTATGAACAAAGCCAAACTTATATTTTAGGAGACATTAAAAAATGCAGAAAATATAAATAAATTAAGAGAAAAAATAGGCAAAAAGAAGCCCTTGTTGCCCACCCATTTGCTGCAACACACTGAATAGTTAGTGAGTGACATTCAGATTAGGTTTAGGGTTTGTATCTACTCTTTGCATAGGTAGTGACCCCTCCTAGCATTAGCGTCGTGCCGAGGGTGGGCGTCATCGCCTATGTTAAGATTGCTAGGGTCGGCCTCCCTTTGAGGCATATATTCCTCGCTTGGCACCGATGTTGACTTAGTCCGATGGTGCTGAATGCATGTGATGTGCCTTCGGAATGCTTGAAAAAATGTGTGATGGATGATGGTATTGTTGACAAAAGTCCAGCACTGATAAAAGAATGGCGAACGTTCCAATAAATTGGGCGTCTTTTGAAAAAGCATGACTTGGGCACTAGCAAGCGTGCTAGATCTAAGAACTTGTTAACCATTGAGTGGACTCATTCTAATGCTCTTCGTATTCGATAGCTAGGTCAGATAAAAAAGCTTTTCTTCTGTAATCACACAGAAGCTAGGTCAGCTAGGTAGCAGTTGGTTAGCTGGACTTGCAACATTGGTTGGTTAGTTCCGCAATGCGAGTATCAAACATAGCGTAGTTCAATGGCAGGGTTTATGAAGGTTTTATTCTTAGAGTTGAACTTAGTATTTGTAATGCAATAATGTTGTTATGAATAGGAACGCTACCATGTTATAGTGCTAGAAGCTGAATGATCTTTTCAGAACTTGCCAGTAGCTTTTGAAAACTTGCACATTCATCATGAAAGAACTTCTGTGATTATGTTTATCATCTGCTTCTGGCTTTCATATCTTGCATGGCAAATTCTTTCTGAGAGGAATATGGAAAAGAGATCATCCATTAACTAAACAATTGGCAATGTCAGTCTCAAACATTATTATCTTACCTACTTCAAAGACATCCACAACTAAAGAAGCTGATGCATAGAAGATGACATACATCCCTAATACCTACAACAAAGAAGAAAGATGATTAGTAAGCACAATAAAGAGAATTGCCATGGTAGAGCCTAATGCTCAAAGCCTTGCAGGCAAGAACATGCAACCATTCCTTCATCAATGGAATCTGTAATTAGAAAACATGGGTCAAACAAATTGTTCATTACCTTTAATATGATATACAATATATCAGGATGTTATGGCTATAGCTATCTGCCAATAGCAATTGTTCCAAACTGGCTAGACATCTGATGCTGCATGCAAGAGAACACGTTTTATTTATCCACCAGGTACAAACAAATCAACCCAAAATTCTCACTAAGATCCTCAGATTTGTGTCAGAAATCCCTTTATTGGAAGCCTACCTTTAAAAATGGGAAGCCGCCCTAAAAGAATTGCAGATATAAGTACAACTTCCCTATGGCAACTTGAGAGTAATGATGTCAATTGTTTTTTTCCCAAATGCAAGGTAACCAACAAATGCAAACAGTGACAAATGCAAACGCAGAAGCAGAGTTAATGCAGAAACTATAACATAACAGCAAGCATCTATATCTACATTTTGACGCTCTGATAACAAAGGGAACTCTGATAACACCAAGCAAGAGACCTTGCACAGACCGCAAAGATGTACCTTGCCATTTTAATGGATCTGTCTCGGACAATTTTTTCTCATTTTGTGGAGGTACTTTACGCTCTGAGCTCAACTATTGCTAGTGATTTGTATCATGATTAGGTGGTAATGGAAATAATAGTGCTATCTCTCCGGATGCCCCGGTTAGTAGGTCGGGGATGAAGCCTAACTCCAAATTTATTCAAACCCGGAAAAGCAAGTCGGGCCTAGCAAAGGAGAGTAATGACAAACCTTCCGTGATCAGCTCCGAGGAAGCAAGAGAAGAAGATTCCTAAGCTTTGAATCCTAAAGAAGGTTGTAAAAAAAAATTGTCATCGTTACTTTTTTTAGGACGATCCTACCCGGCTCAAGCACAAAATGAACGCGAAGAGAGCAATGATAAACCTTCTAGGATTGGCTCGAGGAAGCAAGAGAAGAACAGAAAATCCCCGAGAAAAAATACTTTTTAGCACGATGCCATCATCACATCATCTCTAGATTCTATGTCCGATTTTTATTTACCCTGTAGATTCGATGCTATCTACTCTCGTTTCCACCAATCCGACCTAACCGAGTGCTTAGAATGAAATGGGCCAAGTGAGACAGAGGAGAAACATGAGCCGAAATTTCGTGAGAACCACAAATGAACAAAGGAGAGCAATGAGAAACCTTCCAGACCAGCTCCAAAAGCAAGAGAAGAATAGAAAATACTGAGAAAAAAATAGGTTTTAGCATGATGCCATCACCAAAGTCTCCAGATTCGATGCCGTTTTAATTTACCCGGCAGATTTGATCTTTTACATCTACTTCGTTTCTACCAATCCGACCCAGCTGAGTGCCGAATGAAATGGGCCCGGTGATCATCTGAGGGAGAAACCCGAGCAAAATTAAGTGAACTACCCATCCATCATACTTTTTTCCTTTGCTCAAAATTTTTTTCATTGAATGTTTTTACGTAGATTCAAATTCCCCATTTAATTTCGTCAACTAAAATCAGGCAGAGAGGGAACTTTGATCCCGCATGGGGAGACCCAAGATGAAGGGAACGCCGTATGCGGCGTTACATGCGGCGTTCCGGGTACAATTCCCAACACAATCCAAAAATAAAAAAGAAGATTGTTACGGAATTTATTTTCGGGCACGTCTTTTAAGAATGTCATTATGGTGACTTTTGCCATGCAGCTGCCACCTATATCATCCTCCGATCCGAGCTCTTCTTATTCCTTTGCCATCCTCCTTCTCCGCCTATTCCTCTCCGTATTCCGACAATGGCTCGGATAAAGACTACCACTAGGAGGCCCACTGAAGAATTTGTCGGATCTGCTCCACCCAAGGAAGAGCCCAAGGAAGGCTGTGGGCCACGAAATGAAAGTTGTGACGAAATTTTCGTGCTTGGAATTGGTACACATGCAAGATCAAGGAGTTTATATTACTGAAACGGTGCAGCAGTGGGTTGATCGGGTTAATCTTGCAGAGGAGCAGCTTCTGGAGATGAAAATCCTTGCCGAAGGGAACGATCTGTTTGTGCAGCTGAGGATGCCACCACCGTACCTCCGTTAAGGTTTTTTAGTGCCACCTCCGTTAAGTTTTGCTGGACGTTTTTAGTGCCTCCTGGACGTTTTTAGTAGCTTCGGTTTTCGTTTTACCGGCTCTCCACAATAAATGCGAAATCTCCATAACTTCTTTTGTAAAGCTCCTGATCTAAAGTATTGAAACATGGGTTTGTTTTGTAAATGGGGTTGTAAACTGCCATGCACAAGTGTGAACGTTCCTTTTTGTAAAGTATAATATAATATAACATGGTTTCTGGCATTGTTTTTGTCTTTTAGTTTCTGTCTCTTAATATCTTTCGTTTATTTAATGTTGTTTTCCAAATTCAGTCTTCAAACAGTTTATGTTTTGTTGTTTCCAAAATAGGATTTTGATTATGTCTTATGTCTTCACATTTTGCCCTTAAAAAAAGAGTGTGCTAACAAAGGGTAACAGCTACTGTTGTTTTGGAAGCATTTCATTTTGCTTCTGTAATGGCTGCAGAAATGAATAATCGAGCAATGACACCATGCAGCATACCTAACTAACTCGTTCCTTAAGTAACCAATAGCCAATCTTTATTGCATGCAAAGTAAAGTGAAGATAAGTTCATATCTTAAAGATGCAAGAGATATGATAGACTCAAGATCTATAAGACAATTATCAGTCAGATCGTAAGTAAACTAAGTGGACTTGCCATCCTTGCTGCAATGTTTCCTGTAATATGCAAGATTTAATTGAACTTCAAAGGACGGGCGTCTAACTAAGTCCACAGGCTCTCTACTCTCTCTCCATGCATTGCCAGGCTTCCTCCTCATGCTAAGTACCCTGCCAAGATACCAAACCTTATGAATTGCAACAGATTTGTTCCTTTTTCTTGCTAAAGCTTGTCTAGTTTGTGGTGCCACCATGGATTCCACTGGTTCTTCGAAGTACACTGCACAATCTGTTTCAATGCCGAGCAGAGTTTGTGCATCAACATTACTTTCTTCAATGGAATATACCATAGTCTTCACCCTCGTCAGCCTCTCCTTTGATAGCCATGGATTCCCATTCAAATGGCTTACTTTTCTTCCCTTCCATCACAACATGCCAAGACACATGAGATGGCTTCCTCTTTCCACATTCATCTAACATTTCGTCAAACATATGACGTAATTCAGACCTGGCCACATCATCCTCACTAACTACCTTGTTCACCGAATCTTCACCTTGAATCTCCATATTCTCTTCCATGACATCGGTCTCATCTCCCAATGTGGTAGAGCTCAAGTCTACCGACAGACTACTATGAAACCAATCCTCGAATTTCCATGGCTCACTAAACCAACCATCACTGTCGGTACTTGTAATGCCGAGCTTGTGCAGCAGCAAGCCCTTCTTTTAAGTCCTCAATAACCGTGTCATCCATATCCATGCTACTGTAATCTGCAAGGTTACAGGTCAGCACATTCCCATTGGTATCTACCTTCTTTTTTAACTCTTGCCAAATGTGCTCTTGCTTAGCATGTGCTGCACGAAATAAGAGGGCAGTGGCAGCTTGAAACTTAGAAATATGATTGAGAGCAGAGGCACTCTTCAATAAGTCTGCCCGGTCATACGATCTTTCGTTATGCATAATGCCACCCACTTTGGAGAAGAAGTTCTCGCATACGTCCGATCCCGTGCATTGCAAGGGCAACTCTAAATGCCCAAATTCATCTCTAAAATACTTTATTAGCAGCACAACAAAATGGCATGACAATTTCATATCTATAAAGCTTTCCCGACTAATGAAGTTCTTACTCAACGAATGCGTGCTGTGGTTCTTCAACCAGAGCCTCCAAAGCCTGTTATGCACGAAGAAGACGGAATCATTGCCAAACTCCTAAAGTTTTAAAGATCAAAGCAAAATGAAAGTAACAAACAGGATTCCAACTCACCTAAAGAAGGACATTGTTGCAATAGCTTTAACCCGAGCCCTCAATAGTAGATGAGAGGAAGATGTCAATATATGATGCCACGACTTCCAAATAAACTTTTGTGCCCAAATTCTGCATCGGTGGGCCTGCAGAACCATTGCTGAGTTTGTCCAAGCATTGCTGAACCTTTCTAGAGGCAAGGCGTTGCGCAGCCCTCCAGTTTTGCCTATCCTGGCGCTTCACATCTCCAAGTTCCAGCCCATGCTTTCCTTGGCATAACTCAAAGACGTGGTGTATATCACTGAGGGTCACTAACTCATACCCTAAGTACAATCTTCTAGAGGCACTATCCATGGGATTAACAAGCTTCTTGTCGTTGTGCACGAAATCTTGGTCATGCAGCCTATAAACATCCTTATTCCTCGAGGCACTTAGTGGCCAACCGACCCATGATACCTCAAATGTACTTTCTTGTGCCTCCTTGGATGTATAATCTTCAAACATGCACGTTCTCCTCCTCGAGTCTCCGTCCGAGATGTGGCTGATTAGAGGGCCAACAACCATTCTCAAGTGCACATTCCACAACTCTTGGATTTGCTGCCACTGACGTCTCACCTCTAGGTGATCAAATCTGTTGTTACATATAAGAATAATAGCAAGGACGAGTTTGGGCAGCTTCCTATGCAAGGGATTCACGATACGAACTCTTGCATAGTGAGAAATGACATTCTCCTCGAAGGCATTTATAATGATGTTGTAGCCCTCTTTGTTGGCGCCAACTAACACCCCAAATGTGCCATTGCAAGCATGCCCTTCTTTCTTTCCACAAAAGCCAAGCAAGCAGTCATCTCTCGGAATCCAATAGACAGCCCGCTTTATGACAGTCTTGTCCTCGGCCACAATTGCTGGAACTCCCCCCAAATCCAAGTGCTGGCATTGCATGTGTCAAGTATAGACGACCTGAGCAAGATGCTTGAATGTTTCTTCCCTAAGACCAACCTTGTAAAAGAAGCTTTCTCGTGTGGAGCGCATAGTGGTGGACATGCTTGGACCTGCAAAATTAAGAGAAAGAAAATTGTGCATTCTTCTCCCTCCCCATATCTTAATTATTTCAAACAACGCCTTCGTGGTTTCCCTACATCTTCTTTTATGGCCAGGTCTGATTATGTTTTGAGCTATGTCCTTCAGAAAATCCCAAAGAGCTGGTTTTCCACTAAATTTCCCTTGCCGATGTGCCTCCACTATGTCCTGGCGGCAGAATCTGTTGACATCCTTCCTGTTCATTGATTCCTCCAGACTCCCTCTTAGCGACCTTTCTTTCATAGACAATGCAGTAACTCTCATTTTGGAAAACATTAATTCCTTATGTAACTTTCTTATCTCATAAATTGCAGACCTGGCCATTTTCTTTATCTGAATTGTATTCAGATAATCTGATCTAATACATAACTTTGTAGTTCTAAAACCCCTCGCTACCTTGTCATCTGTCTGTCTATGCACTCTCATGTAAAAATCCCTCTCCTTCGGAATAGCAACATAAAGAACATTGATAATTCACAAAGGGTTCACCAATAAGGCTGACCCTCTTGCATTTCTTATGCCTAAACGAGCCATTAATCTGTACTAAACCCTGCCCAACTACAAATGTATGCTGCAATGTAGGTTCACAATACCAATGTGTCCCAATTTTCAGCTCATGCAAAAAGGATCTTAAATCCTTCACTTTATCTCCATACTTATATTTGTTCTACCAAAAGCCCCAGCATAGTAGAGCCAAGAATGTTTCTGTTACCGAAACAATGAAACCTAAATACCCTACAAACTTAAAATACAAACCACTTATAAAGCCAGTAAGAGTACTCACGTGAACTGTTACTTGATGAAGTTTGGCTGCTCGAGCTTGGAGGGCATGGAGGGTTTGCTGCTCATGTCAAAATCAGCCCAAATGAGCTAAGATTATTCAACATTATTTCAGCTAAATGTGAACACTACTTCTAGCAAATAAAATAGAGGTTACCTGTGACGTTCCAGCATAATATACGCCCCAATACGTATATTATACTGCCACGTCACACGTACATGTCACAAGTGACATGTACTTGAGAGTAGGACAACGTTGCACCTAGGAGCTAAAAGGTTGCACCTAGGGGCAACCTTTGGATGTGGGTATGTAATTAAACATACACAACAAAAGGTTCCTTGTTCATCCATTTCCAAATGGCTTAAAGCCATTTGCCCATGTGGATGCCCTAACCTAGATAGGGTCTATATAAGGGCTAAAACCCTAGACCCTAGCTCTCCTTTCACTTTGCCAATTAGGGTTTTCTAGAGCTTCCTTTCCTCTTTCGCATTCAGGGCTTTCCTGGGCCAATTCGGCCAAGGTAAGGTTCGAAATCGCATTGCCAGTTCAAAAAGTCGGATTTTGCACAACAAGGTTCTTGAGTAGCAGCTGTCTTCGGCAAGATCGGGAGCATGGACGCCTTCCGAGATCAGGAGCAAGCCAAGGAGCAGGTATCTAGTTGTTACGTTGTGTGCAAAACCGCCTTTAAGGCGTGGCAATATGCTTGGTTTAGTATGTTAGATCATCTCTGGAAGCCTTGTAGATCCCTAGATCTCGAGACTCTAACAAATGAACCTAACATTGGATGTTAAGTAGATAGATTGATATGATTCTCTATCTACGTTACGTGATATTGCATGTATTTCACTCGTGATCTCCTTGTTGTGGGAAGGGGGTAGAGACCTAAAGGCTGTGTAGAAGATGCTCCTAGCATAGCACCTTAGTTCCCACATAATTGGCGCCCGTGCCGCAGGAGCCCACGGCTGTGGGTGAAGGGGCAAGGCGGTTGATAAGGGGAACTTGTCTCATCAGCGGACTGACCCCTCTGGTAGTAAAGCCTATCGGGGGTCTTTGCTTGGCTAGGCTTAATGGCTTGTCACTACGTGTGGGCAAGGTATGAGCTCGACACTTTCGTGGGGTGGTGGATATGACCTTCCGGTGAGTTCAAGTCAATAAAGGGCGGTGGCCCTCTAGCCGCTGCGATGAGCATGGATACCTCGGAGGAGAGCAGCTCTCTTCCCGCCTCATCGGGTTGGGGAGATGCAACCCGCCAGTAGTAGCCCCCCTCGGCTATTCACCCGGCAGGAGCTACGGCCAAGTCCCAACACTTTTCAGCCTACTACTGCAAAGTGTGCACGGAGGGGCGGATGGAGTGGACTACCCTAAACCATGTTCTATGCCAGCCAAATCCATTGCCATGAATTACATGCGCAATGAACTCGAGGCCTAGCCGTCCGGTCATCCCCTTGAGTCCGAGCCACGGTAGGATCTTTCCTTTGTATTATTGTTATAAAGGTATTGCTGACTCTGTGATGTTGCTATTGTTATGGTGATTGTGTTGTATATTATTAGTTGTGCTCACGTTTGTTTGTTACGCTTCCGCAGATAGGTCGATCCGATGGAAGACGGATGAATGACACATCCACTCTTCCCTTGCTGGCTCTGCCCCCATGGGAGTGGAGTCAGGTGGATGGCCCCTGTCAGGCAGCTGCCAGGGGGAATGCTCCTCCTTCGAATACGATGCGGGCATCGTATAAGGAGTAGGGGACGTCACATTACCTCTTGCAAAAAAGGAATGCAAATTTCCTTGATGCGGGTCTGCTTCAGCCGATTTCTTGGGCCTGCCACCTCTTGCTGCTTGGTCATTTGACTCCTTACCTATATTCATGGCAGCATGCACGTGTCTCTTTGAAAGAATATGATCTCTCATGTGGCCATTAAGACTTCCAGATCTTGGAAAGAGTTCAAGAAGCCTTTCACACATGGCACAAATAATATGAATGTCATCAAGTTTAGCATATCCACCAATGGTGCTCTCATAAAGCTTGAACACAACATCAAAAACTCTAGTTTCTTCTTGAAACTTTGCAATGGCAGGAGCTAATGTACTTTCTACTAGAGCTTGATTCTCCTTGCAAATGCTCCTCCTCAACATTGCAGGGCTGATCCTCCTTCTCCACAATCTGCTCTCCCTTCTCGTGACGGTTGAGGTTACGCTCATAATTATCGCCATGACTCTTGGACTTCAGGTGGCTGCGTTCAAAGTTACACAAGGTATCATCTCCACCTTTAACATATCGTTTCTCACATTCAAGACACCAAATAGCAAATACTGGTTTACCATGGGCATCATAAGAGCACAATTCAAACATGTCCTTTCGATTCTTTCATTGCAGCTTTGAACTCAACTTCCTCACAGCAACTTGCCATTTGGCAACATCAAACTTTGTTGCTAACTTGGATAGCAACCTATTCTTTGAAAAATGCAGATCTGATACATCATCTAAAAAGGCGGTATCTTCAACGAGAACAAGTTCATCATCATTTACCTCTTCATTGGTCTGCTCCTCGGCTATGACAGTCTGGTCTAACATCTCAAATTGGAGATTTTGAGATGAAATGCTCTCAACAACAGTCCTCTACCTTTTTTGTGCAAGCTCTCCAACCACCTTGATAGTAACCTCGTCGGTAGGAACCTTAAACCTTACCTCCTGCCTTGACGTGAAGGCCACTTCCCTATCTCCAAGAAATACAAAATTTTTCTCATCCTCCAGTAGCCCATCCGTCATTGCGGACATTCACGTAAGTGCATTCATGAGACATCATCACGAGGCCAAGGTCAGCCGCGATTCTACAACCTTCATTCACCTTAACCACTAGTGTCCTTTCCATTTTCTTCAGCCTCCCAAGAACAAAGAAACAACAAATAATATTAGAGAGATGCTTGTGAATGTATAGCATTACCAAGATGCATGCACAAAACTGATCTTAAACTGACCTTACATAGATGCACAAACCCTCTAAAAACCACATTTCTAGAATAGAGGTCGAAAGGAAGAAAGGGAAAGCTTGACCTACACAAAAAGAGCTACTAGAGCTGCTGTAGCAAATAGATGGATTTCAAAATCAAATGCTCAACAATGCTTTATGCTGCTCATCTAACTACTTCCTAATCCGTTCATGACCAAACTCTGTGGTAGATTTTTATGGGGCAGGGACGAAAAATGATACAGATCATGAGTTAGCCAGAAATCAGAAATGAAACATGTAATCATTAACTATTCCAAATCCAGGCCTTAAGCCCAAAGCTCTCCACCCAACCGGGCTGTTCCAGAGCAAAAAGATCCAGAGAAAGACGGAATATATGGAAAGGACAAATTAACACTAAAGAATCCTTTTTAGCAATTCACAAGTTTAAGGAATGGCTAGGAATTTTGGGTTCTCCCCTGATCACCAAGATCAACCAGGGATTTCACAGAGTCTGACTTGGATCTCCCTTGTTTGATGAGGCCGAACTAGAAGTAGCCCATTGTAACTTACTCACTGCAACTTGAGTCCAAGAGTTACTATAAATGTTGGTTTGTGGTCGCAATCGTCCCTGAGGCTGCCGGCCAGATGCTCCGCCTCCCTTTTAACTGTCACTGCTGCCCTTTTACAGGGATTCGATGCCAAAAGGTAAAGATTCGGTGCTCAAAATAAGTGGTATGAAGGCTTTGATATTTTAAACTTAACCTTTGGCCTTTTTTTCCTTGTACATTTATACATTACCCTTTAGGATTATCATGATTTCCCATTAGTTCTCTAAAGACCATTCTTTCTCATTTGTCAAGCTCTATAGCCACTTCCCCGAGCACCACCATATCAATTCCTCCCCTTCTCGGGATTGATCGTCCTCGATCAAGAAATTATATGGCAAGTTTGACACAACCAATTCCATGGTTGCAACCCTAGTTGAATCCACAACTAGAAAATAATCGAGTCCCTAGTTGAATCCACAACTAGAAAATAGTCAAGTCCCTAGTTGAATCCACAACTAGAAAATAATCAAGTCCAGCCCTTTAGGCTAAAAATTTCCTATTCCTACTAGGAATAGCCTCAGTTCATTTAGAGGTCTTTATTCTGTTGACCAATAAGGAATTTCATTTCAATTCTATTAGAAATGGCCTCAATTCATTTAGAGGACTTGATAACTTAGATATTTTCATAGATAAAGAATTGCAGATAACTTGCAAACTTTGCTCATACTTCTCCATAAGATGTTCATTTACATCGTAATGTCCATGTTCTGCGATAACTCAACAAACACTATTAGACTAGCAAACCCATCCTAATTAATGTGGTTCCTCTGATTTTATGCCATTAATGGAGCCATGTTCTTCAATCCATCGTGACTGCAAGTTATAAAATAAAGATTCTTCTCCTTCAGACACATATTTAAACCACTAGTGACTCTATAATTTTAAATAAAACGTGGTACAACCCTGTATTTCAGTAATACTGCAAGCAAAGTTCATTGCAAAAGCTTCAAAGATAAGAACTGGAATAACTTATTGAGCAATCATTAGAGCTGGTAGACCTAGCTTAATTAGTGTGGCTCCCTTGTTTGCTAATCCAAATAGATGGTTTCTGACGGCATCAAGTTAGTTATTCCATTAACTCCATTATAACTACAATTTAAAAAAAAACTAGAATATTGTCCTTAGTAGATACCTAGTTCAATAATTCCTTCATAATTATTGACTTTAAATAATACTCAATCGCACTTAAAAATGGTTCAGCCCTAAAGAAACCAAGCCACAACACTTCGTTTCATGATTAATTGACTCTCAAATAAATTTCTATGCACAGGCTTCCTCTCAGAGAAGTTGGGTAAACTAAATACTAATAAGCGAAAACCAAACCTTACTAACAAACCTCAAAGGCATCAGATAGTTCTTAAAAAAACCTTCATTCAAACATCGGCATTTAGCGCTTCGAATATCCAAAGGATTATTGTCTTAAAACATTGAAATTCAATGCAGGAAAATACAGCCTACAAAGGGGCTCCTCTGCTCTAGAGACAGACCGAAATCTAGCATAAGGGTTTGCAAAATGACTTGGCTTCGGTTAGATCCACAGACATCATAGAGCTTAGGGAAATAGTTTGTGGCCTGCTCTTTTCAAGAGCCGGAGAGGTAAATTTGTATTCTAGTTTCTGTCTTCTATTACCATCTTAAGAAGAGCTGAATCTCATTCAGCAGCTAAGCATGTAAATCGGTCCAGGGACAGTTCCAAACATTCTATTCAAGCTGGTCTATCCAGGTTAAAACCTACCCACAAGCTCCATGTGAAAGAAACGCAGCTCTGATACCACTTGATACAGATCATGAGTTAGCCAGAAATCAGAAATTAAACATGTAATCATTAACTATTCTAAATCCAGGCCTTAAGCCCAAAGCTCTCCACCCAACCGGGCTGTTCCATAGCAAAAAGATCCAGAGAAAGACGGAATATATGGAAAGGACAAATTAACACTAAAGAATCCTCTTTAGCAATTCACAAGTCTAAGGAATGGCTAGGAATTTGGGTTATCCCCTGATCACCGAGATCAATCGGGGATTTCACAGAGTCTGGCTTGGATCCCCCTTGTTTGATGAGGCCGAACCAGAAGCAGCCCATTGTAACTTACTCACTGTAACTTGAGTCCAAAACTTACTGTAACTGTTGGTTTGTCCCCTGAGGCTGTCGGCTAGGTGCTCCGCCTCCCATTTAACTGTCGCTGCTGCCCTTTTACAAGGAAAGATTCGGTGCTCAAAATAAGTGGTATGAAGGCTTTGATATTTTAAACTTAACCTTTGGCCTTTTTTTCCTTGTACATTTATACATTACCCTTTAGGATTATTATGATTTCCCCTATACCATAGGAATTAGTTCTCTAAAGACCATTCTTTCTCATTTCTCAAGCTCTACAGCCACTCCCCCGAGCATCACCATATCAAAAAAACTTCAAAACATTACCTCCAAAACACTAAATCCCTTGACGTATTTCTGGCAGCAAGCTTCGGATTCAAAGCCCTCAAAACGTAATCTCACGCCTTAGCTAGTCGAAGAAAACCATCCTTGAACCATGGAAATCCATACACTCAAGTCGCCAAAACGTAGGAGCGACCACATGTATACGTACATTTTTTTTTTTAAACCCTTCTCCGTCCACGCACATGTATTCTACAAAATACATGTGTGAACCCCCTTGGCAATTTACTGTTAGAAGACAGCCATGCATAAAGAAGAATTCGCCACCCAAGAACAACAAGCCAAAAACTTTCCCGCTCGACACAATTTCCCCACTCCAGACATGACAGCCATTTTGGCCTCTATACCAATCGTTGACGACCTTGGAGCCATAAATGTGCTAGATGCAATGTCCAAGGCTACTAGCCATGTGGCAAACCATACAAGATATGGCTAAAACAGAGGTGGTTATCATCAAGAGATGCATGGAGTTTGTTGGCAGCATTATTATCCAGCTAGAGTTGATTACGTTGAGGTTGTCACCACCGTCGATATGAGGTAGCTTAACAAGGATTGTGGAAATAGGAGAGGCAAGTAAAAACCCTTCGAATGCAGGGCCTCAATAGTGAGAACCCATGCAATAGAGAAGTATGCAGAAGTGGGGGTTGTTTTCTTCACAATAATGAGTTTGAAGAGATGTGTGTCACACAAGTGCATTAAGAACTTGCATGTGGAGTTGTAGTGAATTATGCATATGCCTAAGTGACTCGTAGAGGTGTTTTTTCGACCCATTTTCACATGTATACATAAGAGTTAGGGGGGTTTGACCATTACTTAGGTAAATTTTGTAAGAAAGGGGTTGAATTTTCCTTTCAAAAAATCATATATAGGGGTGTTTTTTGTCACCCTCTGCATGCACATGGCATACCCCCATTTGTATAAATACATCCCCCGTGGAATTACACTAGCTGAAAATAGAAGCAAGGTAGTGGTAGTGGCAGTAACAAGAGGGTAAAGCAAGCAAAGGATGTCGAAGGTGTTGAGGGTGATTAACCCATTACCATAGTTTTTTAGTCTCGAGGCTATCAGATTCTTAGATGTTGCTCAGGTTGCTACAGCATGTGACTTGAATAAGGTGGTAGATGTAGAGCTCAACTGGAGAATGGATGAAGCCATAACATGACCAGCATAGAGGAGAATGTGCGTCTGAGCAGATTGCGGGTTACAAGAGACAATGTACATAATAAGAGCAATTGCAGGTCCTGAACAATGAAGTTACGGTCTTGAAGAGTAGCAATGAGCACTTGTTAGATCTAACAAGACCATTGGCTCCCTTATAAGTAACAAGGGAGTGAACAATTGGATATTTTGAAAGCGAATACCTATATGACAGCCAGTGGAAGAGTTATCAACCTTAAACCAGAAGTATGATTTGATATATACAGACATTTTACACAAGTTGGCTAGTATATTCTCATGCATCTCAAACTGCTTGATTGATTAGACGTTGATGAGTTGCTTTTGCCCATGTCATTATGGTTGGATTATTCCAAAAATGTAGTATACCATATTAGACATTGTATCCAATACGTATGCTTGCATTGTCCAAACTGATAGCCAGCAGAAGGGATGGATTCACATACCACTGCCGGTGATCTTGAACTCTAGTAGGGTGTCGAAAGAGATGCTTAAAGGAGAGATTGTGCGAGATATAAATCAATACCTTCCTCTTGCTCCAAATCCAGGGCCTCTAGATAATTAGATGGACCAAACGACAAATGAGGATGATCCAGATGGATATGTTTCCTAATACACATTCTGCTATGTGATATGAGACTTGAGAACTAACTTGCCCAGTGACAATGCAATGGTTCTATGCCACCATAGAACCATCATTCTTGGGAAGACGGCATACCTTTGGACTATTTTTAGTAGATCTTTTCCTTGTCTCCATATATTGTCACTTCCTTTTCAGTTCTTTCCCATCGGCCTTCTCTTTGAGTGTTCCTTTCCTTTTTCTTTTTTGTTTCTAGCTTTCCCTCCCACCCTACCCGTTCTTATTTATCCGCTTTTTTGCTCTTTTCTTGTTAGATTCTTGGTTTGCGTTTTTTATTTTCATTTTTTAGATTTCCTTTGTTTATGGGCGGATGATCTTTTCCCGCGCTAGTTTGTAGTGTTTATCCTGGCTAGGCGGATGCCTTACTCACCTGATTTTTCTAGATCTGTTGGATGGATGTTCTTCCCCGCTATAGCTGACAAGAGTTTTTTCTGGCTGAGCGGATGTTCTTCCCTATCCATAATCTCTTCTTACGTATTTTGTCTTTACATATATGGTTGGTTCGTGTTTTCGTCTTGTGCGTGTTGTTTTAGCGTAGAGTTTTTCTTCACTAACAATTTGACACAAGTTTCTTGTGAGCCTTTAATTTGCTTACAGTCTTTGGAGCGGGGGGTATGGATGTTCGATGCGTCGAGTCTGATGGAATTGGAGACGTTTCATCTTTTTGCGGTTTTGGCAGATCTTATCTTCTTCAGTTATATTCAGAGTCCTTCAACTTATTGCTGCTGTTTCGGAATTCATCTCCATCGGTTTTCTTACTCTTAGTCCATTTTTTATCTTCATGGTTTTCCCCGAAAACCCGAAAGGGCGGGGTTTTTAGTCCAGATGATAAGACTTCGGACTTTGAGTTTGTGTGGCTTCATTTTTATAAAACCTTCGGTAACTGTCTAATTCCGAGGTTTTATTTAGGTTTGTCTTGGAATGTTCATGGCCATTCATTATTACTATTCTACTGTTGTATTCATTTTTTGGAACACTCAATAAGAAAGCCACTTCACTTCGGCCATATGTTTGCTTTGATATATAGAGTCTCCCAAGAATATTTTTTACTCTATTCATTATGAACTTGAAAACCTTGGTAATGATTTTGAAACATCTAGATCGTGATTCATGTCCAAACATTTGTCAAAAAAATAGCCCTTATATCATACATAGTTCTTCTCTACTTTACCTACAACAAACGATGTTCTTTTCATCCAAAATCTTAAATCATTGAGTGTTATGACATCGACAATCATTGATTTGAAGGCTCTAGAATTTATGAGTGTAGGCCAAACAAGCTTTAATTTCAACACATCTATCTCTGAAGAGTCCTCAGATGTCGCGATTGTATCATCTCTACTTTCAATCCAATGAAGTTTTTTGGTTGGAATAGACGGGTAAAAATATTATGTGGTGAGGAACTTCATCAAACAATGCGCTTTTTGAATAGGATTAAATCCTTGAGAATCAGGTTTAGACAATGGCATTAGCAGCTGGTGGCATGCAAGCCGGGGAATTCTATCTCTAGCGTTGCACCCACTAGCTAGCTTGCAAGTAGATGAGGTCATCCATTATGACCTGAAATGTTTTTTTGTGTCCCAAAACTCTATTTTTAAAAGACTTTGCCACCTGGATACATGATCATGAAGTTTATGAGCTGATCATTGTCCAATCATCAGTGGAGAGATGCATAAAAGGGTGTCTCATATAACTTATATAATGATGTAAAAAAATTGGAGAGAAGGGGAGGGATTTGGATTATACATTAATTAATGGAGTGGTTCAGGTGAGTCTTTGGGGGCATTTGATTTTGGCAACTCAGCGAGACCAATTCCCAAATTTTGAATTTGACATCTATATTGATTCAACCTTCCTCCAATTTTTCTCTCTGAATAGAGGAATTCGCCTATGATCATTAGCTTGTTCTTGATCATTCCTCCATAAGAAAATTTCTTAAGGGATGTCTGAAGCAGGTGTCAGACATCCCAAGGATTGGACCCCAATCCCTTTGACAAGGATATTAGGTGCAACACTAGAAGCAACAGACATACTAAACGAAAGATGTGTGAGGGTGAATATATCATTAAAACAATAAGATGGAATGTTAATGAGGTTCTTGATCACTCGATGCATTTGATTTCCAGTTTGACTACAAAACAGAGAGGCACCTTTGCAAGAAGGCTGGTACAAGATAACATGCTAAATTTTCTATTTGAGCCCATTATTGGAAAGCCAAAATAAACTTTTGTGAAGAATGAATTGAACCGTAAGGACGGCCTCCAAGTGATGAAATTTGTCAACACAATGACAAACTAGCTGCCAAACACTCTGTCATTGCTATAGCAGTTTGAAAGGAAGGGGGAATCACATAAGAGTACAGTGGCAACCAAATTACTAAAAATCTATCCTCGGAATATGGCACTAGCAGCAAAGAGAAGAAAGCAAATGTCATTAATTGGAGCTAATTTATGGACATTGACAGGTTAAAACCCAACAATCAATGCTATAGATCAAGCTATAAAGACCCAGTTGCTCAATTTTGGTTAACACAAAAGTGTTAGAGATGTAATGAAGAAAATGACATAGCCAATTCAGTACCTAGAAATTACATATGTAAGGACTTTACCTTTATTCATATTTGCATACATATGAATATTTTCATGAACACAACTGCTTCCCGTCCATACTTCTTCCCGTCCATACTCTGCTGCTATGTGCAAAGGGGTGCTTTGTTTCCGTTGAATCCCCTCTGTTTTAGTATGGATATCAGCCTTATATGTTACCAGTAATTCTACAATCTCTACATTGCCAAGCGAACAAGCTAAATGCAATGGCGTGAACCCCATGACATTTTTAAATTCAATCTGGCTTCTCCCATTTGCCAGGACTCTCTTCAATTCGTTGCTATTTTCAGCAAACACTAAAGTGTAGATCCAGCAATGCCATCATGATCCTACATTCTAGTTCGGACAATGGCTTTGTAAACCGTGAATGCAGGGATAAATCATGTTTTCTGTATACCTTTGAAAACCCTAATTCCTCTTCTTTGGTAGTAGCGGTCATGCAGTATAATGCGGAACCAAAGCGGGCAAATGCCTAGGCAAAGGCCCTTTTGCAGAGCATAAACTTTGATGAAGTTCTTGTGTTGGCAGATCTGCAAGGGGAGCATTATAGAGGAAGGCTTTCTTGTGATGAGGCGCTTTTCTTTCGTTTGGAATCAGATGCAGAAAGGGTATGTATTAGTCAAGAATTAAATGATTTAGTGCCTTATTTGCCTTCTGGTAGGCTAGTAGAGGGAGTTACTGCTGCATTGAAGAGCTTTTGCCAGATGAGAGGCTTGAAAGCTCGGGCATTATTGTCATGGCCAGAAGATTCATCTGATGTTGTTAACAGATTAGCTAAGCTTTTGCCCTTTCATAGATCTATGTGTGATCCAGACATAATGTTACATACTTCATGGGCTTTTAAGAAGCAGAGATTTCGTAGCAGATGAATTGGTTCTTGTATGATGTTCTCTTTGCTGTATTTACCACACATTCAAGAAAAGTTATTAATTTTAAACAGGCAGGCTGACCCTGTCCAGGAAAAATCTCCATCATGACTGTTTGAAAAATAAATATCAAGAACGTTTGCATATTAACAAGATGAGCAAGAAGGCGAGGGGTTATTTCACAGCATCTGCTGATTGTTTCATGTTCCAGAATCTCACTTTTTCATGTGGCTGATGTTTATTGCACACTTTGAGATGTATCAGATGGGAGTTGTAAAGACTGAGGTATTCATTTTCTTAGAGGACTGCTATTATGCCAAAGGTATGGTTTGCTTATTCTATATGTTATCAGATCGTATGCTTGCTTTTATATGGAGAACATAGTAAAATTGTGGATAGAATTTTCCGGCACATAAAAGACAGATATCATAATAGCCAGCTAATGCCAATTGATAAGATAGCTCTGTGATTGGCGGGAGCGATTATTGCAGCTGGGCTTACACTTGCTGGTTAAGGAGGAAAAATGCTTGACTTGCCATTCAATCTAGATAATGGTACCAGTTTGTGTGGTAAATGACCAAGGATCCAATTCAAACAGTTTATACGGGGATGAACTTTTTATTTTAGGGGATACAGCAGAGGCTAGGGGCTGCACAGGCAAGGCAAATTCATTTGAGTAAAAAGTGGACAGAATAAGCTATGGGACAGAGAGGCTCAGCCTCCGCCGTACACCAGGATAGCGAGGGCTGGATCCACCAACTGGTAATCCGGACCACTATAAACTCGAAACCATCACGAGAACAACAAAATTTTGTCCACCATAGAATAACAGCCAGCATGAAAAGACACAATGCATATGTATATAAGTGTGGTATTTGTAGTCAAAAAGGAGACTGGGATACGCTACAGACTGAGGGGTCTAACCCCCGCCGTAGGCCAGGATAGCGAGGGCACGACCCTCCAACTCGTTCCCGGATCACCAAAATGACTGAAGGAAGGCCTAAAGGCTTTAATAAATAATAGCTTACAAGTGCTCTTACATCAAATGCTTGAGGATGTGTTGCAGCTTATGTGAAGACATCCATAGAGTAATAAAAAACCCTGTTTGGGGCTCTACAAGAAGTTTTGCCAACTGCAGAATGTTCAACAAAAGTGGAGCGGAGAATAGCACAATCAATTATATTGCAGGCCTTCAAAAACTCGAAGATGAGGACGTTCATCTAATCAGGGTTTTTTTTTTTTCATTTGAATTGAATATCTAGTAACACACAAAACAAGGGAAGGGTGGTACCATTATCTGCATAATTTGGATGATTGATCTTTTCATTTTTTTATCATCATTAGCTATAAATATAGATCTGTTGTTGTAAGCTATGAAATTGGACGGTTTCTCTACACAATGCATCAGTTTTATCAGCATAGTATATGCATGCTATGTATGAAATTAGGAAGGTTCTTTAGATGCTTTATACTAACATAAATCTGAACTATTAGGCAGTGACTACATAAGCTGGGGATTGTGCTAACACAGTGTAGTTAGAATATTTCAAGATGGGTTATAAACACGGACCTTTGGATGCGTGATGTTATGTTGACAGTAATCACTACATATTCATAGCTGCGGATTGGAGCTTTAATCAGTACTAATCAGTTTAGTTTAAGGTTTTTTGCAGCCTAACAATAATGGCGTGGGAAAAATCCAAAATCCAGAATGACGAAAAAAGGATCTGATAATAATACTGTGCATTAGTGAGCCCATTACTATTAAGGTTTTTCCTCGAAAACCCTTCGGGGCGGGGTTTTTTAATCCTGATAGTAATCGGTGTCATAGTAATCGGAAAGAGGGTTTGTAATATGAACCGCACAAGAGGCGGCTCATAAACCTCACACAAATCGTTCAGTTAAAAGCTGATTGATAACGACGCATTACCGCATGGCCACGAAGCCGATGTAAAGCGGGGTGCTGGTAATAATAGAAAAAAGTAAGCCTTCAGAAAAGGCTACATCAGAATAGCGTGATGTGCTAGTAACGCCCTTTCAGGGAGCTCGCCCATGCTACACAAGTCCAGGGGCCTGAGGGCACAAGGGACGTTAATTTCTATTCTATTTGTATATCTGCTTTAGATGTAGAAGGCTCAAATCAGTTTCAGATGTAGCGTTGAAAGTAAAGTAAAACTCAGTAGGAAAAGAAGCGAATGTCTAGATCGAAGTAATTGGAGTAAATGTTTAATATGAGGATGTGAAAGAAAATATGTCGAGGGAAGGGTGTAAGAATGTAGGACATTGAAGGTAAAAATGTAATTAATTTGTCGAAACTATTGAAACTTATAAATATGTAGAACATCTGGAGAGAATATATGCAGTACATTGAAGGTACAAATGTAATTAATTGTAGAAGATTCTGAAATTTTCAAATATGTAGAAGAGCTGGAAAGAATATGTGAATCGAAAGTATAAGTTAACTGAAATAAAATGTATACGAGAATAAGATAGATGTGACAGCATAAGTGGTGGATGTAGAGAATATGTGTAGAAAATACTAACCTTATGAATTTGCAGGCTCAACTGTTCCAAAACTTTATTGATCAGCGTGAAGATTCGAAGATTGGCATCAAACAAGAGATTGACATCAAACAATTTGAAAGCCATGCATATGGAAGCTAAAAAAAAGAAACACATGTTGTTGTGTGAAATATGAGCAAGCAGATTTATTCAAGAAGGCATTCAATATGGGGTCAAAATTCCACAAGAATTGTTTTTGCAATTGCCATGTGTGTGCATTAGAAACTAATGATAAACTTTGTCAAGCCAAGAAGAAGAATTTTGATAATGTGAGCATGCTTTGGAGAGCCATGTTATGGCAGAGGGCAGTAGGGTAGAGTGGCACAAGCTAACATATATCAACTCAAATTGTGGAAGTTGTGGAAAACAATTAGTTGAGTTGTGTCCGAGAGAAAAGGATGGAAGAGAATAGCAACATCAAAAAAGTTATGCGCAATGAGGAGGACATGTCAGCAAAAATGCGGCATTTTTCTTTAATCCTTTCTCTTATTTGATTCAAACATTTTCTTGATGAATTCTCGTGAGAAATTAAGCTTCTGAATCAAATCTTTGGCTAATTTGATTGCTGGCCTTGTAGAGGCCCAGCAACCAGCAGATTCCCCTCGTTTTAAGCTATATATGGATGGGAATTTCTTTGTAGTTCTGAAGCAAGATCAGAGAATTACCTGTGGTTTCCTTCAAGGATCATTTTCAAAACTTTGGGAGCAATTGGTGTTCACGCAGACATTCCTGAATTATCTTTTCACACCTGAATACACATTTATTCCTTGCTTAGAAGAATTTGAGAGCGAAATTGTTGACTCCTGACTTCTTGAATTCACAGAAAAATATCTCTCCTACAGCAATCTTTCAGGTATTTTATGATTGGACAGACAAAAAGATCTCAGTCAAAGGTTTCTCGGAATGACTATCTATAAGTCTTAATTCTCTCCCGGTTTTGCATTTTTTGGCAATTATCTGGTCTTTCTACCCAATCAATCTGTCTCTTTCTTAATTTATCTTGCTTTCTCTTCTTAATTCCCTTTCCTTGCTCGATCATTGCTTGATCCTCGCCCCTTTTCTTGTATTTCCCTTCCACCCTCTGTTTTCCCCCTTTAAGGCTAAAATGCCCGAAAATTCAAAAAACTCAAATATTTAAAAAAACCTAAATGTCAATCATGCTTCTTCCTCCAGATTAGAGAGGCGACATCCTAAAACAGTTAAGTTCCTTCCATTTTGATCCCTCTAAAGTGTTTAAATTCGGGGATTTTGCTGATTTGAACTTCCTTTCCAAAGAAATGCAACATTTCTCCACAGATGTTCCACAATGGGACAATCTTTCCAAGGATCCTGGGATCGACAATGACTCCTAATCTTGATGCTAATGGAGTCCCCATCCCTTATGGTGATCCCAGGCCAGCTCAGCAAGTTCTCTCTGATTGAGATCTCACTCAAGAATTCTACAATATGCAATACATGACTCGGCCTAATCTCCAACTCTTCAAAGGTATTCACCTGAACAATTCTTCTATTGCTTCAAAGATTGAATCCCTTTCCTCTACTGCTGTCATTATTTGTGTAGATAGAGTTGGATTAGTATTGAAAAATTATGGGATCACATGCTTAGACTTTACAAAGGAATTGTTATAAACTCCATTTATTGGCTTAGTTACCCTTATCTCCTTATGGAATGTGGCAATAACAGAACTGCAAAATCCATGCTTAAGCTGGGTCGTTCAACCTTTAATATCTCCCAAATTTTCTTTTTTAAATGGAGCCCTTTCATTCCTATCTGTGAATTTGAAAAAAAATTCATTGCTTCTGTCAGCATGAGTGATTTTCCCCTATATACTAGAGTGAGGAATGCTTCTCTAGCATTTTTAACTCCATTGGCACCTATATGTTACTGAATTTTCCCCCTATAAGCGCCCTAAATGTTATATTCAACTTAATATCTCCAAACCTATTCCCACCTCATTCCTCTGATTGATTTCTTTGGCAAACAAATGAGTCTGCAATTGAGATGGGTAGGATTACCAAATTTTTGCCAAAATTGCAAGGCCAGGCATTTCTCTAGCTTCACGTGCAAAAAGACAATGGATATAGGAGGGTCAGAAGGTCAGAATAAAAAGGGAAAACAAGTGGATAATGCAGAAAACCTCAGATTGGGAGAATATTCAGAAAATGTGCAGAATAACCATTATCAGAAGGATCAAACTGGTTGTATGCTTCATCAAACAAAAGGTAGCCTCAAAAGTCGACTCAATTAAACCTTCAACAATGGATCCCTTATGCTAAAGTTAATGGCAGCCAGAAAATTATTCTTAAGGAAAGAGAGTTGAGGGAAAAATAGCAGCAATTTATGAAAGAGATGGATAACATCTCAAGACTCGACTATTTACAATCTAGCTCCCTCAACAATTAAGATTCTAAATAAGGGAGCTATGTCCAAAGGGAATGTTACCATCAAAGGAATTGACTCCAATTACAAGGTGGATTTGGTTGCAGAAAACAACAGTCAACTCATGGCTGCTAATAAAGCCAATATTGAGCATAATAAAAGAATGCTCAAGGGTAAGGCTCCTATTCAGCATCTATAACATGATCTACACAAGACCTTGTGCATTACTATGCAAGAATCTAGAAAAGCTGCAGTAGGTAAAGATGGGGATGTAAGGGAACTCTATAATCCCTACCCAAAAAACAAAGCAGCTATGGGTATAAAAATTTCTTCTGGTGGAACACTACAAACAACAAAGGAGATTTAAGGGAGAATGAAGAATTATTAATTATGGAAAACAATAAGGAAAAGATTGATATTGATATTGCAAGTTCTACAAGCAACACAAACAAGGTCAGATGCACTAATAGTTTTGGGGTACTTGCTAATATGAATGATGATTTACGTGCAGATACTGAAGAGCCACTAGCCTCCCCCCTTCATCAGATCATTCAGTACTTATTCCCATATCCAAACCTATAACTACCAACATTCCTATTTTGAACTCTCATAATACTCCATTATTACCGCTGATAGACTTATCTGATAGCTCTGCTGAGCAAATTGATAACTCTTTGCCGAATGGCTCTATCTCAAGTCAAATTGCTCTACAACTTGCTGAATTGCATGTGGATACATCTGGGCAGAGTGGCCATAATGGACAGATTGAGCATATTGAAATAGAGAATGACATAGAAAATGTTACAATTGCTGAAGGAAATATAGGGGAATATAGAACAGATATAACTAGTTCAAACAATAGGGAAGATATGGTGGCACTAACAAAAGAATACCATGATGCAAAAGCTACAGATAATAAGGAGGGGCCAGTTATTGAGATATGTGGTTCTATAGGAACTGAAAGAATACTTTTGACAATTCAAAGTGACAACTCGGACCAAGGGGAACTTCCCAATATTACAAATAAGGAGATGGCTAATTCCAGGCAAGATCTAAACCCTCTAAGTAGTGATATAATTACCCCTTTTGAAAATTATGATGATTTAGATCCAAATTCTAATTTATGTTGTCAAGCTAAATTCTGGGGTTGTCCTCACTCCCAAGATCAGGTAAACTCTGATAAAGAAAACTCTGATGAGGAAAATGACAATTGCTTCAGAGATCATAGGAAAAATAGATCCTGGGGAGATGATAAATTTTTGTCATACCCTTTGCTTCCCAGTCCTAAGGCTAAAAAGGGAAAATCCAAAACTAGAGCTAAAGTTAAGCAATCTAATAGAATTCTTAACTTATTGGGGACACTTGCTTCTAACACCAAAAAGAAAGTCAAAGAGGGCTTAAAAAATTGACCTTGACCTTTTTCATTATACCTGTTTTCTCTTTATTATCCATGAAGATTCTTTTTTGGAATTTGAGAGGGATAAAGGGACCATTAAAAAGGAGAAGAGTTATCTCTCAGATTAGGAAGTATAATGTAGACATCATTCTTCTTCGGGAGTTGAGGCTCCCTAACTTTGAATGTTCTATTCTTGCTGACTGGATTTGGGTCAGGTTTCTCTTCTATTTGGATAGAGGCTAATAATACCTCGGGAGGGCTATGCATCATTTGGAAGAACCTCAGTCAGTCTGTCTTCTATAACAGCCCTTGCAAAAGATGGCAAGCAGACATTTTCAATCACTTGAATAACCCCTTTGGGGTTATTAATATTTATGCTTCAACTATTTCGAAAGAAAGCGAAACTTTTTGGCCTCAGATTAGCAACTGGCTTCAGAATCAAAACCCCATTACTTGGATTCTGGATGGAGACTTCAACAACACTCCTAGTAGTGATCTGAAATCTAGCAATAATTTGAACATGCCTGCAAAGAAAAGGGAAAACTGGGACAATTTCTTGGACTCTCATTTATTTGCCCACATCCCATCCTCAATTGTTAAATATTCTTGGTCTAATAAGCAAGAGGGAAACTCTAGGGTCCTTTGTGCTTTGGACAGATTTTACATCAATAAATCTGATCTTCCCGTTTGGGATAACAGCTATGTTTCAAGTGTGTGATCCTTGGTGACTCCATCCAAACAGAGATTCTTGGCATTAAATGCTATGATTTCAATCACTCGACATCCCTTCTTGGGATGCCTTTAGCTCTGGAAGTATCAAAAATCTTTGTGTCTCCCATTGTTTCCAAAATCAGGAGAAAGCTAAATAATTATGAAGCATGATTTCATTAATTGGAGAAAATAACGCAATTTTGAGAATTTTAAGCACACCTAATTTGCTCAAGCACGAATATTTTCACCTAATTCTCGAGCCCAAGATACATGAGGTCATTAACGTACACACATATATACAAATTATGTGTTCTACTTGTACATGTACGTGATACTTGTACAAGCCCAATAATGGCGCTACAATCTACACCAATAATTCACATCAATAATTTTAGTTCACTATAAAAACAGCTCCATTCATTCATCTTGCATGGCTTCCTTGCCTCCTCGTCCACAGCACATCCGATCCTTCAAGTGCTACCTGAGCTACAACGATCTGTGTGAATGCTATAGAAATGGTGTTAATCTTGATCCATGGCTCCAGTCCAAAGCAGATGGTCCTGCGAGTGCTTGCAGGAAGCTCACTCGTGTTGTGGTCCACCTTTATTGGCTTCCTGATCAGGAGATATTTGAGCTGAATGTTATCACCTTAGCAGGTGTTGACGATGAGTGAATCGTTGAAGACTGTGTACCTGCCAAGGATATAATAATGATATATGAGCACTTCTATAGTATGTAAGGATGTAATAAGCATAATCAATGTTATCAGTGATGACTATTGTATCTGTTAAGTATATAATAATGATATGAGCACCTATGAACTATGTAAGGATGTAATAGCACAATGAATATTATCCGATGTAACATACCTGAGTATAGTGTAAGGTTGTGCTCTTCGACCTCCACTTTATTTGCAAGCAGTCCCTAATTTCAATCACACCTAAATTATTCAAGCACAAATACTTTTACCTTAGTAAAATCCACAAAGCATATTTTCACTTGATACACATATCCATACAAAATATGCATTATACAAGTATGTATACATGAGTCTTATATACGCTCAATAATGGCGCTACAGTCTACCCCAATAATTCACATCAATAATTTTACTTCACTATAAAAGCAGCTCACTTCGGGGCTAGAGGTCATTCATCTCCCATGGATTTTTCACCTTCTTCTGTTCACCACATTGAGGCGAGCAAGTGCTCAATGAGCTACAATGATCTAGACAGGGGTATTCTTCTTGATCCCTACCTTCGATCCAAAGCTATGGGCGCTGAGATTCGTTGCCCTGGGCTAATTCGTGTTATGATCCACCTCATTTGGCTTCCTGAGCGCAATAGCTATGAGATATCAGGGATCACTGTTGCAGCTGTTGATGATGAATGAATCACCTATTCAACATTGTATATTGTAAGAGCTCTTGTGTTAAGATGAAAAATGCAAGACGTAATGAATAATAACTAGTCTATTATACCTTGCATATTTATATGATATAGTAATTATGTAAAACAGCATTGCATACCTCAAGAGTTCTCATCATCCTCGTTAGCTTCTTTAGCCACTAATTGTAGTCTATTGTTTTCAAATGTTGGTAGCGTGGCGGGTCATTAGGATTGGGTCTCCAATTCTTGCTCCAGCAATCCCTATACTGCATTGCATATGAGGTTCCCTTTCTGGCAACAGGCTCAAACCAAGAGACAAACACCTCTTCGTAATGAGGGAGATTAGGGTCCTCTATTGGGTCCTCTTCGGCAAAAGCCATCCACGTCGGGCAGTTATCATGTGGCCTGATCAGCAAGAGCATTCCTTTCTTGACATCTTGGTAGGGGTCGAATATTTCAACTGGGTTCTTGGGTCTACCCGAGAATGGCCCTACATAATGAGATGCTTCAATTTGCTGATCCACCAACACGTTTTCGGGTTCTTCCAAAGCGTCTTGCCTGGTGCTGGGCCAGAAATCTTGAATGACAGCTCTGCTGGGCTGAACGTCCCCAAGCACTCGCAACAAGGTGGACCAGTAGTCAATAACTTCATTCATATATGTGTTGGACCATGAGTTATCGCCAGCTCTAGAAATAGCTGCCCAGTGCATCATGTACTTGGCAATAGAAGCTCTCAATGCACCTATATCTTTCAAGCTCCCATATGGCTGCACGATCTTAGGTGACCCTCTCGGAATCATAGGTAAACCTAGGGCATCCTCCTTCCACATTCTGATTTCCTTTTCAGGGAGCCACTCCCTATGTCCTGGCCTCATCTTGTAGAACATTAATGGCCATCTATCCTTCATGCAGAACTTAAAGAGTAGAGGTTCCAAATGACCATATAAACGGTCCTTCTTATCAGGGATAAAACCTTTCATGAATTCCTTCCAATTAGGAACCTCTGACACAAGGTAAGGTGAAGGAGACTTTGAACTACACTGCCTGAGCTCTGGAATAGTCAATGCATCTGATCTTCTCATTAGAGTAGAGTAGTTTCCAAATAGGGCATCTATGTCATCGTGGGTGTGTCCAACCATCATGAATCCCAACTGCACTTGATCGAAGACACTTAACCAAACCAAGTATGACAAGTAAGAGAAAAGATACCTGTTCTTGTTCTGACCTAAGCAATTGTCTAGCTGCAAGTATAGCCTCCTAGGCAACTTCTTCGGTACCATAGGGCCCTTGGGATGAGGCAGAAAATCATTTCTAGTGCCATTTACCATTTTCGTCCTGAGGGCATCCGTGTTTAAAATTGCTCCACCCCAGCAGCTTTCAGGATGATCTGTATGTATCAAATGTCCCCAATTGTCCTCAGATTGATTCTCCAGTGTCTTCAAGGTATGATTTAAAGATCCCACATGAAAATTCGAATCATCAGGCCAGAGGTCCAGTGAGAAGTGGCCCAAGGCACCTACACCATGCCCGTGCATGAGAGCACCTGTAACACTCACCTTCAATCGTTCACCCCTCCAAACAGACTTTGCTAGCTTTTCAGGACGAGGAACCATGGTCTTATTCTGATCCATCTTATCATGTATAATGGTTAAAGCATGTTGAGGAGATCGATGAGACAAAGCTCTCCATGACCAGTAGAGACTCCTGCATGAAAGTTGAGCTATCATGTGAGATTTCCTTTCTACGGCAAGCTCCCTTCTTTCATTTGGATCTCTAGTCTTGGCAAGCTTCTCCTTTATCACAATACAGGTATTACACTTAGAAAATGCTATCCTTTTAGCGATTGCTACCTCTGAGTGGTTCTCCTTCCATGCTGACAAGAAGGACGAGGGAGAAACATGTTTTCCTGTCATCTCGTGCACTGTAATATCTACCTCTTGATGTATGTCCTTTTTAGTCAAGATGGAAGGTAATCTCTTCAAGTTCTCTCTAGTGCCTCCACTCGTAACCTTTGAGCGGTGTGGCATAGTCTCAGCATTTTCATCTATATACATAGATAGCACAGCAGTTCCGGCTAGTGTATGAGATCTTGTCTTCTTAGATCCGGAGTTTCCATGCTCTGCAATCCTGTGGCCACTCAAAAATAGCTTCCTCCATTTGTAAAATGTAGAAATGGGTATACCATAAGCACTATGCCATGCCTTCACGCAGACTTGCTTGTTGTTCAGCATTAGCTTTGTGACAATTCCATTCTCTGAGCAAAGATCTAGCATATTGAAAGCAAAAGTTGTGTTCTGACCTTTTCATGTTCCAGTAAAAGGTTCTTATGCAGGCTACCTCTTTAAACGTGAAATTAGCACAACATCTCTTCAAGCAGCAGAGCAAGGACCTGAACTGCAAGATAGCGTCAGTTGTGGTTTTTCTTTCACATTTGTTTAGGGCGGAGCGTGGTCTGGCTCTCCTGTTTACCATGTGGTATTGTCTTTTTTTTTTGTATTCCAACCTCCGGCCTGATAGCATAAGGTTCTTTCTCAAACTCTGTCTCCTTCACGGCCGAAACTAGACTTGAAATTGGAATATTGTCTATTAGAACTAATGCTATTGGCCATCTCACCAAATCATGCACCTGCGGCATTTCTGCACAAGCCTGACAAGGCATAGAAACATTTTCGGGCATGGGCAACAAATTCATAATAGAAACCCCTATCCATTCTTCACCCAACTTCATGTCAGACACAGCATCGTTTGGATCTGCGAAGACGATGACACCTGAAGCATAAGGCATATTGCAGCACTCATGCAGTAACGCGCATGTCTTCTCCACTAGTTGATCTCTACAAATCCCATGCACTTCACTTGGTTTACTGTTTTCTACACTACCATTTTCTCTGACCTGCCAATTTATCCGTTTAATCTGACCAGGTGGTGTGCTAACATCGGGTGCTGCATGGATTTCATTCTTAAGGTCGCTTTTGGACCAAAGAACAAAGCTACCGATAGCTTCGCCTAGCTTGTTCAATTCCGGTTCGGGAAACGGAAGTGGTATCTGCCCATCAAAGACAACTACAACAGAAACTACTGTCAAATCTTCTGGCACAGGAACGTTGTGGTGTTGCATGAAGTTATGCACTCTGCCTTCAGCCACTTTCTTCCCCAACAAGTAGAACGATTGTAATGGTTCCATCCTACAAATAAGGTCAACATTGCTCGTCAACATCGCGATTGCGATCCTCTGGACCACATTGGTAAGAAAATAACTGGGACAATATTCATGGCCCCAGCAAGTATTATTTTATGAGTTCAGCTCTATGGCCCACTAGGAAATCATTTTCCTCCAGGATTGCACGACATAATACCTCCACAAGATCGCGAACGCGATCCTCTCGACCACTTTGGTACATAAATAACTACAATCTTCTTCAAATCTAACTAGAATCTTCTTCAAATCTAACTAAAATCTTCTTCAGCTCTAACTATTTTAGTTATGACCATTTAAAAAACATTTTCCTTGGGGATTTATCTCCACAAGATCGCAGTCGCGATTATTTCGATGCGAGCAGATGCAGAACGTGTACCTCGATATCTCAGCAGGAGCGCAATCGCGATTCCTTTAGGCAGACATCCGAGCTGGGGAAGATGAGCAACAAGTATTTGAGTAAGTCTTGCAAATATTAATTGCAACTGTTATTTCCACAACAATTCTCTACTTTACTGTTGATTAGAATGGAGATCGGTCTTAATTTGGCAACCATATAGCAGATCCATAGTCATCTAAGGGAGATCACCCAATTTGAGGTGATCGACTGCACCATTAAGCATTTTTGGGTATGCGTTGTGCTCAAATAAGGCGTATTTATATGCCCAATATTAGGATCATCTTCTAGCCTCATTCTAAAGGCATCGAATGAGCCATTCTATGCCTGAAACCGAGCTGTCTAAGCCCTTCGTTACTCAAGTCCTCGGAGAAATGCACCATTGATTCAGGGCTCCCTTAGCAGATTACACACAGTCATGAACAGCATATACCATATAAGAGATGGTGTTATTATAGTAAAATACATTGGTGGTTGTGGAAAGACCATTATCTCCCATACATAAATAACAAAACAGAAATCACCTCCTGAATTGAGTAGTCTGGCAGCATATGCAGCTAAGGCCTAAGGATCTTGAACCCTGGCAGCTTAAGAGACTCGAGTGCCTTCAAGAACAGCGCGAGCGCCTTCAAGAACAGAACGAGCGCCTTCAAGAACAGTTCGGGCCCCTAGGAGGAGATCGAGCGCCTTCAGGAACAGCTTGCTTGAATTCAAAATTGAATCCCCGCCAACAAGAACGAGCGTGAAATTCAGTTGCGAATTTCAAATGCAGCTGTCCTTTTCCGTTCGTAACTCCTCCTCCTGAAGAAAAGACTACTTTATTCCGTGGGGCATTTATTACGCGGGGATTTCGTACAAGGACGTGGTTGTAAATCTCCCTCAACGTACAGATTTTGAATCCGGACGTCCACGTCCATAAGTACCTCTTGTCCGGAACATATCTCAATTATAACAAATTTGTTACGCCTCAATAAATGATGGTGGCTGCATTAATGGCGTGTAATTATTAATGCCGGCTGCAATAATGGCAGGCATTCATGGCGCGTTAGAGCCAGCACGTGTGAAAATAAATTCTGGCGACCCTGGGAGTACTACTTATTCTCAGAAATCGTGAAATTTTTTTTAGAGGAGACTAGCGCCTTCGACGAATTCAGCGCCTTCAACTCATTCGCGCCTTCGATCGTAGACCTAGAAACGCCACTTTCCAATTTTTTCCGGCGCCCGCGATCCATGGCACCTAAAGCCAGTATCAGGGAAGGTAAGGTCTTGTCCCCTCAGCTCATGAAGTGGAGGATACACAACAATTGCAGTTCCTTGGGTATGTTCTGAAATGGACGAACTACGATCCCTCACTCATGACAGCTAGCAAGTAGAACAAGCTGGCCACAGGAAAAAATGTACCCACAAGTGCAAAAGGATATGGCTCGGAGCTGCAGTCACATGAATCTCTGTCTCTGTCCGGAATAAAGGGAAACAGGGATATATTGTCTGGTTTCTCGACATGCAGGAAAGGTTTGCTAGCAGATAAGAAACCACCCAGCATTGCACTTAAAGCTAAACGTGATGAGAAAATGCCCTCGGTAATGGACACAAACTGGTTAAGAGCTCAGGCCAAGAAGAAGAATGTAAAGCTTGTCTCTTTACCAGAGGACTCTACCAAGGCCAGAGCCTTGTCTGTGGAGCCTGTTTCCACTTCCTATCCTTCAGCTATTATTAATCCTACATAGCCTTTGGCTATTTGTGCTCCCCCTGTTCCAACGAAAGACACAACGGTTCCCAACAAGATTTCAAAGTTCACTATCAACCTCCGCAAGCTGACAACTTCAGATAGTGGAGAGCCTTCGTCATCTCGCAGGCCCCCTTCTGTCACAGGAATATCTTCTTCGAAAAGCTTAGCATGGCCCGTTATATCTGAACTGCCAACTGAGCTTAAATTCAATCCCGAGGAAGAACGTAAGTTGGCTGAGCAAACTGCACAGAAGCTTGAATAACAGTTTAAGCGGTTTTATCCGCTTGGTGTGAACTGGTTTATGAAGGTCTCTATTTTTTATTGCGAGCCAGCTCCTGCTAATCTCACCCATCGGATGCGTTCAAACGACCATGTCCAAACACTGGTCAAGAGCTTCAAGACATATCCCACGGAGGTCCTCACACCGCCGACGTTGTCCCCTTCGACCCAATTACCAGGTGATTGTTATTATCCATCATAATTATTTTATGGCTTCCTAACTTATCAGTGTCTATTATTTCAGGAAAAAGATCACCTGGAACACAGAAGCTGATTTGAAGGGCACGAAATTTTGGATAATTTCAGGTAATCATAGTATATGTGCAGCTCAATTGCTTTGCGGTGTTGTTGGAGAACTGGAACAGAGGCTTGAGTTTGCTAAAGCCTACGCCAGGAGAAGAACCAGAGTGTTGAATGGAAATTTGACAGATAGAGAATATATTGAATTGAGCATTCAGTGCAATGAAGTCATTGCTAACACCGTATACAGAGAGCTTTTAATAGAGAAACTTCAACAGCTACGGCATCAACATAAGGCATATGGATGTCCTCCGCAAGGGCCCATTGGTAATGCCACAACATCGGCATGGAAGGTATCTTCTTTTCTTAGCTCACCAACATCGCGGCCGCGATTTTCCTGACCATTTCTTTTGTAGGACTTCCACGAGATAGCTACCACCACATTGAAGATGAAGGAGCTAAAAGATGAAAAACAGTTCATTTTTATGGAGGAGCGGGTCTTCAAAAAATTAATGGAAGTGGCCAACAAATGGGTGGGCAAAAAACTCTGTGATTTTTTTTTTTTTGAAGGACTTGAGTCTTTATTATCCAGAGAAAGTTACAGAGTATAATGGGGACTAATAACTCAGTGGAGAGAATGTCCACCCGAGCAAAACCACCCCACTCAAATACAACATCTAAAAAACATGAAGAGCAAGCAAAAACTCATAAGTAAGTATGAATCTGAAGATAGTGCTTTCAAATACGGCTCTTCACCTCATTAGCAATTGATGAGCACCTGAATGCTTTGACAATTCGTTGTTGGGCATCAAGAAGGACACACGCATCCCGAACAAGCAAGACCTTTGAATATGAGAAGATTCCTTCTTTTCCAAACGGACCAGATGATCCATGCAGAAGCCAAATGAAAGGCCCTTTTTGCCAAATTATCCCAACTACTTGGATAAACTGCTAATAACACCTGCTGGCTATTCAAATTGCAATGAAAGAGGCCTTGAAGCCACGACCACGCATATCTGACATGTTTACATAGGAAGAAGCAATGCTCAATTGTCTCCCATCCCTCCTCATGCACATAAGGGACAAAGTCACGGACACCTCACGGGCCGAAACACATTGCACGAGAATATTAACGCTGCATAACAACGATGAGTGACTTGCCACCATAAAAATGATACTTTGGGGTGGAGTAGTTTATCCCATACCCACTTCCATACCGCTTTCTGCGATCCACGGGAATGAGCAAAGGCCACTTGGGCCCATTTTCACAAGGCGTCGAAAGATCAAGCAAGACCTTGTACATGGAATTCACCAACTTATCTGCTTTGACATTCTCATGAACTACCCACGGCTGGGGGTCATCCACTTGTGCTACTGGGGGGAGAATTGAAGACACCTTCTGCCAAATAGCTCGATCCCACCTTAAAAGGAGGAACTTAGCTCTAAACTCCTCCCATGTCAGCAACTGCCTTTGATTATTATACCAATCGGATATCATATGCACACCTGCTGCTCTCCATCGACGTTGCGTCAATGGGTGGACTGAAGCAACCAGAGGACCACCATCCAATGGAATCCACCAACAACTTGCAGTCATGCTAGTGTGCGCAAGATGGTGAAAATGAAACAGAGATTGTACAGTCTCCCATGCAACTAGCAATCCTCTAAGAAATGGGGATGCATAAGGGTATGCCGTCGATGGATAGAACAGAGCCCCCGGGGAAAAGTGGCCTAAGAGGCCAGAGACCCAAAAGAAATGCACATTTGCAAAGACTGATAAACAAGGCGGGAACCCGGGGACTCATCCACATTGTTCAAAATTCTCCAAATGGACTTAGAAATCATCACCTTGCTCTGCAAAAGAAAATTAATCATTCCAAGGCCACCAAAATGCTTTGGCAACATGCACTTTTCCCAACTGACTTTGACAGCAGCACCCTCCTCTGTTCCCCCCCAGATAAAGTTCCTGACAACCCTGACGAGAAGCTGTATCTTTCACCTTGGAGCCAACATGAACGAAGCCATATACACACTAGTAATGGTGCCCAGCGTTGCTGGGCATAAGTTGGGAACCTGTGTGGACGGAAACATATTTAGTCCAGACTTTTTTCATAAATCAATATAATAGAAACCAAGCCCAGTGTTGTTGAGCTATAAAAGGTTTTTGTGCACTTAATACCATTTTCCTTCCCTTTGCTTTTTGCTCTATCCCGTGTTTTCCCTTTTCCTCGTTATCCTACACACTTTCCTTTTTCTTTTTCCCTTGTTTTTTCTTATTTTTCCAACACGTTATTTTTTTACCTTCTCCCTTTTTTGTTTTTTTAGCCCCCTTCTCCCTCGCTTCCCCTTCCCTTTCCCTTTCCCCTTCCCCTTTTTCCCTTTCCTTTTTCCCTTTCCTTTTTCCCTTTCTTTTTCTTTTCTCTTTCCCTTTTTCCATGCCCTTTTTTCTTCTCTTTTCTACATCTTTTCATGCTCTTCCTATTTATCCTGTGCTCTTTTTCCCTTCTCTTTTTCCATTTCCCTCTCCCCTTTCCCTCGTGCCTTTTTCCCCTTCCCTTCCCCCCTTTCCATGTCCATTTTCTTTTTTTCCTTTCCCTTCTCTTTTCATCCCTTTCCCACCCTCTCGCTTTTCTCCGTACCCTTTTTCCCTTTCCCTTTCCTCCTTTCTTTTTATTTTCACTTTCTCTTTCCCTTTGCTTATGCCTCTTTACATTCGCATTTCTCCACCTTTTTTATATGCCCCTTTTCCTTTTTTCCCGATCCTCCGCCGCCTTTCCCTCTTCCACTTTCCCCTTTTCTTTTCTTTTTTTTCCCCTTTCCATGCTCTTTTTTCCCTTCCTTTCTTCCTCTTTTTCCGTTCCTTGCTCTCCACCTTTTTCTTGTTCCCCTTTCCCCTCCCTTTTCCTCCTTTTCCCCTCTTTCCCTCTTTTTTTCTTCTTTTTTTTTCTTTTTATCTTTTTCCTTTTCTCCCCTTCTTTTTCTTTCCTATGCTTCCCTTTCACCTTCCACTTTCCCTTTCTCTTTTCTCGATGGCCCCTTTTCCATTCCCTTTTCCTCCTCCCCCAACCCTTTCTCTTTTCCCTTTTTGCCCTTCCATTTCCCCTCCCCTGCCCTTTTCCTTTTCTTTTTTCCTTTTCCCTTTTATATGCCTTTTTCCCTTCCCTTTTCTCCACTTTTTTTGTTTCCCTTTTTCCTTTCCCTTTTCCTTCGGCCCTTTTGCGTTCCCTTTTCCCTTTTCTCTTTTCCTTGACCCTTTTGCCTTCTCTTTTTTCATTTTCTTCCCTTTCCCTTTTTCCCTTCCCCACTTTTCTTTTTCTTTTCTTTTCCCTTTCCTTTTTCTATTTTTTCGTTTTTCTCTTTTTCTATTTTCTATTTTTTATTTTTTTATGTCCCCCTTTTCCTTTCTCCCTTTCCTTTTGCCCTTTTTCCTTTTTCCCCTCCCTTTTCCTTTTTTCTCCATTTTCCCTCTCTTTTCCCTTTTTCCTTTCCCCTTTCACCCCTTCACTGTTAGATTGAGTGAATCTTATTGAAGCAACAGTCAAGATGTCATCTTCACCATTGGTCGATCAAATCCTCAATCGTTCGATCTAGGTCTCCATGGAAGACACACGCTATATTTTTATAATATAAGATGAGTGCTGCTTAAAACTGACTTAGCCACAACAATTCGTCCTGCCATGGAAAGCTTCGCTGTGGACCACCAAAAAAGGTGCTTTTCCAAGCCCTTAATCACTGCCTCCCATGCATCTCCTGATGAGATATGAACACCTACAGGGATACCGAGAAGTTTGGTTGCTTTACCATGGGGAAGGATCTTCCATGGAAAGGTAGCTACACATGGTGGAACTGGAGAGTCCAATGCCCATAGTGTTGTACACTTCTGCCAACCCACAAAAATACCAGATGCTAGGGAAAAGGAATCCAACAAGGAAATGGCATTCTGCAAATTTTGCTCATCCGCCCTCAGAAAAAAGAAAGTGTCATCCGCATATTGATTACAGATCTCCTGCGACCCATTGTTCATAGGAAGTCCATGCAAGATTCCCTCCTGTGCGGCAAGAGAGAAGAAAAGAATCTTTGAGGTTCCCCTTGAAGAGAATAGAAGAGCGAAAGCGTAATAAAAGAAGCCTCATGACATCAATATGTGAATTGTGCACCAAAACCAAAGCGTAAGAGACATTTCTCTAAGAAGGCCCAATCCAACACCGTCATATGCTTTTGCAAAGTCCAAATTTAAATATACAATTTCATGGCCTTGAAGTCGAGCCCAAGAAATACCTTCATAGGCAGCCATGCTACATTGTTTAATATGCATCGTCGTGGGCGTAAATCCCGACTGTAGAGGATTTAGAATCAGCAAGAATATCCCGAAGCTTTTGTGCATAAGCTTTGGCAAAAATCTTGTACACAGAAGATAGTAAGGTGATAGGGTGCCAGTCCGAAATTGTTGAAGGTTCCTTACACTTAGGAATAAGAGAAATGCAGCCTGAGTTGAGAATTTTGTCTAGACGCCTTTGCCTCTTGAAATCCTGAAACGCGTCGTACACATCATCGCCAACACAATCCCATAACTCCTGAAAGAACTCCACAGGAATACCATCAATTCCAGGACACTTTCTTTTCTTCAAAAGGAAGGTAGCATCTGCTAAATCATTCACCGTAATCTCTGCTTCTAGAGTAGCTCTTTGTTCCTCAGATATAATAGGATGTACCTTTGCCAGTAATGCCTCCTGAAAATCTACTTGGAAGGGAAGACGACGAGAAGCAAAAAAGGAAGAAAAGTGACCATGCAGAAAGAACTTAAGTTGCTAAGGATCAGAGATGGGAGGCCCATCTTGAACTTGGAGAGACACCATCGCAGAAGCTTGTCTCCGAATGTGCAACGATCCCCCTCTTTGAACCATTGCAGGCCCGCTTTAACTCGAGCGTGATGAACTTGCTCAGCTTCCATCTGTCTAATGCTGGCCAAAATCTGCTTCTCCTGCTGGGCATCTGATGGTACAACAGACCTGCAAGCCACTAATTGTTGGTACAGAGCAATCAAAATCCCTCGATTAGCAGCAACTCGCTGACGACCCCAATTCTTAGCAAAGGACTTCATGGCAGCTAGAGCATCAACAATCCCAGCCATTCCTTTCCTTCTCACAAATGCAGAGGACCAGGCTTGCTTGCATCCATCTTTAAACTCCTCATCCTTCAAGTATAAAGTGTTTAACTTGAAATAAGTCTTGGTCCTGCTATGCGCCCCATCCTGAGAACAAGAGAAATATTGTGGATTGTGATCTGAAATAGAGCTGTCAAGCATGTTTTGGCGAGAGAAATTATGCAAATATATAGCTGCCAATGCATTATAATAGCCCCTGTCATGACGTGCATATGCTCTACCAGCCCCAAGCCAGCCATTGCACCAAGTGAAGGTTCCATCGCCATCCACCTCTACCAAGCCACAGTCATGTATCAAGCGCTGCCATTGTTCACGTTCAAAGCCTTGAATGACTTCTGATCCTCTGCCGCACCGATCAACTTCCAACTCCACCATATTGAAGTCACCCACCAGCAACCATGCAACATGAGCCCCCAGTCGAACTAGTTTGGATCTCAAAGCAGCCGAGAGTGCACCTCTCTGACGAGGTCTATTGTCTGCATACACATTCACTAGTCCCCACTCTTGACCCTTATCAAACCAGCGACCAAATCTGTCAGCATGACTAAATGTGACTGCTATATCATGTCTCCATGCTGTAAGAACCCCCGCTTTTGCCGAGTCCCCTGCAGCCACCAAGACATTATATTTCCTACCGATCACAGAAACTACCTTTTGCACATCCTCTTTTTTGCACTTGTGCTCTTGTAGACAATAGAAATCTGAATTCATTCTAGCAAGAGCCATGGAAAGTCTGCTCCTTTTAGTTGGGGAGGAAGCAACACCCCGAACATTCCAAGAAACCAGCTTCATAATGCAGGGGGGTCTGGTGGACAGTGTTCCAAATCCATGGAGTCACTATTAGCAGATGATACTTCCACCTGATCAGCCCAGGTCAGTCCAGAGGATGCAGGAAGGGTTGTAACAATGGTAGCCACTACTGGTTCAGCTGGAGTAGCACACTCAACAGGAAGAGATTGTGGTGCAATAGTGTAAAGTAAAAAAAAAAAAAAAAAAAACAGTCCAAAGAGTATTCTCAGCCTCGGAGAGGCGCCATGTGAGGCGCCGTTTGCCGTTTTTGTGCGTATCTCTCTCCTCGAGTGTCGGATTTGGATGATTTTTGGTGCGTTGGAAAGCTCGGACTGTAAGCTTTCCGTCGGTATATGGCATCAAGCAGCCCATCATCGGAATCAGTGCCGGATTTGGGGTTTCCCATTTCGGCCTCTATGGTTAACCCTGGTATGTCTTCCTCAGTTGTTATTTCTTCTGTCAATTCTGCTTCCATGGCTTTCTCTTCTGTTTCTGCCTTCCCTATGCAATCTAGTGCTTCTGTAATTCCCCCTTCCTTGTTTGCTAACTCACGTCTCAATCCTCTTGCTTTTGCACATCCTTCTGCTAGTGCATCCACTACTTTGAAACAATTTCCGCCTCTCACTGCTTCCTCATCTGCTGCAATTGCGGGTCCTAATTCTCATGTACATCCTAGTCCTCGTGCTTTCCATTCTCCATCTGCCTCTGTTGGATTTTTGCCTTCTACTCCTTCCTCTTCTGCGGGTCTTCTGCCTACTCCTACCTCTGCTCCTGCTCCTTGGACCTCTAGTGATACAATTGCTCGTGTGTCACGTGCACGCTTTAGTGATTGGATAAAGCGTGATATGACATCTGGTATACGCTCTGCTCGTGTTACGGCTGCTGTGAATATTATGATGGAGAATAATAAGAAGGAAGTGTCTGCATACTTGGATAAGATGGACATTCAACTCCCTTCAGAGAGTGTCTTTTATGAGACTAATGAGTGCACCAATGCTTTCACATAGGCGGGGCTTCATGTTGTTGAGATTGATCACGGGGTACATTTACAGTGTATTCAGAATCTTGTCTCCCATGCTGTTGTGTGTCACTTTACTGGTCAATTTGTCGATCTTAGAAAGATGGGCTTTTGGTTAAAGCAGCATCTACAGAGATTGGGTCTACCCCAGCATGAGTCTTTGAAGGTCCTTGATAAGGAAAACAATTATTTCCTAATCATGTTTGGGTCTCCCATAGCGGTTGATAAGCTGGTGGAGCGGGGAGTAGATCCTTTATGGGGGCACTATCTTTTGTATCAGGTATACACTCCTGGCTTTTTGCCTAGCAGGACTAGTGCACTTCGGATGCCATGCTGGTTTGCCTTGGAAGATTTTCCTATTGAGTTGCAAGTTCCAGAGTTCATGATGGCTATTGCTAGTGGCTTGGGTCTCCATCTTGCTCACTCTATTGTGAATGGTCCTAGTATTTGTGTCTCTCTTCCAGCTAATGCTTCTCTTCCAAAATCTGTTGTGGTCAAAGGTGGTCCACTGTTCTTCAAATATGGTTTGTCACTACTTAATGGTCCTGAACTTGCAGACATGTTTCCTGATGCTGAGGCATTCTCTAGTTTTCGCATTAGAAGAACACCTTCCTTTGCTCCTGCAACATCTGCAGCCCATGGACAAGTGTCTCCATCTTCCTTTGATCCCTCTCCAGTCTTGGCAGCTTCGGGTCCTAGCCAGCCTGCTTCTGCTCCCGTGTCTATTCCTGCCCCTTTTTCTCCCTCTCCTCCCTCCTCCTCTTCGTCCCAAGCTGCTCTTCCTGATGAGCAACGTGGGAGGCTTGCAGTCATTGCTCGCAAACAGGAACGACTGGAAGCATCTCGAGGTGAGTGGTCCATCCCTCATATATGTGATGAACATGGGGATTTACCTGATAGGCCAACGAAGGACTTCTTTAACAAAACCTGGTTAAGATACCTTAGAGGCATGTCTAATGCTGAGGTTTCTGAGCTGCTTGATGAGATTTTGGAAGGAAAAACATAACTTAAGGTGCAGGCCGGATATCACGGCAGGTTTGATTGCAAGCAGCGAGCCATTGACATTAGAAGCTTGACCTTCATGCGCAAAGAGATTCTGTCCTATGCTTCCACATTGCTTCAGAAAGATTACTCTTCCTTCGAAGAATTGTTGTCTGAGTTTCCTGCTTTCACAGAATAGCGGATTCTTGATATAAACATAAGGCATATGGATGTCCTCCGCAAGGGCCCATTGGTAATGGCACAACATCGGCATGGAAGGTATTTTCTTTTCTTAGCTCACCAACATCGCAGTCGCGATTTTCCTGACCATTTCTTTTGTAGGACTTCCACGAGATAGCTACCACCACATTGAAGGTGAAGGAGCTAAAAGATGAAAAACAGTTCATTTTTATGGAGGAGCGGGTCTTCAAAAAATTAATGGAAGTGGCCAACAAATGGGTGGGCAGAAAACTCTGTGATGAACATGGGGATTTACCTGATAGGCCAACGAAGGACTTCTTTAACAAAACCTGGTTAAGATACCTTAGAGGCATGTCTAATGCTGAGGTTTCTGAGCTGCTTGATGAGATTTTGGAAGGAAAAACATAACTTAAGGTGCAGGCCGGATATCACGGCAGGTTTGATTGCAAGCAGCGAGCCATTGACATTAGAAGCTTGACCTTCATGCGCAAAGAGATTCTGTCCTATGCTTCCACATTGCTTCAGAAAGATTACTCTTCCTTCGAAGAATTGTTGTCTGAGTTTCCTGCTTTCACAGAATAGCGAATTCTTGATATATCTGATTCGGATACAGAATACGTGAAAGCCAATTACAACAAAGATCATGTCGTGGGTAATTTGCCCGTTGCTTTTTTAGAACCGATTAGATCGATTTTGAAACCTGAAGAGGCTATCAAAATCAAACATAAGAAAAATGTTGTTCACGCAGTGACAAAGGAAGGGATTCCTACGTCCACTCCAGTATCTGAGAATGCAACTTTGGTGTTCATTGATATTAGGGGATTCTCTACATTATGGACCTGCAAAAAGTACATGGAACTCTTTACAAGAATATCTAGCATGACAACTGCTAATATTTATCACCTGGTTATTCTGATGCAGTCTGTGAACTTGCCAGATTGCTTGTACAGCCAGAGGCAGATTCAAGGCGGATCCCACATTTCTGTAGGCACATATGACGAGCAAGGATGGATGAACAAGAAAGGGGTGAAGGAATATTAGTATTACATCACCCATATGTGCATTAACAGAAGCGACTCCAGGTTTACGTCGATATTGCCTGAGCTGGAGCTTCGTTTGACACCGGTGAGCACAACACCAAAGAGCACCCCCTTGCCACCAATGCCTGTCACTGGTAATGAAGAAACTGATGAGAAAATGAAAAAAAAAATGGCAGACTTACTTCACGGTAAATCCAGATACAAGTTTGTCGGAATGGAAGGTGATCATGTGCTGAAGTGCCAGTTGAAGACATCATATGCTTACTACATTGTTGACCAGCTGGTGCCCAAGGATGGTTGTGTCCTTGATTTCTTCTCAGCTGGTACAGCTTCCCGTGTCGCCTTAATGCAGGGAAAGAAAAGTATTGTATTCGAAAGCCAAGGCAAAGTATGCCGATTTCTTAGGGCTTTCTTGGATAAGCTTGAAAAAATGGTTTGCCAAGGCACTGGGGAGACAGTTGAAGAGGAGAAAGCAGACACTACAAATGATCCTGACAAGGTCAATATAAATATTACCCAGAAAACAGATATATCTAAACTTGATGAAATCTTGGATCAAATGGATGAGAAGAGCTACGAGGAAAGGATGCAAGAAACGAAAAGACTTCTTGAGTCTACTGAGAAAGGTATTAATGCGCTAGAGCCTATGTTTCAAAAATTGGAGGCCTTAAACAAAAAATTTGATGCCTACATGCCTTTCCCCCGAATCACATTTCGAATACATAGGAATGGACGTGGATCCTGCGCATCAAGAGGGTGAGCCAAATGGTACACAAGAGCACCAGGTTGTAGCCAAGAAAAAGAAGCTCTTCCATACATCCGAAGTCGACTGTGGTGTCCAGAATAGCGCATCGGTGGAAAGCAGCGCAATGGATATTGAGACGGAAGGACCGGATCCACATCTCCAAGTCCTTGCACAGGCCATGTCTGTAGACATCCCAGATGTAACAGGCTATAGGGAGATGGACACATCCGAGGTTATAAGAAGGGGCCAGGAACATGTTGCTAGGATATCTGCTGAGATAGGTGTTGTACATTTAATCGATGATCGAAACCCAGATGGAGTAAATTCTGCCCCTCTGGCAAAGAAATGTACATTGCTATATCTGAGGAATATAATGTATAAGGCTTTGAAGATTTGCACATCTTTGAGTTTTCTTATTGTTTGAGTTTTGTTTCTTGTCTAAACTTTCCGTGATGCGATCTTTGCTAGCACTTTCTTAGGTTGATTACATTCTACAGACCTTCTAAATTAAGAATTCGAATCAGACGGGTAGCTACACAGCTCAAAATGTTCGCCGCTGCAATCTTCACTATCACTTTGTTTTCCTTTCATCCGTATGTAGACCTTAACGGATCTTATATCCATGGGCTAGCTAAGCAGCTTAAATCTTTGCCGTCGCGATCCTGCTGAGTATTTTTACTCTTTCTTCTGGACAGCTCTTACTCTGAAAGGAGCTTGGGATAGCCTTATAAAAGTCGAAATCGGATACATCGCTGGTTGTGGCCGAAAATCATCACGGCAATTTTTACTCTGTTGCAACCACTTACGGTGTTCTATAGACAACCAAGAACCTATTTCATGCTAAACGAGAATTCCAAAATTCTCTAATTAATTAATTCGTGCTTTATGGTAGTTGCCTCTCCCTGGCTGGTAGAACCATAATTGCAACTTCTGTTCTCTCTAGCTCTCATATTTACTTCTCATCTGCCCTTCTTGCTCCTAAATGTGTCTATCAGCAGATTGAGAGAATTATAAGGAATTTTATTTTGGGCAAGAATCACATGGTTAATTGGAATTATATTACTCAAAGAAAGATTAAGGGAGGTCTTGGATGTAAAAATCTGCTTTTACAAGGTTATGCTCTTGCAGGGAAATATATTTGAAAATCATTATTCTATCCTGATAGACCAACCACCTCCTTTATTATTTATTGGCTTCAAAATAGCAAAATAGAGGGGCACCCTTCATCTGCTCATCAGTTGCCCTCATCAGTCTTTTTTGATATTAGGTCTGGAGCTAACACTTCTCCCGTGATGAGAAATCTATTAATTGCTTGGAACAAGGTGTCTAAGGCATATTCTCATTCTAATATTGCACATGCCAACCATAATACCAGCATCTTTTGGAATCCCAATTTAGCTATGAGAGATCACAATCCCTTGGATCCTAAGCACCCTAGAATTTATAAGAAATGGCACGAGAAGAATATTAAAACTCTGGGAGATCTATGGCATAATAACAAGTGAATTTCTTGGACTAGGCTTAAGGCTAAAATTAGAGGTTCTTCTACTGATAGGGTGTTGTATGATCATAATATGAGGGTAGTTAATGAGATCAATCTGGACTTTAATATAGTTTGCAATATCGAATGGTCTTGTAATAATAAAAAGATCTATAAAGTCTTTAGTATCTATGCATTCTTATCTCAGGGTCATCTGCAATCTAAAGCCAGGAAATATTAGAATATTAATTCTGATACTGAGACTAACTTATTTATGAATATATGGAATTCCTATTGTGCTCCAAGATTTCTTTCTTCATTTGGTTAGTGGCTAATAAAAGCATTCCCTGTATGGATCTTATTCATAAAATATTCTCTAGAGTAGATCCTAACACTTCTCAAGTTTGCCCCCTTGGCTGCAATTCTAAGGAAATGGTTCAGCATATTTTCATGTGTCCCCAAATCAATAATCTCTGGGAATGGATTCATATTAACTTTGATTTTCATAGATCATTGAGTATTATTGATTTTCTAAATAATGATGATTCATATAAGAACACAATTTGTTATATTATCATGTGGAATATCTGGAACCACAAGAATAGATGTATTCATGGTGGCCATAATATTTCAATTGTGTGGATTAAACTTCAAGTTATTTATGATATTGAATTGGTTGCCACAGCTCATAAAAATAAATATGGTGCAGATAAATTTGATGATAGGTGGAATTTGCTAGGCGAATTTAATGGCCCATTCAATTGTTTTAAACTTAAATGTCATGAAGAATTTGGTCGCAATTCTAAGGAAATGGTTCAGCATATTTTCATGTGTCCCCAAATCAATAATCTCTGGGAATGGATTCATATTAACTTTGATTTTCATAGATCATTGAGTATTATTGATTTTCTAAATAATGATGATTCATATAAGAACACAATTTGTTATATTATCATGTGGAATATCTGGAACCACAAGAATAGATGTATTCATGGTGGCCATAATATTTCAATTGTGTGGATTAAACTTCAAGTTATTTATGATATTGAATTGGTTGCCACAGCTCATAAAAATAAATATGGTGCAGATAAATTTGATGATAGGTGGAATTTGCTAGGCGAATTTAATGGCCCATTCAATTGTTTTAAACAAATGTCATGAAGAATTTGGCTGCAATTCTAAGGAAATGGTTCAGCATATTTTCATGTGTCCCCAAATCAATAATCTCTGGGAATGGATTCATATTAACTTTGATTTTCATAGATCATTGAGTATTATTGATTTTCTAAATAATGATGATTCATATAAGAACACAATTTGTTATATTATCATGTGGAATATCTGGAACCACAAGAATAGATGTATTCATGGTGGCCATAATATTTCAATTGTGTGGATTAAACTTCAAGTTATTTATGATATTGAATTGGTTGCCACAGCTCATAAAAATAAATATAAATGCGGTATAAATTTGATGATAGGTGGAATTTGCTAGGCGAATTTAATGGCCCATTCAATTGTTTTAAACAAATGTCATGAAGAATTTGGCTGCAATTCTAAGGAAATGGTTCAGCATATTTTCATGTGTCCCCAAATCAATAATCTCTGGGAATGGATTCATATTAACTTTGATTTTCATAGATCATTGAGTATTATTGATTTTCTAAATAATGATGATTCATATAAGAACACAATTTGTTATATTATCATGTGGAATATCTGGAACCACAAGAATAGATGTATTCATGGTGGCCATAATATTTCAATTGTGTGGATTAAACTTCAAGTTATTTATGATATTGAATTGGTTGCCACAGCTCATAAAAATAAATATGGTGCAGATAAATTTGATGATAGGTGGAATTTGCTAGGCGAATTTAATGGCCCATTCAATTGTTTTAAACAAATGTCATGAAGAATTTGTAACACTGGTATATCTATGGAATTGTGAGCATAAACTTGATCTCCAGTTTGATTTGGCTGAAGAGTTACACTATGCAAAACAACCAAGCATTCGAGCAGACAGATTTCAATTCAATCATGACTATAGTTTTTGGACTCGGACTGTGAAAGGAAAATTAGTGGAAAAATTGAGTGAGATTCCAGAGAAAGAAATACAATGGGCTGAGGACTTTTGCAAGGGAACTCACCTTATGCATGCTCTGTTTTGAATTCTATAGGAAGAGCTATTATTATCACAAGGGAAGAGCTGACTATTTTGGCACTCTGATCCACTTAATGGCCACATGCAATTCAGTGAGACTTGGAGTTAGTTGATTGGGGGAGCAATTAAATCCCAATATACCAGCCTCAGGTCCGTGATCAGTTCCACTTCCTTGAAACTTATCATTTCTAATCTCTTTCTCTGCACACAGGTCTCTCCACAGGTCGATCACAAGCAAGAAGAAGTCGATATGAAACAGCTTTCATTTTGCTACTCATATCTCGAGATCTCTAAACTGATCCCTAATATTCAGAATTTTGAAAGGGGTCATCAATTTTCTTGTAGTAACATTGTTTAAATTTCTTCTAAAACTGGTTAAGTTTGAAAGTACCATCAATCTTGATGTGCCTCAATCATTATGTAATTGTTTTCCATAATTAATGATTAAAAAGCTTCATTCCCTCAGAGAGAGAGAAAAAAAAAAAGGGAAGAAGGGATGGAAGCATTGAAGAATGTGTTGAAATCTATAGTTATGTTAATGAAACTTTGAAGGAAGGAAGGAAGGAGGGAAGGATATTTTAACGTCCACAGAGGCCAAACTAGCTTACGAGACGGTACATGCACTACATAAAGCAGATAAAAACCACACTAAAAAAAATGCTACTATACAATGTGTCCCTACTGCTGGGATTAAAAAACCCCTACGTCGGAGGAAAAATTCGGGTAATAGGTTCAGATTCCTTGTCCCATAATGGATACTCTAACGGTGGAAACTTGCAAAATGTAGGACGTGAGATGTGCAACCATCGGCAATGCCAGGAAGTGATGCAACGGTGTCTCAGAGCATCTAAGATTAGCATGTGTTGCTCAGATGTGTGTATATGCCGGACACTTATGCAGAGCATGGTGCTCGTCCTCTACTGTTTGCATGCGGCAACACTGGCATACTCTCTCATGCCGGGGGATTCTCTGCTCTCCATCCGTACTCGAGCGACATGTTTCAATTCGGATGGGACTCCATCCTCACGGAGCTAATAGCTCTCCGTTTCTTCATAGTTATGTGTGCTTTCAAATGTCTTGGTGTTAGGGTGGTAGCCATGTTCGGTTGATGGATTAACTATAACCGTGTGGTAGTGCTCTATCTTAAACCATTTAGGCAATAGTGCTCTTCAACCTGCATTCCAATCAAGAATGGTAGTAAAGTGCTCATCCAATTTTTGGTCTTTTTGTCCCTAAACATCGCCAAAAAAAAGAAAATATAGCCACAATCCATTTGTCCAACTTTAGTCTATAGACCATGTTTGAAAGTTTAGAACCACCCCAATTTTTGCCATACTTTAGCCAACCATCATAACATTTATATCTTGGTTATATTTAGGTCTTGAATTAGTGCAAAATAACCAAGTGATTTTTTTTTATTTTTAGATAACAAATTTAGCCAAATGTAAGAAAGTTTGTGGCAAATTTTGGAAAGCTTAGCAAACCTTAACAAAACAAAGCTCTAGGGGGAAGACGTTGTGCATCCATGCTATTGACCTTATGGAAATATGCAAGACGTTTGCTCATAGTAGAATGTTGCAGGAGCCAGAAACCAGTCTTATATAGCAAAATCGGCACCGTGTCCTTGACAAGAATACTTCCATAAGGCTGAAGTTAATTGACAAGAATGGTAGCACAAAGTGTATGTTGGATGGTATGTTTGATCACATGTCCTGGTAAGGAAAGTGTATGAATTTAATGCACCTCTAGTTGCCGATGGATTTTAGGTGTGCATGCAACAACGTGTCATTTATTGGCAAGTGTTTAGTTTATTCATATAGGTATGAGGATTATTTATGTGGGTCTATGTAGAGATCTTGGGAATCATCGTGCATGATGAAAGGCAGTTCTTCAAATATAAAATTTATGCACACATGTTTGGAGCAATAGAGTGGCATTCTCAGATAGGGTAGTTCATTCTCACTTCATATTCCTTAGTATTGGACAAATACTTGCAGGCTACATTGCATCAAAATGGCTAATATTCAACCTGGTACTAGCCACATAGTACAAATGGTCTAGGAAATTAGTAGGGACATCAATCTCTTCTATGTTCAATAGTACTAGAGTACAATCAACAAGACATGTTGAGTGAGAAACATGACTTTGTCTTGTGCATTTTCATCATAAAAGAGGTCATATCCATGTAGCACGATGTCAATGGTATCTTCTTATAGACTAAAGCGAGAGAGTATTTCGCAATGAGACGCCATTTGCACTTGTGTACACTGTATATGGAGTACAAGGACACGTTAGAGAGTTGTTAGCTCAAATCTAAGAAGAAGAGATGATCGTGCATGAATATTTATGTACCATGGGGTACATATCGAGGATAACATAAGGTTTCACCATCATCTCCACTTGTTATATTACTAGTCACACCCCAAGCCCCACTATTCCAAGCATCATCATAGGACGATTTGTTGGCACCCAGAGGACATGTAACATCAAGTGCGAAACACAGGAGAAGCTTCAGGATTTGTGGACAAATAGTAATGGAGATTTTTATCGCCGCCCACCAATGGATGCCAGTGGCAAAACAAAAAAACTGCAAATGGTGTTATTCAAAAATGTGACATACACCTATGTTGACTCCCACCAAGGTGCATCAAACCACGTGGGCAATTTTGGAGGGAGCACCATTGGAAGAAGCAAGAGGCCCCATCTTATCCAAATAAACAACTGATGATTGTGCAAGCAGGGAAGAAAAGTGGGCCATCCATGTGTGGAAACACCATCTTTTGTAAAGTTAGTGGGCTATGTCAGCTTGAATTATTATTGTACCCTTGTCACTGTGGCCTTTTTTTATTCCATATCCTAATGTTCCTTCTTGTTCTTTTTGCTTATGGGACACTCCAAATGTAGCATGCTCTTGTTTGATTTCCAGAAGCACATTTGTGGGACCCCAGCCTCTTGACCATATTCCCAACCCTCAATGAGCACATCATTTCATTCATATGTTAATTTAGACCCAATTATGTGGCATATTCTGGTGTATTCAACACCGTTCCAATTTTTTTTTAATAATGCTTTAACTTATTCTTTCAGGGAAAAGTCGAGAACACAGTATTACATCCTCCCCCCCACAGCAACCACCTGGTCAAAAGAATACCATCCTGCATATACAATAATTCTTGACAAGACAAGCTTACAAGAGTGACAAAATGGTGACATTCTGTACCAGCACAAAGGACTTCTAAATTTCTTCCAATGGCAGATCCTTGGACCCCAGAAGAAGCAGAAGTCCTTGCTATGAACATGTTATTCTCATTGAGATATCATAAATCTAGCCATCTCGAAGGCATGGCTGAATAGCATACATATACAAGACCAAAAAAGAGTGGAGTAATTTGCCATTGAAAAATGGGATCATAAAAATGTCGTATATTACATTATTCAGGTGAGCGTGGGGAAAAAATACATCATTCTGGAAATGGACCAGGATATAAAAACAATCATTTACAAGATATTGATCTCTTTCCGAAAAAAATTATGGCTCAAAAATATGGAAGAAACTATTTGTTCAAAGAATCAGCTCCATTTGGCTCCAGCTGCTCCAGCAGTCATGAGACCAATTGATCCCGAATGCATCACATCACCTGATTTGTAGCACACAGAAGTTAATAAGCAGTAATATCTTCAAAAGTTAATTTCACAAATTAGCACATTTTGCCAACCTCCATGCTTGAAGCAGACTAGAATCATTGTTTAGCCTTCGGTTTCCCGAGTTCTAAATTTCCTAAGGCAATGTTATGTTGTGCCTCACAAATAATGATACAGTTACAGCTAATCCTCCTATTGTGTTGATGCGGATTTTGACGCAAGTAATTGGACCACGGCTTTATAAAGTTGTTCCTCTTCAAAAGGTTTGGAGACATAACCATCCATCCCACACATTAAGCACTCGTCCTCTGTTGCATGAATCACATCAGCTGTCATGGCTAAAATTGGAATATGCCACCTTCGTTTCTCATGTCCAACTTCACCATTTTGAAGTTTCTCAGAAGCTATGCGTTCAGCTTTCCTTATCAGCCTGGTGGCCTCAAATCTGCAATATTCAAAAACTCCAGTAAGAACTTCTTGAAGCTCCTTAATAAAACAATATATTAAGTAACAATTTTTCGTTGGACAAACACTGATAATGTAGTCTAAATAGGAAATACGTTGCACTGCAGCATCCACACATTCATTAAGCTTGAAGCACAATCATCTAATTATGAGATCTAAAAAGTAATATCTTTCTGTAACAAGAGTTATTAATGCAACTAGCTATTATGTCTTCTCTAGCAAGTTTTGCCTGTTCTGCAAATAAGCAAACAGTTGCAGATGATGTCTAAATATTAAAAGGTAGTCTGCTGATACTATTATCGATTTGTGCTGCAAGCCCTTTAATTGCCATGTGCCTCATCTTGCTACTGTTTGTGACATAATCCTCAGCCATCAAAATGCCTTCTTTAATTTATAGCTTTACATTATGTTAATCAGGATCGTCTACTTCATGGGTGCCTTTAATGGATGCATGCAATTACAAGTCTAAAATGACAAGTATGTACGGAATGTTCTTCTCTGTCAAGATGACAACTTGCCACTTCATCTCGAGCCGCAATCGACATTGACATCCTTCCACTGACCTCAAAACACTCTGTCCTAACTTTAGATCGACCTTAACCTTCTGCCTAACATCTGAAGCAACTATCAGATATTGCAGGCCCAAGAGATGCCAGTTTAATCTAACAATCAAACCTATATTCAAACAATTACTATAGAAGCCAAGCATATCTTTGAGATTATTTTGTCGCACTGATTTCAATATGAAGAGATAGCTGAACTACAAACTTGGCATATAACTGGTGGAGCCCTACAGATATATGAAAGATCAGCAGTCTTGTTCCCCGAGAAAAACTAAGGGACTACGTGTTTCCTTGAGTACTACATGGGAAAAAGGTACCAAGAAAATATGAGAAACTTACCCATCCATCTCTGGCATTTGGACGTCCATGAAACACGCGTCGAATTTATGGGGTGGTTGAAGCATTGCAATTGCAGCCTTCCCACTTTCAGCGCACTCTACCTGAGCTCCATATTTTTTTAGAGCACCTGCAGCTACACGTCGATTCACTCTATTATCATCTACTACCAAGATCCACTTTTCGGCCAATAAACTATGAAGAAGCCCAGTTCCCTCTTGAACCCTTCCAAGCTTCTTGTTTCCAAAGCCAGATGCAAACTGTAAACAAAGAGCTAAATTGCTAGCACGAAGCGGTTTGACAACCACATCCACAAATCCAGCTTCCTTGGCCTTGTTTGACTCATCGTCATTGTTGGACATTGCAAGAAGTATAACTTTTGGCATGCTCGGTGGCTGGCCATGCTTTTGTTTGGCTTCAAGTACATACTTTGGGAACGTAAGACCAGATCCTGAACTCCATGCATCTTTCTCGACAAAGACCATATCAACAGCCCCAATAACACTGAAAAACAAACAATGCCGTCAATTATAACAAAAGCGACCTAATTATACTAAAGAAATGGTGACAAAAATTTACCTCTTAATGCCATCAGGCAATCCCGCTGCAATAGATATGGCTGAACGTAAATTGTTAGCAATCTGTACCTGCACTCCAAGTCGTTGCAAATGATAACGGGTTACTTGAGACCGTACTGGCTTTCCATCAACCACCAAAGCTTTGATGTTCCTAAACTTTGTTATACATGGCTTTGGTTCTGATTGTGTTCCATGAGAACACTTTGAAGATTCTAACATTCCCTTTTCTCCAATCTTGAACGGAACAGTGAATGTAAACGTTGTGCCCACACCTGGTCGACTAACAAAACGTATTTCACCTTCCATTAGCTCAACTAGGCATTTGCTGATGCTCAAACCTATTCCTGTACCACCATAGTTTCTCGATGTTGAACTGTCTGCCTGCATAAACGGTGTGAACACACGTTCCTGTGCTGGGAATGGTATCCCAACTCCTGTGTCCTCAACGCTAAACACAAGATTTACAATATCTGTCAGCTCAAAACATTTCTTATTTGTGAGTCCTACAGCTGGGATGTTCTCATGGACAACCAAAGATTTAAAATTTTCCCAACTGTGCCTTCCATCTGCTGTCTCACATCCACTTAACGTATCACATAACACTGGAGCCTTTTGGGAATCTGCATCATTGAGTTGCTCAATGTCGCTATTGGCTGTCATAATATTGTCCTCTGCCAAATGTACACAAACAAAAATGTGTCCCCTTCCTGTAAACTGTAACATGATATAATGAAGGAAGTGTTAAAGAATCCTCTTTGAACTATAAAATAAGGGTTATGCCACTGCTTATGAATATTGGAGATGTATCTCACCTTTACACAATTCCCAACCAAATTGGTTACTATCTGATGTAGGCGAACAGGGTCGCCGACAAGAACATCAGGCACTTTCTCAGACACAAATACCGCTAACTGCTCACATCATAGTTGCATGAATGATAAGCAAATAAAAATTGATTCAAAAGAATTATATGGCGCTGCTACATTCAATTAGCTCACCTCAATCCCCCTGTCTTTTATTTCTGCCGAGAACAATGATAAAATATCATCGAGAACAGCACGCAAGTCAAAAGGAACCGTTTCTAATTCCATGCGTCCAGATTCAATTTTAGCCTGGTCAAGCACTTCATTTATAAGTTTAATTAGCTGCTTTCCACTTTCGTGGGCTGTCCGGGCATAGTCACGCTGAGTCGCATCCAAATCCGTGTCTATTAGCATCTGAAGCATTCCTGTTCCATAATACAACACACAACTTATGAACTGTTGCAAGCAATCTAGAATCATTGCTTATCCGCATGCTATTTTATGCAGCGCAGGTTAATCACAAATTATAGTATAACTTGTACTTACCAAGAACCCCATTCATTGGAGTGCGTATTTCATGAGACACGGTTGCTAGAAACTGTAACAAGGCAGAAAACAGTCTTAGAACAACTACCTAAAAACACTGCTACTAACAGAAATGGAAATATCGCATTTGCCAACCTGTGACTTAGCAGTACCCGCGGCTTCTGCACGAACTTTAAGATTTTCCATACAACGATAATCTTCTTCAACCTTTGCAACACGATTTCCTGCTGCATAGATGATGTAACCTACCAATACACAGATTACAAAAGTGCCAATTGCAGCCATTATTGCTGACCATGGAATCGGAGGCCGATTATAAAACCTGAGCATTCAAAAATATCAAGATTGCTTTCAAGCAGTTGAATGATAAAAGATAGCCATCAACAACGCAAGTGCCTTGTATGTTTACCTGCAACGCATTTCATACTTGCGATAAGGATCTCCAAAATCCAACTTACTAATATGGGCCTGATTCCGTTCTGAAACTTCCGGCCCGTACATAATAGCTGGTTTTGACTTATTAGTGACATCATACACGTTAACAATAATCGCATGACTTCCAGCAAGTTGGCGTATCAGGTTTTCTACAAGCGATTCAAAATCAAATGCCCCTCCCACATATCTGCAAATTTTAAAAACATGTGTCAGGTTTTATTAATAATAAAGCAAGGATTCATAAAGGGACGTTTGACTTCCAAAAGAAATATATGATGAAATTGCCAAACATACCCTGCAGTGGCTTCAATACGTTCTTCTGGTGTAGCATCTGGTGGCAGGTCTGTCTTATAAACCGTGAAAGTAACGACTACCCCCAAGTGGTGAGACTGAAGAAGATTGAAAGGAGATGTCAAAACACCTTTTCCACATGATCTAGCCCTTATAATGTTTTCTCTGTCTTCCTGCATATGAACTGGGTCAGATTAATAGGGATTTACTTTATATACAAGAATATCATATCCTGCAGAGGGGCAATGAAGCAGAGGTCAAATATGTTTAGAAGAACCACCTCTCCAGACATCATGTCTATGGAATCCAAATGTGACAATGTATCCTGAGTCAGCACAGTAGGGGCATATTCATCTTGTGGAGTTTGCCTTTCTTTGGTTAACATGTTTTTAATAATCAGACCATGTTCTTTCTCAAACAAATCTCGCTCCGAATGAAGAACTCGCTGAGCATAAGCTACACCGCTCATCAGTGGCCTCTCGAAAGCTGTTCTTGCCGTATATGCAGCAAATGTATCCTATAGCATCAACAATTAAACATTTTATCCAGGCTCCTTACGAAAGGAATAAGCAAGACAGAGACTAACGTTTACTAAAACCTAAACCTAAATAATATTAACCTGGTCCAGAGCCGATGGTTGCCTGCCAAGATGAAATGTTGTTACAATAGCAGTGAGAGCTCGGACATGGTTCATGCTCGCAAGGAACTGATCTTGCAACATCCAAGCACGTTCCTCACACATATTTGCAAGATGTTCTTTCCGGCGTTCCACTATATCAGCATTTAATGAAGAATAAAGCCAGGTGGAGCCACAAAACGCAATTAGGACCCAAAGGGTAAAAAACCACGAATACCAGGGGTGCAAAAGTTCATTATAACCCTTTGTTTTGGTTGATGAAGGCTTGGTCGTGCCTTGTGAGGCACCCCACCATTTTATTGCTTGCCTTCTGGAAGGAGGCTGGTGGGAAGTCCTGGCATTTGAAGAAACAACCTTGTTCTGAGAACTTCTCTTTGCATCCATAGGATGTCTTAAACTCTTCTGTGATGGAACCTGACACATTTTTCCAAGAAAACTATACAACATGTTGAGAGAAGTGCTGAAATTGTCTGCACTTCATCTGCTGACAGTGGAAGTGTGCTTCCATCGCTGGAGTTGTCATTACCTAAAATCTAGCTGTATCTTGAATGTGAACAATTTAAAGAGACCTTAACATTTGAAAGCTGAATACCGCAAAATATGGTAGCCTTCAATAATTTTCCTATGCTGCAGGAAAGCGAATCAGAGTATAAAAGAGGATTCCAGGAAAACAACGAGCCAACTGAAAACCAGAAAATTAAAATACAAGGGAATTTCAGAGATCCATGCAATGGCCATATATGAAGGAAAGAAAATCTATCCAAGTTTAAGTTACAGATGCTGTTAACCCTACTGTGAATCATTTACAAAATGCTCATTTTATGACATAATTCAACAAGCTTTGGCATTTCATGAAGATTTGATCCAATTTTATGGAACTCATTTGTGTGAAGAAACATATGCATGGACGAGTTTGATTCCATCGAAACTGTCATGTTTGTGTTGGAATAAGCAAGATCTCTTTGATGCAAAAAATGGTCAATGCTGTGAATCTATCTAGATGCCCTTTTCTAAATGATAGCAGGAGCTTGACGGCAGGTTGAAGTTCTGAAATACCGATTATCAGTAGCTGTAGTGTGCCGAATGTTGTCTCAAATCATGTGGGCTATACCAATCCACTGTTAAACTGGAATGAAGGGCTTCGAAACACATCAACTGGTAGATTCTTTTAAATACTTCCAGAGCAACGCCTCCCCAAAAGCCCAATTCTTCTGTGGTTCTGTTAGAGTCCCTTTTTCTCTTGCCTTGAAAATCGCTTCCAGTGGGGCAGCGCTTAGTTCATCATCCAACTCCAAGCACAATAGCCGCCATCCCGTCTCTCTGCCCAGTGCATTACGTGCCCGATCTCTTCTCGAAACATAAATCACTCTCAAACTCATAGGACACACCATTTACAGCCAAGTCTAGAGCCCATTCGCCAGAATAAAATGGCCTATCATGATCTGGGCAGCTCCAGTATCCATTAGACAAGTATGTTCCATAACCACTGGCTAGCCGCATTACCTGATATTCTTTGTATTAAGGATTTCTCGCAATGGTATCAAAATGCAGGTTTTTGTCACAGAAAGATGATTTGTAGCTATGGCACTCCAGAGATATAGATCTTTCATTCATCTTCCTCATGAGAGTGAACTTGACAATCACAAGCTATGGTGCACTGCACAGCGTCTACCTCCGGCAGCCAAGGGGATCGAACAGCATACTAAACGCTTGCCACGAGGAATCAACGGCCGAAACTAACCCATCCACTTACGCGATCCAATTACCACCGTCCAATCCTGCTCAGGTGCTAACGCATGTTGCAGAGGGTAGAGATGTCTTCACGCTCACTGGGCGCCGTTGGAGACACGTGTAAAAAAGTGGATTGGTTCCAATTGCCTGGATGAGAAAATCTCGGCCGTGGGATATGCGCAAGCAACACGCGATCTGGAAAGAGGTGGATGGTTGACAAGTTGGCCACGTGGAAGGTTTTGAACCGTAGATAGGCGTAGACGCAAGACATGGGAAACAGGCGCCGCCGGTGGCAAGCTGGATACCGGAAAAGCAGGTCTTTGCGTGCCGCAAAAACTGGGGGAGGCCCCTCCACTAGTTAACACATTCTGAATTATTTGTTTTGGTTCTTTCTTTTTTCATTTTTTTTTAATTTCTTAGTGTCTAGTGAGTTGTTGTTGTGCGTGTATTGTTGAACTAGAACTCCTTGACAACTACATCCTCAATTTCCAATGGTCGATGATAACATTTCTCAGTGGTCCAATGGTCGATAACGTTGCCCATGCACCCCAATCCATAGTCCCCACTTGCACTCAGATGTCCTGTCGCCCTATCCAACATGTCCACTAGCACCCCCAATTGGACTTCCGCCCATCGCCTGTTGTCTTGTCGCTTTCCAGACTTTCTTTAATCCTTCAATCCCCTCACGCTCTCAGTCATGTTAATGTTCTTCCATCCTCCCTATTCCCATTCCTGTCTATTCTGCTTTTTCCAACTTAAGGTATCCATACCTTCATTTAACTGCCAACACATGTATGTTGTTAGATTCCAGCTTGCTTCGTTTCGGTTATGTAGCAAGGCCCCATGTCATATATTCCACTATTATCTGCTTTCTTCACGTGATGGATATTGTTTTTCACAGCTGACGGAAAGCTTCATTGCTCCAATAGTTTCTGAGCAAATTGTATATGAATGTTATCTTGTACCAATTTTCGACATCCTAATATAAGTTTTATAAGTGGTATATTGAAATGGTAACTATAGAGAGTGAGGGAGGGAGGGAGGGAGGGAGATAAAAGATAGGGAGTGTGTCTCGACATCTTATCAATGTCGAGGATGATCAAACCTATGTGCATGATCAAGTTCATATACAAACTTCATTTAACATGTCCATACACAACCCTCATTTAACTGTCAATACATGTATGTTGTTAGATTCCAGCTTGCTTAGTTTTGTTTCTGTAGCAAGGCCCCATGTCATATTCCACTATTATTTGCTTTCTTCACGTGATGGATATTGTTTTCCACAATTGGGCGGAAAGCTTCATTGCTATAGTTTCTGAGCAAATTGTATGTATGAATGCTATCTTGTACCAACTTTTAACATTCTAATTTGAGTTTTATAAGTTGTATATCAAAATGATAACTAGAGAGAGAAAGAGAGGGTAAAAAGTAGGGGAATGTATCCCGTCACCTATCAACAACTTAGAATGATCAACCTATGTGCATGATCAAGTTGTTTGGGCCAAAAACTAATATAAAATATGAAAAGATAAAAGCAGAAAGTATGAGAGAGAGAGAGGGAGGGAGGGAGGGAGGGAGGGAGGGAGGGAGGGAAGGAAGGAGAATGTGAAAGGAAGAACAATTATGATTGGGTAGGTTCCTAACATAAGTTATGGGGATCGATGACCTGGTTGTCTTCGCACAAATTGTGAGAGCAATTTTCATGTTTAGCAGGATCTCTGAATGGTGAAATTTTGGAGGAAAATTTTCTTTCTTGGATTGTCATTATTTCCAAGCTCTGTTGTCATTGCTGAGAGTACACTATCAATTCTCAATCCCAATTCTAATTCTTGATTGCTCCTCCATTTTATGGTCTATTGCAATAGGGGAATTTACCTGGAGTTCAAAATCAGGAGAAAAAGAGAATGAAATAAAGGGAGAAGAAAACTTTCCATCATTGGAGGAAAAGAGACGATGGCTCGGTGAAAGAAGATTGCAGGAACTTCCAAAAGAGCTCGATGATTCTTTTAATCACATTGTCTGTGACGTTCCCCTGAAATATACGCCATTAATACATATATTTTTGGGCCACGTCACCGTGCAAGCTACCATTATGGCCTTGTACACTATAGTAGGTGGAAAAGGGAGCATGGCTAAGTTATTCACATAACTTAGCCAACCTTAGGTTTAAGGCCATTTCCACATGGCCTTACCCTATTGGGCCCCGCCACATGGAAGCGTCCCATTGGAGCTACGTGGCAGTGACATGTAACCCTAACGTATAAGTACCCTAACCCTAACCCTAGGCCACTTTTCGGCTCCACCTGCCTTGAGACATGTTCTTCGCTCGGAACTCTGTTTCCAACACCGTTCATTGCGGCGTAGCTTAGATCGACAGCCCCAAGGCAGTGCGTTCATCAGAAGGAGGAAGAAGCACCTGACTCGTCAGCAAGTCATGGAGACCAGGTATTTAGACTAGCTTCATAGGTAGATCATCTGGAACCTAGGATTCCAGATGAGCTAGTATCTTATCTTGCTAGTAGAGCTTTTCTAGAACCCCCACTCTAGGTTTCGGATTTTATTCAAGGAATCCTAACAAGTAGGTAGATTCATATGTGTAGATTAGATGTTATCTTTATTATTTATCATGATTATGATGATGTACAATGATGGTTGATCTTATGTTTTCACCTCTTGTATATTGGGATGGGAAGGGGGGTAAAGACCTAGTGGCCATTATCTAGATGATGCTCCTAGTTTAGACCCCTTAATTCCTATTATATGCGGCCGGTGCATAGGAACCCACCCGGCTACAGGGGCTATGGAGTGACTTAGCACCATACAATGAGGTTAGTGGCAAAGCGGAGGGAGGTCCCTGCTGAGCACGGCTACTGGGGACCCATAGCGGGCTAGGCCTATAGTCAGTCACTTCGTGCGGGCCGGGTATGGGTCCGACACTTCCTGGGTCAATGGTGTCACCCTGACTCTCAAGAGTTGCATGTGTCGGCTTCTTCCATCGTGGCCGTGGAGACAGCGCCCTATAATGCCTATATGCCGCTCATGCCTACACCCTAGTTGCCCAGCGTGGAGGATAGGGTCCTTCCCGTATATGGGGCGTGAAGGACAGATTCCTCCTATCAAAGCATATATGGGGCTAGAGGTGCTTTTCCTATCAATGCATTCCTGAATGACCTCCTTTCTCTCGAGGTCGTCTACTTTCGTGGAACAGAAGTAGACTTTCTAATCTACCTTCCACTCATCCAAGCGGAAACGCGGTCATGCCTACATTGACATTACATCACGTCCTAGAGATCACCATAGCGGTCTCATCATCGGTAACAACGCATGCAACCCATACCTAGCATAGGTTGCATGCGTAGATTAATCTTAACTATACAAGCATTTAATCTACACACAAAACGACATGCCTGAGCCGATTTTTGCTGGCTCCTTTAATGCATGTGATTAACATAATTACCCTAAGGTAATATTTATGAATTAACATTATCATAGTATCGGATATATTACTTCCGATAGTACAATTATATTTACTCTAATCTTTGCAACATTTAACGACTTTTAGATCGCGATTATTTAAACAATAACCCTGATTTAGACCTATTGTTACATAGACAAGGTTTTAATTATCATACACAAGAATTTGATGTGCTTCTTATTCTCTTCCTTGGGTCCTACATTACCCTTGGAAGTATATCCCTAAGATGCACTTAAGTATATCTGAATTCTATTTTCTATTTATATTTATAAGGACCCGAAGTCATATAGCTATCCTTGGAAGGAATTGCATCCTTGCGAATGATTAATTAACATGCTACCTCACATTACCGTTGTTATTTAACTTATTTCCCTATGATACATATACATACAACAAATTCTATGCAGTTATTAGGATCTATATTTAACTTATCTATAAGACACATTCAAGCTTATAATGCATGCGCACACCTTACCTGAGGCTAGAACGCATCCACCCATTGAGCCGGCGTCGAGTAATTTGGAGATGACTTGGTCGTTGCATTGCTCCCATACTTTTGCTCCACTTCATTGGTGTAGTTAGCTACCACGTCAGTCTCGAACGTTGAAGGCTTCCTGAGCACTAAGGTATCTATCTAGCTTACGCTCTATTCGCTTCGGCCATTGCCAGAGTGAAATCTATTCTACGGGTCGGTCAATTCGATGCAAGTACGTTCAATCATAAGATTGAGCCCTCCCACTTTCTTCGAAAAGAAAATGGTCCTGCACCCCTTCAATGACGTTGTACACAACGTCATATCTATTCTCTCCCCTTGAGAGGTTATACGCTTCTTACTTAGTGCATTAATTTACTAGCCTTAGTTAACATATATAACCATCTAAGATGGCTGCACATATTATGTTATCATTTATTTCAATATAGTTATGGGTTACCTACTTAGTTAGAACGATTCTAACCCACAAGGTTTTGTCATCATGACAATTCCTTTTTACTCAAAAGACTATTTGATTACTATAATTCTTATTTTAGATGTACCTTACATGTATTATTCTTTTATATTCTAGAGATTCCCCCTTTCTTAGTTATTTAAACTCTTGGAATATTCCTACCAATCGAATTGATGCCATCGTAACAAGTTGGCCGGACTTGTTAGATTACTTCTTTTCTTTCGGTTGGGTTATTCTTTGGAGGTACTAGATTTATACATGGTCAACAATTATCCCAGCAATGAATCCCTCTTAGCGAGGTGATCAATCTCACCAAGTGGTTTCAATATGTTGGATGTCTGTTAACAATCGTGTATAATTTTAGTCATTCCTATGCATTTCCTTCCCAATCCTTGACGCTTAGCCCAATCTTGGGGCAATCCTTTCAACGAGAATATCTAGAAATGCCTTCTAATCCCAATATGGATGTTACCGTCCATACATTAACCTACTAGGTCCCATGGCCTTAAATGCTTGAGCTTGCTAGAAGCTCATCCACTCGTTGCCTGCTTGAATTAGCAAGGTAACGTTCTTCCGAGTCGCTCGATACTTCAGTCTCCTTGACGGTGGATCCTCTTTGATGTGGAGGTTGATTTTGTTCGTTAGAAGCCTCTCATTGCTGGTGGCTTGCTGATGTAGTTGATCACTTGAAATCTTCCATGCCGCTTTTCAAAAGCCTGAAGGTGGCGCCGTTGAAAAAAAAGTCTTTCATCTTGAACTCTTTGTCTTGGCAGCTAACGACTCTGTATCCGATATTGTTTCTTTGACTCCATCGATGTCTCATACGTCGAGTCCTCTTGTCGTTATCGTGTTGCCAGAAGAGTGTTGAGGATGTTGATTGCTTCACCCCTGCAAATTGCCTGACATCTCTTCCTTTGATCGGTTACGCTATGGGAGGGAAGGAATAACAAGGGAACTATACATGCAACACATATAGCTTACATAATTACAATTACTACTAGAGCTATTAGGTCCCCCTTGTGCCTCCCTTCGAGTTGCACACCTACTCCCTGGCGATGTCATTGGTGTTCATTGGTCCTCCTATTTGTACGTCAGCTCATACTCCGGGGTAACTTGTTGATATACTTGGGCCATCCGATGTTTGTCGGCTATGGCACAACCGCTTTGCATCACATTCTAACTAAAGGTGTGCTTGTTGTTGATGCTTCGACATTTCAGTCTGCTTCCTGATCCTGTTCTCGGGCGGTAATTGTTCCTCCTTCATGATACTTGAAGCTATTTGGAGGCGTCTCTTGAGGTTGTGCGCGCTTCCTTTGGCTATACTCCTCTGAAGTTGTTCTCTTCTGCAGTTGTTCTTTGAATCGTCCATCCTTGGGTTCACCAAGTTGCATGCAAGTCCGCGTGCAAGTCATCGGCTCGCCTCACCTCACCTAGTTGCTTCTCCATCGAGCTTCCAATCTTCCTTGTTTGATCCCCTCGATCACATGGCTTGGACGTTATCATGTTCCACAGTGCTATGCCGTCTTCTTGTCTTGAGGTACCTTCCGGTGGCTTTGATTGTGCTCGTCAGTTTTGATCCTCCTGTTGCCTCTAGGGAGCTCGTGGAAGAAGTCGGTTGCTAGCACTTCTCCAGCTTTCAGTTCCTGACCTTTGTCCCTCTATGCATGCCGGTCTCTCTGGCAAGTAAAGCATCATGGCTCTCCTCCCTGATGGCTCCGTTGTCGGGATGATGGATCAATATATATGCGCAGCTTGACGCTTGAGTTGAAGTACCTGCCTTAGATATACTCTTGTCGGGTAGAAGCATGAAAGGGTGGGCAAAAAAAGTGCCCGTATTTTACATTTACAAATTCAAAATGTAAGGAAATCCCTCCCCCCAGAAATTATTATTCTTGGAATGAATCATTAATAGGGCAAATAATTTTGAACTTTCCTCCGCGCTCTGTTCAACCTTCCTCCCGCTCGAACCTCCATAGCCGAAAGCTTGACATCCATATTCGAACCTCCATAGCCGAAAGCTTGACATCCATATTCGAACCTCCATAGCCGAAAGCTTGACATCCATATTCGAACCTCCATAGCCAAGATCAGGACCTCCATAGCCAAAAGCTTGCATTTTCGTGCGAAGCACCCGGGGAAGAGATCATAACAAAACAGACTTGGAACAAAGACATCTCCAAGGAAATCTCCTGCAAACAAACACAGCAAAGCCCATGCCAAGGTCTCCCATTAGAACTGCCGCCCGAAAACTCAAGAGTGGGTCTTCTTCAGATCGGGAGGTCTTGCCGCCCGAGTTTGACAAGGTAAGCATCAGGCAGCTTAGGAGCAACAATTTTGATAGCATGTTTCCACGGCTAGTGCAAATAGTGCGGGGATGTTTGGGGTTCAAGCCCCTGGCTGTTAGGGGTTATCAAGAGTCACGGGATTAAGCTTGGTTGGATGGCGATTTTTTTTGTGTATGAGCACGTTTTTTGTAGGAGGGACATTGCAAATCATCACATTCCATTGTATTTTGCCCGAGCATATGCACTTCATTACAAAGGAATAAGCATTGATTGGGATGAGGTGAAAGCAAGTGCAAGTCTTCATTCAAAAGGCTCTCAAAAGAATCGACTGACGAAATTAGCTGATAAAGTCTTCCAATGTTAAAGCTATTAAATGTATGCCTCAGGTAGAATTGGGGCAGCAGTTGGAAATGATGAAAAGGTGGAGGGAAACAAGAGCATTAGATTCTGCCTCCATGCTTGATGAAATACAGGCTTTAAAAGAGAAAAGGAAGACAATGGAAATTGAACTGTTGAAGCATGAGAGTGATAAGAGCTTCTTGACAAGACTTGTCTCGAGTAAAGATGCAAAAATATGTGAGCAATTCAGCATTATGGCAGGTTTAAAAGCAAGCGGGAAGCCAAGCCCGATGTGCAAATGGCTTTGGCATCCCATTTAGAGGAGGAGAAATCAAGTTATATTACTGACTTAGATGCTCTAATGATTCCCATTGATTGTTTAAAGGCTGATTTGCAAAATTAGAAGTCGCCATTGAAAAAATCAGCAAGGATTTGAAAGTTAATTTCAACTATGAGAATAGAATAAAGGAGATGATGGCGAAGCATTTGGAAAGATCGGACCGATAGGCTGCAGCCAGCTCCCATACTGCGCGACAAGGCGGGCGCTTCATTCTCACATAAGCAATACTTGCGGCCCCGGTTGCAATGATTGCCTTGACTTCGACCATGGTAATATCTCCACTTTGTGGTCATACATATTGTCTATTTTGTCTTATATTGGGGTTTCAACGGCGAATACATGTGTACATGATTGTTCATGGTCCGAGGACCTGCGACCTTTGCTAGGAATCCCTTAGAAGGTACATCTATTTCTATTTTGATTACATAATTAGTTTGAGTGTACTTAGATGTAGTTAGTTTCCATCATGTACATAATTGTATTAACATTTGATTTGGCGTGGTTTTGTCTTTTTCTTGTAAAGAGGAAATGTATTTGCTTCTCGTACTTTACATTTACATGTGCCATGAAGTGCTTTTTCTGGAATTCCTTCTGAGGGTGTATTAATAGGGTGTATTGCATTGACTGTACTTTGCATTTACATGTGATCGAAATGCATCACAAATTTGGTATTTGACTTTCCTTTACATTCAATCTTTGAATGATCTATTTGATAGGGTGTATTGATAAAATATTTTGTTCTCAAATACATTTGAATTTAGTATTTGGTTTTCCTTTACATTGTGATAGCTATGTACACTAATGTACTTCTATTTTGTTGTTACATTATCGCGTAAAAGTTTTGCTGTAGTAAAACCTACTTGCATGTAATTAACATTTGTTACGTTTTGATTTGCATCGATTGTTTTTTTTGATTTTGCTTCTATCTACTCTACATCTTCCCTTGATTGAATCAAGTGTTTACATTCTTATTGACATCCAATTGTGTCAATGCGGACATGGGTAGTATCAAGAAAGGAAGAAGTAAAAACTGCGAATAAACTAAACAATTCATGTTTAGGTGCACTATGCTTAAGTTCTTAATATAGCAAAATTTCATGTTGTAGGTGAAAAGAAGAATGTTATTGAGAAGGGGTTGCATTTACCATTCTCGGACATCCCAATTCTTGAACACGGCACAAAAGATCTTTGCTTGCTATCGATGTTGGAAGTCCATCCACATCTACATCACCTTTTGAGAATTGCAACAACTCATAAGCAATCGGTCTGCGGGGATTTGGAGACAGAGGGTATGTGAAAGGTAGGAGTGATTACATTCTGATTACATTAAGATTGCATTTGTTGTAGTTAGAGTTCACTAATGTTCAATATTTTTTGCAGCAGAGTTGTTTTCCAAAAAGAGATCCCACCTGTTGAAGCCGAGCTGCTATTATTGGAGCAACTAGCTGAAAGCCCAGAAAGTAATTCTCTCTCCTTTTCGGGGGTTTCTATTTTTTTTTTTTTTTGTATTTTGAAACTTACGTTGGCGTGTTTACGAGATAAAATTACTGAAGATGTTGGTGGCGACATTGAAAAACAGATCCACGAAAGCTGCTATTTTTCAAGTTGAGGAAAAGGCTTGTTCTTTGGCAGGTACGTGTTTCTTTTTTTGTCTTGCTTTCAAAACATTAGAATGAAGCACTTTCTTGTCTTCAGAGACTTGCAACGATTCAAAGGAGCTAGATGATGTTGAAGAAGCCTTGGAGATTGCAGCCAAGGCAACGACTAAATTATGGTCAAAGCGATGCCAAAACAATTTGGAAAAAGAGAGTGCAAACCCGGGCGGGGACATCCATTTTGCAAAAAACGGTAATTGCTAGCTTACATTGACTTACTTATGCTTGAGTAGCTTATTATATTTTACTCGTTTTGCAGGTCTAAACCACTTTGGAAAGCGAGATTGAAAGGTATCAATTTATGCTTTATTGTCATGGATCAATTGTTAATATGACACTAACATTGATTTACTTATACTTCAGTAGCTTATTATATTCTACTCGTTTTGCAGGTCTAAACCACTGGAAACAGAGATTGGAAGGTATCAATTTATGCTTTATTGTCATGGATCAATTGTTAATATGACACTAACATCTTGGATCTGACAACAAAAATGATGACAAGGATAAACTTATGGAGTTCACGCCATTCACGCCATTCAAGAACTGTCCGCCGGCTGAAATGAAAGTGGTTGCATCTGACATAGCAATTTTATGTGCAACTAACTCTAAAATGAGTAGCAAACGAGTGGATCTTTATGGCAGGTAATAACCTGGTTGTAACCGAGCTGTATTTGTTGCTATTCCTTGTCTCTAATGTTAATCTTAATCTAATCCAGGTGCTTGTATGAGACATTGCCTTTCGAGTGGAAGAGCAAAATCTTTTTTTATCCTGCTTACAACTATATAAGGTTTAGAGAAGCTACCACCAGCGAAAGAAAGGGTGAATCAGCTGAAGGATCACTGAATGTCATTGAAATAGTGAAATCAAGGATGAAGGGGATTGTGGTAGCTAAATGCCATCATATCCTTGCACCTATCCTTGAGAATGACCATTTTGTCTTTTGGGTTTTTTTACACGCCGCACCATCGATTCAAGATCCTACACGCACCGAGAATTCCGTCTTGAATCCTCTTACGGGTTATCACGACGAGCGAGAAAGCAATCAAAGGGTATGTAATACTTTAAGTTGTTGCTTTGCTTTTCTTAAGCTAATTGGTCTGCTAAATTTAAGTGATATGTAGGCTGCACACACAAATGTTAACCACATCGATCGGTCAAGTATCTAGAGGCATCGATTTCATGAAGAGAAATAATGTTAATCGGATTCAGCAAGTAGAGGTGCCACAACATCCCGATTTAACATCATGTGGGTTGTATGTGATGGGATTTATGCACAAATATGTTGAAGCTCTTGTCTCGGTAGAGATATGGAAGTAAGTTGTATGCCTTCCCTTGTATGTCTTGCATCTCATGTTCCTTTAAATATTTCTAACCTTATTTATGGATGTCACAGTTACATCTAAATGGTTCTCTCATGAATAAGCCATCCACGGCGACAATTTCTAATAGATGCTTTGGTCATGCATTGTGATGCCAATCCGAAAGAACGTATCGACCCGGCCAGTCCTCGATTTACGAAATGATCATGAGTCTGAGTATCGATTTTTGCAAGATGAACTATGTAACAGGGCTTATATATATCTTTTGTTCACATTTGTGTTCACATTTTCTATCATAAGGAATGTGTAAATGACACTATCTTGAATAGTATACTCTTGATAGTATACTTTATGACTATGTAATTTTTTTTTTTTTTTTAAAAAAAGATTTCGATTTAAAGAAGCCTTGTACCCTTTTTGGTCAATCAAAAACAGTTACTTGATTGTTTCGATTGATATATTTTGTGACCTTGTACCACACCACACCCCACAACACTACACCACAATCCACAACACCACCACCACCACCCCACCACACTCCACCACACCACATCCCATGCCACCACACACCACTACACACACCACCACCACCACCACCCCACCACCACACCCCACCACCACCACACACCACACCACCACCCCCACACTACACTCCCACCACCGCTCCACCTTTGTATGGTGTATGGTGTGTGTGTGAATGGTGTGGTGTGTGGTGGTGAGGGAGTGTGGTGAATGGTGTGGTGTGTGGTGGGATGTCTTCGTTTTAGTGAATATGATAGTTGGGGTATGATCTATAGTGTATGGTGTGTGGTGAATGGTGTGGTGTGTGTGTGTGGTGTGTGGTGGGGTGGTGTGTGGTGAATGGTGTGGTGTGTGGTGGGATGTGCTTTCGTTCTGTGAATATGATAGTTGGTGTATGGTCTATGGTGTATGGTGTGTGGTGAATGGTGTGGTGTGTGGTGGGGTGTGTGGTGAATGGTGTGGTGTGTGGTGGGATGTGCTCGTTTTGGTGAATATGATAGTGTGGGGCATGGTATGGTGCATGGTTTGGTTTGGTTTGGTATACACACCCTAACAGTTTAGTGTTCATTTCATGCAGATGGTATTGTTCAAGAGGTTTCTGGACCAACATCCAGAAATTTTTGGCAGATGCTTCAAGATGCATTTAAAGAAAAATACTCTGAACATATTTTCCTATTGCCTGCTGGTTACCATATTTTGTTAGTGTGCAGATCATAAATTCTGCACCTTGAAATTCCTTGTTGGCTTTAATGTTTGTTTTGGTATACTATTTTAGTAATTGTACTTTGCATTTTATAATTAATGACAAAAACTGTCATTAACTTGAGTTGCACCAAAAACTTGAGTTGCAGACTAAGTACCAAACATGTTTCTTATATCTATACAGAAAATGATAGAAATAGTTCGGTTAACTAAAAAGCGATGGAAACTTCGGAGAAACGATTAAAGGAAAAAAAATAGTCACAATAGCTGTCTGAAGAGGAGTTACATCATTAATGAAAAAGCTTTACAAAAATGGAGTCACAAGGACTATTGCTTACGTATTTAATTAAAAGCTTTACAAAGAATAGTCCTGAGGACTATTACCAAAAAATTGAAACCGGGGATTACAAAAACAAGGCTTGATCTTGGGCCATCTTCAGCTCTATATGAAGGTCCCTCCATGGCATACATCTTCATTTTAGAGGGGCTCCCTCGTCGAGGTAAACCTCATGCACCCACTTCGATCACACGCAATGAAGCGGCGGCTGATGATCCATGATGAGCTTCTCCACCTCGATGGAGTGAACCCATACGACTAAAAGCCGGGGTGGCCTCGAGGAGGAACCGCGGATTCTCCGGGAGGAAGATCACGGATCCTTGGGGGAAGAGGAGGACCGTCTTTGGCCCGGGGAGGAAGCGAGCACAATGGCCGGGATAGTGTTCTGTGGAGTGTGGTCTTGAACTTGGCCATGGCGGAAGTAAAGGAGATGGGCGGAATGGGGAAGGAGTGAAGGAGATGGCCGAATAGGCGATGGAGACATAATGAAAAGCTGCAGGCGGAAATTTTGGGAATAAAAGGGATGTTTGCATGCATACGATTTTGTTTTGGGAATTAAGGCGAGGAAGAGGAAAGGGATGTATCCATGCATACGATTTCACACTTCGGGAGCCCATCCACCCACCTTAATATTTTTGCAAATGTAAAATGTATAGGTTGAACCATATTATGAGACCAATTGCTTGGTATGCAGTTAGCACAACCCTAACACAAAGTTAGCAATATCCCACATGCATATATCACAAAAATGCGATGCATATATAAATAGGGTTTTCTTTGCTTCATTGATAAGTGTGGATAGAGATTAGATGTTGAAAAGTTATGGCTCGGGTTGGCTTGTAATCTTGATTCTGAGCCAACGTGTCATAATTGTCCAAGATGTAATCCTAGTCCACCCTTTTTTTTAGTAATGGGCTCAAATATCCACATGCATTCAATGTTCCACATGTTACCAAATCAACAATTGCCAAATCAACAAATGCCAAATGAATGGATTATGTTAAAGGCATATTGTGTACCTATGCATATTGTATTTGGTAAAGCGTGAGTCAACAATATAGAGATAACAAGGAATTTTCCTTATTACCTTGAAAGGAATATTCCTTATTGCATTGAAAGGAATATTCCTTAGGCCTAGTTATCGGGAATATTCTTTATTACCTTCAAAGGAATATTCTTTAGTTTGTTTAAGTGCACCCATAGTTACAAAGGAATATTCTATTACCTTGAAAGGAATATTCCTTTTTTGCATTGAAAGGAATATTCCTTAGTGCTAATTATCAAGAATATTCCTTATTACCTTCAAAGGAATATTCTTGTTTAAAATCACCATAGTTACAAAGAATATTCCTTATTACATTGAAAGGAATATTCCACATTGAATATAACCGTTTCATTTGAGCTAGGCTTATGGGATATATGCCAGCATCAACCATTGGCCAATTGGGTCAGGAAAAAAGGGCAGGATGGGATAGATTTTGAGAAAGGATGTTGAACAAATCATTGGCACAAATCATGGTTAAGGAACAAATCATTGGCATGGTGCGAGCCAATGTGGGAATTGACACCCAGAGGGTTGTCAAAAGCAAAAAATGTGTCAAAAGAGACATCTTTCTTATTGAAAAATGTGTCAAAGAGAATTTATAGTTTGATAAAATGCGTCAAAAGAGACTTTAAAAATTTTAAATGTGTCATTTGACACATAAATATTAAGTCGTCAAAAAAAATTAGAAACCTAAAATACACAAGAATTTATGCGTACAAGGCTTAATGTATGTGTATACTTACTAATGCTATCAAATTTGAATTCAAGTTATTTTATTGTCAAGTAATCCCTATGAGGTTGTTGATTGGTATGAGACCTATAACATTTGGCTCAATGAGCAAGGTAAAACAAGAAAAATTAATATTCAATAGAATTTTTCATTTTCCTTATATTTATATAAACTTATCTTTCATAGCAAAATTCATTTTGTAATATTTTTTTGTTGTAGAATTTCAAATCATTTTGCTTCATTTGATAACATAAAAAAAAAAAAGTGTCAAGGGGTGTTCTAGCGTCAAATGAGACACAAAAATTTGGAATTGTGTCAATTGACACATTCAATTTTAAAAAGTGTGTCATAAAAATACAATTAATAAGTTGAATTTCCCCAGCAGTGCGAGCCATATCGAAAGCTTGAGGGGAAAGGGAATGAAGCGGGGATAAAAATTCCTTTTTTACAGTGGTGGCCCGGTTGATTAGATGGCGGGGAGGAGATCGAGCAGCTGGATCACAATCCATATCCCCAATTCAAATGCAAACCCACAGCGCTTTTAGATTCTTGAGGAGATCAATGCCGAGCAGGGAAACCAATTGAACTTACACTAAGCATATGGTCTTGGAAGTATATAAACAATATATTAATGTTTGTGTTTTAATGGTTCATATTAGATTACATTCAGGTTGCAAGTCCATGCCTTAATGCATAGAAAAGTTACTTCAACAACGGGTTAGCATTATTCTGGAGATTCTACAATCTCGGCAAATTTCAACAACATTTCATGCCAATAGTTAGTGGGTTCATATGCATAAGATATACCTTTAATCTTATGTTTGGTAGCTCAATGAAATCTCACCCCAATTCTTGACTGGGGATGGACAAGAACTTTCTTTCCTTGAATAAGCATAAAGCTACTTTTGATGGCAACCGAGGGAATCAATTCAAAGTAGTTACCGGCTATAACTTCATTACCACAATAAATTCATTTCCATAGTCATCCTTGGTGTCTTCTTAGAGGGCATGTTTCATACGTGCCTTTGGATGAGATAATAAAGGGACCTTTCATAATTAATAAAGGGATGTGAATGATACAAAATAATCTCAACCTGCCTTTGTCTCATCCACATTGTCCCGTCATTTTGCCCTAAAGTCCTCGCCTCATTACCCATCTTCTTCAACATTGTCCCTTTGTTTGTAGGCTCTAGTTTTCTCAACTCCCACACCACAATGATCAGCATTCTCACAAGCGGGCCCGATCAAAATTGATGCATGCCTTACAAAAACATGAAAGAGATCTACACATTAACTTTTGTTGGATCATTTGGATCTATGGATGATACGCCAATGAAGGGTGCACCCTTTCACGGGGAGCACATCAAATCTTTGGGAGCGGTCAATGTCGGACACCTTCAAAATACCCTTTCCACATCGAAAATTTTCTCTTCAAGAACGACATGCGGTTTACGCATTTTTTTTTCACTTTCCCATCCTTTTTTCTTTGTTACGCCTCGAGCCATAGTTTGGCTATGGCTCCTTCTCCGATCATGTGTGCCCTTCCCATGTCACGAGCCAAAGAAATTCCGGTGCATTCTGATCTTATGCTCTTGATGATACCTATTTACATGATAGAAAGCTCTTCTCGACTTGAATCGTCGGACCAAACTAAGTGGTATTTCATATGACCGGCACCATTTTCTTTTCAATGATTGGCTTTTTTTGTACAAAGTGGAGTATCATGTGTTTTGTCATCTGAAATAAAGAAGTGCACACATTTCCTCATTTTACCATGTACCTTGAACATGTGATGTGGACCAATATCTGATTTGTTCATTGTACCAATGTTGTGCTTGAATCGTTGAATGGCTTCGGTATAATTCTCCCAAATCAACAAGCCGATATCTGGTATCATCATCGAAGACTCTTCATGGATTCCTTGAATTGTTTGCTTTCACCCAATGTGCCACAAAGTTATGATATACAAACTTACGACATATGATCAAACATGTTCTTGGAGCTGCCTTTCTTGTCAATTAGCTTTAGTCTTGGGTGAAGTTCCTTTCTTGAGGGCTCATTAGCGTAACCATAGACTTGCCAATCAAGCGTTTGATCAATGCGCTCCTTGTATTCTCTTGGACACATTGTTTCCCCACAATTTCCACAATCGATTTGATACATTGTAGCTTATGCCACTCGTTACTTTTTTGCTTTCATCACATACCATAGCCCTCAAAATGTGCTAACATTATCAAATGTCTTGTCCTTGGCTTGACATATTCCGGCATGAGAGCTTCAGATCGCACACACCACAATTACGAACAATTTTCATGGAGTCTTGACCTCATCAAATTAAATGCACACTTGTGCGGATCTGATTGCTCATGTTTCATGCAACAACATGTGTTTCTTTCCTTTAGCTTTCTAATGCAAGAAGGTTTTAAGTATTCAAATTGCCTAAAGCCCAATCGAACCTCACGGATCTTGATCCACAAATTACGGAATAATTGACTGTAAAATTACGGTGAAATAAAATTAGTCACCTCATTACATTACATTACATACAAATCTTTTACATATTCAAGACCCTAAACTCCCACACATACATGTACATTCGACATGAATTTTATTTCATTTACTATGAAGTCACATAATTTTTTGACAATTAATACATCTCCACACTAATTTCTTCTTGAATTCTTTGCCTACATCTACAATACATCGAGAATATACATGTAAACAAATATACATCCGGGATATACATGTAAACAAATATACATATGCGTGTTGCCATGAAATAATTTGACATTTCCATGTAGAACAACTAGAGGGGATTTGCATCTACATTACATTCAAAAGTAAAGAAATCATTTACAAACTTTACATGGGTTTTACAAAATAAAAAGACATCTTTATTACGCCAAAAAGTAAAGAAATCTACAAACTTTACATCGGTGTTACAAAATAAAAAACATCTTTATTAGAAAAACAAGATGCAATTCTGACTAAATTACGGTCGTGCACATTGTAATGTCAATATATTGAATTGGTTGTGTCATCTTCTTCATGACATCTCTAATTTTTGGTGAAACCTTTGAGTTATCTAACCAAAGCCCGAGCAACCATATCCTTCATAGCGATCTATCATTATTTGTTCTTGGTTTCGACACGCTAATGCCCGCATTTGTTCCACCTAGTGACATTCTTTTCCTTCTCTCCTTTGCTAGTTTCATATTTCTAGGATGTATTTTGACAACTTAGGCTGCTAGTGAAGTCTTACGTAATTCTCCTTCCTCTCCAACCACCATAGATAGTCTGAGAATGCCTTTGCGACAAGTCTGTCATTGCTATATGCATTTTGGCGTCTTGGAGGCCATCCTTTAAATTCTTTACGGATCTGTTTTCCACGATAGCCTCTTGAGGCCTTCCAATGGCCCACAAAATAGGGTTGCAATCTTTTGTCTGCAATAATCTTCTTGCAAATATACTTTCTTTGTTTTGGAGTCAAATTAGATACCTCATTCATTATGAGATTCTGAAGCATTCACCTTTCTTCTAATTGGCTTTGTCGCGTATCCACCCCTACAAACCCTCTGTTTCAATTTTCTTTGCACCTTGTAGCGGTGCTTTTGAAACTTCATCAGCGGGGAGGATTGATATCTGAACCCGATCTTGACCTCGAAGTGCTTGCATGAGTCCAATCCTTCTTCCATAGTTTCTTCTTCAAGCGGTGCTTTAAGACATCGATCCATTACGCATACAACATCACGCGCAAAGTCGGATTATTAACCCGGTTGTATTCTTGCTTGAAGGGATTTGTATTCTTATGAAGGAAAAGGATTTCAATTTGTTCAAGATACATTTGTTTCTTGAAATGCATTCGATTTAGGAGCGCTATAATCATTTCGGACCAGAAGTTTTTCGTTGAGGTAGAATCGGGCCATGTTTGATCGATTGAGGAAAGTTCAAAATGTGCGCCAAAGTTTTTTTTTTTCGAGCAAGATATTTAGATTTTATTGATAGAAAGCTAGTACAAGATTTAGAGGATTTGGTATAATTATGGAGAATATTATGCGTCAACATACTTTATTAATGATAGGCAACTCCATGTAAAATTCAAAATGTACATTACAAACACTTTAACCCAGTTCAAATTTTTACATCAATATACAAAAAAATTCAATCACCCTTTCATGCTTCTACCACAATGGTTGAATAGCACATTTGTTATCTTGAACTCTCCTTTTGCCGAAGGTGCTTCAGGTTGCTATCCTTGTGCGTTAAGGTGTCGAATGCTTCTACCTTGGGCATTTGATGTCCCACATGTGGGAGTCACGGTCGACTTCTTTTCTTCTAATTCTTGGTAGGAATTACACGGCGAAGCCATCACCTAGTTGTTGAAGGCATATCTCCTCGTCGCAGTGCTTTTCGTAAGTGCATCTCCATCTAATACCCGTGTTATAGGGCATCACCCTATATTACCACAAGGTGGAACTATGGTCGTCGAGATGTTGCCTTCTTAGTTGGCTCGTTGATGTGGTCGTTCCTCCTTCTATTGTTGAGGCCACTTTCGTGTCATAAGTTCGTCAAGTGTTGCCAATGTGCGGTGTGGTTGATTACTTGGTAGGATCACTGGCTATTGCGATTCGGGCATTCTTGAATGTCTTGAAGCTCTGAGATGGTGGTGGGTAGGCATGCCTTGTCATTCCTTAGCGGGTTGAATTTTACGAGTCGCGACTTACGTTTGCTTGGGCTTTGCTCCATTCGAGGTGCCTCTCTTGTGCACGGAAGTGTGATCATCTTCATTGCACCTATCATAGCTCCTTTTAAATTAAACTTTGCGTGATTTGTACCTGCTGGCTAGGTAGTCTCCTCCGTCCTTTGGGTCCTATCCATTCGAGTCTCGTACTCCTTGGGCGTGTAAAGATCGTCCCTTCCTTTGGTTTCTAGGTGTTTTACGGGTCCGAGAATTCTTGTTCGGTGAATATTCTCCTCCTTGATCTTTGCCCCCTAATCTTTGATATAGGCCTTCAAGTGGAATGTTCCTTCCACGATATCGTCTCCTCCCCTCATGGTCTCCTACTTTTTTGGAATCGATGAAAGTTCTCCTGCTAATGCAAAGGTTTGGAAGCTTCGTCGGGTCAGCCTTAGGTGCTTTGTGGTTGCCTAGCTTGGTTTGCTCCTTTTTGTTGATGTTGCATGACATTAAGCGAGAAGTGGCGGGCTGCAAGGTCATGGTGGTCTTCCCTCCGGTTTCTATCGCTCTGTGTCGCCATGACTTCTCTCCTCGACGGAAGATTATGCCCTCATTCCTTCTCGTGATGCTAACGGCATCGATGTCTAACGTCTTCTGCACTTTTATTTTGCTGCCTTGCATTCTTCCATTTGAAACTCGTGTGCGTCGATTTGGTGAAGGCGTCGATATCCTCTTTCTGATGTGAGCTCGTGGACGTGGTAGTCGGGAGGTGGACATCTAGAAAATTCTTGATCTTGTTGGTTACCAAATATTCTCCCCGCCCCCATTTGATGAAGATTGATGATAGGCCGATGGTGTCCTGTTCTCCTCGTTTGTCGGTTGAGGTATTTGTCGTTGTGCTTCCCTCTCTTGGCTCTGTCTTTTTTGGTCCTCGATATCTTCTAAGTTCGCCTCTAGCTCTTACGTGGCTCACGGCCCACCATGCCAAAAAGCTGCTTCATTATATTCCTAGAGTCCCCAGGGTCTACTTGAAGGGCTCTCCTACAAGATTTTAGGTTCTATAAACAAGCAAGATGGCTCGGCGGCATTAAGGCATTATCTATAATCTACAAGTCTATGGGCATTAGGACATGTGGTATGGCATGAATTGAGGTTTGTTTTGCAAAACCTCCATGATATTGAGGCATACTCTAAGATCCCTGAAAGTTGGTTTGGGGGAGTCCAATCTCTACATGGAGTGACTTGGGCAGCTCTAGACTCTAGCTCCTTTCTAGGTATCCCACGGCAATAGGGGGTGTCAATGTGGCGGCTATTAGAAGGATACAAAATTAGGTCAAAAGTTTTATGCCTTTGGCATGGCGCGGAGGTGATGTACCAACAGTTGGACTTGGGAGTTTGCTATCTTTGAGGTCTAGATGACTATAACAAGGGTGTTCTTGAGAACTTCTATCTAGGAGTAAAAGTATCAGCTTGAGAGAGCAATACTTGCGAGGTACTAATGGGGTATGCTTCTATTTACAAATAAAACCTGGTTTGGAAAAACAATTCAAGGGTTTGAGCAATTTTTGGTCATTTTGAGCTGGAGTTTGACATTTCTAGCCTAATTTGAGATCATAAATAGATTCTAGGCTGTCTAGGTCCTATTGCAACAAATTTCAGGCAATTTGGACTCACGTAGCTCAAGTTATGGAAGTTCAAAGTTTGGAGGTCTCCCACGGTAGCGCCTCGTTCAAAATTTGGACTTTAGTTTCTTGACCCGGTAGCGACGTGTGAGACATTAACTCTAAATTGGGTTAAACTTGTCCAATGTGGGTGATCTAAGGGTCAAATCATGCTAGTCTCATCGAGTTAGGCAGAATGGACCCTTAAGGCCAGGCGTCAATTTGGAGGTGTTTTTGGTCTAGTTTGGACATGGTCTAGGTATGAAGGTCTCCACGGTGGCGCCCTGGTTCAAAAACTAAACTTTAGTTTCTTGACCAGGCGGCGTGTGAGACATCACACCCACGTCTGAAAATGTCCTATTTTACTAAAATAAAAACTACTACTTGCTAACTCGTCCTAATTAAGTAAGATTTGACACATAAACTACTCAAAATTATCTTGTATTAACAAAATTATTGATTATTTACAACATATCTATTGGGGATCTCCCTTAATTAAATTAGCTAATTGCATGTCCTTCCTCATGAGGGTTACTCGCTTCGCATGAACAGTGCAAGCCGTCGAGTCTTCAAAATGTTGCACTATTCTCTGCTCCGCCGCTTCCTGCAGTGCCAGCAGCATCTCGTCTGTGACCCTCATGCCAGTGTTGAAGTCCTGCATGACTTCTCTAACTAAATGAGCAAAGGGGGCACGGGGAATTAGGAGGCCGTAACTGCGCTGGAAGTGTCTAATCTCTCTTAGTGCTCTTCTCTCGGTCTCCTTCCTGCTGGGCTTCTTCTTGGCTGGCTTCTTAGGGGCCTTGGGCTTTGGTGGTGGCGGCCTTAGTGTCTGGCTCTTCGTTGGATGTCCCCCCTCGATAGTCCGTCCCCTGTTTCTCCTACGATAGTAGGAGTTGTAAGCCTCCACTTCTTCATGCGCGCCTCGTTCAAGAACTAAAGTTCGGTTCCTTGACCGGGCAGCGTCGAGACATTGCACATTTCGACTAATTTCCCGGTATCCTTAATGTCTCCCGCGGTAAGCGGCTGGATTCAAAACAAAGGTTCGATTCTTTGACGGCGTTGGTATCAGACATTGTACATTCTTGACTAATTTCCGGTGATTTAAAGCCATCTTATCATATGCGGCTCGGTGTCTCACGGTGGCATACAACTCAAAAACTAAAGTTTAGTTCTTTGGCGGTGGCGGCGGCGTGTGAGACCACCTTGCACGAGGAGGTTTTGGCTCATTATTTTTAGTCTTATTATGTTCCAATTCCTTAAGCTTGTTACTAGCTTAGCATAAACTACAAAAATGAGGAAAAAAATTTCCCACTTTTGAGGTTTGAGATTCCTATCAAGTTAGTACTAAAGGGAGCATAATGGGTGCTTTGCTCTTGGTCTCCAAGAACATTGCTCACGATATCAGCATGTGCGTCCCCTACTGCATCACGGTGCACTCGCGGGAGTATACAAGCGAGTTCATCCCCATACCGGCTCCATCTTGGAATCGGGGCCCTCCACATGACAGCGCGGCGTGTGACGGTTCAATGGGAAGAGTGAAGGGGTCATTTTACCCCGTCTCCCTCGGGGCCTACCTAGGCTGCTTGAGCGTAAACATACATGTGATGGTACATACATCAACATCACATGACCATCACGAAGGATGGTTCACCACATATCTGCATAGACAAAGGTCGGCCCATCACATAGGAATCCTACCCAAGGCTCGGACAGGGGATGGGTGACAAGCTTGGGTCTCGAGTTCATTGCGAACCGGAATCATGACAATGGATTTGGCTGGCATAAGAACATGGCATTGGGTTGTCCACTCCATCCGGCCCTCACAATGCACACTTTGAGTAGGTTGAAGGTGTTGGGACACTGTAAGCCCGTAGCCGCCGGATGCATAGCCAGGAGGGGGCTATTCTGGGTTGCATCTCTCCCTGATTCCGATGGGGCGGTAGGGATCACTCCCTTCCAGATCACCCATTTACGACTCAAGGTGACTAGAGCCACTTGCCCTTATTATTTGCTGAACCTTTGGAAAGTCATGAACACCACTTCCGCGGGTGTCGATCCCATGCCTTTCGGTGGCAAGCCATTGGACCTAGTCACAATGATCCCCGGTAGACTTTACACGGAGGGATCGTTCAAAGTCGAACACTGGAATCCCTTCTTAGCCGTCGGCCCCTTCACCCTGACAGGGTGTGGTTTGTTGTACCTGGCGAATCTATAGTGTGCTAGAGGGGTTGCTTCTAGGAGCATCAACTACCAAGCTTTTGGGCCTCTACCCCCCTTCCCAATACAAGGAGTTCCGCGATACATCATCCATATACATCCACGGAAGAACTAAAGAACTAGATCTAATCTATATCATAGAGTTAGGTTCTTTTGGTTAGTGTCTGGATACGAGAACCCTAGATGGCTACTATGGGCAATTTAATAGGCTAAACCCTCTTGATTCTATGGTGGAAGATGGTTTAAGCTATTAAATTGACTAAACTGTGATCCTTGGGTTGCTCCTCGACACGAGTTTGACCATCCCCTCTTGGCTGCTTTCGAATCAAGGAAACTAATGGTGCAATTCTCTTGGTGATGCGGGGGGCGGTTTTGGCTCTGGGGCAGCCAAAGCAGAGCTCTAAAACCCTAGGGCGAAAATGGGCAAGTTAGGGTTCTCCCTACTTAAATAGGCAAGGGGTTAGGCTAGGGTTTCCAATTATCCCCTTTAGGCATGTGGGATAGTTGGGAATGGGCCCACTGCCTTTAATAGCTAGGTGGCCAAATGTGCCCACATGGAAATGTATTGCACCCAAATGCCCACATGGAAATGTGTGCACCTAAATGGAGCCCACATGGAAATGTGTGCACCTAAATGTGCTCACATGGAAATGTGTGCACCTTAATAAATGCATGTGCACATTAATAAAAAATGCACATACCTAGCAAGTTGCCCCTAGGGCTACCCACTGGCTACGTCGGCGTACCGCGTCGATCAGTGGGCGTGTCTGGCGTGTGAGGCGGTGCGATTATCGTCACGGGACCGTATCTTTTTGTCTTTGGAAACGATCCGGATTATTCTGATACTTACCATACATGTCTGATTACTATAAGTATTTTCATTATCATACCTCATAAGCACCTCACGGTTCTTAGCGTGCAGAAAAAAAAAATAGTATGTTAAAGATGTTGGTGCAGTACCTATAAAATCGTTACCATACCTATAAAATACTTAAAATACTACGATTACCTATAGAATACCTATAAAATATGTACCATACCTATAAAAGACTTCTTGTACTTTCGTGTTGAAAACTACAAGTTTTGACACAAAAACAATGCATTTTTTTGATACGTGCGTGCCATACGCAGGGCGATGCGGCTAAGTATGAAAAGTTCTTTGTACCCGTGCGAACAACAACGCCTAAAACACAAACTTATTAACTAAACTAGCAATATGCTAGTTATGCGAGGGCTAATGAATGGGAGCATGAAGGAAGAAGCCGCGTTCTGAGAAGGCGAGGAGTCATAGATTTTAGACTTAACTATGAACTCCTAAAACTTATTGATTGTGATAATGTTATATGTACAATTTTTGATAGTAATACTTGTGGCCTGCTATATAATTTTTGTATAAGTATAAATATAGCCTTATAATTGCGTCTTAAAATTGAATAATGGGAAGTTGATCCTTTCAATAAAGTTAAGTCTTTATATTCATGATTGTGAATTGCAAGGTTGTTGCTTGGTTAGTCATCTTAAGCGTAATGGTGAGGACAACATTATCCTAAGGAGGGAGAATGTGATGTTCCCCTAAAATATATGCCATTAATACATTATATTTAAAGGCCCGCGTTAAGGTAGAAGTCTACTATTATAGCCTTGTACACTATAGTAGGTGGAAAAGTGAGCATGGCCAAGTTATCTATATAACTTAGCCAACCTTAGGCTTAAGGTCATTTCCACATGGCCTTACCCTTTTGGGCACACATGGAGGCGCCCCTTTGGAGCCATGTGGCAGTGACATGTAACCATAACCTATAAGTAGCCTAACCCTAGCATTTAACCTAATCCTATGCCACTTTTTGGCTCCACACCTTGAGACACACATTCTTAGTTCGAACTACATTTGAATATACCACTCATTACAATGTAGCTTAGATCCCCCCCAGGTAGTGCGCTCATCGAAAGGATGAAGAACCATCGACTCATCGACAAGTCATGGAAACCCCAAAGTTGGAGAAGTTAGATGGGGCGGTGTTGGGCCCGGCCGTGGGTGGATTATCCCCGAAACCTAGGATTCCAGATGAGCTAGTACCTTATCTTACTAGTAGAGCCTTCCTAGAACCCCCAGTCTAGGTTTCAAATCCTAATCAAGGAACTCTAATAAGCAAATAGATTCATGTGTGTGTAGATTAGATATCTTTATTATTTATCATGATTATGATGATGTCGATGATGATGGTTGATCTTATGTTTGCACCTCTTGTGTATTGGGAAGGGGCGTAGAGAACTAGTGGCCATTATCTAGATGATGCTCTAAGTCTATACCCCTTAGTTCCTATTACATGCTGCCTGTGCATAGGAACCCATCGCGATGAGGGGCTATGGAGTGACTTAGCATCATACTTGAGGCTAGTGGGCAAGCGGGAGGAGGACCACGATGGCCTGACTCTTTCCGGGAATGCATAGCGGACTAGGCCTATAGTCGGTCATTTTGTGTGGGGCGGGTATGGGTGGAGCCTTCACAGGTCAATGATGTAAATACGACTCTCAAGAGTTGCTAGTGTCGGCTCTCTTGTTTTGGGGAGTTGATTCGGGGTAAGAATCATGTGTCACCACAATTCTCTAGCTGCCCATGGAGCCACTAGACCTCGGGGCCGGGGAGATGCAACCCTTCCTACCTCAAGGGCGGGGAGATGCAACCTGGAGTAGTCCGATGGGTGATACCATGGGATTACATATCCGGTAGGTTATAGTCATGTCATGTACAGAGGGGCTGATGGAATGATCAACCCTAGCCATCGTCTATAGCCAACCCTGCCATTGTCATATTTAATCTGCTCTATCTTGAGGCCCAGCCGTCAGTCGACTTCCCTTTCGAGTCTAAGATTGGGTAGGAGCTGTTATCCTGTCTTGACAAGCACATGACTATTCCTGAAAGACCACGAAGAGGCGGGGACAAAGGGACAAGGTCAAAGCGTCGGGGTAGCAAGCCCGCGCCCTCCCGTCGCAGTCCACGCCTCTCCCGGGAAGAGGCTAGACAAGATAAATGGCGGCCTCGGGGGTTGGACCCTAATTTTGGGGATTCGGGCACTAATGATGGCTGCAAAGATTCCTTAAATCATGCATATGATCCGGGGAGTTGGTGGCCGAGATGCGCCATCTATCTAATGCAGGCTCAAGGCCTACTATATATATCGGTAGAATACATCCCAAGTTTTTAGAAGCTTCGGTTTAGTGTTGTCTCCTTTTATTTCTTCTGCAAACGTGAGTTCCTTGTCCCTCTTATTGATATTCAAGGAGCCTTATCTTGGCATATAGTCTCTTTATGTTTTACGTTTTATTTTTTCGCATTACGATCTCTTGCAAAATCTCGTGACACTCTCTGCTAGGATTTTATGCGATCCAAGGGTCCTCCTGGAGAGGGATGTCTTCTGATTCCAAACCAGACCCTAAGGCTGCGTCCCTTTGCGGATCTTAATTCTTACGTTCCCCTTGAAGATGTATATTCGTTACCTTTACTTTCGGAATGAGCTTCACCATTAGCTGCTGACTTCGATTGAATAGCCATCGGCCCAGCATGATCGCGGTGATGTCGAAGGTGGGCTTTTTCACTATCGGCGTGCTTTCGGTTTTGCCGCTGCCCACCCTGCGTGTTTGCTCACGGTGGGGTCTCCCCACGCTTGCAAACCTTTGTTCCCAACTATAGTTGCCACATCACAATCACATTTACATCATACTCCTCATTATTTTTCAAATCTTGGGAAAAGCACTTGCATCCACATTCATACGGATAACACCATTGCCTTCGACCCTCTTCTCCGGCAATTGCGGGCTACCCTCAAGTGTCTTTTGGTCCCAATCATGATTCAAAAATTCAGTCTTCTCCCATATTTTCAACTTCACGTTTCTGGTTTGCAATATTGGTGATCTCAAGCGGCGAGGATGGCACTTACGGGATATTGCCAAATGGTGCCCCTCCCCGCACTGACCTCACGGGTTTTCCGCGGCCCGGAAATAACTTGCTCGGCCCGGTACATTGCCCCGCCGAGTTATGTTCCTTCTTATGCTCCACCAATTTGCACGCCCAGTTCTTTCACCAATGCATCCACAATCTCAAAAAACTTGCCTATGCGATTTTTTACAGGAATGCAAGGGGAAGCCCATCCTTGATCAAAGTGCTCAAGCATATATGGAGATTGAAGCTCGGCTATCTTGAATGGCCACTCTCGGCTACAACTCAAGTTTCATATTTTTCTCCACCACTTGTATGGCCCCTCATCCAATGGCTCATGGCCAATGAAGGTCATTAGGCTTAGTGACAAGCGAAGCGCCTTCCTATCACAATGGTACCCTACAGATGATGATCAATAGCTGTAAAGCAGCTTCAATGACCTTCAACAACAGCCCACGGTCTAGGTGATTTTGCTAATGTCTCTATATCTTGGTTGGCAAGCTCGAAAGAATACCTCACGCATAGTCGGATCTTGGTTTGGTTTCTAGGGCCTTCCTCGGCTATTAGATCTTGTAAAAAATTTTGGTACTTTGCCCCAAGGCGTTGGACCCGAGCTATCGGGTTGGTCAACCATTCTATCGGTGTATCTTCCGTGGTAAACGTTAGTCTCCGATCTTCCTTTCATTTCCTCATTTATTGTTTCCAAAAATACAGTTCAACCTCATCGTCTGTACATTCCATTACAATGCTTGATCAAATTTGATGTTGTATTTTGTAGGTATCAGGGCCATGTCCAATGGATGCAATTTCACTAATGGTGTTTCCCTCATTTGCAAAGCGTTGCAACATATGCAATCATACTCTTGAAGAATGCATAGCTCTCATCCGCGGCAATATCACGGCAACCCAATATCCACAATTTCAACAACCTCCACCATCATGAGGTCAAACCTCGCCATTCCTTTTGATCCATCAAAGCACGATGCCATCATTGTCAGAATGGGGTCACACCACCTAGCGTGCCACAACTTCCTCAAGTCTAAGTACAACTTCTGGAGCGAATCAAACTACCTCGGTCCCGGCCCCACTTTGCCCCTATCAGCTTTGGGTTGCCTTAGCGGCAAGCGGGAGAAGGAAGTTCCTTGGCCCGAAGAAACTACCTGCATAGCCTCAACAGCGGTGACCCTAACAATGCGTCTCCATCCATAGCCGTCAATATACTCAAGCTGAGAAATCTATCAAGCCCTCAATCCCTCGAGTTCAACAATCCAACTAGAGTGATGCGGTCTCCACGCGCCATCACCTAGGCACCGCCCCTGGCAGCTCTCACGCCCTAGGACATCGCGGCCTACTTTTTAACATCGACACTATTCCTCATCGCGATACAAAGCGGTCCATTTACCCGGATCTTGACAAACTCATGCCTCATATCATCATTTGGTTAAGCCCAAATATTCTCAAAACATGCAAAGGCTTTGCCGAAGCATATTAGCTAATGTTCCGGACACCTACCTTCGCTCAACAGCTAGGATACCTTTGCGTCTAAGACCCCCTCACGTGCTCCATTAGGTATCCCAGCATTGATGTTGAAGTGGAACTCCTAAAAAGGAAGTTTTACGTAGCCGATGCGCCACGGCACCCGCACCATTGGATCCCTCTTAGATCCCTTTTCTCATGTTCATTGGGCTCTGAAGAGCTTGCCAAAATCAAGGTTCCACTCGGTCTCTGCTATTCTAAAGCTGTGTCACGCCCTCAAAGGAAAAGTTGCCCTTGCCCACTGTTGTTGTTGGTGCAGTAGCCATTTCCTACATACGGTTCATGCAACTGTGAGAATCAACAAATTAATCATGTGCATATTGATGGAGGTAGTCTTTTGTCAACCTCACACAAATAAACTCGAGAACAATTGGGCATAGCTCAGCTTTATGGGTGCTCCTTATGACATCAAGCTTGCCAATGACCACATCCATAGCGACCTCGAGTCACTCCCTATTCAAGTCAATTGGTGATCTCAAATTCCCTTTGGAATTTGGTGTTTGAAACGCGCCGGGGTCGGTTGATTGTGAAATGTTTGGTTGGGCCGAACTTTTCTCGCCGGGGCTAAAAGCATTCTCTTTGGGCTAATGATCGCTTGTCATCAATGATAGAGACATTGAATACCATGATGCGGATCTCTGTTGAACATGCTGAAGCCGTCTGGGTGGTGGGTTCTCGGCGTAGCGCATCAGGTCCAAGCCTCCCGGTTCTGCGGCATTGCGCGCGGTGTGTTCTTAGGGTGATATGAGTCCTCAGTCAAGGGAATCAACGGCGTGATCGCCAACATCTTGCACCTTGTCGCGTGGCGTTTTGACATCCATCGGATGATAGCGCTCGAGGCTTCGTTGGCGTTCTTTAGCGTCTGTTGAAGCTTAACCCTTACTAATGCCATAATGGCCTCTGATTCTTTTTCTCCTGGGAAGAGTGACCCACTGTGTTGTTTCCAAACTCCGCTCATACTATCGCCAGACGGAAGTCATTTTGCATATTCAAGTTGAAGTCATTGATTTAGGAGACATTCAATAATCCGGTTGTTTGCCAATCTCTAATTTATAAAGGTCGGCATGCCTCCATCTCTTCAAAATTCAAGCATCTTTGGGTAGGGTTATAAAGGAACTACGGTATCAAAAATAGTGGGGAACTCACTATTCCTACCAAACCGGATGCACCCCATCTATGCTTAATGAACATGCTCCAATCCAACTATCGTGACCAGCCCATCGATAAATTTCTGAACAGCTGGATATGAGGCCAAACGGCTACGAATGGTAAACCCAATTATTTAATGCCCCTCAAGCATAATGTGGTAAAATATGCATTTTGCGTGGATTATAAAACGGGCGAGATCATTTTAAGCTACCCAGATCAAATTAGCGGTAGTAGCAAACCATGAGATGTAGTCCTTCTGGATGGCTTTTAAGCTACAATCAAATTTCTATTAAAGTGAAGATGGGTTAAAACTATATTCATAATAATAGGTAGGGCACTTTTCCTACAAAGTGATTGCCCTTTGGATTGTCCAACTCTCCTTTTTTACTTTTCAGCATTGTAAACTTTACGTCTTTCGGGATTACATGAAGAAAATGCTTTTCTGCAGAATCTTCAAGATTACTTTTCTATCATCATGCTAGTTTTCAAAAATGCTTGATGAATGGTATTAATTTAGATGGAGAGATTACGCACTACATTAATGAGGCTGCAGCCCGCGTTGTTAGCAAAAGATGGCATTACTTCACGGACCACCTGCAAAATCATGTTTGCCGTGCTCAAAATCCAAGCATCTTCAACATCAAGGAAACCAGCTCAATTTTCTTCAGCAGGGTGAAGTTATTATGCGGCCTTTTGTTCACGGACTGGCTGCCATCGGGATCCCGTTCGCCAGAAGCTCGCGGTTGGGAATCCCACTATGGAGGGATCGCGACATTTCAAAGAATTGAAGGTTATGCTCACTCAAGCTCCACGCACCTCAATTGGACAAATCATTTCATGTCCGTGTTGATGTTTTGCGGCTTTTGCTTGGTGCTTTTTCTTTTCAATTATATGATTCTCATATTGATGAAGCCCTAAATGGAAGTATATGCAATGACTTAACCATCATAGAAATATTACTGCCATGGAATGTGAGGGTGCTTGAGCTCATCTTCATTGTTATTGATGTGTGTATTATTATTGTTTCTGGATTACGCCACTATCTGGATAGCAAATCAAGTTCTTTATTCGATCATCAAGCTACGCGCTCTATCGATCACCAAAGCTTTGATGTTCCTAAACTTTGTTATACATGGCTTTGTTCTATTGTGTTCCATGAGAACACTTTTGAAGATTCTAACATTCCTTTTCCAATCTTGAACGGAACAGTGAATGTAAACAAGTAGCTCCACACCTGGTCCACCAACAAAACGCATTTCACCTTCCATTAGCTCAACTAGGCATTTGTTTGGATGCCCCAAACCTATTCCTGTACCACCATAGTTTCTCGGGATGTTGAACTGTTCGCCTGCATAAACGGGGTGTGGAACACACGTTCCTGTGTTGGGAATGGTATCCCAACTCCTGTGTCCTCAACGCCAAACACAAGATTTACAATATCTGGTCAGCTCAAAACATTTCTTATTTTGTGAGTCCCACAGCTGGGATGTTCTCATGGACAACTAAAGATTTAAAATTTTCCCAACTGTGCCTTCCATCTGCTGTCTCACATCCACTTAACGATCACATAACACTGGAGCCTTTTAAATCTGCATCATTGAGTTGCTCAATGTCGCTTATTGGCTGTCAAATATTGTCCTGCCAAATGTACAAACGTGTCGTGTCCCCTTCCTGTAAACTGTAACATGATATAATGAAGGAAGTGTTAAAGAATCCTCTTGAACTATAAAATAAGGGTTGCGCCAATGCTTATGAATATTGAGATGTATCTCACCTTACACAATTCCCCAACCAAATTGGTTATTATCTGATGTAGGCTAACAGGCCCGACAAGCCAGCCCACTCCAGCACCCTTTCTCAGACACAAATACCGCTAACTGCTCACATCATAGTTTGTACGAATGATAACAAATAAAAATTGATTCAAAAGAATTATATATGCTATACATTCAATTAGCTCACCCTCAATCCCTTGTCTTTTTATTTCTGCCGAGAACAATGATAAAATATCATCGAGAACAGCACTAAAGTCAAAAAGGAACCGCTTCACCCATGCTTCCAGATTCAATTTTGTATTTGGTCAAGCACTTCATTTATAAGTTTAATTATTGCTTTCCACTTTCTGGGCTGTCCGCATAGTCACTTGAGTCGATCCAACTGTGGTCTATTAGCAATTGAAGCATTCCTGTTCCATAATACAACACACAACTTATGAACTGTTGCAAGCAATCTAGAATCATTGCTTATCCAAGATGCTATGGCCTTATGCAGCGCAGTTAATCACAAATTATAGTATAACTTGTACCTACTAAGAACCCCAGCCCATTGGAGTGCGATTTCATGAGACACGGTTGTTAGAAACTGTGTAACAAGGCAGAAAAACAGTCTTAGAACAACTTACCAAAACACTGCTACTAACAGAAATGGAAATATCGTGATTTGCCAACCAGGGACTTAGCAAAACCCGCGTTTCAAAATTAACTTTAAGATTTTCCATACAACGATAATCTTCTTCAACCTTTTGCAACACGATTTCCCGTTGCATAGATGATGTAAAACTTAAACCACACAGATTACAAAATGCCAAACGTGCAGCCATTATTGTTGACTATGGTCCCGAGTACGATTATAAAACCTGAGCATTCAAAAATATCAAGATTGCTTTTTCAAGCAGTTGAATGATAAAAGATAGCCATCAACAACGCAAGTGCCTTGTATGTTTACCTGCAACGATTTCATACTTATGAGTATGATCTCCAAACTAACTACTAATATGGGCCTGATTCCGTTCTGAAACTTCCCGCCCGTACATAATAGCTGGTTTTGACTTATTAGTGACATCATACATCGCAGTAACAAAATGATGACATTCCAGTGCCGGGATTACCGGTTTCTATGTTTATCTAAAAATCAAATGCCCCTACATATCTGCAAATTTTAAAATATGTGTCAGGTTCAACATTAATAAAGGATCATAAAGGGACGTTTGACTTCCAAAAGAAATATATGATGAAATTGCTAAACATACCCAAAAGTGGCTTCAATACGCCTTTTGTGTAGCATCTGGTGGCAGGTCTGTCTTTATAAACCGTGAAAGTAACCCACTACCCCCAAGTGGTGAGACTGAAGAAGATTGAAAAGGAGATGTCAAACACCTTTCCACATGATCTAGCCCCTTATAATGTTTTCTGTCTGTCTTCCTGCATATGAACTGGCCGATTAATAGGATAGACTTTATATACAAGAATATCATATCCTGCAGAGGGCAAAATGAAGCAGAGGTCAAATATGTTTAGAAGAACCACCTCCAGACATCATGTCAATGGAATCCAAATGTGACAATGTATCCTGAGTCAGCACAGTAGGGGCATACCATCTTGTGGAGTTTGCCTTCTTTTGGTTAATATGTTTTTAATAATCAGACCATGTTCTTTCTCAAACAAATTCGCCCGAATGAAGAACTCATGGAGCATAAGCCATAATCGCCACGAAGTGGCCTCGAAAGCTGTTCTTTGCCGATATGCAGTAAAATGTATCCTATAGCATCAACAATTAAACATTTTATCCAGGCCTTTACGAAAAGGAATAAGCAAGACAGAGACTCAACGCTACTAAAACCTAAACCTAAATAATATTAACCTGTCCAGGTTTCCATGGTTGCCTGCCAAGATGAAATGTTGTTACAATAGCAGTGGAGAGCTCGAATATGGTTCATGCTCGCAAGGAACTGATCTTGCAACATCCAAGCACGCTCACACATATTTGCAAGATGTTTTTCCGTCTTAATTATATCAGCATTTAATGAAGAATAAAGCCAGGTGGAGCCACAAAACGCAATTAGGACCCAAAGGGTAAAAACCACGAATACCAGGGCAAAAGTTCATTATAACCCTTTGTTTTGGTTTTTCTGATGAAGGCTTGGTCGCGGCTCTTTTGTGAGGCACCCCACCATTTTATTGCTTGCCTTCTGGAAGGAGGCTGGTGGGAAGTCCTAAAGCATTTGAAGAAAAACAACCTTGTTCTGAGAACTTCTCTTTGCATCCATAGGATGTCTTAAACTCTTCTGTGATGGAACCCGACACATTTTTCCAAGAAAAAACTATACAAACATGTTGAGAGAAGTGCTGAAATTGTCTGCACTTCATCTGCTGACAGTGGAAGTGTTTCCATCGCTGGAGTTGTCATTACTCAAAAATCTAGCTGTATCTTGAATGTGTGAACAATTTTAAAGAGACTTTTTAACATTTGAAAGCTGAATACAAGAAAAATATGGTAGCCTTCAATAATTTTCCTATGCTGCAGGAAAGCGAATCAGAGTATAAAAAGAGATTCCAGTGGAAACAACGAGCCAACTGAAAACCAGAAAAATTAAAATACAAGGGAATTTCAGAGATCCATGCAATGGCCATATATGAAGGAAAGAAAATCATCCAAGTTTAAGTTACAGATGCTGTTAACCCCACTGTGAATCATTTACAAAATGCTCATTTTATGGACACATAATTCAACAAGCTTTGCATTTAAAGAAGATTTGATCCAATTTTATGGAACTCATTTGTGTGAAGAAACATATGCATGGACGAGTTTGATTCCAACGAAACTGTCATGTTTTGTGTTGGAACGCCAAGATCTTTTTGATGCAAAAATGGTCAATGCTGTGAATCTATCTAGATGCCCTTTTCTAAATGATAGCAGGAGCTTGACGGCAGGCTGAAGCCCTGAAATACCGATTATCAGTAGCTGTAGTGTGCCGGAATGTTGTCTCAAATCATGGGCTATACCAATCCACTGTTAAACTGGAAATGAAGGGCTTGGAAACACATCAACTGGTAGATTCTTTTTAAATACTTCCAGAGCAACGCCTCCCCAAAAGCCTAATTCTTCTGTGGTTCTGTTAGAGTCCCTTTTTCTCTTGCTTTGAAAATCGCTTTCCCAGGGCAGCGCTTAGTTCATCATCCGTCCCAAGCACAATAGCCATCCCGTCTCTGCCCAGTGCATTACGTGCCCGATCTCTTCTCGAAACATAAATCAATTTCCCAAACTCATAGGACACACCATTTGGCTAGCCAAGTCTAGAGCCCATTCGCCAGAATAAATGGCCTATCGATGATCTGGGCAGCCCAGTATCCATTAGGATACATGTTCCATAACCACCGCCAGCTGCATTACCTGATATTCTTGTATTGCTGATTTCGCAATGGTATCAAAATGCAGGTTTTGTCACAGAAAGATGATTTGTAGCTATGGCACTCCAGAGATATAGATCTTTCATTCATCTTCCTCATGAAGCATTGACACAATCACAAGCTATGCGGTGCACTGCACAGCGTCTACCTGGCAGCCAAGGGGATCGAAGCATACTCAAACGCTTGCCACGAGGAATCAACGGCCGAAACTAACCCATCCACTTTACGATCCAATTACCACCGTCCAATCCTGTTTCAGGTGCTAACGCATGTTGCAGAGGGTAGAGATGTTCTTCACGCTCACTGGCGCCGTTGGAGACACGTGTAAAAAGTGGATTGGTTCCAATTGCCTGATGAGAAAATCTCGGCCGTGGATATGTGCAAGCAACACGCGATCTGGGAAAGAGGTGGATGTGGTTGACAAGTTGGCCACGTGGAAGGTTTTGAACCGTGTAGATAGGCGTAGACGCAAGACATGGGAAACAGGCGCCGCCGGTGTGCTGGATACTGAAAAGCAGGTCTTTGCGTGCCGCAAAACTGGGGAGGCCCTCCACTAGTTAACACATTCTGAATTATTTGTTTTGGTTCTTTTCTTTCTTTCATTTATATTCATTATTTTTCATTCTTTATCGCGTTTTTTCTCATCTTTTATTTTTGACCATTGATTTTAGGAATATTCTTTTGTTTTGTGCCAAATCAAAGGCCATAATATTTTCGTGCAGAATTCGTCTGCCACTCCAATGGTCCAACCAAACATATAGATGGTGCAAAAAAAGCGAAACCACCAAAAGCGTGCGCCCATGAACTTTGCACTAGCAGACTCTGTGTGGCATGCGGCAGCGCAAGCCTCTGATGGCAGCGCGTAGAGATTCAAGAGGACTGATCAGCGTATAGATGGGAGTGAGACTGGTAGGCCGTTAAATCTTAAGGCCCGAACAGAACATGGATTGATATAAGGCACATCAAGAAGCCTCCCACCAGAACCCTCTCGGATCCTCCCTCCCAAGCTAAAATCCCAGGTACCACAGCCTGTGTCTCGCACCAGATGGCCTTAGCCAGTGATTTTTGATTGAAATGAGGAGCACCCAACTGCGCCTCTGATTAAAACAGAGCATGGGTTCAACCCTGAGTCCACCTGACCCCAGATCCTCACATGGTTAGGAAGATTTAAAAAAGAAGTGAAGGCATCGATTGCAGATAGCAAACGCTTCTGATGGCATCGATTGACCTGATTGCTGCCCCTGATGGCATCGGGATTGCATGAAGCCGGAGCCTATCTCTGCCCCAAATCCGGCTACTCCGGCAAATATACGCCTTCACCAAGACTCCAATCTCTGCAAACAGGATCCTGCCTACAAAAATAAAAATCCACGGATGTATAGTGTTAAAGGATTTTGACGGCCTTGGCCAGACTCCCTTGCCTTGCCAACAGATCACAGCCCCATCTGATCTAATGCCCTCAGCCTTGCCTCTAATTTCAAGAAGTGAGGCAGCTTCAGCTGCAAAATCTGCCTGCAAGGTCGCCGAAAGTAGAAAGAGGCGTCCATGCCTATCCCTTCCATTCCTGTACCATGCATAGAACCAAAAAGGGCAAAAAAATTTCAATTTTAGTGGCAACAAGCCACCCCAAATCACCTAGAAAATACTGTTTTTACTCACGATTTTGCATACAATACAGGGCTAAATCTAGGCAAAACCATGCGTGAGATACCCTCCCAAATACCAAACGAAATAATTAAACATATTTAGTGTCTAGTGAGTTGTTGTTGTGCGTGTATTGTTGAACTAGAACCCTTGGACAACTACATCCTCAATTTCCAATGGTCGATGATAACATTTCAGTGGTCCAATGGTCGATAACGTGCTGCCCATGCACCCCAATCCATAGGTCCCCACTTGCACTCAGATGTCCTGTCGCCCTATCCAACATGTCCACTAGCACCCCCAATTGACTTCCGCCCATCGCCTGTCTTGTCGCTTTCCAGACTTTCTTTAATCCTTCAATCCCTCACGCTCCTCAGTCATGTTAATGTTCTTCCATCCTCCCTATTCCCATTCCTCGCCCATTCTGCTTTTTTCCAACTTAAGGTATCCATACCTTCATTTAACTGCCAACATGTATGTTGTAGATTCCAGCTTGTTTGTTTCGGCTATGTAGCAAGGCCCATGTCATATATTCCACTATTATCTGCTTTCTTCACGTGATGGATATTGTTTTTCACAGTTGACGGAGCTTCGTTGTCCAATAGTTTCTGAGCAAATTGTATATGAATGTTATCTTGTACCAATTTTCGACATCCTAATATAAGTTTTATAAGTGGTATATTGAAATGGTAACTATAGAGAGTGAGGGAGGGAGGGAGGGAGGGAGATAAAAGATAGAGGTGTCTCGACATCTTATCAATGTCGAGGATGATCAAACCTATGTGCATGATCAAGTTCATATACAAACTTCATTTAACATGTCCATACACAACCCTCATTTAACTGTCAATACATGTATGTTGTTAGATTCCAGCTTGCTTAGTTTTGTTTCTGTAGCAAGGCCCCATGTCATATTCCACTATTATTTGCTTTCTTCACGTGATGGATATTGTTTTCCACAATTGGGCGGAAAGCTTCATTGCTATAGTTTCTGAGCAAAATTGTATGTATGAATGCTATCTTTGTACCAACTTTTAACATTCTAATTTGAGTTTTATAAGTTGTATATCAAAAATGATAACTTAGAGAGAGAAAAGAGAGGGTAAAAGTAGGGGAATGTATCCTGTCACCTATCAACAACTTAGAATGATCAACCTATGTGCATGATCAAGTTGTTTGGGCCAAAAACTAAATATAAAATATGAAAAGATAAAAGCAGAAAGTATGAGAGAGAGAGAGGGAGGGAGGGAGGGAGGAGGGAGGGAGGGAGGGAGGGAAGGAAGGAGAATGTGAAAGGAAGAACAATTATGATTGGGTAGGTTCCTAACATAAGTTATGGGGATCGATGACCTGGTTGTCTTCGCACAAATTGTGAGAGCAATTTTCATGTTTAGCGTGATCTCTCGAATGGTGAAATTTTGGAGGAAAATTTTCTTCTTGGATTGTCATTATTTCCAAGCTCTCATTGTCATTGCCGAGAGTACACTATCAATTCTCAATCCCAATTCTAATTTTGATTGCTCCTCCATTTTATGGTCTATTGCAATAGGGGAATTTACCGAGTTCAAAATCGAGAAAAGAGAATGAAATAAAGGGAGAAGAAAACTTTCCATCATTGGAGGAAAAGAGACGATGGCTCTAAGTGAAAGAAGATTGCGTGAACTTCCAAAAGAGCTCGATGATTCTTTTTAATCACATTGTGCGGACGCTCCCCCTAAATATACGCCATTAATACATATATTTTGGGCCACGCCACCGCAAGCTACCATTATGGCCTTGTACACTATAGTAGGTGGAGGGAGTTATGGCTAAGTTATTCACATAACTTAGCCAACCTAGGTTTAAGGCCATTTCCACATGGCCTTTACTTCCTATTGGGCCCCGCCACATGGAAGCCCCATTGAGCTACGGGGGCGCGACATGTAACCCTAACGATAAGGTACCCTAACCCTAACCCTAGGCCACTTTTCGCTCCACCGCCTTGAGACATGTTCTTCGCCTAACTCGCTTCCAACACCGCTCATTTATACAGAAGCTTAGATCGACATGCCCCCAAGGCAAAGTATGCTCATCAAGGGAGGAAGAAGCACTCACTCGCTGCCAAGAAGTCATGGAGACCGTGTATTTAGACTAGCTTCATAGGTAGATCATCTCGAACCTAGATTCCGTGATGAGCTAGTATCTTATCTTGCTAGTAGAGCTTTTCTAGAACCCCCACTCTAGGTTTCTGGATTTTATTCAAGGAATCCTAACAAGTAGGTAGATTCATATGTGTAGATTAGATGTTATCTTTATTATTTATCATGATTATGATGATGTACAATGATGGTTGATCTTATGTTTTCACCTCTTGTATATTGGGATGGGAAGGGGGGGTAAAGACCTAGTGGCCATTATCTAGATGATGCTCCTAGTTTAGACCCCTTAATTCCTATTATATGCGCCTGCATAGAACCCACCCTGCTGGCTGTGGGCTGTGGAGGACTTAGCACCATACAATGAGGTTAGTGGCAAAGAGGGAGGTCCCCGCCGAAAGCACCCGGCCATCGGGGACCCATAGCTGGCTAGGCCTATAGTCGGGCCACTCGCAATGCCGGGTATGGGTCCACACTTCCTCGGGTCAATGGTGTCACCCCCACTCTCAAGAGTTGCATGTGCCCCGGCTTCTTCCATCGCGGGTCGGGAGAGAAAGCCCTATAATGCCTATATGTCAGCCATGCCTACACCCTAGTTGCCCACACATGGAGGATAGGGTCCTTCCCAGATATGGGGCGTGAAGGATGATTCCTCCTATCAAAGCATATATGGGGCTAGAGGTGCTTTTCCTATCAATGCATTCCTGAATGACCTCCTTTTCTCGAGGTCGCCTACTGTGGAAACGTAAGTAGACTTTCTAATCTACCTTCCACTCATCCAAGCGGAAACGCGGCCATGCCTACATTGACATTACATCACGCCCCAGAGATCACCATAGCGTCTCATCATCGGTAACAACGCATGCAACCCATACCTAGCATAGGTTGCATGCGTAGATTAATCTTAACTATACAAGCATTTAATCTACACACAAAACTTACACATGCCCGAGCCTATTTTTGCCGGCTCCTTTAATGCATGTGATTAACATAATTACCCTAAGGTAATATTTATGAATTAACATTATCATAGTATCGATATATTACTCTTCGATAGTACAATTATATTTACTCTAATCTTTTGCAACATTTAACCACTTTTAGATCATGATTATTTAAACAATAACCCCGATTTAGACCTATTGTTACATAGACAAGGTTTTAATTATCATACACAAGAATTTGATGTGTTTTATTCTCTTCCTTGGGTCCTACATTACCCTTGGAAGTATATCCCTAAGATGCACTTAAGTATATCCTCAATTCTATTTTCTATTTATATTTATAAGGACCCAAGTCATATAGCTATCCTTGAAGGAATTGCATCCTTGCGAATGATTAATTAACATGCTACCTCACATTACCGTTGTTATTTAACTTATTTCCCTATGATACATATACATACAACAAATTCTATGCGCTTATTAGGATCTATATTTAACTTATCTATAAGACACATTCAAGCTTATAATGCATGCGCACACCTTACCCCGAGGCTAGAACGATCCACCCATTGAGCCGGGCGAACAGTAATTTGAGATGACTTGGTCGCTGCATTGTCCCATACTTTTGCTCCACTTCATTGGTGTAGTTAGCTACCACGCCGGGCCTCGAACGCTGAAGGCTTCCCCGAAAGCACTAAGGTATCTATCTAGCTTACGCCTATTCGCTTCGCCATTGCCGAGTGAAATCTATTCTACGGGCCTGGCCAATTCGATGCAAGCACGCTCAATCATAAGATTGAGCCCTCCCACTTTCTTCAAAAAGAAAATGGTCCTCAAGATTCCTTCAATGACGCTTGTACACAACGCCATATCTATTTCTCTCCCTTGAGAGGTTATACGCTTCTTACTTAGTGCATTAATTTACTAGCCTTAATTAATATATATAACCATCTAAGATGGTGCACATATTATGTTATCATTTATTTCAATATAGTTATGGGTTACCTACTTAGTTAGAACGATTCTAACCCACAAGGTTTTGTCATCATGACAATTCCTTTTACTCAAAAGACTATTTGATTACTATAATTCTTATTTTAGATGTACCTTACATGTATTATTCTTTTTATATTCTAGAGATTCCCTTTCTTAGTTATTTAAACTCTTGAATATTCCTACCAATCGAATTGATGCCATCGTAACAAGTTGGCCGGACTTGTTAGATTACTTCTTTCTTTTCGGGTTATATTCTTTGAGGTACTAGATTTATACATGGTCAACAATTATCCCAAAGAATGAATCCCTCTTAGCTTAGGTGATCAATCTCACCAAGTGGTTTCAATATGTTGGATGTCCGTTAACAATCGTGGTATAATTTTTAGTCATTCCTATGCATTTCCTTCCCAATCCTTGACGCTTTTAGCCCAATCTTGGGGCAATCCTTTCAACGAGAATATCTAGAAATGCCTTCTAATCCCAATATGGATGTTACCGGCCCATACATTAACCTACTAGGTCCCATGGCCTTTAAATGCTTGAGCTTGCTAGAAGCTCATCCACTCGCTGCTCGCTTGAATTAGCAAGGTAACGCTCTTCCGAGTCGCCGATACTTCAGCCTCCTTGACGGTGGATCCTCTTTGATGTGGAGGTTGATTTTGTTCGCTAGGAAGCCCTCATTGCTGGTGGCTTGCTGATGTAGTTGATCACTTGAAATCTTCCATGCCGCTTTCAAAAGCCCAAGGTGGCGCCGAAAAAAAAAGTCTTTCATCTTGAACTCTTTGTCTTGGCAGCCTAACGACTCAGATCCGATATTGTTTCTTTGACTCCATCGATGTCTCATACGCCGAGTCCTCTTGTCGCTATCGTGTTGCCGTAAGAGTGTTGAGGATGTTGATTGCTTCACCCCCGCAAATTGCCCGACATCTCTTCCTTTGATCGGTTACGCTTATGGGAGGGAAGGAATAACAAGGGAACTATACATGCAACACATATAGCTTACATAATTACAATTACTACTAGAGCTATTAGGTCCCCCTTGTGCCTCCCTTCGAAGTTGCACACCTACCGGCGATGTCATTGGTGTTCATTGGTCCTCCTATTTGTACGCCACCATACCGGTAACTTGTTGATATACTTGGGCCATCCGATGTTTGTTTGGCTTATGGCACAACCGCTTTGCATCACATTCTAACTAAAGGTGTGCTTGTTGTTGATGCTTCGACATTTCACCGCTCTCGATCCTCGTTTCTGGGCGTAATTGTTCCTCCTTCATGATACTTGAAGCTATTTGAGGCGCTCTTGAGGTTGTGCGCCGCCTTTGGCTATACCTCCTCGGGTTGTTCTCTTTCGCAGCTTGTTCTTTGAATCGCCCATCCTTGTTCACCAAGTTGCATGCAAGTCCACAGAAGTCATCGGCTCGCTTCACCTCACCTAGTTGCTTCTCCATCGAAGCTTCCAATCTTCCTTGTTTGATCCCTCGATCACATGGCTTGACGCTATCATGTTCCACGCTGCTATGCCGCCTTCTTTGTCTTGAGGTACCTTCCTGGCTTTGATTGTGCTCGCCGGGCTTTGATCCTCCCGCTATTCTAGGGAGCTCGTGGAAGAAGCTCTGCTAGCACTTCTCCAGCCTTTCGCCTCGACCTTTGTCCCTCTATGCATGCCTCTGCCTCTCCGGGCAAGTAAAGCATCATGGCTCTCCTCCCCGATGGCTCCGCTTGTTCGGATGATGGATCAATATATATGCGCAGCTTTGACGCTTGAGTTGAAGTACCGCTTTAGATATACTCTTGTCGGGTAGAAGCATGAAAGGGTGGGCAAAAAAGTGCCCGTGATTTTACATTTACAAATTCAAAATGTAAGGAAATCCCTCCCCCGTAAATTATTATTCTTGGAATGAATCATTAATAGGGCAAATAATTTTGAACTTTCCTCCCAAGGCCTGCTCAACCTTCCTCCCCGCCGAACCTCCATAGCCTAAAGCTTGACATCCATATTCGAACCTCCATAGCCTAAAAGCTTGACATCCATATTCGAACCTCCATAGCCGAAAAGCTTGACATCCATATTCGAACCTCCATAGCCAAGATCAGACCTCCATAGCCAAAAGCTTGCATTTTCAGAGAACTGAAGCACTGTGGAAGAGATCATAACGAAACAATTTTGGAACAAAGACATCTCCAAGGAAATCTCCTCAACAACAAACTCAGAAGCCCATGCCAAGGTCTCCCATTAGAACCGCCGCCACCAAAACTCAAGAGTGGGTCTTCTTCAGACGGGAGGTCTTGTCGCCCGAAGTTTGACAAGGTAAGCATCGCAGCCTTTTAGGAGCAACAATTTTGATAGCATGTTTCCACCGGGCTAGTGCAAATAGTGTGATGTTTGGGGTTTCAAGCCCCCGGCCGTTAGGGGTTATCAAGAGTGTGATTAAGCCCGGTTGGATGGATGGCGATTTTTTTTTGTGTATGAGCACGCTTTTGTAGGAGGGACATTGCAAATCATCACATTCCATTGTATTTTGCCCGAGCATATGCACTTCATTACAAAGGAATAAGCATTGATTGGGATGAGGTGAAAGCAAGTGCAAGTCTTCATTCAAAAGGCTCTCAAAAAGAATCGACCGACGTAATTAGCTACTAGAAAGTCTTCCAATGTTAAAGCTATTAAATGTATGCCCCGTAGAATTGGGGCAAAGCAGCTTGAAATGATGAAAAGGTGGAGGGAAACAAGAGCATTAGATTCTCGGCCCATGCTTGATGAAATACGTGCTTTAAAAGAGAAAAGGAAGACAATGGAAATTGAACTGCTGAAGCATGAGAGTGATAAGAGCTTTGACAAGACTTGTGCAGAGTAAAGATGCAAAAATATGTGAGCAATTCAAAGATTATGGCAGTGTTTAAAAGCAAGTGGAAGCTAACCGATGTGCAAATGGCTTTGGCATCCCATTTAGAGGAGGAGAAATCAAGTTATATTACTGACTTAGATGCTCTAATGATTCCCATTGATTGTTTAAAGGTCGATTTTGTAAGAATTAGAAGTCGCCATTGAAAAAAATCAGCAAGGATTTGAAAGTTAATTTCAACTATGAGAATAGAATAAAGGAGATGACTAAGCATTTGGAAAGATCAGACCCCGATAGGCCCGCAGCCCGCCTCCCATACCGCAAAGAAGAAGAGCGCCATTCATTCTCACATAAGCAATACTTGGCAAAGAAATTTAATGATTGCCTTGACTCGACCATGGTAATATCTCCACTTTGTGGTCATACATATTGTCTATTTTGTCTTATATTCGTGGTTTCAACGATTTAATACATGTGTACATGATTGTTCATGGTCCGAGGACCTGCGACACTGCTTAGGAATCCCTTCCGAAGGTACATCTATTTCTATTTTGATTACATAATTAGTTTGAGTGTACTTAGATGTAGTTAGTTTCCATCATGTACATAATTGTATTAACATTTGATTTGGCGTGGTTTTGTCTTTTATCAGAAGAGGAAATGTATTTGCTTCTCAGATTTTTACATTTACATGTGCCATGAAGTGCTTTTTCTGGAATTCCTTTGCTGTGGTGTATTAATAGGGTGTATTGCATTGATCGCATTTTGCATTTACATGTGACGTAAATGCATACTAATTTGGTATTTGATTTTCCTTTACATTCAATGCCGAATGATCTATTTGATAGGGTGTATTGATAAAATATTTTGTTTCAAATACATTTGAATTTAGTATTTGGTTTTCCTTTACATTGTGATAGCTATGTACACTAATGTACTTCTATTTTGTTGTTACATTATCAGCAGAAAGTTTGCCTGTAGTAAAAACCTACTTGCATGTAATTAACATTTGTTCTGTTTTGATTTGCATCTGATTGTTTTTTCTTCAGATTTTGCTTCTATCTACTCTTACATCTTCCCTTGATTCTCAATCAAGTGTTTACATTTTTATTGACATCCAATTGTGTCAATGCGCATATGGGTAGTATCAAGAAAGGAAGAAGTAAAATCGCAGTAAACTAAACAATTCATGTTTCGGCACTATGCTTAAGTTCAATATAGCAAAATTTCATGTTGTAGGTGAAAAGAAGAATGTTATTGAGAAGGGGTTGCATTTACCATTCTCGACATCCCAATTGCCGAACCTCGGCACAAAAGATGCCGGCCGCTATCGATGTTGGAAGTCCATCCACATCTACATCACCTTTGAGAATTGCAACAACTCATAAGCAATCGCAAGGTGATTTGGAGACAGAGGGGTATGTGAAAGGTAGGGTGATTACATTCTCGATTACATTAAGATTGCATTTGTTGTAGTTAGAGTTCACTAATGTTCAATATTTTGCAGCAGAAGTTGTTTTCCAAAAAGAGATCCCACCGCTGAAGCCGAAAGCCGCTATTATTGAGCAACTAATCGAAAAGCCCGTAAAGTAATTCTCTCCTTTCGTGGTGGTTTTTTTTTTTTTTTTGTATTTTGAAACTTACGCTGACGTGTTTACGATAAAATTATCAAGATGTTGGTGACGACATTGAAAACAAATTCCAAGTCGCTATTTTTCAAGTTGAGGAAAAGGCTTGTTCTTTGTGTGTACGTGTTTTTTTTTGTCTTGCTTTCAAAAACATTAGAATGAAGCACTTTCTTGTCTTCAGAGACTTGCAACGATTCAAAGGAGCTAGATGATGTTGAAGAAGCCTTGAGATTGCAGCCAAGGCAACGACTAAATTTATGGTCAAAGCCGATGCCAAAACAAATTGAAAAAAAGAGAGTGCAAACCAGAAAGTGGACATCCCACGCAAAACGGTAATTGCTAGCTTACATTGACTTACTTATACTTCAAAGAGCTTATTATATTTTACTCGCTTTGCGTGTCTAAACCATCGGAAACAGAGATTGAAAGGTATCAATTTATGCTTTATTGTCATGGATCAATTGTTAATATGACACTAACATTGATTTACTTATACTTCAAGAGCTTATTATATTCTACTCGCTTTTGCGTGTCTAAACCATCGGAAACAGTAGATTGAAGGTATCAATTTATGCTTTATTGTCATGGATCAATTGTTAATATGACACTAACATCTTGGATCCGACAACAAAAATGATGACAAGGATAAACTTATGGAGTTCACGCCATTCACGCCATTCAAGAACTCACGGGCCGAAATGAAAGTGGTTGCATCCGACATAGCAATTTTATGTGCAACTAACTCTAAAATGAGTAGCCGCTTAGTGGATCTTTTGGCGTGTAATAACCCGGTTGTAACCGAAGCCGTATTTGTTGCTATTCCTTGTCTCTAATGTTAATCTTAATCTAATCCGTGTGCTTGTATGAGACATTGCCTTCGAAAGTGGAAGAGCAAAATCTTTTTTTATCCCGCTACAACTATATAAGGTTTAGAGAAGCTACCACCAAAGAAAAGAAAGGGTGAATCACCAAGGATCACCGAATGTCATTGAAATAGTGAAATCAAGGATGAAGGGGATTGTGGTAGCTAAATGCCATCATATCCTTGCACCTATCCTTGAGAATGACCATTTTGTGCCGGGCCGCTTTTACGCCGCACCATCTCGATTCCAAGATCCTACCCGCACTGTGAATTCACGCCTTGAATCCTCTTATGTGTTATGCGATTTAACGAGAAAGCAATCAAAGGGTATGTAATACTTTAAGTTGTTGCTTTGCTTTTCTTCGCTAATTCTGGCCCCGCTAAATTTCGCGGATATGTAGGTCAGACACACAAATGTTAACCACATCGACGGCCAAGTATCTAGAGGCATCGATTTCATGAAGAGAAATAATGTTAATCGGATTCAAGAAGTAGAGGTGCCACAACATCCCGATTTAACATCATGTGGGTTGTATGTGATGGGATTTATGCACAAATATGTTGAAGCTCTTTGTCTCTCGTAGAGATATGGAAGTAAGTTGTATGCCTTCCCTTGTATGTACCGCATCTCATGTTCCTTTAAATATTTCTAACCTTATTTATGGATGTCACGCATTACATCTAAATGGTTCTCTCATGAATACTCGCCACGACGACAATTTCTAATAGATGCTTTGGTCATGCATTGTGATGCTAATCCGAAAGAACGACGCCCAGAAAGCCCTCCCGATTTTCGAAATGATCATGAGTCCGAAAGTATCCGATTTTGCAAGATGAACTATGTAACAGTGCTTATATATATCTTTTGTTCACATTTGTGTTCACATTTTCTATCATAAGGAATGTGTAAATGACACTATGTCAATAGTATACTACCGGGATAGTATACTTTATGACTATGTTTTTTTTTTTTTTTTAAGAAAAAAGATTTCTGATTTAAAGAAGCCTTGTACCTTTTTTTGGTCAATCAAAACAAGCTTATTTGATTGTTTCGACCGATATATTTTTGTGATTTTTGTACCACACCACACCCCACAACACTACACCACAATCCACAACACCACACCACCACCACCCCACCACACTCCACCACACCATCATATACCACCACACACCACACACACCACCACCACCACCACCACCACCACCACCACACCACCACCACCACCACACACCACACCACCACCCCCACCACTACACTCCACCACCGCCCACACCGCATGGTGTATGGGTGTGTGGTGAATGGGTGGTGTGTGGTGGGGGGAGTGTGGTGAATGGTGTGGTGTGTGGTGGGATGTGCCTGCTTTGGTGAATATGATAGTTGGGGTATGATCTATGGTGTATGGTGTGTGGTGAATGGTGGTGTGTGGTGGGGTGTGTGTGGGGTGTGTGGTGAATGGTGTGGTGTGTGGTGGATGTGCCTGCTCGTGAATATGATAGTTGGTGTATGGTCTATGGTGTATGGTGTGTGGTGAATGGTGTGGTGTGGTGGGTGGGGTGAATGGTGAATGGTGTGTGGTGGGATGTGCCTGCTTTGGTGAATATGATAGTGTGGGGCATGGTATGGTGCATGGTTTGGTTTGGTTTGGTATACACACCCTAACAGCTTTAGTGTTCATTTCATGCATGGTATTGTTCAAGAGGTTTGGACCAACATCCGTAAATTTTGGCAGATGTTTCAAGATGCATTTAAAGAAAAATACTCAACATATTTTCCTATTGCCCACTGGTTACCATATTTTGTTAGTGTGCGATCATAAACCCGCAGACCTTGAAATTCCTTGTTGGCTTTAATGTTTGTTTTGGTATACTATTTTAGTAATTGTACTTTTGCATTTTATAATTAATGACAAAAACCGCCATTAACTTGAGTTGCACCAAAACTTGAGTTGCAAGACTAAGTACCAAACATGTTTCTTATATCTATACGTAAAATGATAGAAATAGTTCAGCTTAACTAAAAGAACAAAGGGAAACTCAGAGAACAAGCTTAAAGGAAAAAAAATAGTCACAATAGTCGCATTTAAGAGGAGTTCACATTAATGAAAAAGCTTTTACAAAAAATGGAGTCACAAGGACTATTGCTTTCAGATTTAATTAAAAGTTTTACAAAGAATAGTCACAAGGACTATTACCAAAAAATTGAAACCGTGGATTACAAAAACAAGGCTTGATCTTCGTGCCATCTTCATTCTATATGAAGGTCGCCCCTCCATGGCATACATCTTCATTTCGAGGAGTCGCCCTCGCCGAGGTAAGCCTCATGCACCCACTGATCACCGCAATGAAGCCGACATGTACCGATGATCCATGATGAGCTTCTCCACCTCTGATGGAGTGAACTTCGCCCTGACTAAAACCGGGTGGCCTCCGGAGGAAGACACGGATTCTCCGGAGGAAGATACGGATCCTTCGGAGGAAGAGGAGGACCGTGCTGGCGGGGGAGGAGCAGGCACAATGGCCGGGATAGTGTTCCTGTGGAGTGTGGTCTTGAACTTGGCCATGGCGGAAGTAAAGGAGATGGACGGAATGGGGAAGGAGTGAAGGAGATGGCGGAATAGACGATGGAGACATAATGAAGTCAGCAGGCGTAATTTTGGGAATAAAAGGGATATTTGCATGCATACGATTTTGTTTTGGGAATTAGGCAGAAGAGGAAAGGGATGTATCCATGCATACGATTTCACACTTCGGGAGCCCATCCACCCACCTTAATATTTTTGCAAATGTAAAATGTATAGGTTGAACCATATTATGAGACCAATTGCTTGGTATGCAGTTAGCACAACCCTAACACAAAGTTAGCAATATCCCACATGCATATATCACAAAAAATCGCGGGCGATATATAAATAGGGTTTTGTCGCTTTATTGATAAGTGTGGATAGAGATTAGATGTTGAAAAGTTATGGCTCACCGGGCTTGTAATCTTCGCCATGTGCCAACGGTCATAATTGTCCAAGATGTAATCCTAGTCCACCCTTTTTTTAGTAATGGGCTCAAATATCCCACATGCATTCAATGTTCCACATGTTACCAAATCAACAATTGCCAAATCAACAAATGCCAAATGAATGGATTATGTTAAGGCATATTGTGTACCTATGCATATTGTATTTGGTAAAGCGTGAGTCAACAATATAGAGATAACAAGGAATTTTCCTTATTATTTGAAAGGAATATTCCTTATTGCATTGAAAGGAATATTCCTTAGCTTAGTTATCGTGAATATTCTTTATTACCTTCAAAGGAATATTCTTTAGTTTGTTTAAGTGCACCCATAGTTACAAGGAATATTCCTATTATTATTTTGAAAGGAATATTCCTTTTGCATTGAAAGGAATATTCCTTAGTGTTTAGTTATCAAGAATATTCCTTATTACCTTCAAAGGAATATTCTTGTTTAAGTGCACCCATAGTTACAAGGAATATTCCTTATTACATTGAAAGGAATATTCCACATTGAGTATAGCCGTTTCATTTGAGCTAGGCTTATGGGATATATGCCAGCATCAACCATTGGCCAATTGGGTCAGAAAAAGAGGACAGTGGGATAGATTTTGAGAAAAGGATGTTGAACAAATCATTGGCACAAATCATGGTTAAGGAACAAATCATTGGCATGGTACGAGCCAATGTGGGAATTTGACACCCCAGAGGGTGTCAAAAGCAAAAAAATGTGTCAAAGAGACATCTTTCGTAGAGAAAATGTGTCAAAAGAGAATTTATAGTTTGATAAAATGCGTCAAAAGAGACTTTAAAAATTTTTAAATGTGTCATTTGACACACTTAAGAATATTAAGTGCGTCAAAAAAAATTAGAGCCTAAAATACACAAGAATTGTCTGTACAAGGCTTAATGTATGTGTATACTTACTAATGCTATCAAATTTGAATTCAAGTTATTTTATTGTCAAGTAATCCCTATGAGGTTGTTGATTGGTATGAGACCTATAACATTTGGCTCAATGAGCAAGGTAAAACAAGAAGAATTAATATTCAATAGAATTTTTCATTTTCCTTATATTTATATAAACTTATCTTTCATAGCAAAATTCATTTTGTAATATTTTTGTTGTAGAATTTCAAATCATTTGCTTCATTTGATAACATAAAAAAAAAGTGTGTCAAGGGTGTTCACAACGCGTCAAATGAGACACAAAAAATTTGGAATTGTGTCAATTGACACATTCAATTTTAAAAAGTGTGTCATAAGAAATACAATTAATAAGTTGAATTTCCCACACTGGTACGAGCCATATCAGAAACAGGGGAGAAGGGAATAGACAGGGATAAAAATTCCTTTTTTACCTGTGGTGACTGGTTGATTCCGATGGCGGGAGGAGATCGAACGACTGGATCACAATCCATATCCCCAATTCAAATGCAAACCCACCTGGCGCACCCGATTCTTGAGGAGATCAATGCCGAACAGGGAAACCAATTGAACTTACACTAAGCATAACAGTCTTGGAAGTATATAAACAATATATTAATGTTTGTGTTTTAATGTTCATATATTCGACATATCTGGGCTTGTAAGTCCATGCCTTAATGCATAGAAAAGTTACTTCAACAAAAAGTTAACGTGACATGTAGATTCTACAATCTCTCGCAAATTTCCCAAAGAACATTTCATGCCAATAGTTAGTCGGGCCTCATATGCATAAGATATACCTTTAATCTTATGTTTGACGGCTCCAATGGAAATCTCACCCCACCATCGACTCTGGATGGACAAGAACTTTCTTTCCTTGAATAAGCCCCGTACTTTTGATGGCAACCAGAATCAATTCAAAGTAGTTACCAGCTATAACTTCATTACCACAATAAAATTCATTTCCATAGTCATCCTTGGTGTCTTCTTCGAGGGCATGTTTCACTTCGTAATCGGATGAGATAATAAGGGACCTTTCATAATTGTCCGGGATGTGAATGATACAAAATAATCTCCAACCCGTGACTGCCTCATCCACATTGTCCACGCCATTTGCCCACAAGTCCTCCGCCTTCAGCACTCCATCTTCTTCAACATTGTCCCCGTTTGTAGGCTCTAGTTTTTCAACTCCCACCGCCACAATGATCAAGATTCTCACAAGGTGCCAATCAAAATTGATGCATGCCTTACAAAAACATGAAAGAGATCTACACATTAACTTTGTTGGATCATTTGATCTATGGATGATACGCGAATGAAGAGATTGCACCCCTTTCAATCGAGCACATCAAATCTTTTGGGAACGGCCAATGTCGACACCTTCCAAAAATACCCTTTCCACATCAGAAATTTTCTTCAAGAACCCGACATGCGCTTCGTGATTTTTTATCACTTTCCCATCCTTTTTCTTTGTTTCGCTCGAGCCATAGTTTGGCTATGGCTCCTTCTCCGCCATGTGTGCCCTTCCCATGTCCCCGAGCCAAAGAAATTCCAAAGGCATTCTCGATCTTATGCTCTTTGATGATACCTAGTTACATGATAGAAAGCTCTTCTCGAACTTGAATACGCCGACCAAACTAAGTGGTATTTCATATGACCAAGACCATTTTCTTTTCAGCCAATTGGCTTTTTGTACAAAGTGAGTATCATGTGTTTTGTCATCTGAAATAAAGAAGTGCACACATTTCCTCATTTTACCATGTACCTTGAACATCGTGGATGTGGACCAATATGCTGATTTGTTCATTGTACCAATGTTGTGCTTGAATCTCGCTGAATGGCTTCAAAGTATAATTCTCCGAGAAATCAACAACCGATAATACGGTATCATCAATAAGACTCTTCATGGATTCCTTTGAATTGTTTGTTCGCCAATGTGCCACAAAGTTATGATATACAAACTTCGACATATGATCAAACATGTTACCGAGTCGCTTTTCTTGTCAATTAGCTTTAGTCTTCGCGGAAGTTCCTTTCTTCGAGGGCTCATTAACGTAACCATAGACTTGCCAATCAAGCGCTTGATCAATCTCGCCCCTTGTATTCTCTTGGACACATTGTTTCCCACAATTTCCACAATCTGATTTGATACATTGTAGCTTATGCCACTGCTGTTCCGCCGCCTCACACATACCATAGCCCTCCAAAATGTGCTAACATTATCAAATGTCTTGTCCTTGGCTTGACATATTCCAAAGATGAGCTTTCAGATGCACACACCACAATTGCATCTAACAATTTTCATGGAGTCTTGACCTCATCAAATTAAATGCCTGCTTGTACAGATCTGATTGCTCATGTTTCATGCAACAACATGTGTTTCTTTCCTTTAGCTTTCTAATGCAAGAAGGTTTTAAGTATTCAAATTGCCTAAGCCCAATCCGAACCTCTCGATACTGATCCACAAAATTTCGAATAATTCAAAGAAAATTACAAGTTGAAATAAAATTAGTCACCTCATTACATTACATTACATACAAATCTTTTACATATTCAAGACCCTAAACTCCCACACATACATGTACATTCTGACATGAATTTTATTTCATTTACTATGAAGTCACATAATTTTTTGACAATTAATACATCTCCACACTAATTTCTTCTTAGTTATCGCCACATCTACAATACATCCGTAATATACATGTAAACAAATATACATCCAGAATATACATGTAAACAAATATACATGTACGTGTTGCCATGAAATAATTTGACATTTCCATGTAGAACAACTAGGGCAGACTGCATCTACATTACATTCAAAAAGTAAAGAAATCTGTTACAAACTTTACATCGCTTTTACAAAATAAAAGACATCTTTATTCCGCCAAAAAGTAAAGAAATCTACAAACTTTACATCAAGTTGTTACAAAATAAAAACATCTTTATTCTGAAAAACAAGATGCAATTACATGTTTAAATTACAGCCGCATTGTAATGTCAATATATTGAATTGGTTGTGTCATCTTCTTCATGACATCTCTAATTTTTGGTGAAACCTTTGAGTTATCTAACCAAAACCGAAAGCAACCATATCCTTCATAGCCCGATCTATCGTGATTTGTTCTTGATTTCGACCGCTAATGCCCACAGATTTGTTCCACCTAGTGACATTCTTTTCCTTCTCTCCAATCGCTAGTTTCATATTTCTAGGATGTATTTTCAAGAACTTAGTCGCTAGTGAAGTCTTCTCGTAATTCTCCTTCCTCTCCAACCACCATAGATAGTACGTAATGCCTTGCAAAGAAGTCCGTCATTGCTATATGCATTTTGACGCCTTTGAGGCCATCCTTTAAATTCTTTTACCGTGACTGTTTTCACGATAGCCTCTTGAGGCCTTCCAATGATCGGCTCAAATAGGAATTGCAATCTTTTGTCCCCGAATAATCTTCTTGCAAATATACTTTTGCTGTTTTTGGAGTCAAATTAGATACCTCATTCATTATGAGATTTTTACGTAAGCATTCACCTTTCTTCTAATTGGCTTTGTCACGATCCACCCCTACAAACCCTCTGTTTCAATTTTTCTTTGCCTCGCTTGTAACAAAGCTTTTCAAACTTCATCAACCGTGAGGATTGATATCTCAACCCGATGTCGACCTCAAGTGCTTGCATGAGAGTCCAATCCTTCTTCCATAGTTTCTTCTTCAACCGGTGCTTTAAGACATCGATCCATTCTCGCATACAACATCCCCGCACAAGAAATCGATTATTAACCGTGATTTGTATTATCGCTTGAAGGATTTGTATTATCGCTTGAAGGAAAGGGATTTCAATTTGTTCAAGATACATTTGTTTCTTGAAATGCATTCGATTTAGGAGCAGCTATAATCATTTCGGGCCAAGTTTTCGTTGAGGTAGAATCCGGAGCCATGTTTGATCGATTGAGGAAAGTTCAAAATGTGCGCCAAAGTTTTTTTTTTTTTCGCAGGCAAGATATTTAGATTTTATTGATAGAGAAGCTAGTACAAGATTTCGAGAGGATTTGGTATAATTATGGAGAATATTGTACGTCAACCGCCTTTATTAATGATAGGCAACTCCATGTAAAATTCAAAATGTACATTACAAACACTTTAACCCAGTTCAAATTTTTACATCAATATACAAAAAAATTCAATCACCCTTTCATGCTTCTACCCTGTCGTTGAATAGCCTGGCTGTTATCTTGAACTCTCCTTTTTGCCGAAGGTGCTTCAGTTGCTATCCTTGTCGTTAAGGTGTCGAATGCTTCTACCTTGGGCATTTGATGTCCCACATGTCGGAGGTACGATCGACTTCTTTTCTTCTAATTACTGGTAGGAGTACCTGACGAAGCCATCACCTAGTTGTTGAAGGCATATCTCCTCGTCGCAGTGCTTTTCGTAAGTGCATCTCCATCTAATACCCGTGTTATAGGGCATCACCCTATATTACCACAAGGTGGAACTATGGTCGTCGAGATGTTGCCTTCTTAGTTGGCTCGTTGATGTCGGGTCGTTCCTCCTTCTATTGTTGAGGCCACTCGTGTCATAAGTTCGTCAAGTGTTGCCAATGTGCGGTGTCGTTGATTACTTGAGTAGGATCACCTGGCTATTGCAGTCGGGCATTCTTGAATGTCTTCGAAGCTCTGAGATCGTGGTCGGTAGGCATGCCTTGTCATTCCTTCGCAGGTTGAATTTCTGAGTGCGACTTCTGTTGCTTGGGCTTTGCTCCATTCCGAGGTGCCTCTCTTGTGCCTGGAAGTGTGATCATCTTCATTGCACCTATCATAGCTCCTTTTCGTCGCCTTTATGCGGATTTGTACCGCCGGGCTAGGTCGCCTCCTCCGCCCTTTGGGTCCTATCCATTCGAAGTCTCAGACTTTGGCCGACGAGTAAGGTCGCCCTTCCTTTGGTTTCTAGGTGTTTCGGGTCCGCAATTTTTGTTCGAAAGCGTAATATTCTCCTCCTTGATCTTGCCCCCACGCCGATATAGGCCTTCAAGTCTGAGATGTTCCTTCCCCGATAGCGCCTCCTCCCCCTCATGGTCTCCTACTTTTGAATCGATGAAAGTTCTCCCGCTAATGCAAGGGAGCCGGAAGCTCGTCCGGTCAGCCTTAGGTGCTTTGTGGTTGCCTAGCTTGGTTGTCCTTTTGTTGATGTTGCATGACATTCGCTTTTTGAGCCGCCGGGCTGCAAGGTCATGGTGGTCTTCCTCCCGGTTTCTATACGCCCCGTGGTCGCCATGACTTCTCTCCTCGACGGAAGATTATGCCCTCCGCCCTAGCTCGTGATGCTAACGCTGCATCGATGTCTAACGCCTTCCCCGCGACTCGTATTTTGCTGCCTTGCATTCTTCCATTTGAAACTCGTAAAGGCCGATTTGGTGAAGGCGCCGATATCCTCTTTTTCGATGTGAGCTCGTGGACGTGGTAGTCGGGAGGTGGACATCTAGAAAATTCTTGATGCCGTTGGTTACCAAATATTCGGGCCCCCCATTTGATGAAGATTGATGATAGGCCGATGGTGTCCTCGTTTCTCCTCGCTTGTCTGGCTGAGGTATTTGTCGCTGTGCTCCCTCTCTTGGCTCTCGCTCTTTTGGGCCCTCGATATCTTCTAGAAGGCGCCTCTAGCTCTTCTCGTGGCTCGCCCCCAGACTTCAAAGCAACGCTCGTATATTCTAGAGTCTAAGGGTCTACTTGAAGGGCTCTCCTACAAGATTTTGGGTTCTATAAGCAAGCAAGATGGCTCGAGCAGCATTACTGGAGACGTATCTATAATCTACAAGTCTATGGGCATTAGGACATGTGGTATGGCATGAATTGAGGTTTGTTTTGCAAAACCTCCATGATATTTGAGGCATACTCTAAGATCCTAGCAAAGTTGGTTTGGGGGAGTCCAATCTCTACACATGGAGTGACTTGGGCAGCTCTAGACTCTAGCTCCTTTCTAGGTATCCTGGCAATAGGGGTGTCAATGTGGCGGCTATTAGAAGGATACAAAATTAGGTCAAGGTTTATGCCTTTGGCATGAGCAGAGGTGATGTACCAACAGTTGGACTTAGGTTGCTATGCTGAGGTCTAGATGACTATAACAAAGGGGTGTTCTTGAGAACTTCTATCTAGGAGTAAAGTATCAGCTTCGAGCCGAGAGCAATACTTGCGAGGTACTAATGGGGTATGCTTCTATTTACAAATAAAGCACAGTTTGGAAAAACAATTCAAGGGTTTGAGCAATTTTGGTCATTTTGAGCTGGAGTTTGACATTTCTAGCCTAATTTGAGATCATAAATAGATTCTAGGCTGTCTAACGGTCCTATTGCAACAAATTTCAGGCAATTTGGAGCTCTGTAGCTCAAGTTATGGAAGTTCAAAGTTTGGAGGTCTCACAGGTAGCGCCTCGTTCAAAAGCTGGACTTTAGTTTCTTGACCAGGCGCGACGTGTGAGACATTGGCTCTAAATTGGGTTAAACTTGTCCAATGTGGGTGATCTAAGGGTCAAATCATGCTAGTCTCATCGAAGTTAGCGTAATGGACCCCTTAGACGCTGGGCCAATTTGGAGGTGTTTTGGTCTAGTTTGGACATGGTCTAGGTATGAAGGTTCATTGTAGCCTCGTTCAAAAACTAAACTTTAGTTTCTTGACCAGGCGCGACGTGTGAGACATCACACTTTTTGGTCTGAAAATGTCCTATTTTACTAAAAAATAAAAACTACTATTTGCTAACTCGTCCTAATTAAGCAAGATTTGACACATAAACTACTCAAAATGATTTTGTATTAACAAAATTATTGATTATTTACAACATATCTACTGGGGATCTCCCTTAATTAAATTAGCTAATTGCATGTCCTTCCTCATGAGGGTTACTCGCTTCGCATGAACGAGTGCAAGGTAAGCCGCCGAAGTCTTCAAAATGTTGCACTATTTCTCTGCCCCGCCGCCTCAGCAGTTGCCAAAAGATCTCGCCTCAGGACCCTCATGCCGTTGTTGAAGTCCCCGCGATGACTTCTCTAACTAAATGAGCAAAGGGGCACGGGAATTAGGAGGTCGTGAATCGCTACTGAAGTGTCTAATCTCTCTTAGTGCTCTTCTCTCTGGCCTCCTTCCCCGCCGGGCTTCTTCTTGGCTGGCTTCTTAGGGGCCTTGGGCTTTGGTGGTGGCGGCCTTAGTGTCTCGCTCTTCGTTGGATGTCCCCCCTCGATAGTCCGTCCCCTGTTCTCCTGATAGTAGGAGTTGTAAGCCTCCCACTTCTTCATGTACGCCTCGTTCAAGAACTAAAGTTCAGTTCCTTGACCAGGCGCGAGCTGTGAGACATTGCACATTTCTGACTAATTTCAAGATTCTTTAATGTTCGATGTAGCCGCTCAAGAACTAAAGTTCGCTTCTTTGACCAGCGCCGAAGCCGTGGAGACATTGTACATTCTTGACTAATTTCAGTGATTTAAACCGCGTTTTATCATATTATTGCAAGTTGTCTCACGTGTAGCGCCCGCTCAAAAAACTAAAGTTTAGTTCTTTTTGCCAGCGCGACGCAGAGACCACCTTGCCCCGAGAAGGTTTTGGCTCATTATTTTTAGTCTTATTATGTTCCAATTCACTTAACTGTTACTAGCTTAGCATAAACTACAAAAATGAGGAAAAAATTTCCCACTTTTCGAGGTTTGAGATTCCTATCAAGTTAGTACTACTGGGAGCATGGTCAGTGCTTTGCTCTTGGTCTCCAAGAACATTGCTCTGATATCACCGCGGACGCCCCCTACTGAGATACCTGCACTCACCGTATACAAACAGGAGTTCATCCCCCATACCAGCTCCATGCCGATACAGGGCCCTCCACATGACACTGCAACCGTGACGGATTCCAATGGGAAGAGTGAAGGGGTCATTTTACCCCGTCTCCCTCAGGGCCTACCTAGCTGCGGAAGCGTAAACATACATGTCAGTAGTACATACATCAACATCACATGACCATCACGAAGGATGGTTCACCACATATCCGCATAGACAAAGATCAAGACATCACATAGGGAATCCTACCCAAGGCTCGCATAATGTGGATGGACCGACAAGCTTGGGTCTCCGTGAGTTCATTGCGCATGTAATCATGACAATGGATTTGGCCGGGCATAAGAACATGGCATTGGGTTGTCCACTCCATCCGCCCTCCCCTGCACACTTTGCGAGTAGGTTGAAGAGTGTTGGGACCGATCAGAGTTCACGGATGCATAGCCAGAGGGGCTATTCCTGGGTTGCATCTCCTCAGTTCCGATGGGGCAGGTAGGGATCACTCCCTTCAGAGATCTACATGCTGACTCAAGGTGACTAGAGAGCCACTGCCCTTATTCGACTGAACCCACTGGAAAGTCATGAACACCACTTCACGGGTGTCGATCCCATGCCTTGCCCGCACTCAGTGGCAAGCCATTGGACCTAGTCACAATGATCCCCGGTAGACTTTACACACCAGAGGGATCGTTCAAGAGTCAGAACACGAATCTCCTTCTTAGCCAGTCTGGCCCCTTCACCCACAACCAGGTGTGGTTGTTGTACACAGGCCGAATCTATAGTGTGCTAGAGAGGTTACTTCTAGGAGCATCAACTACCAAGCTTTAGGGCCTCTACCCCCCTTCCCAATACAAGGAGTTCACAGAGATACATCATCCATATACATCACAGAAGAACTAAAGAACTAGATCTAATCTATATCATAGAGTTAGGTTCTTTAGTTAGTGTCTGGGATCTGAGAACCTAGATGGCTACTATGGGCAATTTAATAGGCTAAACCTACTGATTCTATGACTGGAAGATGGTTTAAGCTATTAAATTGACTAAATACCTGATCCTTGGGTTGCTCCTCCTGACCTGAGTTCGACCATCCTACTGAACTGCTCGAATCAAGGGAAACTAATGGTGCAATTCTCTTGGGCAGAGTCTGGGAGGCGGTTTTGGCTCCTGGGGCAGCCAAAACAGAGCTCTAAAACCCTAGGAACGAAAATGGGCAAGTTAGGGTTCTCCTACTTAAATAGGCAAGGGGTTAGGCTAGGGTTTCCAATTATCCCCTTTAGGCATGTGGGATAATTGGGAATGGGCCCACTTGCCTTTAATAGCTAGGTGGCCAAATGTGCCCACATGGAAATGTGTGCACCCAAATGTGCCCACATGGAAATGTGTGCACCTAAATGGGCCCACATGGAAATGTGTGCACCTAAATGTGCTCACATGGAAATGTGTGCACCTTAATAAATGTGCATGTGCACATTAATAAGAAATGCACATACCTAGCAAGTTGCCCCCTAGGGGCTACCCACCTGGCTACACGTCGGCGTACACGTCAGTCGGAGTGGCGTGTACGCGTGACGAGACAGTACAGTATACGTCCTGGGACCGTATACTGTGCTGGAACGTCACAGTTGTTACGTACTTACCATACATGTACAGTACTATAAGTATTTTACGTATCATACCTCATAACGCACCTCTGAGTTCTTAACGTACCGAAAAAAAAAAATAGTATGTTAAAAGATGTTGGTACCGTACCTATAAAATACGTACCATACCTATAAAATACTTAAAATACTTACAGTACCTATAGAATACCTATAAAATATGTACCATACCTATAAAAGACTTACTGTACTCGTGTTGAAAACTACAAGTTTTGACACAAAAACAATGCATTTTTTATTCTGTACGTACCATACCAGACGGTACGCTAAGTACTTGAAAGTTACTGTACCCGTACGGAAACAACACTGCCTAAAAACACAAACTTATTAACTAAACTAACGCAATATGCTAGTTGTGCAGGCTAATGAATGGGAGCATGAAGGAAGAAGCACGTTACGAGAAGACAGGAGTCATAGATTTTAGACTTAACTATGAACTCCTAAAACTTATTGATTGTGATAATGTTATATGTACAATTTTGATAGTAATACTTGTGACGGCTATATAATTTTTGTATAAGTATAAATATAGCCTTATAATTACGTACTAAGTGAATAATGGGAAGTTGATCCTTTCAATAAAGTTAAGTCTTTATATTCATGATTGTGAATTGCAAGGTTGTTGCCGGTTCGTCATCTTAGCGTAATGGTGAGGACAACATTATCCTAAGGAGGGAGAATGTGATGTTCCCCTAAAATATATGCCATTAATACGTATATTTCTGGGCCACGTTACCGTAGAAGTCTACTATTATAGCCTTGTACACTATAGTAGGTGGAAAAGTGAGCATGGCCAAGTTATCTATATAACTTAGCCAACCTTAGGCTTAAGGTCATTTCCACATGGCCTTACCCTTTTGGGCACCTGCCACATGGAGGCGCCCCTTTGGAGCCATGTGGCAGTGACATGTAACCATAACCTATAAGTAGCCTAACCCTAACAGTAACCCTAATCCTATGCCACTTTTTGGCTCCACCTGCCTTGAGACCTGTTCTTCGTTCGGAACTCTGTTTCGAATATACCACTCATTGCAATGTAGCTTAGATCGACAGCCCCAAGGTAGTGCGCTCATCAGAAGGATGAAGAACCATCTGACTCATCAGCAAGTCATGGAAACCCCAAAAGTTGGAGGAAGTTCGTCCGGAGCAGGTATTCAGACTGGCTTCGTAGGTAGATTATCTGAAACCTAGGATTCCAGATGAGCTAGTACCTTATCTTACTAGTAGAGCCTTCCTAGAACCCCCAGTCTAGGTTTCAAATCCTAATCAAGGAACTCTAATAAGCAAATAGATTCATGTGTGTAGATTAGATATCTTTATTATTTATCATGATTATGATGATGTACGATGATGGTTGATCTTATGTTTGCACCTCTTGTGTATTGGGAAGGGGCGTAGAGAACTAGTGGCCATTATCTAGATGATGCTCTAAGTCTATACCCCTTAGTTCCTATTACATGCTGCCTGTGCATAGGAACCCATCCGGCTACGGGGGCTATGGAGTGACTTAGCATCATACAACGAGGCTAGTGGCAAAGCGGGAGGAGGACCCTGATGAGCGCGGCTACTGGGAATGCATAGCGGACTAGGCCTATAGTCGGTCATTTTGTGTGGGACGGGTATGGGTCCGACACTTCCTGGGTCAATGATGTCGCCCTGACTCTCAAGAGTTGCTAGTGTCAGCCTGGCTCTTGTTTTGGGGAGTTCAGTCGGGTAAGAATCATGTGTCACCACAATTCTCTAGCTGCCCATGGAGCCACTAGACCTCGGACGGGGAGATGCAACCCTTCCTACCTCAAAGGATCGGGGAGATGCAACCGGAGTAGTCCGGATGGGTGATACCATGGGATTACATATCCGTAGGTTATAGTCATGTCATGTACGAGGGGCTGATGGAATGATCAACCCTAGCCATCGCCTATAGCCAACCCCGCCATTGTCATATTTAATCGCTTCTATCTTGAGGCCCACCGCCGCCACGACTTCCCTTACGAAGTCTAAGATTGGGTAGGAGTCGCTATCCCTGCGGCAACCAAGCACATGACTATTCCTCAAGACCACGAAGGGCAGAGACAAGGGACAAGGTCAAGCGTCAGGTAGCAAGCCCACGCCCTCCCCGTGCAGAAGTCCACGCCTCCGTTAAAGAAGAGGGCTAGACAAGATAAATGACGGCCTCCATGGAGTTCGACCCTAATTTAGCAGGATTCCAGGCACTAATGATGGCACTGCAAGATTCCCTTAAATCATGCATATGATCCAGGAGTTGGTGAGCGAGATCTGCCATCTATCTATTCTGGGCTCAAGGCCTACTATATATATCAGTAGAGATACATCCCAAGTTTTTAGACGAGGTTTAGTGTTGTCTCCTTTCGTTCTTCTCGCTTGACGAGAGTTCATGTCCTCTTATTGATATTCAAGGAGCCTTATCTTGGCATATAGTCTCTTTATGTTTCTGTTTTATTTTTTTTCCTGTTCTGATCTCTTGCAAAATCCCGCGTGACACTCTGCTAGGATTTGTCTGCTTGATCCAAGGGTCCTCACAGAGGGCTGTCTTGCAGGCGATTCCGAACCCAGACCCTAAATACTATCGCCACTGCCGGGTCTTAGTTCTTTTTTTCCACTTCAAGATGGATGTTCGTACCTTTACTCAGGATGAGCCCCTCAGCTAAACTACGACTCGATTGGATTGCCATCAGCGCGCATGATGCTGATTATGATATTGAAGGTGGTCGTTTTCGCTGCGCGTGCTCACCAGATCGCCCACCCTCGTGTTTGCTCCTGGCCGGGGTCTCCCCCTGCTTGCAAACATTGTTCTCAACTGCAGTCATCACATCATATTCCTATGCATCACACTCCACATTATTTTCAAATGCCGGAAAGCACTTACATCCACATTCCTTCTGGACTAACACCATTGCCTTTCCAGCCATCTTCTCCACAAAGATGGTCGGGCTACCCTCAAGTGTCTTTTGGTCCCAATCATATTCAAGAATTTCAGTCTTCTCCATATTTTCAACTTCCTGTTCTAGTTTACAATATTGGTGATCTCAAACTGACTGAGGATGGCACTTACGGATATTGCCAAATGGTGCCCCCCCCCCCAAGATGACCTCCCCGGTTTCACAAAAGCCCCCACGGAATAACTTGCTCTCACCCCCACGACCAGGCTCCCTCGAAGTTATGTTCCTTCTTATGCTCCACCAATTTATACGCAAGTTCCTGTCCTGTCTGTCCACAATCTCAAGCTTACCTATCTGATTTTTGGGAATGCAAAGGGGAAGCCCATCCTTGATCAAAGTGCTCAAGCATATATGGAGGAATTCAAGCTCGCTATCTTGAATGGCCACTCAGCCTACAACTCAAGTTTCATATTTTCCACCACTTGTATGGCCTCATCAATGGCTCATGGCCAATGAAGGTCATTGGAAACTGAACTGACAAGAAACGAAGACTGCCTTCCTATCACATTATGGTACCACAGATGATGATCAATAGCTTCTTAAGCAACTCAATGACCTTCAACAACAACCCACTGAGTCTCGGGCCGGTGATTTTGCTAATCGCCTCTATATCTTGGTTAGCAAGCTCAAAGAATACCTCACGCATAGTCAGATCTTGGTTTGGTTTCTATAGAGCCTTCCTCCAGCTATTCGTCTTATGGCTGAGTACTTGCGCCCCAAGACGTTGGACCAGGCTATCGAGTTGGTCAACCATTCTATCAGTGTATCTTCCCCGCATGCTCGTCTTCTCACCGATCTTCTTCCTTTCATTCCTCCTGTTATTGTTCCACAAAATACAGTTCAACCTCATCTGTCTATTCCATTACAACGCAGTCAAATTTGATGTTATATTTGTAAGTATCAAGGCCACATGTCCAATGAATGCAATTTCACTAATGGTGTTTCCTCATTGCAAACGTTGCAACATATGCAATCATGCTACTGAAGAATGCATGGCTCTCATCCCCCAAAGAATATCCACAAAGAATAAAGAATATCCACAATTTCAACAACCTCAGCCATCATGAGGTCAAACCTCATACATTCCTTTTGATCCATCCAAAGCTCGATGCCATCATTGTCAAGAATGGGGTCACACCACCACAACGTGCCCACAACTTCCTCAAGTCTAAGTACAACTTCCTCGAACGAATCAAACTACCTCAGTCCGCCCCACTGCCTATCAACTTTGGGTTGCCAACGGCAAACGGGGCCCAAGTTCCACGCTGAAGAAACTACCTCGCACGCCTCAACAACAGCGACCCTAACAATCGTCTCCATCTCAGAGTCTCCGATCAATATACTCAAGAAGAAATCTATCAAGCCCTCAATCCTCGAGTTCAACAATCCAACTAGGTCGGTCTCGTCTCACGCCATCACCTAGGCACACGCCCCTTGACGCTCACGCCCTAGGACATGCAGCCTACTTTTGCTGTCGACACTATTCCTCATGCGATACAAAAGACGGTCCATTTCGACCCGGATCTTGACAAGCTCATGCCTCATATCATGCCCACAGTTCGCCAAAATATTCTCAAGCTTATGCAAGCTGCCGAAGGGTGCATATTAGCTAATGTTCATGACACCACACGCCGCCAACAACGCTAGGATACACCTTTGACGTCTAAGACCCCCTCACGTACTCAGTCGTATCCCAACATTGATGTTGAAGTGGAACTCCTAAAGGAAGTTTCTGTGTCGATGCCTCAGGCACCCGCACCATTGGATCCTACCGATCCCTTTTCTCATGTTCCATTGGAGCTACAAGAAGAGCTTGCCAAAATCAAGATTCCACTCAGTCCCTCTACTATTCTAAAGCTATGTCCTGCCCTCAAGGAAAAGTTGCCACTGCCCACAGTTCTTGTTGGTGCAGTAGCCATTTCTACGCCCACGGTTCATGCAACTATTGAGAATCAACAAATTAATCATGTGCATATTGATGGAGGTAGTGCTGTCAACCTCACACAAATAAACTCCAGAGACAATTGGGCATAACTCAACTTTATCGTGCTCCTTATGACATCAAGCTTGCCAATGACCACATCACGCGACCTCAAGGCGTCACTCCTATTCTTCAAGTCAATATTGGTGATCTCAAATTCCCTTTGGAATTTGGTGTTTGGAAAACCGCCGAGGATCCAGGTGATTATGAAAATGCTGGTTGGATTTAACTTTTTCCGCCAAAGCTAAAAGCATTCACCATCGGGCTAATGATCAACTTGTCATCAATGATAGAACATTGAATACCATGATGATCTCTCTGAACATGCTAAACCATCACTCGATAGTGATTTGAAGGATCTCAACATACTTATCAAGTCCAAACCCCCCCTCCCCCGGTCTACCTTTGTCTGCCTACCCCGAGTATGTTGATCCTTGGGGTGATATGAGTCTCAGCCAAGATCACGCTGTGGCATCCTTGCTTGATCCTTATCTTGCACCTTGTAATCGTGATTCGCTTTTGACATCCATCGGGATGATGACGCTCCTACAGGCTTCGTTGACTTGGCTGCTGTCATGAAGCAACCCTTACTTAATGCCACTTAATAGCCTCTATTCTTTTCTCCCCGGAAGGCTGACCCACCTGTGTTGTTCCAACCTCCCCGCCATACTATCATAGACACGGAAGTCATTTTGCATATTCAAGTTGAAGTCATTGATTTAGGAGACATTCAACCAATCCGGTTGGCTGCCAATCTCCCCAAAATTTATAAAGGTCGCGCCCTCCATCTCTTCAAGAAATTCAAGCACATCTTTGCGTGGAGTTATAAAGATTTACGAGGTATCAAAAAATAATTGAGGGAACTCACTATTCCTACCAAACCAGATGCATACCCCATCTAGCAACGACAGTACATGCTCAATCCCAACTATCGTGACCATGTCAAAGCCGAAATCGATAAATTTCTGGCTGCTGGACTTATCTATGAGGCCAAACATTCTGAATGGGTGAGCCCAATTGTTATTGCCCTCAAGCATAATGGTAAAATATGCATTTGCGTGGATTATAAAACGGAACGAGATCATTTTCCGCTACCCCCGATCAAGTGCTTGAAGTAGTAGCAAACCATGAGATGTAGTCCTTCATGGATGGCTTTTCTGGCTACAATCAAATTTCTATTAAAGCTGAAGATCAGTTGAAAACTATATTCACCATGTCGTGGGGCACTTTTTCCTACAAAGTGGTGCCCTTTGGATTGTCCAACTCTCCTTTTACTTTTCAACGCATTATGCTTTCTGTCTTTCAGGATTACATGAAAGAAAATGCTTTTCTGCAAGTCTTCCAAGATTACTTTTCTACTCATCTCGCCAAACTAGATTTAGTTTTTCAAAAATGTGATGAATCTGGTATTAATTTGAATTCGGAGAAGTGCACTTTCTGTGTCACTTCAGGCGTACTTCTTGGCCACGTTGTTAGCAAAGATGGCATTACTACGGACCCCGCAAAAATCATCCGCCGCGGCTCAAAGCTCAAGCATCTTCCAACATCAAGGAAACCCGCCATTTCTTAGCAAGGTAAATTATTATGCAACCTTTATTCCCCGGACTAGTCGCCATCACGGATCCCATTCATAAACTCACGGGTGACGAATCCACTTGCGGATGCAGCATTTCAAAAATTGAAGGTTATGCTCACTCAAGCTCCTGCACCTCAATTGGACAAATCATTTCATGTCCATGTTGATGTTTTCGCTTTTGCTTGGTGCTTTTCTTTTCCAGGTATATGATTCTCATATTGACAAGCCTATTAGGTATGCAAGCAGAAAACTTAACCATGCCGAGAAAAATTATTCTGCCATGGAATGCGAGGTGCTTGGACTCATCTTCTGTGTACAACAGTTCTGCCACTATCTATTGGATAGCAAAATCAAGTTCTTTGTCGATCATCAAGCTCTGCTCTATCTGATCAACAAGACCATGCCCACGGGATGCATTGCCCGCTGGGTACTACTCCAAGAGTTTGCTCCCTTTGAAATCATTCATAAGGCAGGCAAGTCTCATGTCGTGCCTGATTATCTTTCACGCATACATACGGATGACCCGTCCATGAGTGTTTCTTGATACTTTTCCAGATGCTCAACTCTTCTTGGTCATGGCCATGCCCCATTGGATTCACGACTATCAACAATATCTTCTCTCCGTGCATTATCGCCGGAAGACCCGACGCCTTCCTAAGAAGCTACGCTCACGGCCAATAGTTCTTTGTGAAGTCTCGTGGACTATACCATGGTCCCTCGGACATCTTTAGCAGCTCTCTCGCTAATGGCACCCTTTGTAGCTCTCTCAATAGTAAGGATCTCCTCACCATCTGCCCTGATCTCTCAATTGAAGACAAAGGCCTTCTTTGTGCTCTTTTGGTATTCCAGCTCATTCCTTGTGAAGATTCCGAATTTCTTCTTTTTCACCTTGTTCAACCAATGGCGTATATGATGCATGACTTTTATCTATTTGACACACAGGACAAGTTCGATGATGGTCCACACCGTGCCTTTCAAGGTGATCCAAATGCCAAGTGGTTGTTACAATCTGAGAACAAATTTCTTCATGATCAGTCATGGGTCAATGCCTTCAAGGTGGAGTACATGCCAGAGCTTGCTCACCATTTGCCTCTTTGGATCACAGAAACGTTACAGCAAGTATGTAAGAACTTGCACGAAGAAATGGGGATTCAGTTTGCACAGATATATTTACAGTTTTAATATAGGTGGCTTTAATAGCCTCGGTGTCTATCTTGATAATGAGATCATTCCAGTTGAAACGGGTTTCTCCCCCTGTCAACACTCTTCTTTCATGCTCTGACTGGAAACATTGGTGTCAAACTCTGGATGCTGACCTCCTTCAAGAGTTCCGTGATCAAGCTCAACAACTTATGAGGCAGCCTCCTCTTCAGCATAACACTCTCTATGCATCATTGGGAGCACCTTCACGCCTTCAGTTCCTCACTTTGGATTGGCGCTCCTCTTTTTGGACCAAGCTTTGGCCGGTCATGCTGATTGGACCCCGACTCATATATCTACAAATCTTAGGTGGGATCCACATTTTGTGCGCCGAACTGTATGGCAAGAAGGAGAAACTTTGGATCAAATTCGGAATTGGATCAACATTCCAAACAAACGTTGTTGGCAAAACTCCACTCAGGCTGTCTAGGGACTCACACAATTTTGAGCTGTCGCTATGTCCCCCGACCCATCGGGCCACCGCCGCTGTGTTTTTGTGCAGCCTTGAAGTGCCTTCTTCAATGTTCAATTGCTCGAAGACGACCTATATATTATTGTAATCCAAATGCCAATGCTGATGCTTTTGGTCTCTAGACTTGCCTACTCATCGAATGCCAGTATGTCCCCACAGAGGCTCAGCGTGGTTTTGAAGACATGGCGCAGTCTGGGTTTCTGATCGACGCGTCACCTTCTATCGGGATACACACTTCCGAAGCTTTGAAAGATCGACAAGATCTCATCCAAAAATATAACTCTGAGGCATGACCTCACAGTCAACAGGATGATTTTGGCAAGGTTTCTGGCTTTCCCCTTCAACCAGGCCTACTTTTTCTCCTCCGAAAGTGTTCTTTGGTGGTGGAATGTTAGTCCCAGGCAGCCGTGCACGTGACTATTCCCGAATACTACACTGTGGTAGAGGCAAGGGACAAGGTCAAGTGTCGTAGCAAACCCATGCCCCCACCAAAACCACGCTAAGTCCACGCCCGGCCAAAGAAGAGAGCTAGACAAGATAAATGACGGCCTCGGGGGAGTTCAACTCTAATTTAGTGGGATTCCAGGCACTAATGACAGCACTACAAGATTCCCTTAAATCATGCATATGATCCAAGATTTGGTGACCGAGATCTGCCAGCTATCTATTCTGGGACCAAGGCCATTGTACTATATATATCAGTAGAGATAGATCTCGAGTTTTTTGATGAAATTTAGTGTTGTCTCATTTCATTCTTCTCGCTTGCCGAGAGTTCATGTACCCTTATTGATATTCAAGGAGCCTTATCTTGGCATATAGTCTCTTTGTGTTTCTGTTTTGTTTTCCTTTTCCTATTCTACTCTCTTGCAAAATCCCACGTGACACTTTGCTAGGATTTGTTTGCTTGATCCAAGGGTCCTCGCAGAGGGCTATCTCGCAGGTGATCCTGAACCAAGGCCCTAAACAGGAGCTCACTTGTTTGACAATATGTTATTATCTTTGATGTACCTATGGTTGTACGGATGTGCTACCCTTTGAGGTGGTTGGATGTATTGTTATTGCTTGTACTGACGTTATGTTATGCTTCCACTATTATAGGAGCCCATAGGGAAAGGGCGCGCAAGACACCTTCGTAGACCTTTCCTGCACCATAGACAGAGGGCCCTTACAGCCGGAGGCGGGATAGGGAATTTTCCACTAGATGTACTACGGGACGTCGTATATTTAGTGGGGAGCGTCACATTGTCAAGAATGTTTCTGAGGAGTTGAAATAAAAGGAGAGTTCTTCAAAGACTTTTTAAGAGGAACAAGCATTTGTCAATATAAACAGATGTACAAGATCCCAAGGATATTGTTTTCATGAAAAGCATGATTGTAAATGTTAAAGAGAAAGTGCAAGCACAAAAGATGCAAAGAAGAAATAATGTCTTGCAAGCAAGAAAGAACACCCTTCAAATGGCAGCATCTATGACAAGAGGGATTAATCAATCTGCAATTTGAAGGGTTCGATCTGTTTCAAGAAAAACTATTACCATGGGGTTTTCAAGAGTATCTTCTACGATGTTGAAGACACACATGCAAAAATATGAGGTCAATCCTCGTGGTGTTCATAATAACTATAATTGTAAGTGCAAAGTTTGTGGACCAGGCCCAATCTGCATGGCTAAGGAGAACATCATCAAATCAACAAGTGGTTATTGGAGAATGGTGGTTTACCAAAATGATGAGATTTAAGAGTGGCATAAGCATACGTGTTTGATGCCGACTTGTACAAAATGTGGTATAAAGAAGTGAGCACTTGGTTTTGTTTGTTCAAACTTGTAATTTTGTTTTCTATTTGATACATCTACTATAATCTATTGCAGACTTCCAACATGTCCTAAAGAGAAGAATAAGAAGGATACAATGTGAATTAGAAAGTATTCGAAAAGATAGTGACTTTCAAATTAGATTTAGTGATATCAATAAGTACTATTTGCTACATTTCATGTTGCGTTCCATATGATGAGCTGATCAATTGGACCTAAACATGACAGGTAGAAGTCCATAGAAAGAATACTTTGAAGGCATCCAAGAAACCTGCAAATGTTACAAGATTGGGGTGCAGGCAATTATGTACCCCAAAATTTACAAGAAATGATTTGATTGTCAAAGATTTTTATAGAAATGATAGCATCATCTCATGGACCAATCTTAGGGCTACTATTCATGGCATTTCAAGGTTAAATGGTATATGGCCAGATCTAGAAGTAATGAATCAGTATGGGATAAGAATTCTTGTAGAGAGCTGGTGCAGATGTAATATCTTTCTGATTTTTATTTATGTATCACTACTCAATGACAGACAGACAGCTTACACTCATAGGATGCTGGCAAATCTTTGCTCATATTCCTGCTTCTGTAGAGGCTTCTTCATGCCCCCGGGCCAGATGTCGAGGATTTTCTTCGTGGAGTTCATTAAACTGAAGGCAAGATCCAAGTTCAAGATTTGCAATCCAGTTCATCCGCCGGCTAGCTCGGCAAGACTGAAGTCCGCCCAATGCTCCCAGATAAATATGGCAACTTCTTCGATATTTTTGACAAAGTCAAGACCAACCAGCCTCCCCGAGCATCGCCCATATGATTGTTCTATTGATTTGCGTACCGGGGCAATGCCGCCATATGGTTCGATATATAGTTGATCTCCCGCTGAGTTGAAGGTTTTGCGGGATTATATTGAAGAGAATCTAGCCACTGGTTTCATTCGACATTCTCAGTCCCCTGCTAGAGCTTCTATCTTCTTCGGCCAAAAGAAGAATGATTCATCGCGCTTTGTTCGTTGATTGCCGTGGGTTTCAATAAAATCACAGTGCCAAATCGATATCCGCTTCCTTTGATCCCAGAGTTGTTGGAACGACTTGATAAGGAAACTACTGATGTAGCGGAAACAGTTCTAGATGCACTTGCAAACCTGGACGAAGAAGACGAGCAGGAAGAAGATGATAGGAACTTCAAACGACCACGAAGACGTTCGTCGGGACATTAGGGGCAGAAGAAATGACCATGCACTTTGAAGATAAAACATTGTTGTTGAGTTTATGTTATTTGCTTTGTTATTATAGTATAAATGTTATGAAGTTGTATTAAGTAAACGTAAGTAGGAAATAAAGTTATTGGTGCCATGTGGCAACCTGAAACGGTTATGGGACTTGAGCACTATAAAAGGCCCAATGACGTTGTAACAAGGAGGAGAGAGATTGGAATAGAAGTTTATGTTGATCATTTAATTGTCTCTTCATGTGCGAAATGTTGATCTTTATTTCGTTGCCCTTTGTATTGTCGCTTACATTCATAATAACAAGCAAATTCCTAATATTGAATATGTGAAGAACCTAAAAGTAGCATAGCAAGAACCGAATTCTGTGTCGTTAAAAGAGTTTCCATGGAAGCGTATTTGGCTCCAAACGGTTTCTTCCTAGTTTATTTGCTCCAAGCTTCTGGCAATGACGGCATTTGAGTCTTCAGGTAAAAACCATTTAAGATCTTGCTGACGAAAGACCTCGTTGAAAGCTTATGTCTAACACTGTTAATGGGTTTACTAGTTCCATCTTCTGAGATTATGGTGGATTATGGATCACGGTCTGAGCTTGAATGGGCAAATATCTTTGCAAGTACTTGGGTGAGTATTTGTTAGTTTGCTCTGTTCTTACTTAGTGTTAGCAAAGTGAGAGTTTGTTAACATTTTTGGTTCCGTTGCCGGGACCTCCTGGCAAATTCGTTCTGCTGAAGTTCAGACCTGTTACAGTGATAATTTAGCTAGGCTACGGTTCTTAGTTTTTTCTGAAACTTGGTAGATAAGTGGGTATACCAGTGCTCTATCATAAGGCCAAATTTCGTCCATAGAATCCAAGTATATCTTGACTTACCATGGTTAAACCAAAAGCTGGTCTGCGCAGTCTGAATTTTGAATTAAGGCTTCCTGAAGAGGTTTTTTGAGGGATTAACACCTCTAATCAGATCAGTAAGCATTCTTAATGATGCCGGAAGGCATTTATGTATAAAAGTTTAGCCGAGGAGCGGAGAAAGAGAGGGGAAATCAGACGCAAGCAAGAGCTTGAGAGGGTTGCAAGACGGGAAAAGAGAGAGCAACAAAAGCTTGTTGCAACTAGACCTTCTGAAATCCTTCCTGATATACATACCATTTTTACCATGTCTAATCCTACATTAACATCAAAACCTTACATAGCCTATCCGAGATATGGTACGGGAAAAGCATCAGAATACCAAGCAAAAACTCATATAAAACAGTTTGAAAATATCAGCTCATTAAATGGGCAAGATACTGATGCCCATAGATTGAAGTTATTCCCAACAACCTTGGATGGAAAACCAGCGGACTGGATAAATGATCCGGCAACTTCATTTACTACCTGGGATGACATGAAAGCATTGTTTCTGAGTTTGTTTCAGACTATACCCACAAATAAAGAACTGAAGGATGAGGTTCGCGCACTTCAAATTAAGCTTGGAGAACATCCAAGGAATTTCTCTCTGAGAGTTCTTGAGTTAACAAATCAAATGGAGCCAAAGCCACATCAAGAAGATGTGGTGGCTTGGTTCATTGATGGGTTCCCATCTCGTATTAAACAACAGTTGGAGCTGGATGCTCCAGATACCTTAGACCTTGCAGTAAGAAGGGCTGCAGTGGTAATGGGAATTTTGGTCTGCCGAGAAAGCCAAACAGCTTTAAATTGACTCACTAGTGCAAAAGAAGGTTGCACAGAGATCAAATTGCGGAAAGAGATGCAAACTAAATTGCAATCTATGGAAGAGGGTATGAAAAAATTAACTCAAGGTGAGCAGAAAAGAAGCTTTATTTGGTGTACCCGATGTTCAAAGCCCGGCATTACGCAAATGTAACGCCGATCTAACTTGAAAAGAAATTGGTCACATATGTGAAAAGAATAACCATGATACAAAAGACTGTTTTTTTAATTCTAAGAACAAAGGAAAAGCCGTTGTTGAAACTTTTATGGGTGTCGACAAGCAAAAAGATAAAAAGTTTTCTCAAATCATTGCTTGTTGAACTGCGGAGAGAAGGGGCATTTCTCCCGTGAGTGTAAGCAACCTAAGAAAGAGTTTAAAGGCAACTCTCAAGAGAGCCCTGAGGTTAAGACTCAAGAAGCTCGAATGGTTGGTTTAGAATACGATGTTGATGTGAATGTCGTGACCAGACAAAGGGCTAAACAACAAGGGATTCAAGTGCCTGACCTTCATGGCAAAATGGTGAAAGGAAAGAAAGAGAGATATCCAGATGTTCTACAAGAACAAGAGGTTTTTAATGAGGTTAAAGATCATATTCAGAATTTTCAATCTGAGAATTTTGGCAATGAAGTTCATGCACTAAGAGATAGTAGGCATGATCTGGATTATATTAAACAACAAGTACAAAAGTTGATGGTTCACATTCCTTTGGGAATAGTGACTAAATGTCTTCCTGGGTTGAAATCGATTGAAGTAAAAGGAGATGAGCTAAGGGAAGACATCAAAGAATTGAATAATGAAATTCAAGAAATGATGATTCCTGTTCCTCTTGTTTTACTAGGAAAGTATGTATCGGATTTAGGCATATCCAAAGCGTTCTATCACACTGAAGATTCGGTTGCCACGTACAAGATTGAACCAACAGATAAATTTAACCCAGTAGTTACAGTTTCAATTAAGGGAATGGAAATTACAAAAGCTCCTGTGGATGGCGGTGCAGGAGTAAATATTATGACGAATTCATTACGCAAAAAGTTAAAGTTTAATGATTTGCATAAAGCTCCCTTTAATGTAAAGATGGCAGATCATAGAAAAGTTGAACCATTAGGGATATTGAAGGATATTTCATTTTCAATAGGGGACATGCAATTTGAACAAGATTTCGTTGTTTTGGAAACACAACCAAGAACTACAGATTACCAGATCCTTCTAGGAAGACCTTGGTTGCGAGCTTCTAAAGCAATACATGACTGGTCAACCAACACGCTTACCTTATCAAAACAGGGCAAAGTAGCCAAAATTAATTTGCCATCAGGATCAACTACTATTTTGAAGGAAGAAGTGGTTTTTTCTGATAGCGATGATGAAGAGGGTATTTATGAAGAAGAAGATGACGAAGAAGATTTTTATAACGTTGATGTGTTTGAGGAATATCAAATGGACTTTGCAACTTGTTTCATGGTGGAACAAGTGATGGATTACCCTGCGGGTTTTACAGAAGTACAACAAGGTACTGCTGTTTTACATCATGAACCAGCTCATACATTGCAAGGCAATAACCTCATTCCCTATTTGGGCACTCCAGAAGTTGAGGAAATCAATTTAGGATCTGAAATTGAACCTCAAACAGTACGTTTGGGCAAAGACTTGCCATCAAATGTTCGTGACTTAGCTATAAAATTACTCCACGAATACAAGGATGTATTCGCTTGGAGTTATACAGATCTAAGGGGAATCTCTCCCGACATTTGTCTTATGAGGATACCTCTAGTACCAACTGCAAAACCAGTCTACCAAAGAGCTTACAGAATGAATCCCAATTTTGCTTCAAGTGTGAAAGAAGAGATCCAAAAGTTGTTGCATGCAGATTTCATATTTGAGGTAGAAACGAGTGATTGGGTTTCCCCTATTGTTTGTGTAAAGAAGCGCAATGGAAAATTGCGTGTATGTGTGGATTTTCGAAAGCTTAATGACGCCACAGAGAAAGATCATTTTCCACTCCCATTTACAGATCAAGTGTTGGAGCAAGTAGCAGGGCATGAATGCTATTCATTCATGGATGGATTTTCCGGATATAATCAGATTAAAATACATCCTGATGACCAACTAAAAACGACTTTTATAACGCAGTTTGGCACATATGCCTATAAGGTAATGCCATTCGGTTTGAGTAACGCTCCTTCATTATTCCAAAGAATAATGCTTATAGTTTTCAAAGAGTACATTGGGAACTTCATTGAAGTCTTCTTAGATGATTTCACGGTATTTAGTAGTCTTCAAGGCCACCTCTCAAAATTGAAATTGTGTTTTGAGAGATGCCGAAAGTATGGAGTTTCACTTAATCCTGAAAAGTGTACCTTTATGGTCAAACACGGGATACTCCTAGGGCACATTGTGACTAAGGAAGGATTACTCACTGATCCAAGCAAGGTACAAGCAGTTCAGGACATGCCTTCTCCTAGAAACGTGACCGAAGTAAAGCGGTTTTTAGGAAAAGCGAATTACTATAGGAAATTCTGTCCAAACTTGGCTGAAATAGCAGCACCTTTGAATGTCTTGGTGAGTCCAAAGATCAAATTTGAATGGACAACAAAGTGCAAAGATGCTTTTGAAAAGATTAAAGCATTAATGACGTCAGCTCCTATACTCATAACTCCGAATTGGGATCGTGAGTTTCATGTGCACGTTGATGCATCTAAAACAGCAGTAGGTGATGTCTTAGCACAACAAATAGATTCACAAATAGATCGTCCAATTCATTATGCAAGCAAACAACTCAATAGAGCTGAAAGAAATTATAACACAACAGAACGTGAAGGTCTCGCAATGGTGTTTGCAGTTCAAAAGTTCCATCACTACCTGTTGGGCAATTACTTTATATTTTTCATGGATCACCAAGCTTTACTCTATTTGGTAAACAAACCACGTGTGACTGGGAGAATTACTCGTTGGTTACTAATGCTTCAAGAATTTAATTTTAAGGTCGTATTAAAACCTGGAACTGCTCACACTATTCCAGACCACCTCTCTTGGTTACCAAATGGTGAAGAACCAAATGGAATTCATGATGAGTTACCGGATATAAAGTTGTTTCAAATTAATGCCATACCACCATGGTATGCAGGTTTTGCTGAGTATCTTACAAGTGGGCAATTACCTCAACAAATGGATATTGCTAGCAGGCGTGTTTTTTTGCGTAAAGTTCAGCCATACACTCTAATTTATGGGCACCTCTATAAGAAAGGAAAAGATTATGTGCTACGAAGATGTGTGATGCCCCACGAAACATATGACATCATTCTTGAAGCCCATCAAGGAGTGGGTGGGGGACATTTCTCTGCTGATCTAACTGCGAGGAAGGTTCTCCAATCAGGTTTTTGGTGGCCAACATTGTTTAAAGATGTTTATGCATTCACAAAAACTTGTGATATATGCCAAAGGGTTGGGAAGCCAGGTCCTAGAGATTACATGCCACTAAACCCCATTCTTCCTTTAGGCCCATTCGAGAAGTGGGGAATGGATTTTGTAGGACCAATTTCTCCACCTGCAGCTTGTACTAGATCACGATATATACTTGTGTTAACGGATTATCACACAAAATGGGCTGAAGCAAGGGCTCTTAAAGATAATGAAGCACAAAGTGTAGCTAAGGTTTTGTATCAACAGATTATCACGCCGCTTTGGTCTGTCCAATAGAGCTGGTCGCTGGACCGCTGTGGACACTTCATTAACTAAACCATTGAATTTCGACCCGAGATTTTTTTTAATCGCCCATCTAAGTCTACACCATACTATCCAAGGGCAAACGGACAAGCGGAATCCACAAATAAAGTGCTCATAACAGGTTCTCAAAAAAAATTTGTGAGTCAACAAGGAAGGATCGGGAACTCAAACTCCCAGCTAGTTTTGTGGGCTTATCGAACTAGCTATAAGTCTATAATGTGTCATACACCATTTCAGCTTGCCTATGGCATAGAGGCAAGAATGCCTTTTGAATTTATACTTCCTTCACTAAGGGTGGCCATTCATCATCGATTGGGAGACCTACCTTCACTAGAAAATCGATTGGTCAATTTGGAAGCATTAGATGAAGAACGCCAAAGGTCGGTATGGTCCCAACAAGTGGCAAAACATAGGCGCAAAAGCATGGGAGGATCAGAGGAAAAGCTTAAGACATTTAAGGAAGAAGAAAAAGTTTTATTATATGATTCTAGATACTTAAAACATCCAGAAAGCTTAAAATCAGATGGTGGGTCCATTCATCATTCAAAAAAGTAAACACAAATGGCTCTCATTTACGACTTAGGTGGACACCTTCTTCCGACTCTAGTAAATGGCTCTAGGCTCAAAAATATGAGGAACGCCAGTTTGAGCACTTGAATATGGTTTTGCCAATTGACAGACTTAAAGGGAAAACTGAACCAAGATATAGGAGTATGTGCTTCATAGTTCCTTTATGGAAAAATGATCATGAACATCATGCTTATTTAAAACGAAAGCAAGTAGTGCGAGATGGTAATGGGATTTTAAAGCTAATGTTCATGCCCCATTTGTCTAAGGACGGTAAAAGGTTTTGGAATAGCGGCATTGATATAATTTCTGAAAATCAGTTTATGGATGTCTCTTATCAACTGGGATTCTGGCCACCACATAAAATTTTGTTTTGCATAGTTGACGGGGTACAAATAATGAAAAGAGGAAGATTGTTCCATAACAAGCTTGCTAAGGAACAAAGCAAAGCACGATACCAACTTAAAGAGAGGTCTTGGAGACACCAGTTTATCACACCACTCAAGCCTAAACCTTTATGGAAGATGCCACATCTACGTTGCTGTAAATGGCCTAACTTAGATCATAACACTTTTAAGCTATTAGAGACAGCGAAGTTGCTATCATTTATACAAGTTAAAATGCCTACACCATCTCAGCAATTGATTACAGAATTTTTAGTTCATTATGATCCAGACACACATTACGGTTTTACCACATCCACTGGCTCATTTCAGTTAACACCATCATTGGTGGCCCAAGTTTTAAAATTACCTAATTTTCTAGTCATTCTAGTTCACCACCATGTGGCTTTTCAAAAGTATGGAATTATAGAAAACAATGAAGGTTACAACATCAAATCTGTAGTGCCAAAATATCAAAGTTTGCTTGCTCATTTGCATGGAAAATTGACATCCTTAACTACAAAATCTGCCAAAAGGTGGTTTGCTTATATTTTCCAAGCTTTGCAGGGTTTGAAAATTCCTTGGGCTACATTAGTACATTCTCAGCTCCTATATGCATTGAGTAATAGATTTGAATGTGGTCCTTGTGTTCACTTATGTAAGAGTCACTTACAACTCATTTTTAATTATTTACATTGTGAGCAGGAACAACAGCCAAGGGAGGAGATTCTTGACTCCAAAGATGCCAATGATGAAGAAGTTTATCGGATCCAGGAAGTCCCTAAACTGCCGGCAGAAGACGTTTCTGCAAAAACTCTGGAATTCCTTGGTCTACAGCAGAAAATATTACATGAAATCACTGCGGAGAAGAATCAACAAATCTCTGATCAGCAGCAGCAGATTCAGGAATTAAACCAAAAGATTACTGACTTGGAAGGACAGATTCAAACTGAAAAACATAGTTTCCAGACTATCCATATCCAATGCACAACTTTGCAACAGCAGGTACACAAATCAAATGCCCAAATCCAGCTGTTTGACAAGCAGAAAGCTAGTTTCCGAGAGAAATCTCAAAAACTATTACAAAACCTTGCTGAGTTAAATTCTGAGAACGCCAAACTTCAGGAGCAGCTTGCTAATATACCACCTCCTGTAATGCAAGATCCTTCCCTTCCTGAAGACCACTTGGGTGTACCACCTTACAAGTCCGCCCACATCGCGAGAATGGCTTAAAAGTTTTTCTCAATGATGCTGAAATAGCAAATTGTTTTTATAGTGCTCCTCTTTCACTGCAAAATAGTCCAAACTTTGATCCTCGTTTTCGACGTAGATTACCATGGGACCAAGCTGAAAACACCACTAATTGGGCTATAATTCCTGGAGATGATTGGTCAAGCACACGGAACATTCTAAACAATCTCCATAGCTTTGTGAGCAAAGCTCAAGTCAGCCCTGATCCAGTTATATATGAACAAGCCAAGTTTGCTAAACTCTTGGAGATTATCATCCACCCACATGTCAGTGCTAAAGACACTCTTGTCAATATTAATCCAAATCTGTCATGCAGAAATACAAAATGGATGCGTGACTCTTCATCAAAGCCAATCATTTACCAGCAGTTCATATTGCCATGTTTGAAAAAATGGCTCAAACTGGTTTCTTAATCAAGGCTTCTCCAGCTTATTATGATGCTAAGGTCGCTGCCCAGGGAAAACGGCGCAAAGAGATTTACAAGTTTTACCAGAATTACAAGCATATTCACATCGTACGTGAAGGTGGAGAGCGAGTGCTCTCCACAAAAGGGGGGAATGAAGATGATAAGGAAACTACTGATGTAGCGGAAACAGTTCTAGATGCACTTGCAAACCCGGGACTAAGAAGACGAAAGGTGAAGAAGATGATAGGAACTTCAAATCCACCACCTAAGACGCTCTCGGGACATTAGGGGCGTAAGAAATGACCATGCACTTTGAAGATAAAACATTGTTGTTGAGTTTATGTTATTTGCTTTGTTATTATAGTATAATGTTATGAAGTTGTATTAAGTAAACGTAAGTAGGAAATAAAGTTATTGGTGCCATGTGGCAACCTGAAACGGTTATGGGACTTGAGCACTATAAAAGGCCCAATGACGTTGTAACAAGGAGGAGAGAGATTGGAATAGAAGTTTATGTTGATCATTTAATTGTCTCTTCATGTGCGAAATGTTGATCTTTATTTCGTTGCCCTTTGTATTGTCGCTTACATTCATAATAACAAGCAAATTCCTAATATTGAATATGTGAAGAACCTAAAAGTAGCATAGCAAGAACCGAATTCTGTGTTGTTAAAAGAGTTTCCATGGAAGCGTATTTGGCTCCAAACGGTTTCTTCCTAGTTTATTTGCTTCAAGCTTCTGGCAATGACGGCATTTGAGTCTTCAGGTAAAAACCATTTAAGATCTTGCTGACGAAAGACCTCATTGAAAGCTTATGTCTAAATGAATTGTTAATGGGTTTACTAGTTCCATCTTCGAGATTATGGTGGATTATGGATCACGGTCTCGAGCTTGAATGGGCAAATATCTTTGCAAGTACTTGGGTGAGTATTTGTTAGTTTGTTCGTTCTTACTTAGTGTTAGCAAAGTGAGAGTTTGTTAACACGACTCCAAGGTGCACGTTATTTTACAAAGATTGATCTTCGGGGTGCCTACAATCTTATCTAGATCTAGAAAGGTGATGAGTGGAAGACAACTTTTCGTATTCGCTATGGCCATTTTGAGTACACAGTTATGCCATTTGGGTTTACCAATGCCCTAGCAAGATTCCCAAGATATGGCCAATGATGTCTTCTGGGAGTTCTTAGATACTTGTCATCATCTATTTAGATAATATTCCTATTTATTCTAAGACCCTTGAAGAACATGAGAGGCATGTTCGATAGGTCCTTCGGAAGCTTCGCGGAACACGTGTTATATGTCAAACTTGAGAAGTGTCGGCCGAAAAGGATAATGTGGAGTTCCTTGGCTATCATATCACTCCACATGGAGCCTCTATGGATCCCGAAAAGGTCAGCACTGTTCTAGAGTGGCAAACACCTTTATCCCTGTTCGAGATGTTCAATGTTTTCTTGGGTTTACCAATTTCTATCGGCGTTTCATTCGAGATTATTCGGAGACTGCCCTTCCTTTAACATGCCTCACGGTTAAGGATGTGCCATTTGAATGGAGTGTAGAAGTTTAAATCGCTTTTCGTTACTCTGAAGCATGCTTTCACCACGGCACCAGTTCTTGCTCATGCAGATCTTTTGCGGCCATATATTGTCGACACAGATGCTTCTAATTTTGCTCTTTGTGGTATCTTGTCACAGGATGGGGATGACCATGAATTGCATCCGATCACCTATCACTCGTAGAAGTTTCAGGCTGCTGAAATCAACTATCCCATTTATGACAAGAAGTTGTTGAAGATGGTTAATTCTTTCGAGGAGTGGAGACGTTTCCTAGAGGGATCTCCTTATAAGGCCACAACCTATATAGATCATTGAAATCTATAATATTTTTGCCTCTTGAAAGTGCCCAACCGTCGCCCGTGCCCGTGGCATACTCAAGTACTATCTCGCATTGACTTTGATCAAGTATCGCCCCGACCCCTCCAAGGAAAGCCCGATGCTTTGTCTCGATGTTTCTACCTTGAACCTAAGCTGGGGGATCCCGTGATTTGATCAACAATTACAGGTTATTCTAGGGCCTGATCCAGCTTATAGCTCTCACTTTATCCGAAAGGCCTCATAATACAACCTTGTTAGAGTCTGTTCGAGCATCTCTGCCCTCCAATCCAGTGGCCCAAGATGTATTCTCACACCTTGGCTCTATATCATCTTCAAGAAGAAATGCGATCAGACTATGATCGCTTTGAGGTTCGGGATGGACTGCTCGCGGATTGGCTTCTCAGATGTGCCGATGGTGCTTCTAGGCTTCGTGTTCTCCAGTGCTTGCCATGATTCACCTATGGCCGGATTTTGGAGTAGCTAAAACTCATGAACTTATTAGTCGAGAGTATTGATGGCCCAGGCTTCGTCCACTTTGTCAAGCTTTTATTCGATCCTGTGACATCTGCTTTCGAGCGAAAGTTCCAAGGCATCTTCCTCATGGCCTTATTCAGCCACTGCCAGTACCAGATGGACCTTGGAAGAGCATTTCTATAGGCTTTATTTCCTATCTGCCACTCTCTCGGGGTTATGATGCCATCATGGTTGTTGTTGGTCGTTTTTCTAAGATGGCTCATTTTATTCCCTGCAATATCACCATCACCAGTGAGGGAACAACGGATCTTCTTCTTCGTGAAGTAGTCAGATTTCATGGCTTGCCTGATACTATCGTCAGCAATCAGTGGACCGCCGCAGTTCATCATAGGTTTTTAGAAGCTTTTGGAGTTATTACATATCGACCGCTCATTGACATATGATCATCATCCAGAGAGTAATGGGCAAGCAGAGCACACTAATCAGACTCTGGAGCAATGTTTAAGGTGCTTTATCAGTTATCAACAGGATGATTGGGTCGATTATCTTCCATTAGCTGAGTTTGCCTATAATAACTCAGTACATGCTTCCACTGGCCAAATTCCATTCTTTCTGAACTCCGGTTAGCATCCTCGTTGGTCCTTTGGTGTCGCTGGTGGTGACTCTCTCAATCCTAGTGCCGAGTCTCGACTTGAGAAACTCTAGGCTCTTCAATCAGATCTTCAGCATCTTCTTCACTGAGCACAGGAAGTTATCGGCATTATGCCAATTTGCATCGGTAGGAAGCTCCTAAATTTCACGTTGGTGACCTTGTCTGGCTTCTTCGTAGGGACCTCCCTACCTCACGTCCCTGCAACAACCTTGACTATCGTCTCTTGGTCTCCAACTGTTCGACTCCATCCAGTATTTCATGTTTCTCTATTGGAGCCCTACACAGTTAATACTTTTCCAGATCGCGATTCCTCACGCCACCACCAATGGAAATTGATGATCATGAGGAGTTCGAGGTTCGAGAAATTCTGGACTCCAAGTTTCGTCGTCGGCGATTGTATTACTTTGTCGATTGGGAAGGTTACTCACCAAGGGATAGAACCTGGGAGCCTGCCGAGAATCTAACTAATGCTTCTGATAAAATTAATGAGTCTCATCGACGCTACTTGATAAGCCAAGTTTGAGTACTCCGCCCCCACTCCCGAGGACTTGGGGATGGTGTGACGACTATACGGATATTCGTATCATATGAACATTATATCCATATGTACAAAAGATGGTCATCACACAAATGCAAAAGAGTAGTTGCACAAGACAGATTTGAACTCGCCAACCTTCAAATTGTGAGTCACACACCTTTGCCAAATGCACTACCAATATTTATTAAAGACATTCCCTGATGTCTTTCTCATGCGCGGAACTGTTTCCAAGAGGTTCTAGAATATTCTAGAACCTATATGCATGCACACATTTGGCATGATCTTATTCCTTGGAGTGGCGCGATCCTGACCGTTGGCCCAAATATATAAGGAGGCACCTTCTTCTTGTCGAACCATTTCGGTTCAACGCCAGTCTTGAGCCTTCTAGGCATCTATCTCGTGTTTCTGTTTGCCTTCAGGCCATTGTACTTTTGATTCCTATTCATATATCAGATTCGTTGCCGATCTTGGCATATTTCTTTTCGTATTTTTATGATTTTTCTTATTTTTCATGAGGTTCATGACATTAATATTGTCGAGTATCTTTTGCATTAGAAGTGATCTTACATCAAAAGCATTTGCATTAGAAATGATCTTACATCAAAAGCCAGATTGTTTGCTGCAATGAAAAAAAGCAAGCATTACACTATTGGTATAAAGACATTTGGAAGCATGCATTGACACTAAGCATAACACGTTTGTGTGGAATTTGAGTATGTTGAAAGGCTGTGTGTGGACATTACATACACATGCATAAATAAATGCATGCATCTCCCAACACCCATTTCCATGGACTACCAATAGATCAATTGAAGGAAAGAACACAACCATTAATGCGTGGCATTGGGTTAGTTTAATGTTTATGGGTTTAGGAATACAAGTAAATAACATAATCATTAATGCCTTGCATTGGGTTAGCTTAGTGTTTATAGGTTTAAGATTACAAGTTATTGGGTCTATCATATCATCAATACAATCTATAAAACATTTAAGATTTTAGCGAATGAAGTCAACCATTAAACTAATTTAAAATTATGGTTTTGGATTTATCATGTTACGAATTCGATTAAAAAGTATGAGGACATAACGTGCAACTTATAGATGAAGCATGTAGCGATAGACATAACTCGTGTCATCACATTACAAATATTTTAGTTGCTTATGTTTTTTAGCAAGGTTGGATGTGTCCAGACATGGAGAATGAACAAAACATAAACTTTTTTCCATGGAAATACGAAGCCCCTCTAATAGTTTACAACATAAGCATCAACATTTGCCACAATGCCCCACAAGGTTCTTCATGAGGTGGGTACATTGACCTGATGAACATAAACTCTATAGTTTTAGATTGCACTAAAAATTTTGGGTTGCCCCTAGAGAGGCAAACCCTCGTTTATGTGGGTATGTGGGCATATTCAAGTATATGCTGGTATATACTAGCATTGATGACTGCTAAAAACTGGTTGTCGTCAGTAAATGATCGGGTCATCAAAGCCCCCATTATCAGCTGTTACACAAACGCTATCCGGCCGGACTTGGCTATGGCTTCACGACCTGATTCCTCTCCCTTCCGCCTTCCGCCTTGGTTCTCCGGTTAAGGCGAAGTTGAGCACATGTTTATCCCTTCCTTATACCCTCTAGGGCATAATCTCATCTCCCTTAATCTCAGCTATGCAACTCTTGACGATTTGGGAGATTTTTGTCCTTCTTTCTATGCATGTTTCGAATCAGATCCTGCTCTTCCTAACCCAAAAGTTGGCTTCACTGTCTGCTTGATGAATCGATTCTGAGACATTTGCGTTGTTAGTCTCTATTTCTAATGTGATGAGGAGTTGTGAAGTTGTTCGGTGAAGCTGAAAGACCTGATTCGCTGAGGAGTCTGTGGTCTGTTGTGGTCGGCAAATCCAAACCTGTGTAACATTTCGTATCTCAAGCCTTTCAGTTTTCCCTTGATTCCAATCAGATAGACTTTTCGCAGAGATTTTGCATGGGCAACCTCACTAACCAGCTTTTGCCCTATTTTGTTTATGTGGCTATGACTATGGTTGTGGTTATCTATAGAGCTTGCATTTTTCGCTTTAAAAATCACAGTTCCACAAACATGGTCAGCAATCAGCATCTTTCTCTTGCCTCTGCCAGTACACTGGTAAGCTCCGTTTTTGGCATTGCATCTTCAAACAGTTTTTACATTTCGTCTTCAAATATGAGCCGCAATGCATGCGTGATTCCTGGCAAGCAAAGTAAGCAACAAACATTTTGGCTTATTTTTCCTCAAGATGCATGGTTATATGGGTTGTTGAAGCTTTTTTATCTTGTGGGATGCTCTTCTTTGTTTGATTCTCAGCAGTGCAAGCAAGACATGTTATAATCCATCCTTCACAAATTGCTGCGTAAAGATGTCCAACAAGGACCCAAATATGAGCTGCATTCAAATTCAAGATGATTCTGCGAAGGATTTCTATCCACAACCAGGTTTTTTACTACAATTTATTCAAAGTTTGATGTTATTGCTAAAGGAAACATCTGAATTTAGTTTTAAATGATTTAATTGGCATGCATTGCAAGGTTGAATTTATGTATATTGATGACAGTGATATAGAGTGATAAGGCAACTTGCTTTGCTATCAAGAAAATAGGAACTTCCTCTTTCAAAGATATGGCCATGTAAGTACAATTTCTTATGCATCATGAAATTGTTTTTGTTATTCTTAAGGAGATTATCTTCTGCCGGTAGAACATTCCAGTTTACCTTGCTCCATTGGGGTTTCAGTTCCTATGTTTATTAAGAAAGCAAGTTGTTTGGATTAAGATGATGTTGCCTGCTAGGACTTAAAACATCATCCAAGTCTAATGGCTCAAAATTGCGCACCATTTAAAGAACGCCTCTAAGCCTTATTGAGGGAAAACATTTTAATTTTGTTATTAGGCAAAGAATATTTCCACCCTTAGATGTTTTGTCCAAATGAGTTGAATAAACTAGGAGCCAAGAAACCATCAAAGATACAAAAGCTTGGGATTTAGGCTAAAGAGAATGTTCATTAAAGTCATAGCTGCCATTCTTATAGTAGTTTATCCATAGGATAAGACACCATAACAAAAGTAATCCAAGCTTTATGAAATGGTCTGTTGATATAATTTGAACTTGTGATAGGGCAACTAGAGTGTGTCAAAAATGGGGGCAAGCCATGAAGCATGCATTAGCATACAGAAGCGAGCTTAGTTTTGCAGGCTGCAGGATTGACAATGCGTCACTTGCTACTCTTGTTGATCAAGCTGTCAGCCTTTCGGAACTTGACATGTAAGTATGCAATGCCACTTATCATACTTTATTTGTGAAAACAACACATAGTGTATAACAACATAGGGTTTTAGTACATAATTCTGCTGTTCAATTCTTTGTATCTCTGCAGGCAGGTGGATTTGTTGCATTAGTGATGCAGAGCTACAAAGGATTTCTTGTTCAAAATGTTGTCCTAATTTGACATCAATTTCTCTTTGGGGAGTTACAGGAATTACAGATGATGGAGTTGTCAAACTGGTACTTATCTTACTTAATCTTGATTTGCCTTGGACATCTACAAACTTACGGTTTTAATTTCATATTATATGACTTAAATCTGTTCCATTATCCTTGTAGATATGTGTAGCCTGGCGTCATTGGAGCACTTAAATATTGGTGGTACATTCATCACCGTTGTAACTATGTTTGCAATTGCAAAACATTCCAAGCGTCTAAGGGTAAGTATAAAATGCTGTCAATTTGCCTTCAGGGAGAGATAAAGTAACGTAAATACTTCTTCTGCAGAAATTAAATCTCTGGGGTTGCAAGCATGTGACAGAAAGAGGTCTTTTAAGTCTTTCTAAGGACTGCACAATGTTGCAGTTTATCAACATTTGGGGTATAAAGAGTTCAGTCAATAGGGAGAGACTATCGGCAACTAACCCCATCTCGCTACTCACACCTTAAGAAAGAAGGGTATAAAGCTCTTTCTTTTCTTTATTGTAAATATTGTGATTGTGACCATGTTATATGGCACGATGCAAGGCTTAGAGGCCGATGGTGATCGATTATTGGATGTTCAAGTGTTCCCTCCTTACTCTTGCTGTAATGTATAAATTGTCATTATGACCAACCAACAGATACAGATCAACTTGCCCCATTGGTGAATCAATTGTGTTAAATTCATCCAGAATTTTTAAATTTGCTGTTTTAGGATAGGATGGCTGGGGAAACATATTGAGAATTTGTCATACAATAACCTATCTTTTGATCAGCACGGAATAGCATTTTTCCATAAAATAACGAGATTGACAACAAGAACTCCTTAGGAGTTAAAAGCTTCATGCGTCTCAAGTTTTGTGTTTATACAGATGGCCATAACAGTCTCCAATTGCCATGTCAATAGAATATTTGTACACAGGCAAAGCATAATGACAATTAAGGATGCTGCACAAATCAAAGATCACTAGATAAAGAGCTAAAGGTGTACAAAGTATCAAGGATCACTAGATAAAGAGCTAAAGGTGTACAAAGTATCAAGCAAAACAGCAGGCATGTAAAGATGAAAATAATCACAAGTGAAGGATCTCAATGAAATAATGAGCAAGTCTACCAAAATCAGTAGCGCTCACAATCATGCATTTGCGTTAATTCTTTTCCCTCATGTAGAGTTTCTATGTGTTGGACTTACCAACAATTTTCAATAAAGCTATAAATTCTGTATGGTGGCGTTTTATTGCTAAAATCTTTAGCATGGGCGTTGTTTTATTTTAAAAAATTGGTGGTGATCCTCAAATTCCAACTACTTCATGTACGAGTAGTGGACGTGGAAAACTTCATCTTTTGGTTCAACGATTGATTTTTGAGTGCTAAATTTTGCAATGGTTCCCAAATCCAATTGCATCGTGTCAAATAGCCAACTTTAAGGTGGAAGACTTGACCTTTTCTATTAAACTTGTCCTTATGCTTCTGCAATACTTGTTCTATGCCGAGCACCAAACATTTCTTCAGGGCAATTTCCATAAAATCATGGTATCAAGCATTCTATTGTTTTGAAGTAGAAATTTTGATTGATTGTGAAAACATGACTTTGAAGTATGATTTAAGCCACTTTACCCTCCGGCCATGGAGGGCAACCCTCTGTGCGTAGCACCTTGTTGATATACTTGGCAATTGTTGAATCAACTAAACAAGTTTTGTTCAAGTTACTCCATATTCTGTTTACACTTTAAAGGTAGTGTCTCGTGCACCTGAAACACGTATTGTCATAAATGTGTTCCACACGTCCATAACTAATGCCCGGCATCGCCGGGCACACATTTCTTGTAGCAGCATAAATATCTAGCATAATAACAGGGGGTTACTTTTTGTTTTTTATACGCTTTTTCACATGGTTTTTCTATGATTTCGTTGTTGTATTCATTGAGGTGTACTAAATAGTATTTCTAGAGTGCACCCTTTATGGGCCGTTAATTTTCGTTCGCTGAAACAATCCGAGCGTTGTTGTCTTTCTCTACATGTTTGTGCATGAACACTGCGCATGTGTATGCATGTGCATGTGCACGTGCATGTGCACGTGTGTGCATGTGCATGTGCATGTGTACTTGCCCTCTTGGATTCTTGTTGCCGGAGTGGATGTTTGCTGATGGAAGGTTATCACGAGATGGATTTTTTGCTCACATTTACAAAGGTATTTGTTTTTTTAATGTTTCTTCAATTAATATAATGGTATTTTTTACAAGATATTGGTTTTCTGGTTCTACAATGCAATGCTGCAAAACCCGCCTTTGTTTCCTTCACTTTGTCTGCTCTAAGATTTGTTGCAGATTCTAAAAGAGTTTAGAGTTTTAGGCCCTCTGTTTGCTTCCAACTTCTTGGATATTCCTGGCATGCTGGATTATTCATAGCAACCAGGCTTTAGCTGGAATGCTAACAAAGCAAGCTTGCTTCAAAACCTCTATCCTTGATCTCGCTTCACTGACTGTTACAGGAAACCTACTGCACATCACCAAACTGGCCGATTCTCTTCACTTGTTAAACCAAAGCCAGGCAACCCGTGAGAAAGTGTCACTGGTTCTTTATGAACCTCACCAATTGTTACTGCAGAGTAACGTTGATGTTGTTGTCTTTCATGCAATGGTTTGTGAATAAAACATTATTGTCGAGCATATCAATGTCTAAAGCTTTTATTTGATTCAATTTTATTCGTTACTAAAGGTTTGTGAATAAAACATTATTGTAGAGCATATCAGTGTCAAAAGCTTTTATTGATTCAATTTTATTTCACTAATAAAATTCTATTTTCTAAATTAATAACAATCTAACCAATTTCTTTCCTTCACGTTCATGCAGACTATAGAATCTCTCAATCCATCAATTCCACATGACATTTCTCCGATGCCTGAAGTCAACATGATGTTGATCCAAACATCATTACTGTACCAGAGAATCCAATAAATGAAGATCAAGTTCAATTAGTCCTGCCACCATCAGCGCAACCACCACCATCAGCGCAACCATCAGTCCTGCACATGGCGAAGACCCTATTGATGTGTTGTTATTATGGTTGGTTGGTTGGTTGGTTGGTTTTTACGGCGCAAGTAAATAGGCTAACTACCCTCTGCAGACTATTTGATAGGTAAATCAACGAAGATGTGTATCGTATCTTAAGCCGCTATCTATTTTGAGTGCTTCAAAATTGCTATAATACTCTTGCTGTCTTCAATGACTTAATAAATTTTTAAATAATATGCTTTTAAAGCGTATGTAATTAAATTACATTATGCTATAATATTATAGTTACTCAAAGCTTCATAATTATTATTATTATTTTTTTGTTATATTGCTAGATATTACATATTACATATATGCTACATGTTTTGGATGTTTTTACATATGTTTGGTTTTTTTAGGGCCTGAAGGGCCCAAATTTTTTTTTAGTATAACAACCAACACATAACTACCATTAACATTAATTATCACAACCATTGGATCCAACACATTTAAATTAAAACCCCCTTAAACCCCCTTTGGTTTAGGTGCATATTCACACCTGAGGGTGACGAGGGCGCCGTGAGAGTTCTTATAATTATATTTTGCACGCACACAATCAACACCATATAGTATTTTGCTTCAAATCTTATAGTATTTTGCAAATCTTGTTATACATGTAGCATTATAACAGGGGTTTTTTTTGTGGTTTTATACTGTTTTTCATATGGTTTTCCTATGATTTTGGCGTTGTATTCGTGGAGGCATACTAAATAGTATTTCTAGAGTGCGCCTTGTTTGGTTCGTTGGTTTGGGTTGGCTTCAACAATCCGACGGTGGTCGTTTACCCTTGTATCTAATTTTTGGTTAAAGAAAGGAAAAAAAAAATCATAGGCATGCAAGGCTCGGGCTCTTCCACTTTAGGGGTTTTAGGGCTCTATGGATTTGCTACCTCTGAAGCCGGAGCAGGGTATGTGCAGCACGTCATGCTTTCATAGACTGCTTTAATATCACTAACCATGCATGGCGACGCCGATTTCGGATAGTCTCTGCCAGGCAAACAAATCAAACAGTTTATTTAAGATCTCTTCAAACGACGCAAACAGGGATGGCTATGGCTATGGCTATCACTTCGGCAATGGTTACAATTGGCCAGTTTAGCCTACAGCGTTGATGTTGTCTCCGAATAACATTTAGCTAAAGGGTAATCCGTTCTGTTTAGTGGTGTGTAAGACCAGTTTCAGGAGTAGGCACCTATTGTTTAAGGCTGCTCTCGGGAGCTCTTTGTAGCATTGGAAACGAGTTTTTTTTGGATTACAGTTCGTGCCACCTTTGAATTTGACTCTCCAGAGTGGCGCTTGATCTCAAGACTCACACCGGTGAGGTGAGGTGAGGGGGGTACTCCCATTTTTTTTAATGCGGTATTCAAATAAATGATACCTTGTTCTATCAGCCTTGACGGCTCCCAAGAATGTGATTTTTTGAACCTCATATATTTGTGTTCCGCTTAGAGCGGGGATGGGAAAAGTAAGTTTTTGAGTCATTTGTTAGCTGGATTGAGTGACAAGACAGACTGACTCATGAAGCTTAGATGTAGTTAAGGCATTGTTTTCATTTTTTGAGACATAGGGATCAGTTTTGCATCATATAAGGATAACAAGGTCCATTTGCAATCCCATGGCTCGGACTTTTGAAAGATGTTGTGGAAAATATCGGCTGGGAGGTGGAGCAGAAAGGCCCTTTGCTCTTATTAGAGTGGGCATCTCCTTGGCTAATTTGCCTAAACCTGGGGTGCTGAAGAGAGTGCTTCAGCTGTGCAGCACATTGATTGCTGTAACTATTAGCAATGATTTGATGGAGGAATGCCAAGATGCCATGTCTACACTGTACTATATCCTGCAAAGGGTTGTAGAGGTTCTTCAGAAATGGATGCATATGTTGCTATTGTAAATGTGACATAGAGACTTCAGATTTATGTGCTTCTGGTTCAGCTATGGTGGATGATGCAAAGAATTGGTAGCTTCACAAAGTTTACAAGATTTTACTTTTTAGCAACTTGGTGCCGAGTTTGGATCCCTGCCAGATTCTCTCCTATCATTCATCCCCTCATTACTTTTGTTGATATTTCAGATGGAAAATTTTGATTCTCAGAGAGCCTAGGTGCGTGTTTGAACATACATGGCATACGTGGCGTAAGAATTTACTATCGATATTCATGGCCAAATGTTGATCCGAGATCGCCTTCTTCATTCTCGCAGCCTTCCTTTACATAGATCGAGGACCTTTTTCTTGTTACTTTTGTGTATTATATTACATGTTAATAAATAACTTCTTTTCTTGTTTGCATTGGAAGTTAGCCCAATAACAAAAATGAAATTAGTTATTACCGTATGCGTGATCAACAGAAAAATCATCAAGGATGAAATTATTAACTTTATTCCTAGCATGGCCTTGAAGCCTAAGGCTTGCCTGCCTTGTTCTTCACTCAATCGAGGAAAAATTTGCAAAGTGATCAATAAGGGATATGAAAAATTATTCGACAAAAATATGTTCTATCAAGTTTTTTTGAAGAGCTTGAACTTGAACAAGTAAAAACAAGGGCAATGAGAGATATTCTAATGCAGAATTCAAGTTATTTAGCAAATTGAGATGATTATTGCCATCTTATGGGAATATCACACGTAAGGGTACCCGAGTGGTTAGACAAACGTAAAAAACAAGATATCGGGTGTCATTTAAATCATGAGGTCTGTTGTAGGATTTTTTAAGCCATTGTGGTATAATATTTAAGAGAATATTTGTGCGAATGTGTTTAAGAGATGCTTGTACAATATTGTAAATGTATTAAAAGGTCCTACCATAAAGATCATGTTGTGTTGCATGCTTAAATTTGTTATGGCCCGAAGGACACATTGCCTCATTTAATATAGTCTCTCTCATTGTTTCTAATATTTAGTATAGTTTGTATCGTTGTTTCTAATATGTGAAATTATTCTAAGGGTCCAAGGGCCCAAAAATTTTTTTAATATAGAAATCGACACATAATTATCATTAACATTAATTAATATAGACCATTGCATCCAACACATTTAAATCAAAATCCCCAAAACCCCCTTTGGTTTGGGTGCATATTCACACTAGGGTTACGAGGGGCCGAGAGCCCCAACAAATTTACAATATATGTACAAAATTAACACTATTAAGTACATTATCTCAAATCTTATAGTATTTTGCAAACCTTAATATACAAGATACAAAAATTTGTACATGCATACCCCACAAACGAGGATCACTATGTACGGTCCAGATCTTGGAATAAAGGGCAAATATGCCCATTCGACAACTCGTTGTCCTGAGTAACCCCCGTGGTGAATATGCACCCAAACCAAAGGGGGTTTCGTGGGGATTTTGATTTAAATGTGTTGAAGGCTATATGATACAAAGTAGCTTGTATGATGAAGATTTGCAACAACACTTAAAAGTGCTTTTGTTTTTAGTCGCTAAAGCAAATTGAATAAAAATACATTGTAAAAGAATGGTCAAATGCAAGACAATTATGCATATATTTGTGCATAACTAATTTTATCAGGATACAATATGGCTATTAAGTTAACAAGTGTACCTGATATACCTCCTATATTAGTTCAGACAATGAAATTCTACGATGAGGATTATGGGTAATGGGGGAGATGGAAAGATGCACGCCATCTTTTTGAGCAGATATAATCAGAAGGTAAGCAACAATATTTGCTGCTATTTTTAATGCTTGTTCAGTTATAGAAGCATTTGCATATGGCAAGCTTATTCATTGTAGCAGTATTAAAAAGCTTCAACTCTGATGTTGTTGTGAGAAATGCCCTTCTAACAATGTATAGTAAATGTAATCTTTGAAGGATATATGTGATGTCACTAGCGATCGATATGGATAGGAGAGATGCAACATCATGGACCACATGTATTTCTGCCCATGCTGAGCAGGGCTATGAAATGAATGCCTTTCAGATCTCTAGGCAAATGTATTGGGATGGTGTAGAAACACACAAGGTTCAGATAGAACCATTTTAGATGCGTGTTCACATCCAGGATTTTTGGTAGAAGGTAAACTAATGCATGTGCATATGTTGTACTTCTATTTAGCGTGTCCCTCACCGGGCGTAAGATATTTCTAAATGAGAGATGGGTTCAAATTCGCGATTTGAGGTGTTTCTTGTTCCAGCTTGTAGGTAAAGTAAGTATTAATTTATACATTGTTGTCTCCATGTTCTCATTCAATGATAAGTCTAAACGCTTATCATTGCAAAGTGGTCAAAGGTGAACCTTCGCCATCTTGTTTTCTACTTACATCTTACATGTGACTTTCTTGAGTGAACATGAAAAGCTTGTTCCAGAGTTAATTTGAATAAAAGTTGTTTGTAACTTTGCAAAATAGAGATCTGATGTGCAGGTCTAACAAGTGCAATTTGCAATAGCTGGCATGGGGCTCCTTTATTTGGCTATAGTGAAAGCATTATGGTCCATCGCTGTCTATGCAAAATCATTATAGATCGCTCTTGTAGAATAGATTTTGCGTGATGATGGTATACATTTTTTCAAAAACAACCATCATTCATGTATAGTTATGCCTATTGAATGGCTAATATGGCACTACAGATATATTTACAACAGAACATAATATTTTATATCATGCACCAACTTTTGCCAATTGTGTAAAAAGGGAATATTTGAATGATTGTTTTACTCGAACCAATCTTTGGCAATGGTGTAGGTGAAGTCACCCAGCCTTTGATTTGTGGTCTCAGCTTTGAGTAATTGTAGATGTCGTTGATGATTATTGTCAACATAGCATCCTAAAAATCTATGTGGCCTTCTCAACCCGTTAGATTCAAATCCCGCGTGATATGCTAGACATAATACCGCCAAGAGGACGGGAATTTGGAGAAGAGAAATGTTTGAGGAGACCTTGACCACCGCAACAATCTTTGTGTAATTCATAATTGTTCCAAAAACTATTTCTAAAACTTTAGGTGGTTATATTAGCAAAATTACCCCCTAAAGGATTGCACTACAGTGTAGCTAGATAATCATAATCAAAAGCCATAATAGACATCGATCCATAAGAAGTCATATTCACATCAAATTTGCAAATTTCTAGCAAGAAAGTTAAGCTCATATTCCACATTTTATCCAGCTTTTTGTCGGGCGTAAATAAGTTCAAAACTGATGAAAACTATGGTAGATTTAGGTTAGAACATCTTTAAGAGCAAAAAAATGTGTAAATACAATATGTAGCATAATAACAGGGGGTTTTCTTTATGTTTTTGTACGCTTTTCACTAAGGTTTTCCTATGATTTCGTGATGTATTCAAATGGATGTACTAATGCGTACATCTAGAGTGCAACATTTCTGAGCCATTGATTTTAGCCTTTTTTTTTCCAATGGTCAACAACTAATGGCTCACAACAAAAGCCCTTTTTTTGTGGTGGTGCATAATGGTCAACAACCAATGGCTCAAAACAAAAGCCCTTTTTTTGTGTGGTGGTATAATGGTCAACAACCAATGGCTCACAACAAAAGCCCTCTTTTTGTGTGTGTGGTGCATAATGGGCACATGAAGGGCTTGAAGGGCGCATGTAGTGCGCCTTCCGGGCAACACATTTTTATCATAATTTTGATCCAGAGCTCGCTTGAGATGATTTTTATTATGCTGGAAAGCCTCTCCGAGATCTTTTTGATAGTGTATGACATGGATATGTTTGGTTAAGTTATCTATGCTAAAACAGCAATTTTTCGGCCGGGTTTGGTAGGCTTTCACATCCTACCAACTGACTAATGCAGGATTGCGCTATTGGATATTGTTTTATGGCTCATTCCGAATGAAGGTTGCAAAAAATTACCATGCATTTTAGATTTTGAGGCGCTTATTAAGCAAATTCCAGGGTTTCTAGATCCTTGTGCTAACAAGCGTAAAAGTTTTCCACTTTGGTTTCTCACCACAAGAATCCATGGAGGCCAAAGGTCGGTGTTAAATTCCGCTTGAAAAAATGTTTGTGTATGGGTGTATCAAACTTTATGACTTTCGTAATAATGGGATCAATCCCGCTTCTATCTTTATGGTAACTTTTACTTATGCTATGTGTGAGGAAAGCCTCAAATGAATTCTAGTTTTTTTTCCTGGTTTGAATTCTAAAATTTTTGTCACACCGACGCCCTAAGGGGTCCTAAGGGGCCCAAAAAAATTTTTGCAACACAAACCATTAACATCCAACATATAAAAACTCAACTAACATTAACAATTAACACATAACAATTATTGACATATTAACAATCAACACATATTGACATTGATTAATTATTTCAACCATAGGGTCCAACACATTTAAATTAAAATCTTCCTAAAACCCCTTTGGTTTGGGTGCATATTCACACGGGGGTGATGTAGGGGCAGCAGAGCCCTCATAATTCATAATTGTATTTTGCACGCACAAAATCAACACCATATAGTATTCGCTTTGAAATCTTATAGTATTTTTTAATCTTGTTATACAGTATAGCAAATTTTGTACTTGCATACCCCACACATGAGGAACTTTACGTACGGTGTAGATTAAGGAATAAGGGGTGAATATGCCTATCCAATGCTCTCGTTGTTCGGGAGTCACCCCCGTGGTGAATATGCATCCAAACCAAAGGGGTTTAAGGAGGATTTTAATTTAAATGTGTTGGACCCAATGGTTGTGTTAATTAATGTCAATGGTAGTTATGTGTTGGTTGTTAATGTCAATGGTTGTTATGTGTTGGTTGTTATGTGTTGGTTGTTAATGTCAATGGTTGTTATTCTACAAGTTCTACAATCTTAGAAGTGTGGCAATGTTAGAGCCTAGTATCTCAAAAAATGCATCATTTGTGATATTCTCTTAAGCTTTTCTCATAGACCTCAAAAATTTACTTCATAGGTCTCAAAAATTTAGCACACACTTCAATTTTTTTTTAGCAATTAAATAGAGGCATAATTGTTGAAAAATATAGATATTTTTTAGCAATTAATTGATAAATGTTGAAAAAGATAGATAGATATATTTTTAATGTCCACTCGATGCACACCCGTGATGAGACTTGAAGATAGATAGATATACTTTTAATGTCCACTGATGCACACCCGTGATGAGACCGCCTCGCTGTACATGGTTGAAGTGAGGCCTTCTCCCACTAACTTTACAATGATCGTGGGACCACTTTCACAAACCGACGCTGACCCCGCGGACCTTAGGCATGGCAATCTAGGGTTTACCACATAAGAAGTACAAGATGATGAGGTTAAGCTCCCCTCGAAGTGGGTTATGGAAAATAACCCTCGAGGCCATTAGGCCGAAAGGGTTTTTTCCATAACTCACGTGAGGGGGAGGTTGACTTCCCTTAAATCATAGGTCAAGTAGTTTATGAAAGCACCTACGGATTGATCACCTTACCATTTCAAGAAACCATATAGCCATGCTAGGATGGTCCATCTTTAATTTTATTTCCATGGGAAAGATCTAGATACCACAAACAACAACCCAAGAAAAAGCTCATTACAGAAGCCAAGATGACGTAAACCGAAAGTCAATGTTAATTTCTGCCAAGTCCAAGGTTTCGGGGGCCAAAAGAGCCATAAGATGGTATTCCAGCCATTGTCAAGGAAGTTAAAGTCTAGCTCCCCGCCAAGCCTATGATGTTTGAGAAAGAAAAAAAAATTCAAGATCCTCTACTCTCCCCGCAAATAAATCTAAAGTTGCCAAAAATCCAAGATCTTTTGCTCTTTCGCAAACAAAGCTAAAGTTGTCAAAGATCCATAAAACCCCACTTCTATCGCCACGCACCAAAACATATATAAGCCCAAAGTCCAACTTGTTCTAGAGTTCCTAAGACATCAAGCAAAGAAGCTTTCATTAGAGCCGCTTTGAAATGAATGCTTAAATTCGGTTGACCGTGGTGGTATACCTTGGCAAAGCTTTACTTTCAAACTAAATAGAGCAGGCTAACAAGCTGCACAAAACAAAGCAAAGAGTTGCTAGAAAAGAGAAAAGAGGGGCAAACAGAGCAGGGAGTTACAGATGTAAGAAAAATGATGGACGATCGAATGATTGATGCATAACATGGCCAGTTATTGGCAGTTAGATTTGAATGTGAGGGAATATTCGGAAGATTATCATGATAATCTTCACATACCCCAAATTATGCATTTTAATATACCTTTGATCCAACGGCCACGCAGGGTCCGATATTCATAAACTGCAAAACCCATGTTAAGAAATATGCATTTTGACAAATGCTTAAAATATAGGGCGTTTTGACAAATACTAAAAATAAGGCTCAAATTTGGGGCCAAAAATTGTGGTTACAGTTGAAAAGGTTTGTTCTTGAAGTAGATGCCAATTTTTTTTTGTCAAAATTTTATGAAACGTGGGCAAAAACTGCAAATTAAAGATTTTGTCCTTTTGGGTTGCTCTAAGGAGGCAAACCCTTGTTCATGGGTTTGTGGCATATTCCGTGTATATGCCAAGATATGCCCGAATATGCCAATAACCGCTCCAAACTCATTATTGATCAGAACTTTCGGTCGTTTCCATTGTTGGGCAACCACTCTTGAAATCGGCTAACCCAAGAGGCCTCCTCCCGGGCAACTAGGGTTCTCGTTGGAGTTTTATAGCATGTTTTTCGGGTTCACGCATAATACTCAGCAGATAAAAAATCCATATTTCTATTAAAAAGTTTCCGCTTTTGGCAAACGAACTAGCATATTCGATATGCAATGCCTTTTTTCAAAGACTTTGGAATTCATTCTTCAAGACATATTGCTAGAACAAAGGGCAAAGATTCGATTTGATCTAATACCGGGCTGACATTTTCATGTGTACATGACATTACTAACTGAACAAGATTTGTTAAGCAAGGAAGTACAAGTTGCTATATCAGGTAAAGGCAAAATAATCTTCAACAAGACCTCTACTAGAACTGCCCTTCCATTTTTCCAATGTCACCGTGGAGTTGTAATATTCCAAAGTTCTTGCAATTTGGTACTCTGGACCCATAAACACAACTGATGGGCTTTATTGACCATGGTAGAATGACAACAAAATGAAGTTATAGATATTACAAGGCATAACATCCTCTAGCATCATAGAAGACATTGTTTGAAATGCTTCTTATCCATAGCTATGTTGTGCACGTACGCCAATGAGAGCATTCCAAGAGAGCAAAGAGAATGCTGTGTCATTTTGTTGAACACTTCTACAGCATCTGGGATAGGTTGACACCTTCAAAAGTAATGTAGTGTGTGTATCCTGGTTGCATAGTTTCCCACACATTGAAAAAAAAAAGCTAAATAGCAGCAAAAAAGGAAAGGCTATATGACACAGAATAGCTGGTATGATGAGGATTTGCAATAACAATTAAAGCAGGCTTTGCTTTCTAGCTGCTAAAGCAGCTGGAATAAAAATGCTTGAAACACAGGAATTGCAATGGTTCCCGTATGCATGCAGATGACCTTGCATTCGTACTTGTCTCCTGGCATATGGTTTATAGCTCTTCTCAATCACCATATGTTAATGCTTGGGTGCAAGTAGCATAGGTGGCATTTGCAACAGCTCAACCGATATGAGAAGCAACATTTCGAGGATCACTAGAGCAAAAACAACTCTAGCAAATTACACATTTATTATTTCATATTCTGTGTTTGTATGCTGCATCTATAGACATGTACTTTCTTATGTTCTTCCATTGATGGTCTAGATTAGGATGTACAAGTTCTTAAGCAACAGGATGAAGCTTGAAGGCTAATGTGACGAGGATGGCCTCTTCCTTGATGAACTCTCAGGGTACTAGGGTGCAATGCCCTCTTCATTTGGTTGAGGGCACTTGTAAGGAATTTTATCATTCATTTTGATCACTATTTCTTGAAGATGTTTATAAGAATATACTTCTGGCAGCAAGTCCAAGAATTACTATACTTGCTTTCTTAGTTTTTTAAATCCTAAACATGTCAGTGTTGGCGTGCTTATTAAACATTTAGTCTCTTTGGATGCGCTAGCTTCTATGAAAGTTTTTATGGAAGACAATTGGGTTAAAAATTTTCATGTGTACATGACATTACTAACTGAACAAGATAGAATGTTCTCAAGGAAGCCCAAGTAGCTATATCATGTAAAGGCAAAATAATCTTCAGCAAGACCTCCACTACAACCGTCTGGCCCAACTTTTTTCAATGTCAGTTGTGGAGTTGTAATATTCCAAGGTTCTTGTAATTTGGTACTCTAAACTCATAAAGACAAATGGTGGGCTTTATTGACCATGGTAGAATGACAACAAAATGAAGTTATAGATAATACAACGCATAACATCCTCTAGCATCATAGAAGACAGAGTTTCAAATGCTTCTTATCCATAGCTATATTGTGCACATACACCAATGAGAGAGTTTCAAATGAGCAGAGAGAATGTTGTGGCATTTTGTTGAACACTTCTTCAGCATCTAGGATACTTCGACACTTTCCAAGGTAAAGCAGTATGTGTTAACTAGTTGCATAGTTTCCCACATATTGAAAAAGGAAGCTAAATAGCAGCAGAAAAGGAAAGGCTATATGACACAAAATAGCTGGTACGATGAGGATTTGCAGCAACATTTAAAGCAGGCTTTGCTTTCTAGCTGCTAAAGCAGCTTGAATAAAAATACATTGTAAAAGAATGGTCAATGCAAAGACGCTTATGCATATATTTGTGCATAACTGATTTTATCACGATACAATATGGCAATTAAGTTAACAAATGTACCTGATATGCCCCATACAAAAAAGGGCTGTATTAGTTCAGACATGCTGCCATCTAATACAATGAAATTCTTGTACGATGAGGATTATGGGTGATGGGGGAGATGAAAAGATGCATGCCATCTTTTTGAGCAGATACAATCAGAAGGTAAGCAACAATATTTGCTGCTATTTTTAATGCTTGTTCAGTTATAGAAGCATTTGCATATGGCAAGCTTATTTATTGTAGCAGTATTAAAAAGCTTCAACTCTGATGTTATTGTGAGAAATGCCCTTCTAACAATGTATAGTAAATGTAATCTTTGAAGGATATATGTGATGTCATTAGCAATATGGACAGGAGAGACACAACATCATGGACCACATGTATTTCTCGCCATGTTGAGTGTGGCTATGAAATGAATGCCTTTCGTGATCTATAGGCAAATGTGTTGGGATGGTGTAGAACCACATAAGGTTAGTCTTAGAACCATTTTAGATGTGTGTTCACATCTAGGATTTTTGGCAGAAGGTAAACTAATGCATGCTCATATGTCGCGGCTTCTTTAGCATGCTCTGCCCCGGGCGTAAGATATTCCTAAATGAGAGATGGGCTCAAATTCTGCGTTTGAGGTGTTTCTTGATCCAGTTATAGGTAAAGTAAGTATTAATTTATGCATCATTATCTTCATGCCTCATTGAATGATTAAGTCTAAACGCATATCATTGCAGTGGTCAAAGGTGTACCTTCGTCGTCTTGTTTTCCTACTTACATCTTACATGTGATTTTCTTGAGTGAACATGAAAAGCTTGTTCCAGAGTTAATTTGAATAAAAGTTGTTTGTAACTTTGCTAGAGATCTGATGTGCAGGTCTAACGAGTGCAATTTGCAGTAGCTGGCACGGGGCTCCTTTATTTGGCTATGGTGAAAGCATTATGGTCCATTGTTGTCTATGCAAAATCACTATAGATTGCTCTTGTAGAATAGATTTTTACAGATGGTATCCATTTTCAAGAACCACCATCATTCATTTATAATTATGCCTGTTGAATGGCTAATATGGCACTACAGATATATCTACAACAGAACATAATATTTTATATCATGCACCAACTTTTTCCAATCGTAAACAGAAATATTTGAATGATTGTTTTACTCGAATCAATCTTTCTAATGGTGTAGATGAAGTCACCCAGCCTCGATTTGTGGTCTCATTTTTGAGTAATTGTAGATGTCAATGAAGTTATTCTAGTCTCTAGGCTTCAACTTGAGTACTTATTGCATAGTGAAGTTATTCTAGTCTCTAGGCTTCAACTTGAGCACGTATTGCATACGACAAGTGAACAATTTATTTTTGCAAAATCATACCTACACCATGACTGATCTTAGGGCCTCACATTCTAAGGATTAATTAAGGGTCTTAAAGGCCATTCTCTGTACCTTGGTTTGGGGTTTTAGTTTATGCGAGCATGTGAGTGAGAAAGTTTTAAACTTCAAACACATGATGCACCAATAACACTATCATGCAAAATCTATTTATGTTTAAACTAGTGCCTAATCCGAAAATGCCTTGGTTATTATGTGGGAGGCAAACAAGAAATCCATCTTAGCTCTCAAGTAACTCATGCAACACCGTTAAGGTTAGAACATAGTTGTATTAGTAGAGACTAGATATTTAAGGTTAAACCCGTGAGACAATCTCGGGGCAAAATGTTTGAACCTCGCGTTTGTTTCTACGAGACAACAAAACAATAAATGGGAGCGGAGGGTAACCCTCCGTGTGCAAGACCTTGTTAAACTCGATAACTATCAATAGATCTAATAGGGTATTTATTTTGACAATAAAAGATATTTTTCTCTCCTATCAACCATTTAAGTGGTCCCAAGAAACTAAAAAAAAACAAAACCAGACAGCACGTTAACTCGGTCTTCTTCCATATCTTTTTGTTACAGTTTACTTACAAATGGAATACGGGCATGGCCATGTTGCCTGGAGGATTCAAACGCCTGATTCTTTTCGCCTTCTGCTTCCCCATTAGTGTTATTTTTCTTTTCCCAAATCTTGGATTGGCATCCTTCTCATTCTGATAGATCAGTTTTTATCTCTGTTTCCTCTCCCATGGAAACGTCAACCCAGATCAGTCGGAGAAGTTTTCCCCAAAATTTGTTTTGGCGTAGCCACTGCATCTTACCAGGTAATCTGCCAGATAATATATCTCGCAATGCGCAGGCAATTATCAACTGGATCTGAATAAAAGATTGGAACTGTATTCATTAACCTCATCTTGCTTTCTGAGTTACGTATTTCCGGGGTTCTGATCTTTCAGGTTGAGGGAGCAGCGCATGAGGGTGGTCGTGGTCCAAGCGTTTGGGACACCTTTTCTCATACTCCAGGTACTAAGTCATTGAGTTTTATTGCTTATCAATTTTAAGGTGTAAATCCTTTTATAGGAATCTGGTTCATGCCTAATGTGCTGATAATCAATTTCAGGTAAAGTTGTTGATGGAAGCAATGGAGATATTGCAGTTGATCAATATCACAAGTACAAGGCATGTTCGAAAACCTTCATAATCAGAACAGTTGAATGTTAATTAAAGTTTATTTTCATGAAGACCATGTTAACCTTGAAGCACTGGTAAAAGGAGAATGCCTGTAATGGTTGGCCAGTGTATTTATCCATTGCTATGAAGTCTCCTACAGTAACGTTGTTCGAATATGTAGAATTACAGCATTGGAACTGGGAAAAAAAGAGATAATATCAGTAATGCACTAACATTTCTCAAATGAAAATAGGAAGACATCGATATTATGGCTTAAAATGGGGTGGATGCTTACAGGTTCTCAATTGCATGGCCCCTAATAATCCCAGGTCTTAACAATCATTAGATACATTATCACAATGCCAAGTTAAAAATATGGTGGTGTCTTTCTGGAAGTTAACAAGAAAATGCCCATACGAGTTTCTAACTGATTTTGTATTTTTTTTAACTTTTGCAGATGGCATTAACCACAAAATAAATGATGAAGGGATAGCATATTATAACAGGCTTATTGACTACCTCATACAAAAAGGTGATCTTTTACTAGCCAATCTTTGTTGATTTGGGCCTGGTTGGATGTCTTAGCAAAATGGCCACAATACCAAAGCATTGTTTCCAGGGCTCTTCACTTTTTAGCATTTCTGAGTATCGCCCTTAGAAATTACACGCTATAATGTTATATAATTTTGAAAGACACTTCCAATGTCCCTGCAGGGGGTTTCTTGGAATAATGTTGCATGGAAACTATGGAGAACGTTTTTTTAAATAATAGAATCTAATGTAAAAGAATAGGGTATTTATTATGCAACTGTTTACTAGCGTACTTCATTTTTAGTAGAGTTTTCCATTTGTTTTTTCCCTCAGGTCTACAACCATACGTGACACTCTATCACTGGGATCTCCCTCAGAGACTTGAAGATTCAATAGGGGGATGGACAAGTAAAGAGATAGTGTGAGTTATGTTTTTGTTGCTGATGACAAGTATGAGATTGCATTTAATTTGTCAATAAAGTAGTATACGTGTACATGCAGAGAACATTTTTCTGCATATGCAGAGGCCTGTTTTGCTGCATTCGGGGACCGTGTAAAGCATTGGATAACCTTTAATGAACCTCTACAATTTACAGTCAATGGCTATGGAACGGGTATACATGCGCCAGGGAGAACCTCAGATAGATCAATGAGTTCTGTTGGAAATTCTTCAGTAGATCCTTATCTTGCAGCACATCATGTAATCTTGGCACATGCTACAGCTGTTGATATTTTCAGGAAGAAGTTCCAGGTAAGTGTCATTGATGGCGAGACTTATGAGCTTTATTAAGTATTTTTAGGATTTAACTAGTTAGTGTATGTCAACTTGTAGGCAAAGCACGGAGGCGTCATAGGTATGACAGTGGACTGTGAATGGGCAGAACCAATGGAAAATTCATTGGAAGATGAAAGTGCAGCATTAAGACGACTGGAGTTCCAGATTCCCTGGTTAGACCACTTTATATTGCTGAATAATTGATCTCTATTCTGAGACTACACTATAGACGTTTATCTTTCTTAATCACTAACTGCAAGAAAATTGTTGGCCATGGATATATTCTTAATTATGGGCTGATCTCAAACATTCTTCTAGGTTCTTGATCCTATATTCTTTGGCGATTATCCTGCTGTCATGCTTAAAGCATGTTGGTGATCGCCTTCCCAAGTTTTCAGTTGATGAGGTTGCTTTGATGCAAGGATCCATGGACTTCATTGGCATTAATCATTATACTTCTAGATTCCGATCGCCTTTGTTAACCTCGGCAGTTTCTGGTGATTTTTTAAGGATCAGAATGTACAATTAACAGGTAATAAAGGATGTATAAGTTATTAAATACCTTTGAGGATTGGAGCTCATTACTTGGGTTGTTTCTTGATAGTATACCGAAATGGAGTAGTCATTGGAGACAGGGTATGAATAATATCTTTTGTTCCCTATTTTAAGTCCCATGTCATTGATAATATTGTGGAAGCAGGCTGCCTCTGATTGGCTTTACATTGTTCCATGGGGTCTGTACAATGTTGTGAAGTGGGTATCTAATAGGTACAATCGTCCACCAATCTACATAACAGAAAATGGTACGCAAGCTGATAAGGAACTTCAGAGTTGGTAAGCTGCAATTGAGTTTCTTTGACAGCTGAAGCTGGAATTGTTGCATTGTTCTCTAAACAGGGATGGATGATCAGGAGAACAAAACCTTGAGTTTGGAGGAGAATCTTAATGATGTGAAAAGAATACACTTTTATCAAGAGTATTTGTCTGCTGTTGCCAAGGCAATCAGGTAGTTGTTGCCTAAAAATTCTGGTATATTAAATTCAAAGCTTACTCTGTATTATTGGACTGTAGGGATGGTGTCGATGTACGTGGCTATTTTGCATGGTCTCTTCTTGACAATTTTGAGTGGGCAATGGGATATACAAAAACGTTTTGGACTCGTTTATGTGGACTATGATGATGGGTTAAAACGATATCCAAAGTCATCTGCCTCATGGTTCACAAAATTTTGAAGGATGGGAAAGAATGACCTGCGTAATATGGTGTAAGACCATTCTGCCATCTCATTTTTACATGGCTACAAATTATTATTGACGAAGCTGAAAAGTCAGAAGCAGCCATGACAAAGAGCGTTGAATTCAGGCTGGAAAGTTAAAGTTGAGATGGGTGTCAAAATATATACCCATTTGGAAAGCAAGGTGAATGATCATGATGTAAAATTGGTTCGCGCTCCTTATACTATAGCATACATATTTATTCGATTTTTCTACTCAGTCCAACCATTTTAGTTTCTTGAAAACAGATCACACAAGTATTACATCACCAAAATTTTAAAAGTGGGTGCCTAGATAAATAAATATTGGCCTATGAAATTTTGTACATATGTGTCAATGAAGTTAAATGTGGACCAAATTTTAGGCTATGTGGCAAGTCATCATTTGTTGGAGTTCAAAATCTTAAATAAAATGGAAAAAGAATAGGGAAAAAAATGGCGGAAAACACTAGGTGAATAAATTCCTTAAACAAATAGAGGACATATGGGCCTTAAGAAGGTGTTGCACACGGAGGGTTGCCCTCTAGTGCCTTTAGGGTATGTTTGCTTGTTTTCCGATTTGTCATTTCGTGTTGAGGAGCAGGCAGTTGTTCGGATTGCATATCGGTTGTCATTGGCAGATGGCAAATGATAATTTTTCATTTCCATAACCAGAAATGGACCTTCATCAATAGTTATGCCTATCATAATAATTCCACTGAGAGAACCGATCTTTGGAGTAGAATTAACAATAGTTTTCACAACTGTGACATCGATGAAATCATTGTTCCTGGATATTTCCATATATGGTCGCCTATAGCTATATAAAGAATATCAATTGTAGCTGGTCCAATCACAGAATTAATCCTACTTGTTGCCTCCACAATTAATGAGAATTTATGGAATAATTGCGGCAGAGAGGACAATCTTCAAGGTTACTCCCTTTCTAATCACTTCCCTCAGATTACCATCTCTATGAACAATTCTCCTATCATCCAAAGAAGAGCTTACTTCAAGATGAATATTAATCTCTTGAAGCATCAATAATTTTCCAATCTTCTCTCCAACATTCAAGATCAGACTAGAAAACCTTCTGGCTCTTATGGCTAGATGGACTGGTGGTAGCTAAGCTCATCAAGCAGTGGCTTAAAACCTAGGGTAAGAATATTTACTATTTAGAGAAGACACACCTTAACACCCTCAAGGAATAGCTCCCTTCGGCTGAAGGTAATGACTATATCGTAATTAAAGCTAAACCGAGGTAGAAGAACTCAAGATTGAAGGCTAGAAATTAAAATCCAAGATTTGGGACTCAAAGAGGATGAAAGGGCTAATTTTAAGTATTTCTTTGTCAAAGTTAAAGGTATTCTAGAGTTCCATGAGATCAACACGGAACTTATTTTCACCCATTGGGGAGGATCACTTACCACCACTGCTTATTGAAACAATCTTTGTAGCGGTCTTTTCCAAGAATTGCTCATTTATTACCGATTTGGGCACCACCATTCCACATGCACCTTGTTTTACGTTAGGGATATCGACTCCCCCTACAAGCGTCCGAGATAGTATACCCTAACCATATAGGATAAGCATCAAAGATCATTTGATCTCACGATCAAATATTGGGCGCCTTCCGGATCCATCTTGAAACAGATGGAGCAAGTCCATAATACTTGGGACGCTCCAACGTTCTTCCTCTTCCTCCTCCTCCTCTTCGGACTCCTCTGTCATCAAGTGGATTGGCTGCTGATCAGGTTGGAATTAACCATGTCGAGCCTCCATCAGCTTTGAGGTACCCAACCCTCTCTAAAGACAGTGGTGCTTGTGTCCAAACTCCCCAAAAGTAAATGAACTTCACTCCAATAGTTTACAAGGGCTTTGTTGCTCCTCTCCGGAGCAATATGTTTATCTGCTAAGGATTTCTGTCAGTACTTTATATCTTCAATTACTTGTGGCTTAAACTGTAAACACATGGTGGGGAAAAAAGCATTGACACGTATTGATTATCTAAATGGACTTTCACTAATGTAATCTTTAGAAATCTAGGGTGTAAATTAGGGTGGACTTGTGTGAGATCTATTTTGAATATTTTTGTGTAGATTCAGGTAGATTTGGTTTATGATATCGATTTTCAATGATTATGCCTATGAATGATATTTTATATATATGTGGCTTAGAATGCAAACACGTGGCGAAAAAATTATCTTTTGATTAGTGACATGTGTTTACTAACTAAAGAGACTTCCATCCTATTAATAGAAGACGTTCCTAGCATTTCATCATCACATTGAAACAATTGGATTATTGGTGTGAGCGCTTCGTCCTCGATTCATTCCTCACATTCAAGGAATATATTTTACAAATATGTTATTGTTGAAGTTTGGGTTATTTGGTATTAAATGAACATTTTCCTTTTATTTATTCTAGTTGATGAATGTATATTGTTTGTGCTTTGAAGTATTGGGTACTTGCAAATCAAAATTCTATTGAAGCAGAGATACCTATAGATATCAATCCAGGGACACGAGGCAATAATGCGGGTCTAATCTCATGCGTCATGGAAACATGAAGCAATAGTGCAGGTTCAAATTTGCGTGTTCTTGAATTGATACACATTCGTTGTTACATATAATTCCAGCTAGCAAATGGATTGAAAGAGAATAGGGGTCGGAAAAGAGAAATGTTCGCGGCAGCCTTGACCATCGCGATAAATTTCTTGTTACAATTATTGTTACGGGAAACTTGGGAGATCCAAATAATGCGTAATACAATCTTTACCCTTGGTGATCATCTAGCTTTTTAGCAATGCTACATAATAGGTTCCTTCAGAAGGAAGAACACCCTTTCAATGCAAGACTAGCAATTTCCATATATGAATGCACAGTTACTTAAAGAGCATCATATGCCAACGCTCTTCATCAATAGCATGTAAAAAGTGATGCCAGATATATCACAGTATTCAATAGAACTTAGCAAAGCCTTGACAAGAAACATCGATCTCCCATTAGCTGTAAGAAGTTGTGAGTTCATATCATAGTCTAGGTGGTTAATGACTGAATGGTTAAAGGTTATGATGAAAATACAAAGAATAGGGAAGCATGGAATTGTAAGCATAAAGTGTGATCTTCTATTAAAGAAATAGTTGATTAAGAGCCCTTTTTTCAAATGAAAGAAAGTGTGAAGACAACTAAAAGTATATGTAGGGCATCGTAGGAAACCTTGGGTAGATACAATACACAAGACGTATTTGTACAAGAAGCAATTTCATATCAAGTGTTCACTAGGTTAAACATTGAGATCTAGTGAGCATTGTACAGTTTATTGTGCTTTAAGTTTTGAACCATAGGTTTTAATCTAGAAAACCTAATATTTAGAAGGTTGACATTTAGGATTACCCGGTCCAATTATTTGAAGTCAGTTCCCATTTGAATTCTTGGCCGAATAGAACCTTGAAAAAAACACAGAGAAGCACATCGATGTGGCAAAACTGCCGGAATTGATCATTTCGAATCCACCATGCAACATAAAATTTTAGATAGTGGTTGGAAAAAAGGGGGAGGGCCTGGGATCGCGCCACGTGGCGCGTGAGCCAACGCGTTAGGACCGTCCGGATCGCGCCAAGTGGCGCCACGCAGGCCGTGGATGGGGGTGGAGTTACATTCGTTAATAACTTCTTCTGTCCACGATTTTTCCACCTCTGCAAATTCGCCAGTGTCTAACCCACACATAAACTTTCTTGTCTACAATTTTGCGAGACCCCAAATTCTTGGCCCTCTTCTCCAAACAAGTTCATGGAAATAATAGTTAGAAAAGTGACGGAAAATTACCCCAAGAAAAGTGTACTGAGAAAAAAAAGGGGGCAGCCAGGTATCATATTTACGAGAGTTTATACATGTTTAGATAAATCACAAAAAAGTCACCTTTTTAAGTGGATTTATTTGAAAGCAATGCTCCCAACCATTAAAATATTCCAACATTGCAACATAAATTCTTTTGGCAACAAATCAATATCATAACACTAGGTCTTGGTTCTATGCAATTGACAACCACTACTAGCATAGGAAAAGGTATCTTAAATCACCATTCTCTGTTCTCTTATCAAAGTTAATCTCTCTAGCTAAAAGGGACTTCCGACTCATAGAAGATCATATAGCCCTTGAGGCCAATGTCCAAGGGTTTCATGACTTTTATATTGATATTGACTTCTAGTTTTTGCTATTACTTGCTAGCTTTCACAACATTTCAACTTCATATTGCGAGTCAATATAGGGAAATGTGCATAACGGCCAAGGCCCCAAACATTTCTCATTATTGACTCACTCATTCTAACACAGGGAAGTTGATAAAAAGATTTCTTGTATTATATAAGTGTTGAGGATAAAACACTAGGCCATTCTAGTAATTTGGCCTATTTTTAAGGGCATAATTTCCCAGAAAAGATGATGAACCTTAGCCTTTCACGTATGCACCTTGCCCTAGAGAAACTCCTACACTAGAAGAATCGCAATGTATTTCTATAATTCTTTTCTTTATTCTCTATGCCCTTGCTTTATTCCATTGTGTTTACGTCTATATGGCCCTGTTGTTGAGGTTCATGCCCTTGAGTATTTGGATGATCTTGCTTTTGGTTGTGATCTGAACATTAGCTCTGAGTGGACATTAAAATTTCTAAGCATTCATAATAGGGGAAGATGGCGAAGGCATGAAAGATGTCATAATAAAGCTGTGGAGAGATGCAGCGTCTGGCAGTGAACGACAAATTTTGGGGAACCGTTCTAGCCTACCTATTGAAATCAAGAATTTCCGATATAAAACAAAATTCTCAGGAAGTTTTCTGGTAAAATACCATGGAATTCTTTACATTTTCCAGCTGAAAACTAGTTTTTTGCTTAATGCTCCCTGCTAGCTTAAATTATGTAGGAAATTTACCTTTTTCTGTACAGAGTTTGCCACTCGCTCACTGGTGTGTGGTCCTCTAAAGACCGTAAACCATGAGTACCCTATGATTTCCGCTTTTTTTTCCTGTATTTTTAATTCTGGGTAATTTTTTGGTTTCCCTATTCTAAGCGGCGCCGCCCAGACCTACCCTAATGGAAGTTTCTTGAAGCATCTAGCCTGGCTCATTTCGGCATTGTCCGTCTTTGTCCGTTATGGCTATGGCGTTGTTCCACCTCCGTCTTGGGAATCCTTTCTCGCTAGTTATTGTGTCAAAAAGCTACTCCGGCAGATTTATCTATGAGCTGTTCCCAGAAGCTTCGAGCATCCAGAAGGCGTCGGATCTAGCGTAAGATCTTTCCCGTAAGAGCTTCAGTAGCGAATGAACTCCCGAAGCAAGTGTGTTCTTTGAAGCAACCGTTCTCGAAGCAAGGTAATGTTCTTTGAACTCTCTACCGCTAATCACAAACAAAATATGGCAACACATTGAAATATAGTCGCTCTGCTACTCGTATTTTCGAAAAATCAAGAACATTCGTAAATGAAAATGCTCCAAACGAAGATTCACCTACAAAACACACAAAAGAAACACATTAGCTCATAAAAATGCAAGAAAACTAAAGAAAACCATCGAATCCAAACGAAAACACGACCTTGGCGACCTCAATCGGCATTTTGAAGCCGACGGCGCCCTCCCGAACCTCCCGCCAAAATCCTCCACGCTCCGCTACTGCGTTTTTTCTCGAGAAAAGAACTTTCGTGAATGAAAAGGCGACGCGTGGAAAAGTTTGCCATGCGGTCCGAAATCATAGGGCACGCGCGTGGCTTACGTTTTGGTAACGTGCCACCACACCTCTTGGTGGCACGTTACCAAATACATAGCGTTATACACGAAGGCATGAGCCCTCGTAGTGAAGTTATTAATGCTGGGCAAAAGTCCTAGTAGCACGTTAGCAAAAATACACTTGAAATATGGCGCTACTAGGTTCAAAAGTTCATAAGGCAGATGGAAAGTGAAACTTTCTATTCTTTCCAAATTCTCTTTGCCTGCCGGAGCAGTGACAATGGCCCCAGATGCACTTAAAAAACTGATCCTTTCATGTGCCCGTTCTCTGTATCTGGACCCGGTCCTTCTGCCCAGCCTTTTTTATTACAGTGGTAACTACACATGGTATACGGCCATGGCTGGGGGTTTCAAGTGTCTGCTTGTTTCTGCCGTCTGTTTCAGCTGTTTCTTCTTCCATGGAGACCACAACCCAGATCCGTCGGGAAAATTTCCCACAAAATTTTGTTTTTGGTGTAGCCACTGCATCTTACCAGGTGACGTGCTTCCATTCCATGATTGAGCCAATTGTAAAATTGGATTCTTAGATCTTCTATATTGCTTTGCACCTATTACTGGATCTGCATTAAATGGTTGAACCGCTCTGAGTAACTTTACATGAACATAGATCAACTCTTAATTGTTCAGATTTTTGCTTTTGAGAGTTCTCTGAGCTGCATTTGTTGTTAGCATTGAGCACATTTGTACAAAACCTCAATTGTATAAAAAAAATGGAATTTTGATTTTCAGGTTGAGGGAGCAGCGAAGGAGGGGGGTCGTGGTCCAAGCATTTGGGATACCTTTTCTCATACCCCGGGTTCGTTTCCATTATTAATTAATCAAAGTTAATGGTTATCAAATTAAGAACCTCAAATTCTATGAAACCTGCCTCATTCACAATGTTCTAGTAATTGGCATTACTTTTCAGGTAAAATTGCTGATGGAAGCAACGGAGATATTGCAGTTGATCAGTATCACAAGTACAAGGCATGCTTTAACCTTGGGAATAAGTAGCAATCTTTTCTGACAGGACAACGAATAGTTTTCTCAATGTGAATGTTCTATGCAGTCTCATACAATGATGGACTGTTATGCATGTTTAGTATTGTAAAATTAGTGAGCTATTGGAACTGGAAGCAAAGAAGAGTATAAATAATGCACTAACATCTGTCAAATGAAAATAGGAAGATATCGATATCATGGCAGAAATGGGGATGGATGCTTACAGGTTCTCCATTGCATGGCCTCGAATTATTCCAGGTTTTAACAATCATAACATAACTTATCACAATGCCAAGTTGGAAAATTTTGTAGTGTGATTTTGGAAGTTAAGAAGTTGACTAGCATGTATGAGTTCCTGAGTGATTTTGTGCGTAACTTATGCAGATGGTGTTAACCACAAAGTAAATGACGAGGGGATAGCATACTATAACAGGCTTATTGACTACCTCTTGCATAAAGGTGATCTTTTACCAATCAATCTTTATTGACTTGAATCTTTTTGGAGATTATGCTTTGTGCATTGCAGGGCTGCAATACCCAAAGCATGAGCTGTTAATGCAGTTATTCAAGGGCCCTAGAATATAATGTATAGGATTGGAAAGATCTTCTATAATGGAGAAGGCTTTTAAGTGATAGAAAGCCTTATAAAGCTAAATACAAAAATATAGGATGCCAAAGCCGTACTTACAAAGGTATTTTATTTTCAGCTGAGTTTGCCCTCTTTTCAATTTTTCTCAGGTCTGAAGCCATATGTGACACTATATCATTGGGATCTCCCACAGAAACTTGACGATTCAATAGGGGTGGATGAGTGAAGAAATAATGTGAGTTGGTATTGTTTATTGTTTCATTGCTGATGATAAGTATGGCATTTAATTTTAATGATCTATACCTACATGCAGAGGCCATTTTTCTGCTTATGCTGAGGCCTGCTTCAATGCATTTGGAGATCGTGTCAAGCATTGGATAACCTTTAACGAACCTCTTCAATTTGTATGTCAAGGCTATGGATTTGGTACACATGCACCAGGGAGAACCTCGGATAGGTCAATGAGTTCCGTTGGGAATTCTTCAACTGATCCTTATATTGTAGCACATCATGTAATTTTGGCACATGCTACGGCTGTTGATATCTTCAGAAAGAAGTTTCAGGTAGTTGAAGGGTTGTCAATGGAAACACATACATACAGGCCTTATCATTTCTAGGATATAGTTGATGTAAGTTAGAACGTCAGTAGGATACAATATGATGAGTCTAAATAAGTAGAGCACATCCGGTTCATGATATGAGTTAAGCTATGGTTAAGGATAAGAGTGAGCTATGCTGTCTTATATTCATATTCCCAGTTGCTTACGAGTTGGATGATTTGCAGCCAAAGCAAGGTGGAGTCATAGGTATGACAGTGGACTGCGAATGGGCAGAACCAATGGGAAATTCTTTGGAAGATGAAAGTGCAGCTTTAAGAAGACTTGAGTTCCAAATTCCCTGGTTAGACACCTTTATTTGTGAAATCCTCTTACTGATTTCATTTATAGCAACTTTGTTTAAAATCATTAGTTGGAAGCTAAATCATTGGCCACCGACATGTTCTTCGTATGAGCTGATAAGAAGCATTCTTATAGGTTTTTGGATCCTATATTCTTTGGAGATTATCCTGCTGTCATGCGGGAGCGTGTTGGTGATCGCCTTCCCAAGTTTTCAGCTGATGAAGTTGCTTTGATGCAAGGATCTATGGATTTTGTTGGCATTAATCATTATACATCCAAATTCGCCTCGCCTATGGTAGCATCCACAGTTTCTGATGGCTATTATAAGGACGTAAATGTGGAATTAACAGGTGCCAAAATGTGTATAATTTTCCAGTTATCTCTCGAGCATTGGAGTGTAATTGCTGACAAAAACTGTCTTTCCAGCTTACAGGAATGGAATGGTCATTGGAGACAGGGTATGATTAACATACCTTCCTATTTTAGTATTTCAGGTCCCGTATCAATGACATATTTCTGAAACAGGCTGCCTCTGATTGGCTTTACATCGTTCCATGGGGTCTGTACAATGTTTTGAAGTGGGTATCTAAGCGGTACAATCATCCACCAATGTACATAACAGAAAATGGTAGGCAACCTGATACAGAATTTCAGAGTCTGTATGCTCCATTTAAGTCTCTATAAGAGCTAGAGATCAAATTGCTGCATTGTTCTCTAAACAGGGATGGATGATCCTGAGGACAAAACCTTGCCTTTGGAAGAAAAACTCAATGATGTGAAAAGAATCCACTTCTATCAAGAATACTTGTCTGCTGTTGCCAAGGCAGTCAGGTAATGACTTATAAAATTCTCCTTGGTAAACTTCAAGATTCTGATTCTATCTATATATTGAACTCTAGGGATGGGGTCAATCTACGCGGTTATTTTGCATGGTCTTTTGTTGACAATTTTGAGTGGGCAATGGGATATACAAAGCGCTTTGGACTTGTTTATGTGGACTATGATGATGGTCTAAAACGATATCCCAAATCATCTGTCGCATGGTTCACGAGATTCTTGAAGAATGGAGAAGAGTAAGTTGCAAGATTATATTATACCAGGAGAGTCGGAAGCAGCTGTAGCTAAGTCGATATGCTGCATGCCATATTTATTTGCTAGAACTTTTAAATTAAACTTGACGGCATTAACTAAATGGTGATATGAATCATGCACCAATAGATATATTTCATTGTGTGCACTAAATTTATTTTATTTGTGCATAAGACTCATGTATGTGATTGATCCGGGAAGGACGACCTTGACGTGATGAAAAACATAACAGGGTGGATCCTTTCCCTGCCAAGTCAAACCATTTGACTTAGCAAAGAAGGTGCTGTTGCAAAGGGTTGCCCTTAAGAGTTTCTGAAAGAGATAACAAGCTAGGAGCGTTCCAGAAACATAAGATTAGTGGGGGATGCAAAAACAGGATGAGCAAGAAGCAGACGAAGAAGGGAATATTTATTATCTTCCTCTGCCCCTGTTTCTACTGCCCTTGTTTCGCATTGAAGTTCTGCCAGATTTGCAAGCTCTATCTGGTGAAAAAAAAAAAAAAGATTTGCAAGCTTAAGAAATAGAGGACAAAATGCCAGAAGCACAGAGGGGATTTTTGTAGGCTGCTGCTGCAAATGAAAGAGTCGCTCTGCAAACAAAAGATTCCACTGAAGCTATATCGATGCTGAGAGGAAAGCCTCTCTTTGGCGACCCAAACCATCTACGACTAGTGCAAGGTTTAAACGATCATGGAAAACGTAGCCGGATGATATAGTCGAGCCATTCCATGCAATCCCTTAACACCCATATACGCCCGAATTTGGTTAGGGTCCCAATGGAAACCTCCCAAATTTTCCTGCTTTCCTGCAAAGCCTTGGGAAGGAAAGCTGGGGAGGTTTCCACTTCTTCTATTATTATTTATGATATTTTTTGATCTACCATAATAGCCATTCAGAATAACCTAAAATTAATGTGAGCGTCTAGAATTAATTCTTTCCTCTTTTCGTATCTATTTGTGTTGCCATGTTTTCCTTTTCAATACATTCTTGAAGCTAGAGGAGATGAGGCCGATTTTGAAGAGCACTTCCGATCTACTATTGTTTGTTTCTCTGATGCCAGCGGATCCCTTGGATACTAGCGCCTGATTTCGTGCATTGTATTTTGTTTGCTGATCAAACCCTTAGAATCCAGCAGAGGGAAGGAATCCAGGGAACATCCGGCTTCCAGGCCAAAAATCCCTGTTGTTTTTGTTCTCTGATGCCAGCAGACCCATCCGGCTTCCAGTCCATCCGGCTTCCAGTCCAAAATCCGGTCCTGTCAAGCTTTCGGCAGCAAAACGTACCATAGGGCAAGGATTTGAAAGCAGGTTCTGAAGCAGGTTCTTGTCAATCATTTGAAAGCAGGTTCTGGGCAAAAGAATTTTTGTTTTCTAACACTTCAACCAAAGGATTGTTTCCATATATGGCCCAAGATCTTGTCTTTCTGTCTAGGTTTGTGTAATAATGCCTTGTTGTTTCAGATATATCCCATTCAGTGGCCCACCACTCAACCAAAGGATTGTTTCCATATATGGCCCAAGATCTTGTCTTTCTGTCTAGGTTTGTGTAATAATGCCTTGTTGTTTCAGATATATCCCATTCAGTGGCCCACCATTCAGTGGTGGGCCACGCAAATGTGTTGGAGATCAATTTGCTATGCTGGAAGCGACTGTAGCATTAGCAGTTCTTTTGCAGAGATTTGAGTTTGAACTCGTACCAGGAAGGCCTATTGGGATGACCACTGGTGCAACAATACGTACAACAACGGTATAATGTTTATTTCATGTGCTATATCTTAGTGCTAAACAATCCAGAATAAGGATGAGCAGAACTTTGATCATTCAGAAATAGGATAATAGACATTGTCTTTTCTGGATACCATGTGTTCAGAAATAGGATAATAGACATTGTCTTTTCTGGATACCATGTGTTATTGATTTATGTCACAAGATGTTGGGCTTTCTTGCGCAGGGTCTCTTCATGACAATCAAGCAAAGGGAGGGGAGCAATGTGGTAGAACCAGTTCTGGTTTGAAAAGATCTTTACCTTTTCCTTTGTGATATGCAATTAGAACTTTAGCATTTATATGAAAACAAATAAACTTAGAACTTTAGCATTTATATGAAAACAAATAAACTTTCGCTCTCTATGCAAACAAATAAAATACGCGCAATAAAATGCATTTCTTCATTAATGTGTCTTACACGGAACCATAAGGGATCAGAGCATTCATCCCTTCTAGAAACAGAAACTGTGATTTGCAGCACCCACTCACAAAACTTTATGTGAATAATGTTGGCTTCACAAGAGTCCTGAAGCCACATGGTCACAACTCAAAATAAGCAGCAAGCATTGAGGCCCAAACAAATGGCTCTATTGCATATCAACCAAGGGCTCTATTCTGCATTCAACGTAGATCAACCTAGTAAAAGGAGCAAATGAGAAAGGATTTATGCATTCAGAAGCAGAAAAAAACTTTACAAGACAAACCTTCCCTTTCTTATCGATGGCATTGAATTACCAATGCTAAACAGTTCTACACAAACCCATGTCCAATGAACATAGTCCAATGAACATACGTGTTTGCACTAAGAATTGGGCATCAAAGGATTTGGCCTAATTTTATCATGTTGGATGCTCTCTCAGCAAATCACACGAACAATAATGTCCATCAAATAATAACTCGTCAATTTGCATATACCCTGAGAGCATTACATCCAACAATACATCATGATGCATGCAGCTTCATCCATAGATTCCTCACATCCTTCCCTGTCAGCTACAAATCATACCTACAGATCATCATGGAGATTCCGAACATGCCTTCCATATTCCAAAAAATAGTCTTGTTTAGTCGTATCAAGCAACATCACTCTGAACGTCGAAGAACTGGAACTGAACGTGAAGAAAAAGGGAGGAATTTTGGGCTATTTTTCTAAGTGGAGCATGTGGTTTAATTCGATACAATACATAAAACCTTACCAGCCCTTGGCATGTGAACAAGTTCAGACAGGTGCTGCATCGCCTTCGTCAGCTCATGTCAAAGTAATCAGGAAGGCTTTGTTAGGCTATGCTCCACGACTTAATAGGACTCGAACCTACACCATTCCAGACTGTTGATGCAAAAATTTGTAGATCCAACGGTTTAGGTTCAATTTGGTTATGTGGCGGTTCACGTGGATAAGCTAGAATTGGAGCAAATGTTGTAGGGGAGGTTAGACAAGCCTGCTAAACAAACAAAGTTGCAATACAAAGGGAATTATCCATTCTTGTAAATTTTGTGAATAGTTATCTTTTGCTAGCATGTTTTTTGCAATCCTAATGAATAGTGTTTATTCCTAATTCCAAATGAATAGTGTTTTCTACAATCCCTAATGAGTAGTATTTATTCTCAATCCCAAATGAATAGTGCTTTCCACAAGTTCAAATAACTGCAAATGAAGAAATAGCTCACTTTGAAATTTTATAGACATTTTGTGGAAACCTCCCCTAGTTTCTTTGGAAAGTTGGGGAGGTTTCCATAAAATATTTAAAAAAAAAAATAGTCATTAATGTTGGCAACCATCGATGGACTGGGCCTCGTCATTAAGACGCACGAGGACCGAGATGCACGGGGGCTAGTCTTGGTCTTCGTGCAAATTTAAAGAGCCTTTTTTTTTCTTTTGTGGAAACCTCCCCACCTTTCCTGGAAACCTCCCCACCTTTCCATGGAAACCTCCCATGTTTTCTTAATTGGAAACCTCCCTGTTTTTTTAATTGGAAACCTCCCTGTGTCATCCAAAAAGTTGGGGAGGTTTCCAGGGAAAGGTGGGGAGGTTTCCATGGAAACCTCCCCTGTTTTCTAATCTGGAGAAAGTTGGGGAGGTTTCCAGGAAAATGGGGAGGTTTCCAGGGAAAGTTAAAGAGGTTTCCATGGAAAGTTAGGGAGGTTTTCATTGGAGCCCAACCCAAATCGGGTGTAGAAAAAACCATCGTTAACACCCTGCTCCTTGGGTTTTTATGGCTAAAACAGTCATAATGCCCTAGGGCGTTATCACAAAGGCTCATAATGCCCTAGGGCGTTATCACGAAGGCTCATAACACCCTCGGAGCAGGGTGTTAAGGAAGATAACGCTCTGGCCCTCGGGCGTTAATGGGAATAAAATTCTCGGGCAATATGGCCATGGCCAAAATGGCTCGGGCGTGCTCCCGCATGCCCTCGCCATTTTGGCCATGGCCATATGTCCTTGAATTTTATTCCCATAATGCCTTCCCGACTGCATGCTATCTACCCCTTACTCCCCAGGATAATCGTCTGAACTCTTCTTAGAAACAACTGAAGAAACATATTTTTTTATTGTTTGTACATTCTGTACAAATCCTATCCTCACGATATTCCTATTGTTGCAATGGGTCAGGGAGATTTATCTTCTGAATCAGAGAATGCAATTGGGGAGGGTGTCCATTGGCTGCGCACTTAAGCGCAAAATCAAGTTAACACCCGTATATAATCTCCAAGGCTATACATACAACATTGCAAGATGCCCAACAAGGTACCCTATGTGGAAAAATTTGTCACGCGTCAAATTGATAATGCCACCCCAACTTATTAGCTGGCAAAGAGATGGGGGTATTAGTACCACCAAGGCTAAGGTAGGCTTCAAGGTTGGCCCATTGAAGGCTGCCATGACCAGAATTAAAGAAGAAACACAATTTTGATGTTAAAAGCCAATCAAATTTGTCACAACAAAGTCTTTAAATCAAACTACCACCCTTGATGTCATCAATCTATCCTGAACCTATGAAAATCGTTTAAAATTCTCATAGCAGCATTGAATGTTTAAATAAACTCAAAAATGGATCCATTGAATTCACTGTTTTGGTTGGATGACAGCCATCAACACAACTAGTGAAAACTATCCACTGACAAATAATCATTGTGCAGAATGCATTAAACATTGGCCAATACTTAGTAGAACAATATATCTTCTTGAGTTGGATGATTTATCTTATACTACAATTCCTACAATGTGAACCTTGAGAGCTTGTGAACCTTGAGAGCTTGCCAGGTGCTTCCTGCAAAGTAAGAAAGTGAATTTACAATGACTAAAGGTAGAAAATAGATATATAAAGCACATACCTAAATAGGATGTAAATAACAAACAAGAAGATGATGGACAATACCTCTACAATTCCTCTATCACAAGATTTCCGAAAACCCTCTGAAGATATTGAGCTTCTTGAGCTCATTTCCCATACTTTGCCTTGCATGCCTAATCTTCTCCCTCCATTACTGTATGCTTGAGATATAACAATATCAAGAGTCTGCAAGAAATTTTTTTAAGTTACTTCAACTATGGTGCAAAAATGATTTGAAATACCTTATTGCATAAAAATTGTAGTGAAGCAAAGATTTTCAGCAAATAAACAAACCTTCTTGAGTTGGACGACGTATCTTCTACTACAATTCCTACGCTAGAACCACTTAAAACTTGCTAGGTGCTTCCTGCAAAGAAAGAAAATATACTTGTTATAGTGGCTAAACGTAGAAAATGGATATATAAATTGAATAGCTTAACAAATGTCCTCAAACACTTTCAGCAAATAAATAAACATTTCAGTGAATGGGGAAAGACAAAAAGTGAATAAACAAACCTTCTTGAGTTGGAAGGCGTATCTTCTCACATTATAAACTATGGAAACTTGCTAGGTGCTTCCTGCAAAGTACGAAAGTAAATTTATTGTGACTGAAGGTAGAAATTAGATATATAAATTAAAAAGCTTAACACATGTTCTCAAAACAAGAACAATAGCATATGGACAATACCTCTACAATTCCTATCACAGGATGTCTACCCTATAAAAATATCTTAGTGCAAAAGGAACACAGTGAAGCAAAGACTTCAACAAATAAATAGACCTGTAATAAATTCAACAATATGCTTTTCTGAAAAGAAAAACACCACTTATCCTCTATAGTAAGTCTATACTTGCATAGATACAGCTGTTGCATCCTGCCTCTCGATCAAGCAGGTAAATGCATAGTATGAGTTTAAGATGCCATAAATGGCTCACGCATAAGCGGCCTGGTTTCACGAAAAAAAAAGAGCTTTTGACAGAGAAATGAAAAACAAACAAGAAATTTACTTCTGACATCTATCCAAGAGCAATGAGAATCCTCATGAATAGCAATACCGATACCTCATGGCCATGGAAATGCATGTAATGGCTGTGGCAAGATCTTCTTTGGCTGTGAAAGCGGAGCCCTCTCTGGTCGACACAGGAGCTACACGAGTCTTCCGTCGTAATCGTCATGGAAACCCTGAAAACACAAAAAAATAAATTTGATGGCCGCCAATGGACGGGTGCCGCGAATGGTGACCCTCCCCTTTGTTTGACCGATTCTACACATGTCGAAGCACTTTCCCGATTTTTTGAGCGTTTGCAAGCAAGGATCAAGCATAAATTATACTTCGGGGTCACCTTCGTTATACGTCAAGGAAAGTTGATCTTCGTTCTAATCTGTCATCCAATGATATTTCGCCATGTGGTGATCATTCTATCCAAGAATGAAAAATCGATCGAACATTGTGTCACGACCGGTTGGGGCAGGTTACCTGCGCAACTGAAGCATAGCTTCAAAAAATCTGCAAGAGCCTGACATTTACAGCATTGGGAGCCTGTGAAACCTGCAAGAGCTTGAAGTTTGAAACCGTCACCATAGCTGAAGCATCGCCGGATTCTGAGCTCGATACCTGAAGCATCATCCTCGGATCATCTGCGCCATAGCCTGATCATGTGCTGCCTTTCCTTGACGTTGTGGAAATGGCAGAAGTTCGGCGATTCTTGCTGGAACATGGCAAGCTGGCTACTGCTAGCAGCCAGAAGCGCCGCCAGCTTGCCCTGCTCAGGCAAGAATCGCCTCCCTTTTGCCATTCCACATAACAAGCCCAAGCCTCCCCCCGACGTGGACTAAAACATCCATGTGGCCAAAAAAACCTCACGGACGGCATTTTTTTTGTTAGCAGACGGCAACAACAGACAAAACTTTTGGTTATGATCATTCCAACGGACAACATGAGCAACAGAATTGCGACATCAAATATCAGAGCCTACACAGCACATCAGAGCCCAAAGACCAAAAACGGATTCCACACAATACAATGAAAAAAGTCGCTTTTTGACACAAATTACTAGTTATCCTTCTTCTTCTAGACCATTTATAAGCTCACTGCTATACAATTTCACATGATTTATAAACATATTGAATGCATTCTCCTTCACGAGGGGCCCACACCACTACCTGCGCACCCATCTACCCATGAAAAGCCGCCAGGTGATTGCTTCCATTCAAGACAGTGCACACCACCTCGCATTGATTGAGACGGGGAGATGGACCGGGGAGCCGCGTGAGAGGATGAGTCCGCCGCCGCCAACAGTGGCGCCATTGAGGATGAAAGTCATGCCCTCCGTGGCTTTGTCTGTCTGAGCATATCCGGCTCTCGGATGCTCTGTTAGTTGTGCCCCATCCAGGGCCTTGCATGAGCTCGAAAGCACGGCCTCAGTAGGCTTGTTGGGATCGCACCTCGGGAGGTAATGGATCTGTGGACACGCTTATGCCCCCCGTCCGACATTAACCTCAAATTGTACTTGTGATTATGTATATAATCAGTAGATATGTCAAGATCCTTATTGCTACTAAGGTTTTCCCGAAAACCCTTCTGGCGGGGTTATTTAATCCTCGGTAGTAATCGCCGCCGCTCTTTTTTTGTATTTGGGTCCCATAGGCGGTTGGTCTCCGTGGACGATAAAATCATATTCTATTCTATTCTATTCTTCCTCGGCAGAAATTTCTTTCTCCACAAGTACTCCAAGAAGTATGACACATAATGTGCCTTCGTTGTTCCATATCTCGGAAGAGAACGCTGCACCCCAAGTGTTCTCAATTCTGTTGGTGTGAACCAGCATTAGGGAACCTTTTTCCTCCCAGCGGAAAATTTCCTGTAGTTTTCTCACTGAATCGGAAATTATAATTTTGAATCGGATCGTTCCTACAAACAAAATTTATAACCGGATCCTATAACCGGCATCGCAAAGAGGCTTGCCAATTTTTTTGCCATCTTTGATAATAAGTATAACTAGCTTAAAAGCAAACTAAACATGTAACTAGTTATGGTGCCCGGCGTTGCCGGGCGTAGTAACAATTTGAGAAGTGGCTGTTTAATACTAAAATAAGGTTTTCGACATGCAAATTTGCATTTGAAGATTGTAGGAGCAATAATGGAGCATAAAATTTGTATTCTCTCAATGTGTATTTCATATACAACAATTTGGGCATTTCCACTCCAACTATTAGCATTGTCACAATATCAATCATATGAAGTTGTGTATGTCCAATGTGTTGGTCTGGAAGTACTATTTCGTTGCAAGGAATGAAGAGGTTGTCGGGCATAAGATGTAGATCCAATAGATATAGCAAAAAGTCAGGTGCTAGGTGTGTTAAGTTGCCCTTGTTATTTTCTAATTTACGAAGTTTAGATGGCACCAATGATAGTATGGACATATGTAATGAGGTAACAATGGCTATTTAAAAAAAAAGGGGTAAAAGTCATATGGATGATAAAGTCATTAGTGGTTGAGAGAGAGATTATGGATGATGTGTGGAGGGAATGTCTATAGATACAAAAGATATTGTAGTTTTAGAATGTTAATTATCAAGGCATTCACCCATGTGGAATTACAACAAATAGGACATCTCCATTTTAGTGAACAACGCTATTACTTTGCCCACATGGTCTAAGTTGGATTATGTCGTAAATCTTTCATCTTGTACTAACAATATTGCAACAAACTTTGTAAGATAGTTATGATCGCTCCAAGTTTCAATAAAGTCCATAACTATAGATTTTTTATTCTTTTTTCATTGTTTGGTGGAATGAACAATGTGCCTTAGTGCAGGCAAGAGTAATATATAGCAACTCTTTAAGATTCATTGGTGAAGATAAAAGAGCATTTCGTCCAAAATTTTGAATCTGACCTCAAATGTTGTACTATAGATATATGATATTACTTTGTGTACTTTTACTAAAATGATTTTACAATGAAGCATTTTTGGGCTTTAACAATCTATAGGATTTTTTCTTGCAATGTAAAAAGCAACAATAGTTATAGTTGAAGTTGTGTATGCCCCTTTGGTTTTTATTTTGAAACTGAAAGGAAAACAATGGAGGAAGCTGTATCTCACAATTTTAAACATCTGCCATTATGAAACTTGGAGGGTGTATTATATGATTATAGTGGTTTATGGAAAGAACAATGTTTGAAGTTGTGGGTTGTTGAATTATGTGTCCAACAATATAAAGCATTCATACATAGATTTATTGGTGGGTTTCATTATTGTTCGCTTTATAAGCCATGAAGTTGCAATGTTGAAAGTGAAGACCCCGTGTCTTTAAAACTACTCTCTTAAAAGGTACAAAGATGACACTATGGACTATATTAGACATTAGTTTTCTATCCAATGAAATGGAGTTTCGAATGGTCTACCCAATGTCATGCAAAGTGTTGCAACAAAAGAAAAACCTATATTTGTGACCAATTTTTGCCTGCTAAATGACAATTCATCTTGCCTTGTCATATTCACCTATGCTTCAAAAAAAAACCCTTCTCAGATCAATATAACCATCAAAGATCTCAAGTTGTAGCCATCTTTTATTAAAGAGTGAAGTCAATACTCTAATTTATCTTAAAAAAAATGATATCATTACTTTTATCGCTTGCAAGACAAAGATCTTGCAACATAAGATCTATCATAAGATCTATTTCATAGGCTAACGAAAGATCCAATTCTGATCAACTCTCTAGGCCCATGAGCCAAGACGCACGTGTGTTGCAATATGTTTAAAGCATGCTTGAGCCAAAGACAAACTAAGCACTGGAGGAAGAGATGCTTGAGCCAAAGACAAACTAAGCACTATGGAGCAAGGGGTATATCACCAAGATCCGAATTAAAGCTTCAACCTTCAAAATGCAAGCCCCAACTACAGATTCGCTCGTGAGTTTACTTCCAAAAGCTTCTGGGACAGTAAGCTCAAAAGCATTACAATGGCATCGCCAGATAACTTGCTAAGCAGAGCGCATACAAATATGAAGCATATGTGCTTTCAATCACTGGCAAAGAAACATTAACATCTACAATTTTGTTTCTTTCTTCATTTCCTTGGTTAATTGTGATGCCTTGATATAGCATGTTGTCACTTGATGTTTTGGGTGGATAGGAGAGGAGATATTGCAACTCCAGTAGCATTTTGTCCAATTACAACACCACCAACACAGTTACTCATTGGTGGTCTACGCGCAAGCGTAGCTCGTGATAATACTATGCATAAATAGTGAGTGCTGGTAAGACCTTAATTGTCTCATGATGTTCAGACTAAAAATATGGATTCATCAGTAAGTAGTCAAATCAAAGAATTGTTGTGCTTGTTTTCCTATCACTTGAATGTCTGACAATGGTGCTTTAATTGTTTCATGATGTTCATACTAAAAGTCTAAAAATTAATGGACTCATCTGTACGTAGTAGAATCAAACAATTGCTATGCATGTTTTCCTGTGAGTGTCTGACAATGGTTCTTTGACATCAGGGCACATTCATGATATCAATTTGAGAAAGCCTTTATATTGGCTAATAATGGAGTCCATCCTAAATGTGCAAACATAATGTGTATTAGATTTTGTGCCAATGTTACCTTTAATAGCATATGGTGTTCAAGTGCACATAGAACATTGAATAATTTCTTCTAGATGCTCAATAGTGTGCATGCAAACATAACAAATGTAATAATAATTCTCTTCCACTTTGCATAGCTATGATTTTGCTTTTCACATCTCCTTATAAAAAAGGGGCTCGTTATAGTAGCTTTTTTGCTTTGGGTGAATATTGCAATGATAAAGAATATAATAGTAGTTTTTTAACAACCTTTTCCGATTCGTTTATAAGCCACCAACAAATATCGGCAAATATGCTAGATGAGATTACAAAGCTACAAAATCCATGTCCATTTAAGATTGGATAAAAAATTAATATAATGTATGATGATGCCCTCAATTAGCACTTGGCCTCAACAACATTTTAAATGCCAAATCAAGATTGTGATATTAAATAAAACAAACATGTAACTCTGAATTCTTACATCATTGCATGTTTTGGTGTTCATGGCACTTACTTAAAAAATATGCACGAAAATATGCCTTGCAGGAAAATATGCCTCTCAACAGCTATTTCCCTTTCTGAATTTTTGTCAACAGCTATTCTCGATAATGGCAAACACAGGGGCATTGATTTCACATTTAGCAGCAACGCCTATAACTTATGTATAGGAAAGTCCAATCGTTGCAAAGTTGTTTTCATATTTTTATGAATGTGCTCGGTAAAGCCATCTCCAAATGAAGATGCCATAGCAAAATTTGTTACATTCTAGAATGGGACTCGCATGAAACCAACAAACCGCCCCTTAGACTTGCTTCTCATTCATCTCAGCAGATTTTCTACAATGGTGGATAGTGGGTAGCCGCACACATGCGAACTACCCATAAAAAATAAAGGGAAAATCCAATTATATCATTTGGACCCCAACAAAATACAATGCTAATAGAGACTGGGCTAGTGTACCTGCCGAAAGCTTATCACTGGGATTAAAAAACCCCGCCCTTTCGGGTTTTCGAGGAAAAACAGGGGCTTGGACAAACAGAAGGCATAAAAATCGCTCCCAAAACCCACGAATGGAAAAGTCGAAACAGATGCCGCTCGCTAACCTGTACCTGCACATCACCAACAAAACAACAAGACAAAACAAACCTCCCAGAGTGGAGGGGCTGATTACGCGCGTGCCACGCGATAAAAATACAATAACAAAGAAGGGGGGGAGGGTGGGTTCAAAGAGAATAAGGTATCACCGAGAGAGAAGAGGAAGCCGATGAGAAGTCGGCGTAAACGCCTAAAATAGCGAACTCCCAACCAGAATGGGCATGCGCCGCCCGCATGCATGCAAAACATGCATGCTCGTCCCATTCTAGAATGGCGATCCGATGTCTCGGATCGATGGGATTCTAGAATGGGACTCGCATGAAACCAACAAACCGCCCGAATACCAAAGGATTTCCTTAACAAACTAGGATCGAGGACGAAGGTCACAGGATGAAGGCTAAAGGCCGAAAGGACAGCAGGAAAGAAACGCCAAATTGGACAAACCAGGCAGGAAGAAGCCCCTCCCCTGCCTGGAAACAATTCAAAGAGAATAAGGTACTGCTGAGAGGACTTAGACTTGCTTCTCATTCATCTCAGCAGATTTTCTACAATGGTGGATAGTGGGTAGCCGCACACATGCGAACTACCCATAAAAAATAAAGGGAAAATCCAATTATATCATTTGGACCCTAACAAAATACAATGCTAATAGAGACTGGGCTAGTGTACCTGCCGAAAGCTTATCACCGGGATTAAAAAACCCTGCCCTTTCGGGTTTTCGAGGAAAAACCCTAGTGATAAGCCTCCTAAGAAGGGGCTTGGACAAACAAGGCATAAAAATCGCTCCCAAAACCCACGAATGGAAAAGTCGAAACAGATGCCGCCGCTAACGCCGCACTACGCACATCACCAACAAAACAACAAGACAAAACAAACCTCCCAGTGGAGGGGAGGGTTGATTGATTAGCGTGCCACGCGATAAAAATACAATAACAAAGAGGGGGGGAGGGTGGGTTCAAAGAGAATAACGCATCTGCCGAGAGAGAAGAGGAAGCGCCCGATGAGAAGTCGAAGCGTAAACGCGCCCTAAAATAGCGAACTCCCAACCAGAATGGGCATGCGCCGCCCGCATGCATGCAAAACATGCATGCTCGTCCCATTCTAGAATGGCGATCCGATGTCTCGGATCGATGGGATTCTAGAATGGGACTCGCAGGAAACCAACAAACCGCCCGAATACCAAAGGACTTCCTTAACAAACTAGGATCGAGGACGAAGGTCACAGGATGAAGGCTAAAGGCCGAAAGGACAGCAGGAAAGAAACGCCAAATTGGCCAAACCAAAGGTGAAGAAGCCCCTCCCCGCCTCGAAACAATTCAAAGAGAATAAGGTAATGCTGGCGAGAGAGAAGGAGGAAGCCGATGAGAAGTCGGGCGTAAACGCCTAAAATAGCGAACTCCCAACCAGAATGGGCATGCGCCGCCCGCATGCATGCAAAACATGCATGCTCGTCCCATTCTAGAATGGCGATCCGATGTCTCGGATCGATGGCATAGCGATGTCCTTTGTTTGCCAATTAGCATGGGCATGTACTTTGATGGTAAATGATGTTGGAACTATGCTTCAGGAGTGGTACCTACAACAAAGAGAAAAAAGAAAATAGATGTTAGACAAACCTGATCATAAATCTGAACACAAAAATGTGGTTACAGCACCCAATTTCTTAATAAAACTAACACAATTATAAGATTTGATGTACCTCAGACAACAGCTTCAAAAATTTCAGACTTCAAACCACCGTCTGTAGAACAACAATATAATAATCTAGAATTCATGAAAAAGACAAACTTAAATCACAAAGATCAAGTGGATAAAAATGGAGAAAAAATCTTGAAATTGCATGCAGACATGTTGTTGATTGCATTCTTACCATGTTACACATGAAGATCCGCTGATTTGTTGCCTTCATAGGTGGGGCGCCCTCATGATTGGATAGATATGCTTACGTGATACATGGGCTTGTCCATTACGCAGCCAAACCTAATTCAATGAGATTTCACAACAAATAAGAGACTCTCTGATATACTTCTAGAATTCTCAAGATTTAACAGCTGAACTGAATGAACCTTTGCTTACCCGACATTAACTCGCCTAAAACATGAAAATGAACAAAGAGCAACCAACCACATGAATTCTAGAAACGGTACAATTATAGATACAGATCCAAAAATCTAAGCAAAGACAAAAATGAAAATACATCTTTAATCTTCTTTGGGTTAAGCATCTTACCCAACATCTACTATCCGCCTCTTCATCTACCATTGGAGCAAGAAAGGAAGCATGTGTATAGACCCACCTAGTCGAAGCACCAAAGATTGACAAAGAAGGGCTTGAAGATTAAAAAAGCGTGACAGTGCAATGTGCTCATCACATCCAGACCATAAGCACAAAAAGGGGCGGTAAGGAATAGCATCTATACAAAGGGATTTTGCCAGATCACTTCTACAATATCGGCATAAAAAGGGCCGTTGAAGAATAGCATCTTCCTTTGTTCTTCGTTTGAGGCTTGTGTGCTGCAAAGTAGGTGAGGAAAAATATAGATAATAGAGAGAAATAGGTAAGAAAGAATAATAGGAACATAATGCCTGAGAACCTGTGCAGTAGAAAATGCAGCCGCATTTGCAATCCGACATTTGCATCCTGCTTCTTATCCTTGAATCTGAATCCCAAGATTTAGCCTGCATCAAAGATTTTACGACATTGAGACATGCGATAAGATGCCTCTTCTTTGAGAATAAGAACTGGAATGATACATGGCTTGGAAACCTCTTTCTTTCTGGTATTTCTCTAAGCATTCACATACCTTATTCACATACCTTCTTTGGCTACTGAATTTATAAAAAGTGGTTGGAGGTGAATCGCCCATTTTTTCTCGAGATCAAAGCAAACATAGCAGAATGCCAGCCCTGGAATATTGCTTAAGAGAGGAATCCCGAAATTGGAATAGACATCCATAAAACAGCCATCCCATTTCTGGGCCTATGTCTCTTATTTATAACATTGTTTGTCAAAATATGGGGAAAATCAAGAAAAAACTACTGGAAAAAAATGGACACATCTCAGCAAAATTTACAACTTATATTGAAGCTTTGCTTATGAAGAAGCAAGCAACCACCAGTTAGTACTGCAAGAAAACTTGAATATACAATCGATCATCCATGTATTTCGTAAGGTTCAAGAACAAAGCATGTCACATTTTCGTAGGCATGGATATCAAGCTCCCTGGCAAAACGAAGCCCGGACAACGTAAGCTAGATACGAGAGAGAATATTTATACTGTAAATATCACGGCCCCCGCCTAATGGCTTTTTGTAGAGTCAAATATCATTTACATAGCCTCCCCGAAGCTTAGTTTACAAATTGGAGCCAAGTAAATTTGGGAGCCCTCGTGCAGAATCCACCCCTGCACAGCATGAAAAGAATGACATGTAACAACTGGGTCTTTCAAATTGCAATTCAGCCTTGTATGCAAATGGTCCACTATTATTTGCTGATATTCTAAGCTTAAAAGAAGCTTAGAGTACTCTAAAGCTATGGTACAAAAAATGGTGAAACATACCTCTATCGGGATAGGTTTTATCTCATGCATAACTTGTAACTGGCTTGCCCAAGAAACTTGTGATGCCAAAACATAATAGCCTGGCTTCTAGACGTCCCCTCAGAGCCTTCCATCCGGTCAACATGGATGCCTAGATCACCGAAAAGGAAAAATCCATCGAAGAAAAAACTCCATATGAAAGAAACTTTTTGATGCGCTCCGATGCAAAGAAAATTCCTTTGAATATATCTTCATAGATGCCACCGAGATGCATGCAATATGCCCTTGAGATGCATGCGGCATGCTCTGTCGGTGCGATCAAGAATAGAAATCCAAGAGCCAAAAATCATGCGGAAGAAAATCTACGATTTTTGGATATCGGGAAGTTTTCCCGGCCAACAGAACCCCTAAAATCTTAGGAAATAAAAATAAGAAAAATTCCAAAAACATTTCTAGCCAAACCGGAAACTTTCAAATTAACAAAGTAGATATCAAGAAAAATAAATTAGAAGCAAGCAAGTGCATTATAGTATCAATCAAGTACATTACAAAATCAATTCTTTATGAGAATAAGTTTGTAAAAGAGAAAAATATTTAAAGGAAGGAAGGAAGGAAGTATATTTTAACGTCCGCGGAGGCCAAACTTGACCTATGAGATGGTACATGCGGTACACAAAGCAGATAAAACCACACCAAAAAGACAAATGCTACTACTGGGATGAAAAAACCCCCACATGGGAGGAAAAACCCTGGTAGTAGGCTCTCAGATCCCTTGTCCTGTAAGGGATTCTCTAACGGTAGAGACTTGCAAAATGTAGGATGCAAGACGTGCAACCATTGGCGAAAGCTGAAGAATTGATTTGTGCCTGCCGTGAGCATCTAAGATCAGCATGTATTTGTTGCCGGATATGTGTATATGCGGACACTCTTGCGAGCATGGTGCTCATCCTCTCATCATGCATGTGGCAACACGGCATATTCTCTCATGCCGGGGATTCTCCGCCCTCCATCGTAGTCCAACGACTGTTTCAGATCGAGATGATGGGACCCCGTCCTCACGGAGGCAATAGCTCTCGTTTCTTCATAGATATATGCGCTTTCAAGCACTGGTGTGGGCCATGTTCGGTGTTGGATTAACTTGCGTGGTGGTAGTGCTCGCTTTAGGCTTTGCACAGTGGTTGCATCCACGAGTGGTGGCAAAGCGCCATTCAGTGTGTGCAGCCTGTCCACGGGCAAAAGGCATAGCCACAATCTGGCGGTAGTCTATAGACCCACGCGAACCACCCGACAGCGGTTCTCTGCCATACCCTCTTCGGGCCGTTGTGGCTCTTGTGCCAATAACAAAGCCCCGGGGAAGACGTTGTGCATCCATCTTTGGTGACCTTGTGGAAATATGCAAGATGTCTCAGCGCGATAGCGGAATATTCGCGGGGGCGGAACCCGATCTCATATAGCAAAATCTGATAAGGCAATCGTGGTCCTTGATACCTGGGATCAGTATGTTAAGAAGGCCTTTTGCACCCTCTCTAGCTTATCCTGTGTGTTCTTGCTAATTCTTTGGACCCCGCACCTCTATCCCATACAACAATCTTGGTTCAACGAAAGTGCTCGAGCAGGTGTGCTACGTGCTTGATCACATAGGTCTATTCTCAGAAGCGGCTATGCATAGCATAGCATGTGGCTTTCCATCCCGCAATGCTGACCCGGTCTTTCCACACGGTCATCCCATAACATGCTAAGATAAAAAGTCGATTCCCGTGATACTTGAAGGTCCTTACAACATCCACCTTCTCGCCCCTCGTAATAGAGATCCGGGGATATCATGTCATGAGGAGAGGACCGCCGGGAGCTTAGTTTTCTCGCAGTTCACCGTCATTCCTTGTTGTGTCACGTAACCCACTAAGAGCGCCCAAATGCCGCCGCGATACTCGGGTTTGTATGGGATAGCAAGTCTACATCATCTGCATAGAGCAATTGCCTTATACTGTATGCCTCTGGTAGCTGTGGGCCACCGCCCCCATGTTCTTGCATCCAAGTCTCCAACTTGTCAATGTAGAGACCAAAGAGCGTTGGAGATAACGGACATCCCCTGCTTAACCCTATGGTGCTAGCAACTCGCGATCCGATGATGTGCAATGCAAAGATATATCCCATCATAGAGTCTATAGATGACATTTTGTAAGTCCCGTGGGGCATGCAAATACCAAATGTTGCCACAACAGTCCCAGGGACCGTATCATATGCCGTCTTGAAATCTACGAAACAGGAGTACAGGTCACGCCGCGCATTGCGAGTAGCTTCCATAAGGATTCTGAGAGTGAATATATGGTCGATTGTGGAGTGGGCAGGCTTAAACCCGGCTGGCCAATCAAGACGCGACTCCAGCTTCCTCCCAATCGAAGTTAACTTCTTCTCCACCACACCGCTAAAAGCTTTATGAGTAATGGGCTCACCATGATCATGCGGTAGTTCGCCGAATCATCCCTTACTGCCTTATGAATTGGGGTGACCTTGCTAACCATCCACTCTCGGGAGGCCCTCCCTTATGGCCCGATTAATAATCGTTCGAGGCCCTAGCAAAGCCGCCCACCCCATTTCAATAACTTCGCTTTGAAGTCCCCGCAAGTCCTTTCGCTTTGCCATTAGCCGGTGTCTAAGGCCCCGTTGGATGTCTTCCTCCGTGAGCCGCAGCATTTCTCCTACTACTGACTGGAACCCCCCAGAATGCCCCGGGGATCATACAGCTCCTCCAAGCGATGCATCCACTGGTCTACTGGGTAATATTGCGGGTGGTTGATGCCTCTTGTACAACACCCTACGCGTGAAGGCTTTCGGCTCGATCATCAACAAATCAAACATCGGGCCGATGGTCTCCGCAATGCACGCATGCTTTTGGATTTCAAGAATGCTCTATAGTCCGAATGGCCTGCAAGGCCGCAATTGTGGCTCGGTGACGAGGCGAAGTTGGGTCTTTAGAGCCTTGCACTCGCGTCAAACCGGGGATTACGAGGGAATCACAAGAAGTGTCCATTCGCGAGCGATCCCTCAACGCAAAGCATGCACTAGCCGCCGTGGAGTAAGGCATTTACAAGCCATTCCCACCTATCATGTAACGCAAAGGGCATCAATCCCCCGCAGTTCACGCCCAACACGCACTCATATTCCTCGCTTGCTTTTTCGATAGTCGGGGATGTATCTCAACCCCCGATGGTTTCTACTCGGATTAAGCGCCTTCGAGTGCTCCCAATCCAAAGTGACATAAAGTGGATAGTGGTCCGACAAAGCCTCCTCATCTCCCTCGCTCGTGTGCCAATTGAGAGCTCGCTGATCATGTCAAGTCCTACCTTTGGAGCAAGGAGATAGTCTACCACGCTAGCTCCACCATCATGTCTATCGCTCTTGCAAGTAAAACCCCACGATTGCGCCATCCGATCATACCATTGCACACTACCATGTCAAAGAGACGACAGAGTTGAACCAACTCCCCTTCCAAAGGCGCAGGATCGTATCTTGAGACCTGCCCGGCATGTTGGGGTGCAACATTTGCGCCGAGTGGGTCGAATCGGCCTCTCGGAAGGTAACCGATCGCGGTAAATGCGGTGCGGGCATTGAAATCTCCTAACAAGAGCACATGCCCTTGCGGGCGATATTGCTCTATGTCATCATCTGAGGATCTCTGAAGGCATTTGTACATCCGTTAATGCGCCTCCCGGACCTGGTAGAACTTAGAGGTGCATGGGGTATATAACAAACATGCAATAAATAATGGACGATCTTTGAGGCTCCAAGATTCTCACCCACAGTGTAGCGGTTAAAGTCGCCACCCTTGTGGAGCGAGACCGTGGATCGCTATAGCATCTTTGAAGTAGCATGCCACCCCTCCATATCCTCGCTTTGCCATGGGCCGCATTAGCGGCAGAAGCACTGGTATCGGGGATGTCCGGGGTGATGCCCAAGATATTCCCATGTCTCTTGCAAGAAGATGATGTCCATACCGTAGCGATCCCAACAAGGCCACGCCCTTCTTCGGGGAATCCCCTACAGTTCCATGATACAAGTCGAAGACACCGTCCCTATGCCGCTCGGTGGCGTTGTCCCGCACCGGCCCCGAGGAGGTTGCGGGGGCCGTTGTGTGGTGCCCAGCACCGGGTCCCGGTTGTTGCATCGGTTTGTCGTCTCGAGGTGAAAGGTCTAGATGTCCCTGGGCCCCATCGCGGCTGCCCTCTCTTGTTGTTGGCGGGGAGGTACAAACACCTTCATCTTGCCATTAACCAAACTGCCGATCCCCGCCTGTCGACTTGCGATTTTTTGTGAACTCCTCTCGTCTCTCCTTTTCGTTTAGACCGGAGTAAGATCAGGTCCAAGTATATTGATGTCCCCTTCAACCCGGCTAGCGTTCGCAGTAAACAATAGAGTCTTGGATGCCCGGTCCAACATCTTGTGAATTTGACCGGTCGGGGTCTCATGTTTGGCCCCGACTCGGTGGGTTTCTCACCCCCAAATACTGTAGTTTAGTCAGTGTCAAAGACTGGGGGCATTAAGCTTAGCCGAGATCTTCCCCATGATCTTGAGGCAAGCCCCCGGACAATGAGGTTCGGTCGGCGGGATTGGCGATCGCCTCGCGCGAAGGACCTACCGATTCCACGGGCCACCTCTGCCCGGCATTGGGCGCCTTGTTGATGCCGCCTCCCGGCAAGCACATTCGCTTCATCTCCGCCGGAGATCATACATCTCGGTGAAACTTCGGCCATCCTCTTCTCTAGGGCCGAGAGCACGGTGCCGCTTCTGTCCTTTTCGGTTGTCTCTTTTTCTAGGGTGTCCAACCTTGCTTGCATCGATGCATTCTAGCTTCATGGTCCGCAAGGCCGGCTTTGCAAGAGCTAACTGTGTAACTGTTCCCACCGCTTGCCTCGAGCTCTCTCTGCGGTTGTGATATCTCATCATCACTGCCGATGGATCCTATCAACTGGCCGGGTAACCTCATTCGTTTGAGATGTTGCCATGACTTCACTTTTAACCGGCGACCATACCCCGTGCTTGATCAAGAAAGGCTCAAAAGTCGGCCAGCCCAAAGCGGTCATTCAATGGCCGCACTGCTCTTCTAATGTGGAGATCCGTTCTCTCCCTTCACCAACAAGCTTTGAGGATGGCTCTTTGTTGGTCGGGTGTCTCTTTGTGCCTCCATACTTGCCAACCTATCACGTAGATCTTTGTCAACTTTGCCTCCAAGGCTCGATATTCTGATCAAGGCGTGACATGCTCTGAGGGAGAGGAGCCCTCTCCGTTCCGTACTCGCTTCTTTAGTGCATGCAGCTTTTCTTCCATTGTCTGCTGCCTGAGAGTCACGTCCTGGGTCATTTAGAGTCTCACTACTGCAAGTCTGAACCTGAGACCAAGTCTATTGTGAAGTCCCTGATTCTGAACCCAAAGCTCCCCAAGCTCCAGATATGATCAGAAACGTGTGGCCAGCACCACGAGCGCTTCAGGGTTTTTCAGAGCGTTTTAGTAAGAAAGCAAACAATAAGATACAATGACGAGATTAAATTATTGGATGTTGGAAAACAAGCATTATCATAGAGGAAAGTGAGAAAGTGACCTGAATAAATTATTTGGAAGTAGATTGACTTATTGAGGATCTCGGCACAGATGGACTTCAAAGAATGGGAATAGATTTACTTGTTATCTGTATTTTTAATGGGTCTTGGGTCTTAAAAACTCTAATAGTGCAGAAGTAACAATGGCTTAATTTGAATGTTTTCTAAGACAAAATAGAGGGATAAAAAAATCTGAGAGGAGAGATCGGATTACCTTTGCTTAAGATGATTTATTCTTATCAGAATGTAGTTGATTGATAAGATTTGGAGTTATGCTTCCACAACACTGATTTGTTGAGAAACCATAAGCCCCATTCAGTTTACATTGCACACACTTTAAAATTCTGTTAAATTCAGTGAAAATGGAAGACAAGCGTGGCCATAGGTAATCGGTCATAGATCATGGCAACAATCTTGAGTGATAGCTTGTAATTAGTCATAGATCATCGGTCATTCTCTGACTGAACAAGAACAAGCTGCAACAAATTCACCACATTTATTGCAGAGGCATTTGGTGCTAAGAATATAAGGTACTGCCAAAAATTGAGCCCCTTTTGATCCCGATCCAAAAGCCCAAAGATAGATAGATAGATAGATAGATAGATAGATAGATAGATAGATAGATAGATAGATAGATAGATAGATAGATAGATAGATAGATAGATAGATAGATAGATAGATAGATAGATAGATAGATAGATAGTATTTTTACGTCATGCCACATTGGCAGCATCCATGAGGACATATGATGGACCCCCAGAGACCTTCTTCAAATTGATATGGTCATAAGCCTTCTCACTCGATGCAAGGCTAATCCAGCCACTGCCGTATTCATCCAACTGATGAAAAGAGTGCTTAGCTTAACCTGTTGCTTAGCTTTGTCAAAGAGCTCTAGAGCTATATAAGGCGGGAGGCCTCTTGAATCATATCGATTTAACTCCAAAAGAAAACAGAGACATGGAGCAGACGTCGAACCCAGTTTCCAATGCCACACAGTGCTTGATCGAATTTTTGAGATTGATACTCTGATTGTTGAACGAAACTCATGCAGCAGAGCAAACCGATATTACAGAGATAAAAAGAATTTTGTTTCCCTCCTTCCTTTTTAGTTTGCATTAAATTTTTGCACCGGGTTAAATTTTTGCAGCGGGAAATGAGATGGGCGCTTCATTTTGTTACAAGTTCTGAGACAAATTTGTTGCTACAGTAGTATCATGCTACTTGAGAGTGCCGGTTTAGGATTGAGTTGTCCGCAATAATCCGGAAATCCTTTTTTCTTATGCGGAAGGTGTTCCGCCACTCTGCCACGCTGGACGGCAAGTTGGCAATCCAGAATAGCATATTTGCCTCTGCCTCGAAGTTTCCCCGACATTGGTGTGAACATCTTTTCAGGATCTTTGAAATGCAAGCTATGATTAACATGCAACTGGAACCATGAAGATGTTATTGGAATTGTGTTCTTGCCACCAAATATCCACTGACCTTTTACTCTTCTTCCTCTACTGTATTTTCTTTTACCAAACTTGCTTTCATCAATCTCAACCACTTTGCCTGGGCCACCTATGGCCTCATTCTATTTCTGTATGGCAATGCTACAAATATCTCTGTAAAAATTGTACTAATTGACCATCGTTTCATCTATTTTTATTCCACATTCAATCTTGGCACGATCTTGAAGCAACTGAATCGACCAACAGTACAGGAATCTTAACATTTGAGACAATGTCAAATGGCTGCCTGCAAACCAAATGCCTTTACGAAGACTGCAAGTAAAATGACACCTCTTACCTTTGCATTTCCATTTCCTACCATCCCTAGTTCCTGTATTGTCTGTTCTTAATTTCATTGATTTATGGCATTTCTCACATTCCCTTCTATATGGCAGTAAACCCAAATCAATAAATAAAAAAATTGATCCATTCTTACTTGAGGCCTTCAAAATGAGATCGGACATTGTTGAAATGCTGCGTTCTTCATCCAAGAATTCCATTTGACAATGATACTAAGCTGTGGATGATCCTCAATTCTTGAAGAACTGATATCCATTTCGATTTTTAAAGGTTTCGGAGAGCAAGTAGTCGGATCAGTTTGTTAAACGAATGTGTTTGTTAGTGTGGATCAGGAGCAGGTCGTCGTCTACTTCTGATGTTAGCAACGACTACTGTATTAATGAAACAACAAGAGAACGGGCGGCATTTCTTTTGTTAGCGGATGGCAACAAATGAAAAGGGGCGCGACTTGTGTGGCATTTTGTCCACGTGGTGGGGAAGATAACGAAGACTACCTATACTTCGTGCCACAAAGCTTTGCTCAATACATTTAGGATCGCTTTACCTTGCATCCCTGAAATATAGACAGATTTGAGTTCACGATAATGCCATGACATATATCTGTCTTGATTCTTACAAAACGAGTTTAGATTCAATCGGTTCTCAACAAAATTTCTTGAATCGATGCTTTACACATCCTTACGGCGTGACAGATTTTATCTCCAATCCTTATAAATACCACAGATTGGAGTAGAATGGTTGAAAATGTATCAAAATCAAGGTTGGAAATTGAAGGGCTGGCCCTTACTTTTTTGTGAAGGTCACTCTAGAAACTGGACTTCACTTTCATTTGCATTGTTAGTCCAAAAATAACAATGCCCTGGCTTAATTTTTTTTTCCCATTAAAATATTAAAAGTAACAATGCACATGTTTTTTTTTAAACGCATAAAGATCATATTCTTTTGGTTCTATGAGGCCAATTAATACGGCTCCCATACAAAAAGGGCAAATAGAATGCTACCTAGAGACATGCATTCTAAAATTTAAAGAATCAGAATTTACAGTAAAACACCAGATGGCTCTCATTTTATTGTTTGGAGCAAATTGTGAAAGTGTTTGCTTTTCCTTCCTTTTGCAACAAAAACTCATTGAGATTTTGATGACAGAGATGAGGTTAAAAAAGATAATGAGATTATAGACATAGAGTTGGACATTTTTTAATCCCGGAAGTGATCTTTTCTTCTAAGATGCCATTGTTAGATCAGGAACTAGTCTTCCTACCATAATTAAAGAATGTGAGACGTGTGATAATTTGCTTGGACAAATTCTTACCATGAAAAGAAAGAATGAGTTTATAGTGATACTGAAATGATACAATGAAGCAAACCTTTTTTAAAGATATTTACGATTCGTTTTTGAGTCAAAGACAGGTTGTAAAGCCGGCCAAGCATTCCAACCTCAATTTGGACGTCTAATGGTGGGTATCACATCTTGTCATTGGAAAGCGAAAATGTACATGCACGCGCTCTAAAAAACCTAAAAAATGTTTCCACTACCGAAAGAAGAACTACAAAGTCTAGTCAGATGTTTAGATATGCGCAAAATAGGCTTCAAGATATCAAAACTAGCCATCAATTCAATTCAACTCTAATGAATTCTGAGTGGAGACAATAAAAAAAGTTTTGAAATGTCAAGCTACTTTAAATGTTCAAAGAGGCAACAAGGAATATACCATAGTCATATAAAAACTAAATAATATAACTAGATTGCTATACCTTTCTCACTTAACAGTTAGGTTAAGTTAGTTTTTAACTGTGTTAAGTGTACCTCTCCTAGGTCACTTAACTTCTAGTTTAAAATAAGGGATTTAGTTAAAGTTTTAACTTAGTTTAGCTTAACTATTATTAATATGAAAGTGGCCTAGTTAAGTTAACCATGGTTAAAATTTAACAATATCCTAACTTAGCTGATAGTAACTTAAGTGTGAAAGCAGTTTTCATTATTTGCTCTATTTAATCTAACCTAACCGTTGGTAGGATTTGACCCTAACTAAAGAAAATTTACCATGCCTAATTGGCAAAAAATAATGGCATTGATGGAGGGTGTCTATTGTGTTGTTGACCTCATCATAGCCTCATATGTCCAGCCTCAGACTTAGACTTATAAAAGGTTTATTCAGAGTTGTACAGTTAGTGGAGATGGAGCGCTCGGAAGCATAATAAGGGACTGAAAGGCTGGAGGTCCTTGTTGATAATGAACATACTTTTAGTTATAGAATAGTTGGATAAGAGAATAGTTTAGAGGGCAACCCTCTGTTGGATCAGCAACTTGTTTATCTTAACATAAATCAAGTTCAGTCTCCCTTAAAAGATTTTGATGTTTTTCCTAACTAAACAAATTTTTTATTGACCCCTTTGCTATAAATATTTTGTTTTCCTCTTTCAATATATGTACCTGCGCTTCCCTCAATGGTACAAAGGTTGTGTAGTGCTTCTGAAAGATATCAAGTTATATGCATATTGCATCCGTTTTTGTGTTATATTATGGAATGGCATTGGGTGGTCTTAGAAATATTGTTCTAACTTATCACAGGTGCCTGCGTGTTAATGCCTTCCGACATCGCTATGATCCCCGCATATCTGCAGTATCCCGCTCTGCCTTTCAGATGTCGAGACTCTTGAGCAATGTCTCTTTGATTGTCCAGAGGTTCAGCTAGCATGGTCCTGACTGCAAGGTTTGTTTAACAGTGGACTGCCGATGCATCCTCTTGGCATCCTATCCCAACGCATGACCTCCAGCTAAACAGAGGGCATTCCATCTTAGTTCTGGTTGGCTCTTATCGTCGATATGGGAGCGTCGCAGACACCACATCTTCCAGGGCATTTATTCATCTGCACGCAGTGTTATTACGGTGGCCCAAAAAAAGATATTGACAGCCTGTGAGTGTTCCTCCCTTGAATCAGAAATGATGGAGCGCATTTGGATTCAGTATCTTCGAATTAATTCTTATTCTGAAGCAAGTACATTGTGCTCCAGACTCGTGCTCCTGTGGCATCTTTTTGTGCTTACACAGCTAGATGAAACATGTAAATTTTGTACTTTTTATCTGATTAATAAACTTTTTGGCTTTTGTCCTTCCAAAAAAAACAAAGTTAAATGAACACAATGTTTGGTAGAGAAATATTCCCCCCAAAAAAATTCTTATATTAGTAAAATGACATAGCAAACATAACACTCAGGTTTTTAACACAATAGACCTAAATGAACACAATAGACCTAAATGCTGATAGATTTTGTAGATTAGTGATAACTAGTTATGGTGCCCGGCGTTGCCGGGCTTTACTACAATTTGAAAGGATGATTGTTTGATTGTTGGCCGGAATAAAGAATGTGTCAATTTTTGTATTTGACATGATGCTAAAAAGGAACGAAGGTGTGAATGTGAGCGCGGATGTGAGGGGCATTATTGCATGTTTTGTGTTGATTTAATATACAATATAAAAGTCAAAGAGGATGCCTCTAGTGCTGAGGTCTTGACTATAGAGAACAATATTCTATTCATTGTCAATGGAAATTTCAATGGCAAGTGTATTTGTTACTGTACATATGTGTCTTGCCTTTTAGATTAATGATCAAGCTGTCAATGTACATTGTTGTTTGTATTTGATGCATTAGATTTTTCAATATGGTAAAATTGTGGAGATATGGTAGATTCTTATTATTAGCTAGGAATAGTTTGAGATGAGGCCTACAATAGTCTTATTTGTTGGATGAACTTAGATAAAAACATCAACTATGTAGCCCAAACCACTCTCTTTGTTGTTCTTTAGATTTTTTGCAATAGAGGATCAGAAACCATTCCCATTTTCTTACTAACATGAAGGAGACCTATTGCTCATCATAAGTACCTTGTTCATCTGAGTAATTAGGACCAATGTTCTAAATGTCTAAGATAATTTTGTGCTAGCACAAATATAAAATCACATGTCGGCAATATGCTTTGGTCAGTCATATTCATACATGTTGACCAATCTATATACATGTAATAATGGTAGACATGCACATGCATTGAGATATCCTATAATGTCCCAAAAGAGATGTCTAATAGAAAAAGGAAATCTAATGATTTCCAACTCATAAGATAATGAGCATCTCAAATTTTAACATTGTTTATAAGTTAATTTTAGGCATTTGTTTGGATTGGGTATATGATGCTAAACAAATTGAAACCAATTAACAACTTAAAGAACATGACAATCATATTGGTAATTTCTCTAAAAAGCATGACCAAAAGCCTGTTTTTTTCTTACACTGCATCAAATTATTGGATTTGCAAAGTTCACTAAGATTTGTAAATACAAACACCACAGACTTTATATGTGCAAAGTTGAGAGTTTGAGTTGCTTTGCTTTAGGGTCAATTGTATTGTATGCATTGCAATTGTATGTTACATTAATAATAGTAGTTTGATGGTTGGCAATGAGTGTATATGTACATCCATAGTTATTCAAGATTATGGATCTATTCTATAGATATTTCATGGCCGACATTAAACTTAAAAGTATTCAAAGTGAACTATTTGAATACTTAATCCAGAGTTTTTAAATATCGAAATACTCTCAGAATGAGCACAAAAGGTCCTGTATAGATATGAGAAACATGCTCACATGTGTGGCATGCATCTAGCAGAAAGATGTGCTCAAATGCCAATTCCGGCAGATATTTGCCTAAAATTTTAGATGTATACTCTTGTCCACAGTTGTATGTAAACTGATAAGGACTTAATCTGTAGATTCGATGAAGAATATGAGCTACTGCAGCCTAGGTAGACCATATACTGCTGAGTCAAATTAGAGTTTAGAAGTTAACATGAAAGAAAAAATTTAAATGTTGGAAACATAATGAAAGCTCCATGGAATTAATCTGATAAAGCATGGATGTAGGTTAATATATAGATGCAGGTCTATAATACACAGCTAGGGAACAAAGATGTCTGCAGCTGTTCAAACTTGCAGTTTTGATAGTAGTGGTGGTGATGTTTCAAGATGTTTGATGTTGCAACCACAACCATAATATCTAAAAACCTGGAAGCAATTACATAAAAGTCTTAGATTAGTTTAGAGATTCTTTGGTCCACAAATCCAATGAAGCAAAGTTCAACGTTGCAAAAACAACCTTTCCTATTTAATTTAAACCAATCAAGGTATAAAAAAGAGGTGTTCCTAGCAAACAAAATAAAAGTGTCCCTAGCAAACGAATTGAATGCTCCAAAAGCATTCCCATAAGTATGTTCCTGCTTAAATTTAACTTCTAGACCGAGATAATTATGCGAGAAAAGCTGGAAAATGTGACTCAATAATAGAGCATCCCCATCTACACATTTACAATACATTGCAGAGATCTAAGACTGTAATGGATTGCAACCATATTCACTTGCCTTGTTACATATCTACATTCCAGCTCCTTTTGCAAAGATTTAAGCGTCGAGCATATAGGAGAGATTATTAGTTGGATGAGGTCTTACTTGAGCCAAATCTGAAGATGGGACCAGCGTTAAGACATAGAAAACAAATCCATATGCATATTTGTATGAGGATCCCAATAGTGAAGGGGTAGAAACTCTTCCCAATGTTTAGATAATATGATAAGAGAATCATTAGTACAAAACTATAAGAACAATGAATACAACTTGACAATCTCAAGAATCACAACCTGAAGAATTACAATCAATACGACCTGATGTTGTTTCGTCCCCTACCATGGGCAGCTCTAGATATATCCGGTAATTCTGTTGCATGGAAAAAGACAATAAGATTTGCGATTTTGAGAGCCAGACAATAGAAGCTTTTAGAGATAAAGGCACACATGGGAGTTCCTGTCCTCAAGGACTCTCAAAACAAAAGTGGCTCCAAAGTAGTGACCTTACCTGCACGATTCTGGACCAGATAATCTTTAGTCTGGCTTATGCAAAACCATGGAACTCCTCTTGAAGATGGGGCGCTGGACAGTAACAGATAAAATAGAATACCTAGATTCGTTTAATGGATTCATCTAGTGCATGTGGCAGGTAGACAGATGTTGTCCATGCCAAAAGCTTCTCCAAGGTTTTGCGGGTTGACAATCTTCCCGGAAGCCATGCCATATACAATCCGTGATACTTCATCGTAATCATGAAGTATAACTATAATGTTCCAGCCAGAGATGCATCATAAGCTTGGCTCATAAAAAGGAAGTGCCAAAACCTAATAATAAAGCCATCACATCAAAGGGAGGAGAAAGAATAGAATAGAAGTATACCTTCCAATTATATTGGTTACATTGGTAAATGCCTCCAGAGAATGGATGTTGTGCCCATAACATGCCAAGGCAAGGCAGCAAGCATGGTATTCTAGGAAACCATTTCTTCATGATAAAAGTGAGAGTGCCAGCTTCAACCATCCCTGTTGGACAAAAACAAATTTATAGAGATAGACAACATTTAAGACAGCTAACGATAAGAAATGAGCTTGCAATCATCTTGAAATGCAATATTCATGGATCTGAAATGCAAGCACTCTTTCCAAAGATCAAGACTTCTACCAGATGGAATGTGGACTCTTACAATTGTCAATTGAGCATTTAATACAACCCTCATAATTCAAGCTAGCAACTCGATGCCTCCTACAATGACATGTTTAAGAGTAGTGATATTGATGACTGAATCTCATACCTAAGCGCCAACCTCAGAGTTTAATGCTTTTGATGCACCACCATATGCAACATCATTGCAAAATTTAATAGGGATAGAATAGAATAGAATAGTAAAAAGCAATTACCAATAGAGATGCTGAGAATAGATACGCTCTACAGCTGATCTTGCTTCCCTTACATAGCTATGTTTGAGCAACTGCCATTAAAGCCAGTAATATTCTGGATACCACTGGATACCACATCGCTAGCTCAACATAAAGATGGGCAAATCGAGTGCTAGTTCAGAGGACATAAATAACAGATAATTACAATATGGGCAAGACATTTCACCTCTTCATATAACTTGAAATGATTGCTGAAAAGTAAGCCACAATAGAGCACTGTGATAGCTAATCTGAAGCAAATAAAGCAGTTGAGTATCTGCAGAACATATAATCCACAACAATAATAAGTATTTGATTTTGGCATTTGGAGAAAAGAAAGAAGTTCTACTATAAGAAAAAATAAAAGGAGAAGGCTCTGCAATAGCGACGAACATGTTAATCAGTAACAAATATACCATGAAGTAACCCATTGCAAGAGAAGCTAAATATATTATTGTAAACTTCTTATTTGCAAGGACTGCAATCAGAAGCGAAATAGCATTGGCACAGCTGGAAAATGGAAAATCTAAAATATTTCCTGTACATAATTTTTGTCAGAATCAGAAGAAAAAAAGGGATGATTTTTTTTACCTGCCACCTTGTATTTATGCTGTTAGGATCGCCCAAAATCTGCCAAGTCTGACTCGTAAGGCATAGTGATGCTAATACATTCATAGAGGCCTAGGTTCTTTAATATTCTACTGGCGATAAAAATGATCAGATAAATCTACATATGAGCCTTAAAACACTCCAACATATGAGCCTTAAAACACTCCAACGATCTGGGCACGAACGATGACCCTATAACCCTATAACGAAGGTTCTAGCAAGAGCTACGATAAAAATTTTGAGGTCGTCCAAATGGCTATTCTAATTGATTGCAAGGGAATAAATTAAGAACCAAAGATCTGTCAAATATCTTACCATTATAAGACCTTTTGAGGTCCATGAGAAACAGAGCACGACAAAACCGAGAGGTCGTTTCAACAGGCAAACAAAACGACTTATACCCCAAGCTTTTGCTGTCCAAGATTGAGAGCTCGAGCTCATTCATGAGCTTCATGAAAACCTGAAATTCCTGAAGCTACGAATTCATAAAAAGACTATAAAAGTTTAAAACATCAGGAGCTGCGACCTCACCTTGCGGTCAATTGGACATATCTGGCCTCAGCCTGAAACTATCCCCATGCATGCAACCATCTTCCAGCACACAACAGGCGTCAGATACGATGCGAAGAGACGGGAAATTAACTTGCTCTCAGATCGAAATCAAGCAGATTGTTTATCACAATTTTTGGATAATCGGGAATTTTCTCCGGTTGCCAAATCCCACAAAACCTTAGGAAAATATCTTAAAAAAAATCCAAAAACATTTTCTTCCAAACCGGGAAATCCCAAATTAAAAAGATTGATAGTAGAAACAAAGAGAGCCGATCCAGAATTCCTTGCCAATATAAAGATATTTGTGTTTGCAAGCCTTATAGATAGGAGGAATTCCTTGCCAATATAAATATAATTCGTGTTTGCAAGCCTTCAAGGCTACGGTATTGTGCATGAAATGCAATAGATCATTAGATGCTTGTTTCAAGATGAGGGCTTTCAGGTAAAAATGCTTGTTTCAAGATGAGGGCTTTCAGATAAACTTCAGATGGATTGCTTTTAGCATTAACAAGCGTCTCATATCTTCTTATAAATTATAGAATTTTATAAGGCGCCTATCCTGGATTCGTGTTTGCAAACTTTCAAGGCTACGGTATTGTGCATGAAGTGCACTAGATCGTAGATGCTTGTTTCAAGATGAGGGCTTTCAGGTGCATCTTATATCTTCTTATAAATTATGAAACTTTAAGGCGCCTATCCTGGATTCTGTCCCTCTGACATAAGTTGTTCTTCGGAACGTAATCTTGAGCTTCAGCTAATACCAATTGGTGGCAGAGAAACCATTAACCAAGGGGCATACATGATAGACTCGTTGGTAATTTATCCTTCCAATAAAATCGAGATTTAGACAAATTTTCAATAACTGAATCGAAATTGACATACCATCAATATTCAGTAGTAGAAAGTTTTGCCAGAATAACAGCCAACAGTAGTATTGGCTTTTCTTAAATTCAAAAAGAGAACGAAATTAGAAGGTTAATAATGAAGCCTACATCTCTTCAGCATCTTCTTCATACTCCTCTTCTTCTTCTGCACTAGCATCTTGGTATTGTTGATATTCTGACACAAGGTCATTCATATTGCTTTCAGCCTCCGTGAACTCCATCTCATCCATACCTTCTCCTGTGTACCAATGCAGGAAAGCCTTTCTTCTGAACATAGCTGTAAACTGCTCACTCACTCTTCGGAACATCTCCTGAATAGATGTAGAGTTACCAATAAAAGTTGAAGCCATCCTCAATCCCTTTGGAGGTATATCACATACACTTGATTTCACATTGTTGGGAATCCACTCGACAAAAGTAAGATGAGTTCTTATTTTGCACATTGTTCATCTGTTCATCAACTTCCGTAGTGCTTATACTACGTCCTCGGAACATTGCTGAAGCAGTGAGATAGCGTCCATGCCTTGGGTCTGCAGCACACATCATGTTCTTTGCATCCCACATCTGCTGTGTGAGCTCAGGCACAGTGAGTGTGCGGTATTGCTGTGAACCACGAGATGTGAGTGGTGCAAAGCCAACCATAAAGAAATGCAAGCGAGGAAATGGAATCAAGTTCACAGCGAGCTTGCGTAAATCTGAGTTTAGCTGCCCAGGAAACCTGAGACAACAGGTAACTCCACTCATTGTGGCAGAAATTAAATGATTGAGATCACCAACTGCAAAACAGGTTACAAACAAGTAAGAAATATAAACCTCAACTTTAATGATATTAGAAACAAGCAGAAGCTTACATGTGGGTGTCGTCAATTTTAATGTCCTAAAACATATGTCATACAGTGCTTCATTGTCGAGAACCATGCACTCGTCTGCATTTTCAACAAGTTGATGCACAGAAAGGGTTGCATTGTATGGTTCTACAACTGTATCAGAAACCTTTGGAGAGGGGAAAACAGAGAATGTAAGCATCATCCTATCAGGGTACTCCTCACGGATCTTTGAAATCAAAAGGGTACCCATGCCAGAACCAGTGCCACCTCCCAAGGAGTGGCATACTTGAAACCCTGAAATGTAAGCCACATGTTAGAACATCAATAGTTTCATATGAAAGAGAGAACTTGATGAAACCAGCAACGGAAAATTCACCTTGAAGGCAATCACAGCTTTCGGCTTCTTTTCTGACGACATCCAGGACAGAATCAATAAGCTCGGCTCCTTCAGTATAATGGCCCTTGGCCCAGTTGTTTCCAGCACCAGATTGACCAAATACAAAGTTGTCAGGTCTGTAAATCTGACCAAACGCACCGGATCTTACACTATCCATCGTGCCAGGCTCCAAGTCCATGAGGACTGCCCTAGGCACATACCGGCCTCCGCTAGCTTCATTGTAATATACATTTATCCGCTCCAACTGAAGATGAGATTCTCCCAGGAATGTTCCAGTTGGATCAATACCATGCTCATCACATATAAACTCCCAAAACTTAGCACCAATCTGATTCCCGCATTGACCTCCTTGAATGTGCAAGATTTCCCTCATTGTCGAGGATTAGATTGAGGACCTATAATATAAGATCTTAAACCTCAGAAACAAAGCAAGATAAAAATGAGATATCTTCTTTCAAGCTAAAGCCGACTACCAAGAACGAAAAAGAAAAGAAAGCTTTACAGAGAGCAAAGAAAAAGAAAGAGAAATAGACAGAACAATGCCAACAAAGATTGAGCTCGTTTAAGAGATTAAAACCCACAAAGAAGAGAGTAGTAAGAAGGAAATGCAATGCCTGAGAGCATTAAACTTGAAAAAAAAGATAAAACTTGGAAAACGAAATAACTCCTAACAATGAGATGCGAAGAAACAGAAACTAAAGAAGCACCAGATCGGGATCAGCAAGAAAAGAACCTGCGGAAAAGAAGAGTATGCCGGAGCTGAGGAAGGCGGTGATGGGCGGGTCGATCCAAGAAAGAAACGGATAGCCTACATGCAACAGGTAGATATTTAAAAATAACACTGGCGATAAATTGGCGACCGGCTGCCTCTCTGCCTCCCGGTTGCTGTCGACGTGTCAGGTCAACGCCAGCATGGACTTAACGTGATCATTTTTACGGTGCCACGGCGGCACCGGCTCCATCACGTTGTGTGCAGTATGGCTAGATCATGGGTTATACATGGTCTTCACAAGAAAGCAAACAAAACAAAGAAAAAACGGAAAAAAAAAAAAGTGCCAAGGGACTCAGATCACCCGGCACTTAACAATGGCACGAAGAGACTGTAAAGGGTTGCATGAATCCATTCTTGTTAATGCTTAAACCTCGAGCCGATGTTGCATCTGTGGTGGACGTAAAAATTCATCTTATCTTATCTTATCTTATCTTATCTTTTGGGCGCGTCAGTCACGTGTCGGAGATATGATTCAAAACCGGTCGATAACTAGTAGTCCCTGGAGAACATCCCCTAAGTTTGATTTCGTCTTCTAGAAGCTTATGACCAAGTATGGATGTACTTGACTCACACCAGCTCCAGGAGCTGATGGATGGAAAGGAGTAAAATCCCGATTAATGTTATTTTTTTGTTAATGGTTAGCAAAAATTGAAGTTTGTGGGTTATAATGATGGTGCTAAACCTCTCTAAGGAACCATCCACATGCCTTGTTTTTGCTCTCCTCCTTATGAGTGAGAACTAATTAAACTGCTAGTAGTGGGAAGCCATTCTTGTCAATCATTAGCGAATGAAAGTTGGTATTGTGATGCTATTATACACCATTCCGAAAAACAATCCTCTAAAGGCCTCGTTGTTTTTCATATATTGCTTGTGGGTTGTAAACGTTGCCTTAGTAGTTTGTAGCATATAAGTTCATACAAGTATTTTTTAGGCAAAATATGTCTCTAACAATGGTTGGCCGCCAGGATTTGTTGCTTTGGAAATGTAAATTATGACTTTAGTGGGAGTATCACGATTTTATACTTCGTATCTTGCAGGTACGTTGATGCATCAAGGTGGTCACCAAATAAGATTTGTTAGTCTTTGTCATCTCTACTGCCTTGTCTTACTACAAAACACTGGGAACTGATGATGTATGCTACATTTAGTGGCACATCCTTGAGTAGATTGGCTTGAGTAGATGCCATGGTGGTTACATAAACTTATCTAGTAGATTTGGGGCTTGAAAGATAGAGTAAGCAAGTCTTTAGGAGTTTCAATATAAATGGTGTGGAGGGCTTTTCTATGTGTCATTATATCTCTTTTGCGACCTGGAGTAGTGGCAATTGTCCTCGAGACTCTATGTCTTCAAAGGGCGGGTGTTGAGTCGACATTGAACTCTATAGACAAAGATTCCTATGATCCATCTGAGGGTGATGCTAGACGAGTGAAACACACCTAGCCTATACTAAATAACTGCCATGGGGACAACAAGAAGTATTATTGACACGGCTGGCCAGCTAAATGCCTAATGGCTAGGGTTCGACATCGATGCGCTCCTCTCCCAAGCCGTATGTGATAGTCCATCATATCTCCATGGAGTTAAGGCCTTGGGCTATGAGACTACATCATACCATATAGATTGCCCCAATATACCTAGGGTGTCATCTAGCCTAATAGCCCTCCGATCTGGCATAATTGAGGAGAACCTCCACTATAACTATAAATGGTATTCACGTAGAGTTAGGCCGCAGATCACCAATTTTAGCCAAGATTCTCCTTACATGTTGAGACTTATCTCATATAATGCTCATACAGGTGATCTATTCCTCCATGGGAGATCCAAATTATATGTGGCCTTCGGTTGGATAGGCAAAGTACAATCACTTCTCGTGTGATCATGCTAGCTTTCTATCCCTAGAAGATATGGAGAGAGAATGCAGTACAATGTAATGCAAATATAATAATAATAATAATAATAATAATAATAATAATAATAATAATAATAATAATAATAATATAATAATGATATTAATCAAGCCATTTTTAGGCCCCCAGGCCTCTATGGCATAATACATCAAAATAAGTCACTTATCTCAAAGCGCCATCTGTGTATCAAAGTCAGACATTAAATTAAATAACTCCATGATATCGCCTCTTTCAGACCAAACATCTCTAATATACGAGCTTAAGACTTGCGCAGGTAGTCTCCAAAGCTCACTCAAGGTAGCTGCATGGATAACATGGCTGGCCCTAACATGCTCATAAGAAGCACATTCTAGAAAGGTATGTTGCTCAGTTTCAACCACTGGATCTAAACAACCCAAGCAATATCTCTCGTGGCGAGGTGTAATGGCCCACCGTCCTGTTTCTATATGCAAGGCATGAGATGACAGTCTTAACTGAGAAATCAACGTACGATTTTTCCTGCTTACATATGATAGCAAATAAGGTTGTTCTTCATAAGCGTCCAGCCCATTTATTTCTTCCATATAAAATCGTTTCTTCACATCTTCTTCAGGATCAAGTCTCCACAACTTATCCAACACCCTGATCTTCACGTGCTCATAAACTTCTTTATAGTTCCGTGACATCGGCCATGTATCTGAGTTAAGCCACCTTGCGCACCATCTTCTGACCTCGCAATACCATCCCTTGTCCCTAGATTGCTCAAGAGCAACACGGGGAATTCTATCATCATCCAAAGACAGAACCCTATTCACATATGTGATGGTTCTACACAGTGCTTCAACTTCAAGTGGAAGAAAACCAACGCCGATAACAAAGATACTATATGGAGTTTGAGGTTTAGCTCCCAATTCACTAAGCAAAAACCTCTTTTGTACCTTTTCAATTTCACTCCAGCATTTCTGCGAGAGTCCTGGTCCCCAAACCGGGCTCCCATACAAGACTACTGACTTAACCTGCACTCCAAAGAGTAGCCTTTGTAATTTCCAATACTCAAAGTTATTCAGTTTACATTGATGCAACATACTATAAAAAGCACGCATCCCCCCTGAAGCACGTTTCTGAGCCGCAATGTCCACTTATAGTTGTTGCTTACCTCAATTCCCAAATATTTATAGGTACTTACTTTTTCCAAAGCAAATCCTCCTATAGTAAATATTGTTCCTCCAAAAACCATAACCTTTGATTTGCCTGGATTAACCTGCATCTCTTTTTCTAAACAAAACGCACTTAAGACATCAAGATGTCTTTGAAGTGCACTGGAGTTTTTTGAAATAAGCACAATGTCATCAGCAAATAGCAAAATCTGTAATACATACCTACCAAGCTGAGCACCCATACCACAAAGTCTCTCCATCCAATTTTGCTAACTCATCAATAAAGAGCCCAAATAATGTAGGTGAGCACGGACAACCTTGTTTCACCCCTATCGTGTTCTCCAACTTCTCATGACCTGCAAAGGGGAAAGAAAGCTCAACTAATACCTTTTTGTAAAGACAAGCAACTGCTTGTCTATGTTCACCTGGAATCTGTAACCATTCCAGCCTCTCAACCAAATCTGCTCGTTTAACACGATCAAATGCCTTTGTGAGGTCTATGAATGCCAAGAATCTTTTGTTACCTTGGCCCTTCCCCCCCTCTGTTATAACTCTTAGTATGACAAGGTGATCAAGCGTAGAATGTTCTTTCCTGAAACCTGCTTGCCCAGCAGCCTGCATATCTTTTTCATCTGCCCAAGTGGAAATCTTATGTTCAAGCATAGCGGCAAACAACTTAGCAAATACATTGCTAACTAGAATAGTCCTGTAATTTCGCACATCATCCTGATTGCCACCCTTATGGATCAGTACCACCCTATTCAAACACCAAGCATCTGGAAAAGATCCTCTTTGAAGAGCATCATTACACAATTGGGCTAAAAGACCGTGAAGATGTCGTCCTCCCCACTTTACTAACTCAATGTACATACCCAAAGAGTCACAGGTGCGTCCATTATCCATTTTCTTGAGTGCTAAGCTCACTTATTCTGTTGTGAATAATGGCAGAGCAACACTATGATAATAGAAGCTGTTTTGACCGTCCGCACAATATAATTCAGATATTAGGGATAAAAGGTCATCTCTTTTTAAATCCCCTATCACAGTTTTCTTTTTGACACGTCCCCAAGACCTCTTAGGCTCAACTTCCACTTCATCCATTAGTCTCTCTTGATGCCTCCTCAACCAAGCACGCTTTTTTCTTCTTGTTACTGCTCTGTAAAACCTTTGATTATGTACAGTATGTGACTGCATATATGCTTTTTTAGCTGCTAGACATTCATGATCAAACCATTTCGAGACACGCCTTTTTGACTTGTGAGATGTACACCCAAAGATCGCTCTTCCTACATCCAAAATCGTTTCTGTCAATAACTGGCTTTTCTCCTCGATAGATCTAGATAACTGCAGGCTGGTAATTTTGTCAGTCAATTCTGCCTTATACTTTTCTGCCACTTTAAAATTGAGCTTCAACCTGGAGAGACGGCATTCCATAAGTGCTCGGCTAGGAAGCTTTGCATTCATGCAAAATAATAGTGGCATATGATCGGAATCTGGCATCTTCATCAAAACCTGGAAATGTGAGATATATCTCAATGCTGCAGGCTCACACATCATCAAATCTACAACACTGCTCCCTTTCGGTTGGGCACATGTATAACAACCATATCCTGGGTATCTAGTCAATCCGTTAAGAATGATAAGATTAAAGGATTCACAAAATGAAAGCACATGCTTACCCATTTTGTTCATACCGTAGTCATCAGATTTTCGAGGCCAACACGATTGATCATCCAAGCATTCTTTTAACCACAGAGGACTACCTTCTCCTGATAATAGGATAGCTTGCTGATTTGCGATCCTTCCATTCAAATCCCCAACCACAAAAACATCACCTTGATGCCTAAAAGAAGCCACCTCTGATGCCAAATGTACAAAAGGATCATCCACAATCAATCCATTGTTATTATATATTGGTGATGGAACAGGTTCCAACGGCGCCTAATAAACTATGGCCAGATATGCCACGGATTCACCTGTACATATTTTCAACCAAATATATTGTGCAAAAGGATCCTTACTTGCTAATGTAACAGAACGTGGGAATTTCTTCTTAATATAACATGCAATTCCCCCCAACCTCTCCTACTGTTGCCTTGAAAATTCCAAGCTGAATCCAACAAACAAAATCCTGGAATCTCCAGAACTCTATTCGTCTCGTGCTCCCAAGTTTCTGTAAATGCCAGTATATCATGCTCTTGAAACATAGGCAGATTGCGAATGATTAGAGTCTCATTTAGACCATGAGCATTCCAAACTAGAAACTGAAGGGCCTCATTTCCCTATGCACGATTTTTTATCACCAATTTGTTATTGACAATGTAAGCTTGCTTACTTTCCTCCTTCAGTTTTCGTACCTCTTCAAGAAGTTGCTTGCGTTCCTTCTGTTGTTGCACTGTCAAATCGTCATTCAACCATATTTTATGTCCTTTCAAATGGCTCCTATGTCGCACTACTCGTGCTCTTGCATCTATGCTGGCAAATTTTACCAGAATAGGACGCTTCCTTCCCTCAATCTATTTACCAATTCTTCTACTGTAGACGAATCCAGGAGTTGCCAAATGCATAGTGGATTGGAAGAAGGCTTCAGCTACATCATGTGTGTTATCTCCTTCTTCTTCTTGAATTCCAACTATCAGCAGATTCTTTGCCCTTTGAGCCCTATCCTCATGCTCTGATAACCTTTCTTGTTCTTGAGCAAATAGAGAAGAAACTTGAGTTTCAATACTGCTTGTGATCTGGTAAACTAATTCTTCTATTTTTGGTGGATCTGGGTTCTGAATGTCTTGTATCTCTCTAAAGGATTCCTTCAAATCTTCAAGGGTCTGTCTCAAGGTTTTAATTTCTTCTTTTGCTTCCCAGATTTCCTCCCTTGCTTCTCGAAGATCAGTTCTGGAAGCCTTCAGATCGATATCCAACTGTTTTACTAGCAGATCATGGGCTCAGATACCACAATAGTACCGCAAATTAGCTACATACATGCAATAATTATTGAGGCAAGTTATTCAAAAGGTTTTCCAACTTGTTTGTAATGACCAGTAAGTTTAAATTACGCCATTATTACCCAAGAATTATAATGCGAAATATTTGTGCAAATATTGGGGGAGCGGCGGGAGCGGCGCCGCTTTTCCTGTTTCTTGTACACTGCTTTCCTTCCCCTGTTCGAGCGACCATATGACATGCAGATTGAGTTTTTCCTCTTCGAGTTTTCCCTCTGTTCGAGTTTTACCTGTTCCGACATGCAGATCAAGTTTTTCTGATCGAGTTTTCCATGTTCGAGCGCCCATGCGACATGCATATCTTCAGCCCATGCGCCCACACAGAGCTCAATCTGCTTTTCAGCCCATGCGCCCATACAGAGCTCAATACTGCTATTTTTTACATGAATCAGGTGGGTTTTTAATGTTTTTGCTTCCTCTGTACAAGCTGGCGTCCATACATATCTCAATACTGCTGTTCTTTACATGAATTAGGTAGATTTTTGATGTTTTTGCTTCCTCTTTACAAGATGGCACCCTATAATGACTCAATAATATTATTTTTTACATGAATCGTAGGTTTTGATGTTTTTGCTTCCCTCGTACAACATGGAGATCTGTAATAGCTAATGATCGGGCCGTGACGTACTTTTTTAATGGGGCCCCTTTTTCACACAATGCAGCTGCTTCTTGATCTTGGAAGATCACACAAACCAACCATCTTTTTGAAGATTTAACAAAGAAATCTCATCTGACAAGCTTCCATTCACGCAAAGAATCTGCCGGATCAAAGCAAGGGAGTGGAAATTTAAAACTACTGGTCATTACGTCCTGTAATTGCCGTGATTCGGGCCATTCTCGCTTTTGTAAAAGGGCTCCGTGGGCGCCACCCGCCGAATCGCGCCCGGCCGAAGTCCCCGCGGAGCCCTCTTTACGGTCGCGAATGTTCCTCCTCACGGCAATTAGCTAGTACTAAAAGATGAAAGCAATGGCATGCATCGGCCTGCTCTTCCTTGCGTAGCATGAAAAATGGTGACTGGAACAGGAAGGTAACAAAGAGCTTAGCTTCAGGCATATTCTGGTTGCAAGATTTTAGTATTTTTTACAAAAGGGCAACCGCAGACAAAGATCGTTGGAACCCGCAGATCAAACTTGTGTCTTTGGTGTGGTTTCTTTGCTTTTGTTTTCTGTGATGGGGATTTGCGGGGAGGTAATACCAATACCCGGAGAAGCTTCGTCTCCTATGCTAGATCGGCTTAAATGATTAATATATTTTGTTGCAGGGGTTATGCTTCATTTTGTGGGTTTAGATCCCACACTCGCAATTATGCTCTTCTATAGCAGGCTTAAACTATGGTTAGCAATAAACAAGGTGCTGCGCATGGAGGGTTGCCCTTCGGGGCCCGAGAGTGTGTTTTTTTCATATTTTTAGTTGTTTAGTTTTTTGTTGGGGGCTTATTAATGGTTTGAAAGGGGTTCGCTTTGTTCCATATTGTTTTGTTTTTGTTTTTAGATTGCAGATTCGAGAAGAGATCCAAACTTCAATGTGTAAATGGAATGGATTTGAGGTAATCATGTTATGGATAGAAGATAGATAGAGAATAGAGAGAGAGCGAAGAGACAAATAGAGTAGGATAGAGTGAGAATAGACAAACATGCATGCATGCAAAGCATTGCATGCATAACAAGGAAGAAAGGAAGGAAGGGAGGGAGGGAGGGAGGGGAGGAAGGAAGGAAGGATTTTTAATATCCACAAAGAGTGACGAGCAAAAAGAAAGAGATAGAATAGGATAATGAGAGCATAAAGAAAGTATAGAAAGAGAATAGATAGAAAATAAAGAGGACAAATAATATAATGAATAGAGAAAGAATAGAATAGGGACAGAGTAGGAAAGGGAGATTAGGGAGAGATTAGAAAGGGAAGAGACAGAGAGAGGATTGAGAGAGAAGAGATAGAAATAGAATGATAGAATAGAATAGAATAGAATAGAATAGAATAGAATAGAATAGAATAGAATAGAATAGAATAGAATAGAATAGAATAGAATAGATTTTTAATCGTCCACGGAGACCGACCTATGGGACCCAAACAAAAAGAGAGCAGCAAGCATATTACTGTCAGGATTAAAAAAACCCCACCCCGAAGGGTTTTTGAGGGAAAAACCTTAGTAGTAATAAGTACGCTGGCACGCTGTACAATTGTACATGACAGTTCAATACTGTCCCGGAGGATACAACTGAGTCCGTGCATCCATAACCTCCTAGAGGTATGACCCCAACAAACCCACTAAAACCGTATTCAATAACTCATGCAACGGTTGGTCAGGCACTAGTAATCGAACACACTGCTCTCGGATATAGGCAGATCTAGAGGGCATGACATTCATCCTCAATGGCACCCTAGTGGCAACACTGGCAAAGCCTTTCCTCCCGTGCTTCCCGGGCCCAACGTCCTGTCTCAATGCGGACACGATGTGCACCCGTGCGAATGGAAGCTATAAGTCTACGCTTCTTCATGGGCAAATGGGTGTACAAGTACTGGTGTGGGCCTCTCGTGAGCCTAGGATTGACTTGCTGCTGATAGTGTGCCAGCTTAACGTGCGTCAGAGCATCTGCATCCCAGAGCTTGCGAAGGAAAGTAACATCTAGGTACAGCGTAAGTGCCTTGTGATTTTTCTTTGTCCGTACATGTACGCATCTGTTTGTTGTACACCCCAGCATGAGAACCACTGAGCTTGTTTGTCCTTCCAGTAGGCTTTTAGGCGTTGGGGACCCATCGCCATGGCCAAAGCAAGGTTGGGCAAACGTGTATCACCCATAGCGACCACCTTCTGGAAGTAAATGATATGGCGTTCCAATGCAGCCCGTTGAAGGGGTAGAAAACCTATCTTTTGGAGTAGGATCTGGTATGGAACTGTGGATTTTACCCCAAGGGCTCGTGCCAAGAAGGCTTTTTGCACCTACTCGAGGTCATTCCAGGTGTTGAAGGATATCATCGGACCCCATACTTCTGCCGCATACAAGAGGACCGGCTCGACTAAGGCCCTAAACAAGTGTGACTGGTGGCCCCAGGCATACGACTCTGCTTTATGGCTATTGTTCTGCATGGCATATAGTGCTTTTCAACCTGTCGTGATCCGATGGCCGCATCCCAGTGGGTGGTAGCAAAGAACTCGATCCCCAAGTACTTGTAGGTCTTTGCCTTGCAGTTTTGAAACCTTCATATCCAGGACACAACAAATTGACACTGTGAGGCACCTTTGGATCAATTTTAAATCTTTATTGTTATATTTCTTCATGCATGCCCTGTCATATTGGGCAATGCCATTCCAGAATTTGATATATACCAGGAACATCTAAACATCATAGTTCAAACATATCTGTTCTTGCAAATGATCATGGAGGAGCTACTCGTCTGTGTTTTGTCGCTATCATAGAAGGCAAACATCTGTACATAGGATCGAAATACCATCTTAAACTTGCATGCTATCTTATATCTTCGAATATTAGCTGAGCAGCATCTCCCATGATGCTTGACATGGATGGAATGATCTTGTGCAGGTAGAACATAGGTAGTCAAATAGGATTTTTGTTCTTGTGCACTATGTCTCCAAAGTACTATGCAAGAAAATAAGAAATACACTCCTCCCAACTATTCTAGCTGTGACACTCCCTGAACATATACGACCCTCGGCCGTATACATACGGGGACTTTCCCCTCCCATGGCGACCAACTCGCCATGAGCAGGGCCCTCCGTCTATTTCGGGCCACCTGTAATATGATGCCCGAAAGAAGGACACGAAGGGGTCATTCGGCCCACGCCTTCAATGGGGCTCCTACGTCGCGGAAGCGTGAATACAAGGGTTAGCACACAACATAAATCACATATAAATAACCACCACGAAGGGTGGCACATTCATCCAAATACCAACGGCAGAGAATATGCATCTAAACCTACGAAAACACCCCAAACCCATGGTTCTACCCCGGTTCAGACTCCAGTGAGGATCGACTGACGGCTAGGCCTCAAGAGATCAGCAGACCGAATCTTGACATGGCGTTGGCTGGCATAGAACATTGGCTAGGGTTGTCCACTCCATCCGCCCCTCCTGTGCACACTTTGCAGATGGGTCAACTCATGCTATGGCGTCGCTATAGCCTTCCGGAGACGCAGGCTCGAGGCATCACCCTGCTGAGCCTACTCCGGGGTTCATGAAGTCCCGGTCCGATGAGGCAGGTCAGGGAAGCGTCCCCTTCCAGAATCACAGTGGCTCCATGGGCGAGCTAGAGAATACGTGCCGCATCAGCGACCCCGAGATCCGCATCCCGACTTACTCGCCCTAAATCTACTCAAAGTGCAAGGTGCCCCATCACGGGTCACACCTCTACACCTGTGGAGTGTCGGACCCATATTCGCCCTCTACGGACGGCTATCAGGCCTAGCTCACTATAGGAGTCTCAGGAGCCTTTTATGTTCGTGCAAGACCCCACCAACCACTTCACCACTGTGTTCCTTATCTGGTGCTAAGCCAATCCATAGCATCTATGACCCGGTGGGCTCTTGTGCACAGGCCGCATTTAACGGGATAATATAGGGCTCTATCTAGGAGCATACTACAATAAATGGGCTCAGAGGTCACTACCCCCTAACTCCCCCATTTCCAGAGTAATATTCGACAAAGAACCATCAATCCATCTTTTACGAGCAAAACCAGAATCAGAATATAAAGAGAACTTACCTTTACAATCAAGGGTTAGTTCCTACGAGTAAACACAGAGAGAACAAACCAACAACCCAAACAGGTGCCCAAAAGGGGCGCTATCCTAGAATTCACAACTACACTAGCCACCCACCTGTGTTTCTGCTGGACCCGTTGTCATTGGGGATTTCCATCTTCTTGGTCTTGGTGTTCACTTTTGTAAGAAGGTTGGCGCCCAACTGCTCAAGGTGGCTTTCAGCTCGGGTCACAAGGGTGGCGCCCACCGCTCAAGGTGAGTTGTGGTTGATATGGGGGTGGTGATCCACCTTGTTGATCCCAATTAGCATTACCATGGTAGCCAACCGAGGGTGGCCACGTGGCGCCTTCCCAAACCATAATTAATTGAATTATGGCTTTTAAATATTAGTTCCTTAGTTATAGGTTATTATCCTTAATAATTAAATTAGCATAGCTAATTTAATCCCTTTTAAGTCAACCCCCTAGGTTCCCATACCCCATGGTGGCGTATGTATACTCGGTGACGTGTCAACATAGTTATACCTATACCGTATAAATACTTGGAACGTCACATTCTCCCCTCCTTAAAAATAATGTTGTCCTCAGCATTGGGGTTAGATACAAATATAATAAATGACACTTTGAAGGAAGGGAATTCCTTATTTCAGAAGGTAATATATTAAAACTTTCAAGTTTACAACAGTTTAAGCACCAAAGTGCAGTTCACATACTTATCATAATTAAAAAGTGCAAGGATCAAAGTCCAAGATGTACATGAGTGGAACAAGAGACAGAACATGAGATAACATAAAGCAAAGAAATCGGGGCGTCAGCAAGTCTTTAACATGGACAGGTCACGTACTGCTCACTGGCCTGCACATGTTAATATATCAGTTCGTAGAGATAAAATAATTAGGTTGTGGTTGAAGGGTCCACCCCCTATAAGAAATAAAAGAAAATTTATCTATAAGGAACCTATCATGCCTATGGTTCATGCTTTACAAGCAGTTCGCGGTCGTGTCTACATTGACAGCACACCACGTCCTAAGGAACACGAAGGTGATCCCATCATCGGTTGTTAACTACGATGCATCTACCCCTCTACTGATTCTCGGCGAATCAAGTCTTCAAGCTTACCGCCGGGAGCGGGGTTGATAGCATCGTTGATGGTGCGGCCTTGAGATTCCCGCATAAAATCTGGATAGTGCTTCTCAAGGTCTGTTTCCATCACCCATGTAGCATCCTCCACTGGCAAGTGTTTCCACTTGACCAAGTATTGCAATTTTTGGGTCCTCCGGGTCTGTTTATAAGCCCGATCAAGGAGAGCTTCAGGCACTATCTCCAGCTGCTCCTCTGTCATTTCGAGGAGGGTTGGGGTTTCCAAAACCTCCTCTGGATCAGGGGTGTGTTGTTTCAGAAGACTCACATGAAAGACCTTGTGGATCTTCAAGCGGGGCGGCAGATCCAAGCGATATGCCTGTTCTCCAATACGCTCAGTAATTTTGAAGGGTCCCGCCCATCTGGGTGCCAATTTCTTGCAGTTACCAATTTTAAGCTTGGCTTGTTTCACTTTGATCTTAAGCCAAACTGATTCGCCCACTTGGAAGACTCGTGGGGTTCTGTGTTTATCCGCTACACTTTTCTGACGACTGCGTGCAGCCAACAAGTAACCACGAACTTCTTCAACCAAGGCTTGCATTTCCAAAAGGAGCTGTTGAGAGACCTCCACTTTAGAAACAGGGTTATGCCAGGTGTCTGGAGTAAGGCATTGATAACCATAGTTTATCATGAAAGGAGACATTCTGGAAGACTCCTGTTTCATACTGTTAATAGGCAAACTCAACCAGATAAATATAGTCAGCCCATTGGGATTGCTTACTCCACACATAACTTTGTAGCATATCCTCTATAATAATGATTGGTGCGTTCGCCCGACCATCCGTCGGGGAGGATGATAAGTCTGTACTCATAGCAAGCTTGGTCTCGATGGTGGTGAAGAAATCTTTCCAGAAGGCACTTACAAATTTGGGATCCCGGTCAGATACAATAACCCGTGGCATTCCGTGCAACCTGAAGATCTCCTTTGCAAAAAGCAAGGCGGTGTCAAAGGCGGTGTCGGTGGTACGGCATGGCAAGAAATGAGCCATTTTCGACAATTTGTCGACGACCACCATTAGTGCATCATATCCCCGGAGAGTTCGTGGAAGACCGACAATAAAGTCCATGGTTATGACTTCCCATTTTGCGTTGGGCACATCCGTAGGTCAGTAATTCTCACGGAACTCTTAATTGCTCGCCTTTGGTTTGTTTGACACACTTGACACTGCTTAATATATCTAGCAATATCCTTCTTCATCGAAGGCCAAAAATAACTAGAGCGGATCTTAAAATAGGTCTTCATAAACCCGGCATGTCCTGCTATAGGGCTGGTGTGTGTATCATGGATACGCACTCCGGAAGTATGAGGTACACACAACTTATCCTTGTGATACAACAAATTGCCCTCTTTCTTATATGAACGGAAAGTTTCGCGTTCTTTATCTGTGCGTGCCTCCTTATTCAGACTACTCCAAATTTCACAGAACTCCGGATCCGTGGCCATGGTCTGTTCTATCTGTTTCCCAAACTCACTTGTGAGTGTCGAAATTGCATTACAATGGGTTCGGGTTACCAAGGGATGGCGTGATAATGCATCCGCAACCACATTGTTCTTTCCAGGCTTATACATGATCTCAAAATCATACTCTTCAAGAAATTCCATCCATCTCCTCTGACGGAGGTTGAGATTGGGTTGGGTGGATAGATAACGGAGACTTTGGTGATCCGTGTCCAACTGGAATCTTCTACCAAGGAGGTAGTGTCTCCATATTCGCAAGCAAGGAACAACAACGACTAACAATTCCCCGATCATGGGTAGGATCGTTGTGGTCTCATTCATTTTCTTTGAATCATAAGCAATAACCCTCCCCTCCTGCATTAGGACCCCACCAGTGGCAATTTTACTGGCATCTGTGGCCACTAGTTTATCCTTGTCAGGATCGGGCAACGTGAGAACGGGTGCTGACGTTAAGGCATCTTTAAGCTGCTGGAAACTTCCTTGAACCTTAGTCTTCCAGTGCTCCATCCAATCCTTCACCTTCTCATGCTTGGTAAGATTGGTAAGAGGGGCTGCAATCCTTGCAAAATCCTTTACAAATTTTCGGTAGTATCCTGCTAATCCCAAGAAACTTTGGACTTGGAGACATTTCTGGAATAGGCCATTCTCTTACTGACCTCTATCTTTTTCTGGGATCAGTAGCAATTCCCTCCATTTGAAATAATATGGCCCAAATAATCAACCTTTGGAGTGGCAAACTTGCACTTAGAGAACTTGCAAAAAGCTGATGACGTCTTAACTTTTGTAGAGCCAATTTAAGATGTTTCTCATGCTCCTCTAGAGTCTTACTGTAGATGAGAATGTCGTCAAAGAAAATGACAACAAAATAATATAGGTATTGTCGGAAAACATCATTCATTAACCGCATAAACGTTGCGGGGGCATTAATCAATCCGAAAGGCATAACGGTAAACTCATAATGCCCATATCTAGTGCGAAAAGCAGATTTATGAATGTCCTCCTCTTTAATCCTTATCTGATGATATCCGGAGCGAAGATCAATCTTCGAAAAATACTTGGCCCCTTGCAACTGATCCATTAGATCATCTGCCCTCGGCAAAGCATAGCGATTCTTGATGGTATGCTTGTTGAGTTGCCGATAATCAATACACATTCTCAAGGAGCCGTCCTTTTTCTTCACGAAGAGAATAGGGGCGCCAAAGGGCGAAACACTAGGTCGAATAAAACCTAGGTTTAGTAACTCCCGAAGTTGCTTCTTAAGCTCGCCACCGGGGACTCATACTGCAGGGGGCCCACGGTAGGCTTAGTACCCGGCTCTAGAGCGATCTCACATTCTACCGAAAGGAGGAAGCTTCAATCTGATCCGGGAAAAGATCGCGAAATTGTCCGGAGAAGGTTAGCGATCCTCCCAAGAAGGTGTCAATTACTTGCTTCTCGCTTAACGCGTCGACTCAATGGAAGCAAGTCCGATAACGCAGAAGCTTTTGCTTGCTTATAGCTTTATCTAACCGGCCGGATGGACATAGACTCGCATGATAGGGTTGAATGGTTCACCTTTGATGGTTACGCGGGCTCCATTGGGTTTAGCGTTGAAGGTAACTCTCTCTTCGCATGATCTATGTTGGCTTTTGCGCATGCCAAGAACTCCATTCCAACAATGAGGTCGTGATTTGCCAATATCCATTAACTTCGGCACCCATAGCAACCGGGTCGTCACGGCGGCTGCATCTTAAGATTGATGCGGCGACCATGAGTATGTCGACCTTACCAGCGGCTAAAGTGATGCGGCCCTCGATCGTGACCTCGGGGTTTCGGTTTGTGGGACTGGGCCATTCTAGGAGAAGCAAAATTATGGGTACTTCCCGTGTCCATAAGAATTACGAAAGGCTTACTGTCTACTTGGCCTATGGTGGAAATGACAGCAGGCTGACTTTCAGCATTGCCAGTTTCTATAGCTGCAAGGATATGAGACGCACCGTGAATGTACTCGGGAGCGTCCTCTTCAGCAGGTAATGTTGACTCAATATCGTCCCAATCGAGGTCGGCCATGGCCAGCTGGGCAGTCTGGGTAACATACGGACAATTCTGCATGAAGTGTCCAGGCCTCATACACCTGTAGCAAGCCTTATCTCGGCGAAGCTGTTCTCTGGCCTCTTTAGGAATGGACTGTAAGAGGTTTCGAACTTCCTTACCAGCATTGCTCTGCTTATCTGGCGTGCTAAAAGCGACTTTCTTCTCCTGGCGACCGTAAGAGTTCTGCTGAGAGGGCCCCGGACTTGGAGAGCGGGGTTTGTACGGTGTGGACGGCCGTGGCTGTGAGTAAGTGGCAGGACGCGGATACTGATTCTTTGGTGTGTCCTCCTCGAGGCTCAATGCTTTAGCCTCGGCCTCTGCAACTGATTTCGGGTCTATGGCCTTAACCATCCGTTTGATTGAGGGTGCCAATCCCTCAATATAACCTTCCACTGCCCTTTTCTCATTCATACCGGGTACATACAGCCTTAGGCGCATAAACTCATCCATGTAATCCTGTACGGACATACTCTTCTGCTCCAACATGTAGAAAGTTTGGATCTGTTGGCATTTGTGTGCACGGGGCACATAATGCGACTTGAAGGCCTTGGCAAACTTTCTGAATTTGCATCTACTCCTGTCCAGATGTTTGGCTCTGGCATAGCCCTTCCACCAAATACGGGCAGCTCCGGTAAGGTTTGTGGTGGCAACCTTTCCGGTATCCTTTTCTGTCATGCCATAAGACTTTCCGAACTCCTTCATTTCGTCCAACCAGGATTCGGCATTCAATCCACCTCTAGATTTCCCATCAAACTGGGCCAATTTTCTATTTTTCCATATGCTAGTTATAGCCGTATCAACGGTCTTGCGATATTCCTTATCTAGGCTTTGTATGGTCGCCCGGATGATGCAGATGATTCATTTGACACCGATTTTTGAGGGAGGTGGTGTTGTCTCTATAGGACTCCGTCGGCGTTTGAAAGTGGGGCCTCTTTCGCGCAGGTAGAGGGCTGGTTCTTGGTGGGGACGGTTGTTGTGTAGGTGGACTAGGCGGCAATGGAGGTAACCCCCCAAGGCCCTCCTCTTGTACATGCTTTGTGGTGGGTTAGCATGCACGACATAGGCTTGTAATTTAGCTGGTCTTTCTTTTCATCGGCAATCAATTCTTGTTGGTGTTAACCGACTTGCATTTGAGGGTCGCTAAGCGCCAAGGCGGCGCGTGCAAACTGATCTATATTAAACATAAGATAATATAAGAAAAATTACGGTGACAATAAGTGTCATACAAGATCATTTTAGGTCGTGGGTCGAGAAACAAAGTGAACACGCAAAATCCACGGAAGATTTTAATTACAAGTGAAGTAGCGGTTACATGAAGAGCTTGATACTGAAAGTAATTATGACTTATAGTTATATAGTACATACATGGACCTGATACAGGCCATTTCCCTAGTCATAGTGAAGCATAGGAACATACAAAACTGGAAGATGCGGCTTAAGGGTTTGCATAGGGATACATGATCATTGAATTGCGACACTCTCTCACGCCGACTCGACGAGCTTGTAACGCGTGCCCAAGCCCGAATGATAACGGGTTGATAATCCCAAGTGGGGCTAATAATGAGAAGGTTGAAAAGCCTTCAGTAGCGTAGAAGATTTGCCAGAGGTGGTCATTGGCATCTTTAAAAGCCTCATGTGGGGTCATATTCCAATAATCCCAAGTGCGACAAAGGGTCCATTTCGGATCGTCGTAAGCGCGTTCTCGAAGGAGGGTAATTATCTCCATCCCCTTGTCGGGATCATAAGGTTCTTCCGGCACCGCAAGTTCCGTTATCTCCTCATCAATTTCCCGTTCCGGATACTCATTGTACCTTTCCCCATAGTCCTGTTGGGAGGTCCTGGTCATCTCTCACTATCGGGATGTTATCCTCTCCCTCATTACTCCTTGTTTCAAAAGGGGCGGAATGAGTATGTAATACTAACAATTCAGGAGGCTTAATGACTTCGTCATGGAAGAGACTTATTCAAAAATTGTATTGGCATTATGTATTGGATTGATACAATAAAGAGTAATCACATCACGAGTGGTAACCATAGTTTAAACAACAGTGATTTCAAAGGCAAAATACATAACACAATAATCTAGGAGCTGGATCCCTAAATCTTCATCCATTGGTTGAGGAAGTGGGCCGATAACGCATCGAGTGGCAGGGCTGCAGAGAGGGCTGCATCGAGCTGCCTCGGGTGGTAAACAAGTAGCCGCCGAGGTGCCGCCACAAGGAGGCGCATGCTAGTGCAGCCCGCCATGTCCCCCAATTTGCTATAGCCAAATCTCTACGGACCAGAATAATAGTGGTGACGTGATAATCAATCTTCTTATGGCCCGTTGAAGTGGTATGGCTCGGGGCCACACCAAACTTGAAGAAGGCCCTAAATTCTTGGAAAAAACACACCTCTCCTTGGCTAAAGTTGAGAGAAAGAATCGGGCCATATGGTTGCCCATTGCCTTAACCTGAGTGGCGATTGGAGGTCTCGCTTCCTTGTCCAAATTAGTGGGGCTTCTCCTCCTCTTCTTCTTCCCTCTCATCCCTAAGGCTGACCTTGGTGTCCCAAAGGTCTTCCTCGTCTTCATCCCCCTCTCCCATAGTGATTTGCAAAGGCGGATCCGAAGAAGAGGCGAATTAACCGAGGGCCGCTGAATTGCTCTTCTCGAGGTCGGGTGTACGGTTAGTAAGCCCAGCGTAGTGACGTAAGAGTCTCAGCGGGATCTTGCTCTTGGGCCGATATGCCAATAGGTCTCTACTTGTGCAGGTTGCACAACCGGGCGTAATGAAGTCGGCGAAGTCATCTTAGCAATACTCATAAGATCATAGAGGGTTTCTATTTTCTTCGCGGTGGATCCCGAGAAGAACACGGTAGGCCCACATGATATCTTCAAAGATCGGTACTCTTGGTCATTCAAGAGTTGCGCAGGAGAAGGTTCAAACCTTCGAAGTTTAAGGGCTACATTAAATTTGGCGGGAGCTTACGTAGCAAGTTCCTTCCATCTTACAAAGTCCGCTCATTGGCGACTTCGTCATCTTAAGTCGGGAGGTAGAGCGTGAAGAACGCCGTGAGGAATCTCCTCGTCTTCTATGTACCGTCCATAATAATGGCGGTGCAAATCGGACCTCAAAACAAGTTTCCCGATCTATTGTGGCAATAGGAAGGTCGGTCCCTCACCGTCGATGCCCTTGATGACGCACGGGCATGATCATCACCCCCAACATCTGGTGCGAGGGTGGAAGTCGGAGATAAAGCCGCTCATCGTCATCATTGCAAACGCATATCATTGTAAAGCACAATCTCCTCTCCATAGAATCAAGGAAGGCGGAATAATGGGTGGCCCTGCATGTTGGAGATAAGATCTACCTGCTGAAGGTGTAGGGGTGAAGAAGATCAAAGGAACCGCGTAGGTCCCAATGCTCTCCAGATCCAAATACCACTAGCTTTGGGGTTGGGCGAGCCATGAGGAGTGAAGGCAAAGGAGGAGGAAGAACATTTGGAACAAGAAGGAAAATGAAAACCCTAATGGCCAAAAAGGGGTTTTATACTTTTTGGCACGTTTCCCGAAATTATTATTAAAATTATTATTTACTTAATAATATTTTTTACAAAAAAAAAAAAAAAATTTATATTCACAACCCCCAAAATGGGACTAGTACATAGATAAATTACAAAATTATACAACAGGAAGGACACATTAGCCTAATCATCTAAAATCCCCTCGGATCCTTGGGTGCAGTGGAGGTCCTTGGGCATAATGGTGACCCTCTTGGCGTGTATATAAAAAGGTTGGCGTCGCTCAAAAAGTTCAATGTCAGATCGCCTCAGCTGACCTCTTGTAAAAGGCAAGGACGCAAAGGCTTGAAACCGTAGAGGTCGGTCTTGAATTCTGGCGATCTCGCTTCATTTGGAAGGAAGCCCGTGGATCAATGGCTCGGTAGTCTTCTGATACTTACGTATCTCCCGAAGAGCTACCGTGCCAGGTCGATACCTATGGGGCTTCCGCGGCTTAAGGGTCGCCCTAAGCGACGGAATAGATTTTCCGCCTGTTAAAGGATGCTTGGTCCGCTCAACGATCTGCTCCCTTCTCTGAGCCGATGTCTTCTTAGCGATCGTTGCATCCTGCTGCAGTCGGGTCTTATACTGCACCCCACTCCTAACAGGTCTGGACTTTGTTCTCTTCAATCTCCGGTTGCCCCGCTCGTTCGTCTGCTGTGGGTCCGCCGATTGGTTCACATCAACAGGGGTTTGGTGGGGATTAGCATGCGACCCGCACCTAGGTCTGTTTGTCCGGCATCAAAGTCTCTTTGCTGCCCGGTGATCTAGCTGATCCCCACGCCAGGTGCTCACTCTGGCGGCTATGGAGAATCTTAGCCTTCCTTTTTGTAGCAGCTCTTGTTCTTCAGCCACGGCCTCTCTTTCCGGGCCGACTTGGGTAGGACAATCTCGATATGGTACCGTCCGTCATTGGAGTGCATATCTTCTTGGATGGATTCTAGGTGGCACTGGCTAAACCGTGGCGGAACATTTTCAAAAATGAAACTATTAAGGCCTTCATTCCAAGAAAAGGTAGGAAGGTTAAAGTATTCTTGGTAGGTAAGTATCTGACCCTCCCCAAATAGTAGAAGCGGTCCATCCTTAGGTCCGTGGAGCGGCTATCGGTGCAAAGTCTTCTAGGCAGACAAGATGCATGATCCTCGAGCTTCATTCGACTAAGCTCTCACAGGAGTCGTCATCCGGTCTGGCGAAAGGGTAAACTTCTCACCACAGCCATGCATGGTCGGCTGCTCCACAAAGGTGTAGTCTGCCCGGCTTCATTCAACTTGAGGAGGAAACTTCGTTGAAGTGGGAAGATAGGGTAGGGGACTCTTCGACCCCTCGACAAAGTGCTTGACAAAAAGATTAAGGATGGTATCTATCATTGGATCCTCGTCCGCAAGATGCTCGACTAATGCGGCAAACAACTGAAATACATTCAGCTTCTTCAAATCCACGGTCAGCTTGAAGCGGCATGGTCATTACTTGGCGAGGGGAACAACAAGGGAGAAGGGAAAAGCTCAAGCAAAGCGGGGACGGGCGCTAAGGGTAAGTAAGGGCACGGGGTGTAGGCGAATACAAAGGGAGGCGTGGAGGTCAGCTATGGCGGATTCGGAGCTTAGGTCCGGCGGCTATGGCGGAAAAGGGTGCTCAGAGAAAACACACGCCCAAAAATATAATTCAAAATTCAAATTTTAACTTTTAACTTTTTATTAAAGTTTTTCAAAAAAATATATATATTTTTTTAAAAAAATTTCAAACAAACAGTATAAAAATACGCTAGCGAATCGTATATTGCGTTGCTTATACGCTGCGTTTTATTTTCGAAAAAGAAAACACCTCTCGAGTAAGGCAAGCCCTTTTCATTTTTCTATTTGTTGTCATTTTTACCTCGGAAGACGTGCCCCCCTAGGGTATTTGAGAGGTGCCCGATCCATTGGAGCCGTTTTCGCCTTCATCCGAGCTACCTACAAAAAGTTATAGCTCCTCGAAACTTGGGTCTTCCAGTCGGCCCAGACTTCTTTAGGAATTACAGTCTATTACATTAACCTAGCACTAAATCAAACATCAAAGACTTAAACACTCACTCTTGCTTAACTCTCTCTCTCCTAACTACCGAACTAGCGAGTTAGGGTTTTGGTCGATGCTATGATTTCCCGAAAACCCGAAATCGGCTCGATACCTGCGTGGCGCTCCACGAACATATCGACCCTCGGTAGGTATACATGCGGGGACTTTCCCTCCCATGGCGACCAACTTCGCCATGAGCAGAACCCTCCGTCTAATACGGGCCACCGTAATATGATGCGAAAAAGAAGGACACGAAGGGTCATTCGCCCACGCCTTCAATGGGGCTCCTACGCGGCGAGGCGTGAATACAAGGGTTAGCACCGGCATAAATCACATATAAATAACCACCGAAGGGTGGCACATTCATCAAATACCAGCGGTAGAGAATATGCATCTAAACCTACGAAAACACCCCAAACCCATGGTTCTACCCCGTTCGGACTCGGTGAGGATCGGTGACGGCTAGGCCTCAAAGAGATCAGCGAGGCAGAATCTTGACATGGCGTTGGTGGCATAGAACATTGGCTAGGGGTTGTCCACTCCATCCGCCCCTCCCCGTGCACACTTGCGGATGGGTCAACTCACGCTATGGCGTGGCTATAGCCTCGGAGACAGGCTCGAGGCATCACCACTGTTGAGCCTACTCGGGGTTCATGAAGTCGGTCCGGGATGGGCGAGGGTGGGAGAGCGTCCCCTTCGAATCGGTGGCTCCATGGGCGAGAGCTAGAGAATGCGTGCGCATCGGCGACCCCCACATCCCGTGCCGACTTACTGCGCCCTAAATCTACTCAAAGTGCAAGGTGCCCCATACGGGTCACACCTCTACACCGAGGGGAGTAATGGGACCCATACAGGCCCCTACGTGGCAGCTATCAGGCCTAGCTCACTATAGTGAGTCTCAAGGAGCCTTTTTGTTCGTTGCAAGACCCCACCAACCACTTCACCACTTGTGTTCCTTATCTGGTGCTAAGCCGGTCCATAGCATCTATGACCGGTGGGCTCTTGTGCACAGGCCGCATTTAAGCGAGGGATAATATAGGGCTCTATCTAGGAGCATACTACAATAAATGGGCTCGAGAGGTCACTACCCCTTAACTCCCCCATTTCGAGTAATATTAATAAAGAACCATCAATCCATCTTTTACGAGCAAAACCAGAATCGGAATATAAAGAGAACTTACCTTTACAATCAAGGGTTAGTTCCTCTGAGTAAACACGAGAGAACAAACCAACAACCCAAACAGTGCCCAAAGGGGCTATCCTAGAATTCACAACTACACTAGCCACCCACTGTGTTTTACCATTTGGACCCGTTGTCATTGGGGATTTCCATCTTCTTGGTCTTGGTGTTCGCTTTTGTGTAAGAAGGTTGGCGCCCAAGCTGCTCAAGGTGGCGTTCAACTCTCGGTCACAAGGGGGTGGCGCTCCCTTTGCTCAAGGTGAGTTGTGGCTGATATGGGGGGTGGTGATCCACCTTGTTGATCCCAATTAGCATTACCATGGTAGCCAACCAGGGGGTGGCCCGCGTGCCTTCCCAAACCATAATTAATTGAATTATGGCTTTTTAAATATTAGTTCCTTAGTTATAGGTTATTATCCTTAATAATTAAATTAGCATAGCTAATTTAATCCCTTTTAAGTCAACCCCTAGGTTCTCATACCCCATGGTGGTATGTATACTGGGTGACGTGTCAACATATTTATACCTATACCGTATAAATACTTGGAACGGGCGTCACACTAGCATTCGGAAAAATCAATTTCTATCAATTCAAAGCAAATAAATAGATCCTTTATTGAAAGCGGATGAGTGTTTATTGAATACCTCTAGTGGATAGCTCGTTATCCTTGGCTTGATATGAATGATCTTTGTTTCCAAAGCATGTCGCATGCCATGACATTCTAATGAAAGGTCAACATGCTTCCAATGAGCGAATTGTGCCAGCGGCGCAAAGAAAGAAAACCATGAAGGCAGTAGTTGTAGCAATTACCACCTCTCAATACTCAACCGAGGGGTGCATTCCAATTTCCAAAACAATAGCGTTAACGATCATGCCAACTTCAATACTCCAGCAAACAATGCCAGAAGGATTTGTTTTCTACCCAAAAAGATCGATGCATAATGTCTTGACTTATATCTCTGTAATGATGTCTTCATCTTGCACAGGTCTGCGGACATATATGCCCATTCGATACATAATAAGAAATGCAATGGGGACTAAAATGCAGTCAAAACCCAATATCCAACTCCACATGGTTCTAGATTTAGCACGCTGTGATTTAAATCAACAAAGAAATTTAGATTTATCTTGTTATTCTTAGTGCCCTTCAATGTCTGAAGCGCAAGAAAAGCAAGCCAAATCAACAAAAAGACCGAGAGTTTGCACCAAGGAGCCTGAAACAAGACCCCTTGTTTTCCTGAATGGTGCTGGCTTTGTTTGAACATATTTCATTCTCCAAATTTACGCACTCTACGTAATCAATATTCAACTCATAAGCTAAAAACAAAAGGACTTCGTTCTTCCATATTCTCAATCCGGTCACGGAAGTCCTTATTGTTACATGAAACAATATGATGTTCAAAAGCAGGGAGATGAGCTAGCCCAGGAAAATGAGATTGCATACCACTCGCAAGCCGATGCCCAAAGGCATATTAGGCGACATCAAAAGAACTATGGTACACTTTCTATGGCGGAGTAGGTATACGTCGAACTTCACATTAAATTCATAATCACACGATCAAAAAAAATGATAAAGGCGTGGATTTGCTCATATCCAATTCTACCATCAAATTAAAAATGAGAACCAATATGCCGCTTCCACCCACTCCTCCGAAAGCAAATCCATTGGCCTCTTCCGCGTATCCTAGGGTAGAAGAAGGGCAAAAATCGCGATTATCATTTTCGGTCCAAATTGCTAGATCAAATTTAGGTCATTTGAGATTTTTAGGGCGGGGTTTACTACACACCCCTAAAACATTATAATATAGGAGGATCTAGATGAGACGGACATTGAGACTTTATTGAGGCACAGGATATATACTAGACTAGATGAGATGGACATTGAGACTTTATTAAGGCACAGGATATATACTTAGACTAGATGAGATGGACATTGAGACTTTATTAAGGCACTTGAATTACTGTTTCAGACACGAGCCTTATCAAAAATTGCAATTTTCTTAGGAGCTGAGCACTTAAATGCAATGCATGCAAGCATCAACCAAAAGTGATGTTGTTAGAAAGGGCAAGTCTCTCATGATTTGTACAATGAAAACCAAACAACCCAACAATATTAAGCCTTCTACTTTTTGCATGGAGTTTTATCGATTTAATTCTTGGAGATTAGAACACTTTTGCAATTGTTTTAAATCCTCTAATCCTTAAAACACCCATTTACATGCAACTTTTGTAAACTCCTACAACTTCGTGTACAACATGCACAATTTGCAAATGATGACAAGAAGCTAGCTTGGAGCCTTCTATCTCCTAGATCTAGCTTCTCTATCTGTAATTCAACCAATTCAAAAAGATGATTCCTTAGTTAGCCACCTGTATTACTAAAAATTTCAATTTCTTTAACAACCTCGCTCATCTAGAACAATTGTTGTTGCATCATATGAGATCTAAGAGCTAATTTAATGTTTGTACTTATTAAGCTCATTAATCTAGTAGTTTTGAAGGCAAGGCCCCAACAAATGAGTTGTTTGATCTATCCCACCTTTCTCCATTCGTTTCTTACTTCAACGCTAGAGTAAGTTTAGAATAAAGTCGAACCAGGATTCAATCGACCAAATTCAGAAGGATGAGCTTTTAGCGTGAAGTTGCAAAGATGGTATTTATCACTCATATTCGTCGATTGTCCATCGACTATGCCTTTTGACCTCCATACTTATCTTTGATATAAAATTCACATTTACGATTTCGAGTCAATTTTGATATTAGGGTAGCCCCCGTTTCTTCTTTGAGATCGAGGAAAAGAGTAAGTAAGTAAATGAATATCTATACTTTATCACCTAGTTTAATGGCTCCCAATTTATTAGCAAGCCAACTTAAATTGGAGAAGTGGTAACCTAGTAGCTTGATCGGTGGTAAAGAATGAGATGGCTATCACCATCCTTTCCAAAACTTTAGCATAAAGCATCTAACATGTCAAAAATAAAGGTCAAATGCATGAGTGCGGTTAAGTGCCTACCCTCAAGTCAAGCACTAACTTGTTTATTATCATGAGGTTCTTAAAAGATGCTTTACTACTAATTTATGCCTCCCATAAGATTGCTATACACATATTTGTCTACTACCAATAAATAAATGGTTGGAAAGTATGAGGTCATCCGTTGTTGAGGCAAAAACTTGTATATGAGGCTAAAACTTCTACACATCATGTTTGTTTGGGCATTAATCAGGCTTAGGGGCTTAAACTAGACTTCCAAACGAGCAGTTTTATGTGAGAGTAGAGATAAACATTTCTCCAAGCAGTTCTTTAGGTGTACATTGTTTCATTGTCTATAAGCCATGGTCTCTGAAAAACATGAGACAAAAAGCAATGCATACATTCTATTCTCTAGAACTAAGAGACCAAGGGAACTACCTCACTAAGCCTTCTTAATTGTGTAAATGCAAGATTCTCCTCATTGCAATTCCAAAAAAGTGATACTTGAATTCGATTTGTTTGCATTGGCGAGAGATATACCACACAATCAACACCAATTCATTATGAGAAAAAAGAATATCTTACCGGTTGCATACCATTATGCACTACGAATTGAGTCAAGTTGAAAGAACCAATTGCAAAGATCCTCTTATTATTTTAGATTAAAGTCTTAAAAGCAATCGTTACATGCTACACGGATATTGGAACTCTCCTTAAATATCATGAAGATATTTAACCAAAATTTTAGTACCAAAATTTTGATTTGAATTCACATTAAAACATCAAGTACGGAACAAGTCTTGCCTCCCACGAGGCTATATACATGAAAACCACGATATCTGGATAACAAGGCGACAACACAAGATAACTAAATGCACCGTGCGCCGGCCAACTATCAAGCGGCTGCGCACAAGCTTCCACGTGTTAGTAACATGCATAAGAGTTATCCTAAGAGTGTCAACTTCAAGCAATGATGGCCAGCGCAAGTACACACATATGGAATCCACCACATGCACCATAGTATCACGCCAAGCGGATACACCCCACCATATCTAGACAAGATGCGTCGTCTAGAACCCCTCGCATTTGGTGGATCCGATTGTAAGGGAGAAAGCTGCGGGCACCATAAGGTCTCGGGCTACTAGAGTGTTGGTTCCAAGATGCCACTATCTCATACGGTGACAAGCTTTACCTCACAAGCACCTTTGTCCCTATTCGGACAAGCCACGCTTATCAATAACTATGCCATACATTGAACTCCCTATGACAAACATCCATGATGTCCGTCTACTCGCTTTTTTAATATATGCGAGTCAAGTATCTTTCTGATACTACTCGCCACCACATGTAATTCTACCTATTGACAAGGATCTAGCATTGTCCCATACCAATGCTAAACCCTTCTCTCATTAGTTTACATGGGTTTCTTAACTAGGACAAATAATCATATGTCCCTAGTATTCTTAATATGAACAATATCGAGGGGCCTTAGGAATGCCAAGCCCTCTTGGCGGCTTGCCGTGGGCATGAGAACCATATTGTTGTTGCTCGCCACAACGAAATCCTTCATTTGAGCAAAGCTTTAGGAGTCGGATAAACATCCTCATAACAAAATGGGATTTGGAAGACCATCTATGGCCCCTCGAAAGTATTGGTTCTGAAAGTTTCTCAAGGCAATCAAGTATTGCCTCGTGGTAAAAGTTCAATCATTTAGTTTAGCTTTCGGTTTTTGTCTTTTTTATAGACCCGAGCTTGTCATGTACGCACTAGATTATCAATCGGGGCTTACCCAAATGTCTCCAACTTCACCCGCGTAGATCCTTTCGAGATCAAACTCCTTTGCCAACCAATCCGGCTCGAGAGGTCACGGTTCTTAGTTGTTCCAACTTCGATGCTTACGGACTTAGGCCTTCTCCATAACCGGCTGCCCTATAGCGATGCGGCTTTTCCCTCCCGATTCTAGAGCACGCTAATCGTGGCTGAACCCGTGGCATTACTGGCGAGGCGGGGTGATCCTGGGATCCACAATCGACTGTTGCTTTCTTCTTTAACCACTTGTCCTTGCCGGGTTAAGCCAATCCGACCGTTCCCCACCCAGTATCTAAACCAAGTTATTATGCATAATCGTAGAATATTCTTACGTTAAAGAATATTCCAATGATTATTTCTATAACACCGAATATTCGTTTCGGAGAATATTCCAATGATTATTGCGATAATCACCGAGCCGGCCTCAAGCGGCCCTCTATCATGCCGCTAAATCTCCACGATGCTTCATTGCAAATAATGATTTCCTTTGTAAGGCCTTTTTTAGAATGATCTCCACTGCGGGGCCTTTTAGAATGATTTGCTAGAATTTTGGATAATGAGAGTATTGTGCTCTGCATTCCGGATTTGTTTCAGGCTCATGGTTTCCAACTAGGAAGAAATCAGGCAGCTGGTGCTGGTTGCTGCAAGGAGTTCATGTGGGCTGTATTTTCCGATTTTTCCCTCATCTGCATCTCATCTATTCCTCATCTGCAAAAGATCTCAATTGTGGTGCTAATCCATTAAAATTTTTTGTTGGAATGCTTTTGCATGTATTTTTCTGACTCGATTGTGGCAGGAAAAAAACATGTCTTTTGATTTTTCCTCTGTTTCAGCATTCAAAAGCTCCGGAAGACTTGATTAATTTTGCATTTGATCATTCCTATTCCAGTTGAAGGTCTGTTTCAACAGAAATTTGGGCGAAAAGAAGCAGAAAGAATGCAGAATCGTTGATTGAGCAAGCTCCTCATCTGCATCGCATCTGTTCTTGCATCCAACAACAACTCCGGTGCTTCAACTTTTGCTTTCGGACCCGTTGGTTAAGGGGGAGGTCAACCCTCCCTCTCGGAAGTACGGCAACAACCCTCTCGGCCTCCGGCCTCGAGGGTTATTTGCCGTAATTTCCTTGAGGGGAGGGTTCACCTCCTCGTAACCTCTGGGACAAAATCCGGCCGCCCCATTCAAGCCATCTTTCCTCCTCGTCACATTTGTCAAGCCTAGACCAATTGACCCGACCCGAGCTACGATTCGGTTGCCCCGATTAAAGGGTGCTTTCGGACCTTTTAAAGGCAATGGTTCTTTTAAACCATTAACGGTATTTCTAACCTTAGCTTACTATAACATAAGCTCAACTTTTTATTTCATGGGTTGCCTAACCCATTCAAGCATTGCCCTCCCTTACATTATGTTCATAATGTACTTAGGACTAGTCTAGGATCTACTAAGTGCACCATACCCTAGACTAGAGAACAACATGCGACCATAACTCTAATGCCAACCAGCACTAATTCAATCGTTAGCCCACAACAACTTGCATGCAAATTATATAACAATGGTGCGCAAAAATATTTTGGTTGGGCATAACAACAACTCTCCTATAAGAAGATGTTTGGCCGTACTTACTCAACTCTATGATAGTTTGCATACACTATACTCTTTAAAATGTCGACATACAAAATTATGTTCTATGTCATAATGCATTAGCAAATAACCAACCTTCTTTCTGAGTCTCAAATTTGCTACATTTAGATATGGATGGTGCACCGCGATAGAAAAAAAAGATACACCTTTGATTATTCATACTTCTAAAGCATCCCGAAGTTCACGAACATACTCCATTATCTAATTCATACTTATAAAAGAAACCAAAATGATTTGAAGTTATCAGCCTGGTTGATGTCCATGTGGATAAATAAATTGTATACCAGAACGATAGTTGGAAACATCTCAGCCAAATCAGATAAGTGCAATTTTTTAATACTTTGGCATCATGGTTGCACCGAAACAATGAAACGCAATGGAATGAAACGTCAGATGGAATGAATCAATTTTTGGCCAAACGTCATCCGAAAACAACTTTAGATTCCGTTCCCTTTTTGCTACGTTGCTTTTTAGACGACCTTTTTTTGGGCGTACAAAGCCTAGAGTTATTGTTTTCGGCTCTGTATAAAGCCCAGAGTTATTGTTCCCGCCTCCTTAAATTGGACTGTTTGCTGAATATAGGAAGGTCGAGAAGATATACTGTTTCCCAATGCTAACGAACTCCATCCATCTTCATCTTTAGCAAAAATTCCAATGGTGAAGGAAATCCACTGGTTGTTTAGAGAGTATACAACGGTTCTTGGCAAGTGCACAGCAGAATCAGGAGCTAGAAAATGGAAATGCAAGTACCGTGGCATGGATAAGACATCAAATTTGATTAGAGTTAGGGAGCACATGTATGCAGTGCCTACTAAAAAGACAGGACGTTGCAAGCAAATTTCTAAAGATCTGAAGAAAAGCAGTCGTGAAAAATTGTGAGTGCCTTTAGTTGAAAATGATGAAACAAATGCACCAAATCTTGGTATGGCTATGCAAAATACACTTCAGAATATAGATATGACAATTAAGGAGCCCCTTCAAAAGAAATAAAGCAAGGAAGACTAAGTAAAGCCAGTTGGGTTAGTGCACAAAAGAAGTAAGCTAGGATAGAGGTGCGCAGATGTATTATCATGTGCAATTTGTCCTTCAATGTCTTACGCACCAAGCAATGGAAGAAAATGATCAAATCAATTATCTCAAATTTAGTGCCATGGAAGGGAGTGGGATATAATAAAATGAGGCAAGAAGAATTAGATCAAGAGATGGAGATAGTTGGTGAAGAATTGAAACCGATCAAAGAAAAGTGGACTAAATATGGATGCTCTATTATTACAAATGGATTGTCAGATAGAAGACGAAGACATGTTATGAATATTATGATATCTAGTTGCATGGGAACCATTTTCCGTCGTGCAGTTGATTGCTCAAAGGTCAATTTTAAAATTACAAAGCGATGATTTATCTTCAAAGAGATACAAAGAACAATAGAGGAAATTGGGCAGAGAATGCCGTCCAAGTTATAACAGATAACGGATCTAATTGTAAAAGCATGGGGCTGAATTACCTTGAAAAAGAATACACAAGCATTTGTTGGACTCATTGCACAAGTCACTCGTTAGATTTACTTCTTGAAGACATTTCTAAGATCCAATGGGTAAGCAACGTAATTGAGCAATCTGGACACAGTTAACTTTTTTCTTACGAAACCATCTGCATTAAGTATCTATAGAGAGAATAGCCAGGTTGAGCTCCTGCGTCCATCAAGTACAAGGTTTGTATATCAGTATATCATGTCAAGTGTATTATAAGGACTGTTGTATCAGATTTAAGGAAAGAATGGGATGGAAATAAGGGCGAGATGCACTAAGAATACAAAGGATGTATTATGATGCAAGTCTTTGGGATGACGTAGGCTATTGTGAAAGGATTGAGTCCAATTTACATAGTTTTATGTATTTCTGATAGGAAGGCAGCACTCTTGGGCTGATATATGAGTTTATGGAAAAAATTTCAGAGACATTGAATACTTTTTAGAATGCCCATCATGCTCTTGGGTCCAGCCGCATTGAAAGTATCAAAGATAAGACACAAGCTAAATGGAATTGGTTTCATAAGCCAATCCATGTTGTTGCTCACATCTTGCACGCTATGGTGATCGAATAATCAATTTACGGATGTTGAGCTCAACAAAGCGTGGCATGAATATATATTAAAGGTATTTAAAGATGGTGAAATGCAACAAATCCTTAATGAGCACACAGATACCTTTCATAATAACTTAGGCCTCTTTTCTATTTCTTACGCACAAGTAAGAGAAACCATGTTGAAGCCAATTATATGGTGGGAGTTTTATGGATCATCCACTCCTCAATTGCGAGAAGTTAACTCTCCGAAGTTTTGTCTCAAGATTGTGCTTTCGGGCTCATGTGAAAGAAATTGGAGTGCGTATTCGGTAGCACAAACAAAGCAAGATGATCTCTGAGTTAGATTTGAGGCAATTGGAGTGTCTTATATATTGTAGACAAAATTTAAAGCCATTAGAAAAGTTAAAGGAAATGTCTTGTGTGAACCAAGTCAATATAGATAAGGTTGACATCAATAAAACTAATTTGAGGTTGCCTATAATTAGACCCCAGAGAGAGATGTGCATACTTTGTTGCATAAAGAAATGGTAGGACCGACTTGCCTGAGACTAGATCACGATCACCCGCATGTGTAAATGATATGGCTTCTTCATCTAACGCTCCGGTTGATGATGTTTATCGCATCGATGATGATATAGAAGAGGAAGATAGTATTGATAAACTTTTGAGTGCAAGAAGCTAAAGATTATGAGACCGAGTGGAAGAAGAGTGGGTGTCAAATGAAGATGAAGATGAGGGATCTGATTTAAATTAATAAGACTGATGGATCTGATATGTATTGACTAATGGATCTGATATGTATCTTAAAATCAAGCTACTTTTGTATCTAAATTTTTGTATCTACTTTATAATCTGAAAACTAATATGTATGCTACCATAAGCACTTACTAGTAAGTGATTGCTCGCATAACATTTTGGCTTAATATGTACATGAGCTAGATTAGCTCCTACTTATTAAAATATTGTTGTTAGTTATCTATTGTTAGTATATTTTTATTTCGGAAGATGTTACATTTGTTTCATTTCGTTGTTTGTTTCCTTCGGTGCAGAAGCTTAGCAACACGTTTCGGTCGGCATACATGAACATTTGTTATCTTATGAGTATTCCTCAACAAGCCCAGTAAGAGGTTCTTCTGATTGATAGCAGCAACATCTAGCTTTTAAGATGCCATGTATTAATGGTAGGTTGGGAGGCCATTTATTTAATAAGCTGGTTTGTGGGCCTAAAATGAGTGAACATAAGTCACTTTTCTAAGATATCTCCAGATTTGATATTCTCCAATGTTTCTACATGTGATGATGTGAATTGCATTCCCTTGAGAGGGGTGGTGGAGTTGGAGGTGCTTTAATGGGAGATAATGCAAGTTCGAGACATAAAATTGACCAATAAGCTGTTATGCAAAAAAGGGGGCAAAGGAAGTGTAGAGATGAAAGCTTGCCTAAGATGAAGGTTATGAAAATGTTTACTACACCCCACAACAACATGCCTAAGGAAAAATAACAAAAGGAATGCAGTATGGCAAAGGGAAAGGAAGCATATATTGGAAACCAAATGATTTAAAACTATTGTTATTTAGATGCCATTCATGTGAGCCATCGAAGAAGCTTATTGGTTTTCGGGTCCCCTTGGAAGAACATCGTGTCGGGTTTTGACTCCACAAAAATGTCGTGAAAACATCAATGAGTCACAAAGTAAGCAACCCAAATCAAGCCTTGAATGAACATAAAAAGACCATTCAAATCCTAAGATGAATGAGATAAGGATTGTCAAAGTCATTTAGCCCAATTAAAAATTCTAAAACAAGTGGCAGGGTGATCAAAAAAAGATACAATAAGAAAAAACAAGACTTATAGTGAAACCATTTGGTTGAGTAATACCAAATATCTTGCACAAACCTGCAAGGTTGCAAATAGTGCACAACAAAACAAGAGATTTGGAGCAAAACCATTGGACTTATTAATGGTTGAAGACCACACTATCTTGCAAAAGCAAATCTAAGGATGCAACTAGCTTAAAAAATGGTCGAAGGCCACGAATTAATGTACTAGAGTTTGATTGACAGATTGATTTGAACATGTCGTAACATAAATACTGTTATTTACCTTCAGTTCGCAGTCCCGAGTAGTGATCCATGTCACAATGTCCCGAGTAGTGTTCCAAATGCTCAAGAATGCATGTCGGTTTGCCAGTTTAAACACTCGCGACAGGGCTCGGGTGTGACAGGGAGAATGACAGCTATAGTAAGTTTAGGCCACTCGTGTGGAATATTCGAGAATATTCCAGCATATACCTAGAATATCTCACATTTCACATAAGCGAAGGGCTTGCCCTTAGGGGCAACCCAAACCAAAAAAAAACCAATGAAAGCTACATACACAAAATATCCCATAAACAAAAGAAGGGCATACAAAGTATTCACCGCTCATACCTGGTAGCAAGTTGGCAATAAGGTAAAATTGCATATTTATAAAAAGCTAAAAGATCACATGACCTTAGGCCTACCATTTTTTTGAAAGAGATATCTTTTACAATATTCGTTTGATTGATTCTGGTCCTCCAGTAGAATAACTTACCCGCCATGGAGCATTGGATAGTGGATGCATGATAAACATCAACAACGTGAATGGCAGGCAGTCAATACAACGTGAATGAATGGGCGGCCAAATAAAATAATGAATAAGACAAACCATTGAAAGATCAGCAGGAGTCTTGGGTATATACAGAACAGAGCTTAAGGAGTAAATTAATGCAAGCAAAGGCTGCCGCCTGCCATGAAGCAACCCCTATTCACAAGCAATCTGCTCACAAATATCTCAAACTATTCTCTCAGAAATCCATGGCAGATCTGGCTGAGTCGTGCATAGAAGACTTATGTAAAGGGTCCATCCTTGTGAATAGAAAAATGGTTACTTGAACTTTCCATTGTAGTATCCCCTGCAGAATATCATTGACTTGCAAAAGTCACCTTCAGCGCAAAGTCATCTAGAATTCACTTGTATGGTGTCCTCTTTCTGCGTAAAGAAATTGTCAAACAAATCTTGAGATCACGAGGCCTGAATCAATTGGAGGCCTAACAAATTTTTGATATTTCTGCATCAGAATATCGTTGCACCTTCATAGGCTACTACTCCGAAAAATCTCACTAATACATCATAAATTGCATCAAGTGATCACCTACTCAACTGAAATGAGCATGAATCACCCACATTTTCTCTGAGAGGTTTGATATGGACAGACCATACATTTTTTATGAGAATTATTCTTTTCTAAAATGCAAGATATTTCCGCATCAAAATATCGTTGCACCTTAACAGGCTACAACCCCGAAAAATCTAACCAATACAAATTGCATCAAGTGATCACCACTGTTTGCTAGTCAACTTAATTGAGCATGAATCACACTCATATCTATCTGAGAGGTTTGATATGAACAGATCGTACTGTTTATATGAGAATTATTATTATACAATGCAAGATATGGATAACTTCAATATAGCTGTCCACACTAATGCAAAACATAATCAAAGATTTCACAGTTTTCTTTCACAAGTGGGTAGAAAAATAACTCAACAAGTCAGCTTAACCATTATCCAGATGAACTGGGCGGCTTTCAGCTCAATATGCCCCCTTTTTCACTGGGAGTCTCTTTGGCAAAAGGCTTTTCTTTCATGCCACAAAATTCAAGTTACAGATTATTGAATTGCCTAATCCATGAGCCACAAAATATATTCACAATCCTTGCAATTAAAACTCCACATAGCAGCAATCACAAATGCAAGGAAGATAGCAAGGGAGAAAGACTAGAATGCTGGTTCTCATACTTCTTTAGGAAAGGATGATTGAGAAGCGCCGCGGCAGATGGCCGTCGGACGGCATCCTTGTGAAGGCAGCACTTGATGAAGCTCCTGAACTCTGGAGAAGAATCTGCAGGCGGCGAGGGAGGATCAACCATACAAATGGCCCACATTAGTGTAGGCCAATCTGCTTTCTGCCCTGGAGCAAGGCAAGGAAAATGACCAACAGCACATTCTAAAAGAGTAAGTCCAAGGCTCCAAATATCAGCAGAACAATCATAGTGTCCACCATTACCATCTGGATCCCATCTCTCAGGACTCATATAAGCATAAGTACCAACAAAAGAATCACACTGAGCAAGTGTATGAGCCAACTCTGTGCTAACCCCAAAATCTGCAATCTTAACCTCCTTTCTTCGATTCATAAGCAAATTTGAAGGCTTAATATCTCTATGAACTATCTTATTTGAATGTAAATAGCGAAGACCCTTCAATACCTGTCTAGTGACCTCTGCTAACTGTGCTTCAGAAATCTTCTTCTGTGCTGAAAGAGCCTGTTGCAGCGTGCCCCCATCCATGTATTCCAAAATCAAAGAAATCTCGCCTCCCCTTTCAGAAACTCCATAACATTGAACCACATGTTGTGATTTTGCGCAGAAGCGGCGCGAGATCTGAATCTCCTTGATAATGTGTTTTCTCACAGCGGGATCATGCTTATCCTGAATAATCTTTAAGGCATAGAAAGCTTTAGTTACCTTGTGCTGGACCTTATAGACCTTTCCGCCATTACCTTGCCCTAGAGGTTCCAGCTTTATCAAGTCATCCAAGGCCACATCCCTTCCATCCGCCGGAGGGCAAGGAAGCTTGCAAGGCACTGTACCTGACGGAAGAGGGGGCAAAGGCAAGGGCAAAGGTAAAGGCAATGGTTGAGGCGGCGCTGAATCTCTAGCAGGAATGGGTAGCTTCAATCCAGGATTGGATTTTCTTAACCCCTCCATACTTCTTCGATTTGGGTCTCTGATCTTGCTTTCCACCATGACGGATCACTGCAAAAATCCCTATTCTTTGAGGAAAAAACCTACCCAGATGATCCGCTGATCTATTCCTCAAGAATTGGAGGAGTATTCTTTCTGATTTGGTAGACTGCCGGAATGAAATGCGAGCCCAGAAGGGCGATGAGGCCAGACTGAAGAGATCCGCTTCACGTTTTCTACTGCGGAGATGAGCAGAGGAGGCGGACACGTAAGTTTGGTTTATACAGGGCCGGCGCTGCGGCGGCGCCGCCTGTCTTGGCGGAGCCACGCGCGGTGTATCTACTAGCTTGCGGCCGGCCATCTGTAACCGGCGGCGAAAATCCCGACGTCATCATCACGCCATTGGAATCCAGAAGGAATATTCCCAGAAATAGTCCCTTACATGGTCGCAAAGCACAAGAAAGAACACAAAGGATCTGAAACCTTAGTCGCATACTTTGATAAACCATGGTCCCAAAAATGAGACATTATCTTCAACATAATATCCTCGTGCTCGTCGTGCGCCTAGACTTCTAACGCATCTTCCCTTCTTCTCAGCATGGGTTTCGTCCTCTGCACCCCACCTCTGCACTCGTGCACCTCAGCTAATTGTCACATGGGTCAGACTCTCAAGAACCTCAGTCCCCACATGTGCTTCGTCTGCATTCTGCTCTTTTCTGCCTGCTCTCTGGATACTGCTTGAAGTTGCTCTGCACTTGCCCCCATCACAGAATATGCTCCACATGAGGCCCATGTCCTCGCCCCCAGTCCACCTCCAACATCTTCCTCTGCTCAATTTAGGGATATGCACTCCAAAAGACATACAATCTGCAATATTGTTCATTGAAAAGGGTGGAACAGGTGAACAATGTGTACCACCTTCACTTTGTCTATCATGTGTGTCCAAGAATCAAGTGTCCCATGTGTATCATTTCACGTGCATCTATGAGAATTTGTAAAGAAATACTGTGATTACGTGCACAAGGAGGTCATCGGAGTTGGATAGAACTCTAAAAGTGATGCAATACTGAACATTAGACCATGTGGTTTTCTCATCTAATAGAGCTACACCATCACTGAGTGAGCAGTGGTCATGTCCTCATCATTATAAGCCCACCTACCTACAGCTTGCTACCAACTTGTCCGTTCAGGGAAGTGATACCATGGATATTGGCGAAATGGGATATCTAGCATAGTTTATATAAACAAACTCCTTAAACAATCAAAATTTATATCTTCTTTGTAATTTATGTTCGCCTTTCATTGTAGTCTAATTAATATCAAAAACTTTCTAGAAAAAGTCCACTTTTTAACGTACATTAGAAGTCATTGCGCATATGATAACGACAAGTGGATGATGGTTATGACGAGGACGATGATGTTCTAAGATAAGGCTATTTTGATTATTTCCAATATAAAATGATCAATCAGTATCTATCATACTCTTGTATTGCATGCCACTTCAGTAAAAACTATCTTTTTCTTTAAGGTTAAGAAATTGATTTCAATTTCTATATGCATTAACCAAAATTATCTTCTTCTTGGGTTCCCTAAAGGACAAACCCTCGTTGTGAGATGGATATGAGAGAGCAGCAGAGCATATATACATGAGATTCAAATTATATATTAATAAATGTGTGGCCATATATAAGTTTCCATGCTAAAACATATTTATAAATCTTGTTAGTAGTCTTTTTGCTTGCCCCCCCCTCCCTCTTTTTTACCAAAAATAGTTTGCCTTGGAAGAAAAGCCTGTACGCATAGAAATGCTTTTGTTAAGTTCTCCTAGAGAGTTGTATTTGATGAGGTGTAACTAGTATGATTTTTTGGTTTGCCCTAGGAGGCAAACCCTTGCTTATGTGGGTTTTACGGCATATCCTAGGTAATGGTAGAATATACCTAGGATATGTTGGTAACTGCTTCAAACCTATTATTCCCTATAAACTGGCGGTCCACCTGTGTTCTGCATCGCGTATATTTCAACCGGATGGCTGCTTCTCTACTCCCAGTGCGGGTGCTCCATGTTGCTCGCCCAAAGACTCCGTCTTCATGCCAAAGGCAAGATCGCTGGCCTCTGCATCGCGGAGCTATTCTCCTTCCGGTCTCCTTCATGGCAATCCCTTCTCTTCATATGCCATCGCTATGGAGACTCTGGCGTGCCATGGCTTTTAGCCTTAGATTTTCTAATGATGCCCTTATAATATTCACGTTTGGCAATTATACTATCTGATTTCTTCAGTTGTGGCCTTTGCTAACATAAGATGATATATGTTGTCTCATCTTAAATCTATGTTGCTGTTGGAAATACTATACTATGGCACTCTGTTTGCTTCAAGATTAACATGTATCTATTACAAGGATCATGTCTATGGTGCTATAACTCCATTTTCGGCATGCAACCTCCTTTCAGGACTGATGGGATTATTGGTATGTGTTATGCTCAAGTTGTTGAATACTTCGTTTTTACTTCCAAGGGTTAGTTTTGTGAAGACATAAATTAGATTTACGCATTTGCAGAGTTACAAAAATATAGATTCATTCATTCACCTCAAAATACTTCATTTTCAAGAGCTGATGCACTTCATCTGGGCTAGCGTAAGCCAATATTAGAGTTAGGGCTGTTCATTGAGCCATACACCAGAATCAGATGCCTATGTGATTTGCTTAAACATGGAGCACTGAATTGGTAAAAAAAAGCTTTGAATCCTCGGTTATGGCGAGCTTTAGATTTATTTTTGAGCCATGTTTTTATCACTCTTGTCCATAAGGGAGTCTTTTGCTTTTTATTCACATTTTCGTAAATGCAGCTCAAGCTTCAGATCTGAAAGTTACCCATATGTTCTTGAAGCATATGCAAATGGAGGTACTCTTTAATGACTTCTTTCATCATTCATTGAAGTCTCTGAGCAGTGCTGCGCGCTTGGCATTGTCAAATGGCGCATTGGGCCGTCACGTTATTGAATGGAGTGCCAACACCTCCAGACCTTTCTAGTGCTTGCCTTCGAAGAATCAAGGGTTTTGATGGCATGACAAATAGGTTTTGAATAGTAAACATTTTCTCCAATAGTAAAGTTGACAAGTTTGAGAATACTTCTTGCATATGCAAATGCTTTGGATCTTGAGATTCATCAGATGGATCTATATAGAAATCCCGCCGAGTCTGTTGCAGTCGGTCAAGCCATAACCGTCTCCTCGATATCTAAATGGAGTTTTCCTATTGGTCCAACACATCTCCTTCTAATCTTTGCTATTGATTAACCTTATAATAAATATGACCTTGTCTAATGTAAGGGGTTAACCATTAGGATTGAATCAACCTTTTTAGATCTTCTCCTTGACTTGAATATAGTAACATTACACATTTGCAACATTCCCCTTGATGTTACATATTCATAATCTGCTATAAAGTTACGCTGTTATATCAAACTGTACAGACTTATGATTGTATTTCTCTGTCTCCTTTGAGTTTACTGCATTTAGTTCACCTGTTTTTGTATCATTTATTCCAATATTCCCCTGTAACTTCATAAATCTGTGTGCTGGTAAAACCTTAGTTAAAATGTCTGCAGTCTGATCTACTGTGTTTTTGTATTCCACAGTAATAATTCCTTTGGCAATCATATCCCCGATAAAATGTACTTGAAGCTCAATATGCTCCCATTTCACATAATAATCTTCTGACCCAAACAACTTCTCTACTGGCTAATGAAGTTGCGTTATATTCAGCTTCAGCTGTAGACATGGCTATACAGCCTTGTTTTTTACTTCTCCATGATACTGTGCTTTCACCAATCTGCAAAATATATCCAGAGGTAGATTCTTATGTGTCCAAATCTCCACCCCAATCTGCATCTAAATATGCAGTTAATTCTAAACTTGTATTTGTGAAGGTTAAACCTTCATCATAAGTTCCCTTTAAAAATCTGAGTACCCTTTTGGCAGCAAGCCAATGTTGTTTTCCAGGGTTGTTTCCAAACCTACTGAGTAGATTAACACTATATGCTATGTCTGGTCTACTGCAGTTGGCTATGTATAAAAGACATCCCACCAACTCTCTATATGGATATTTCTCCATTTATTAATGTGAATGGTGATTGAGATGAAATCTCGCAATAGTTCATTACTATGCTACTATTGAATGGTCTTAATGGTTAAGGATCAAACTTAAGGTTATAATATTAAGTTGGTTGTCTAGTTCAAACATTACAGAAGTTGTTTAACATTATATCTTGAGCAGTATTTACTAACATGTCATATGTCTTTGCATTAGCTTTCTAGTAAGCCTTTTGAATAACATATGTTCCCTTTTGATTTAGCTAGATGGGAATTTGATAAGATTACAGGCCAATAATAACAATACATGGTTTTATATAGGGTGTACCACCAAAAAAATATCTAGGACATCAAAACACCATATGACTTTCATGAATAGGCTTTTTCTTTCTCTTAGAACAAAAGTTTATTTTAAAAAACAAGAAATACACCACGGGATTCTCATGAACTAGTATATGAAAGCAAACCAAGAAAAGTCTTGCTAGGAATTAACTTGCAAGGTCAAGTAATCACGACTTGGATGGAAACATAATGGACAAAATTGTGAGAGCTGTAATACGGACTAGTCAGAATCCTTAGTATAATAGAGTCAAACGAAGTCGAGGAGAGATTTACCAAGTAAATGATATTTTAATTGTCGTTTGTTGGGTTTTGCTAGGGTGCCTTCAATATTGGAGGATGAATGTTGGGTTGTTGATGGAAGATGTTGTTGTTTGGTGGGGTGATCATTCCAGAAAGAAGGTAATCTGATGTCGAAACTGTCAGACCTAAGCTGAAAACAGAGCAACATTTTTTGGTACAAAATAATAACCTCTGGAATATTCACTGGAAAAGCATATTCGTGAAATTGTCAACAGTAATATCTAGAATATTTCTTGAAAAAGCATATTCCAATCATTATACAATATAACCTTCATTGATCCAATGGTGGGCAATGATTAGATTGGAGTAACCTGCGAGGACAAGGGGTTTAAGAGAAGGTTAACCCTCCCCCTTGAGGGGATGATGGGAAATAACTCCCGAGGCCGGAGGCCGAGAGGGTTATTTCCATGATCCCCGGAGAGGGGAGGGTTGACTCCCTTAAAACCCATGTCCGACGATCCTAAAACAGAAGCAACGGTTTGAACTTTGGCGGAAGCAAAAGAAATGGTGTAGTAGATTTACAAATCACGGAGATCAAAAGCAAAAGAGATGTTGAAAATCTAGCACAATTTGTGATGCAAAACTGAGGCCAGTAGTCTAATGCAAACGGCATGCAAAAAAAAATGAGAGTTTTTGTGCAATGATGCGAGAGGATGCTATAACTTGCATAAGTTTCAACATAAGGGTTGTAGCATCCCTCCATAAAGATTGCACAAAAACACCTCCGTGATTTGCATCACAGTTATTGTGCTAGATTTTCAACATCTCTTTAGTTTTCGATCTCCAGATTTATATCACAGATTTCCATGCTAAATCGACTACACCATTTCTTTTGCTTCTGCCAGGTTTAGCTTCATTGCTCTGTTTTCAGGATGTGCCGGACATGGGTTTAAGGGAGGTGAACCCTTCCCTCTCAGGGATCATAGGAAATAACCCTCTCGGCCTCTGACCTCAAGAGTTATTTCCCATAATCCCTCAAGGGGGAGGGTTAACCTCTTCCAATGCATTTCCATCATTTGAAGGATTCTAATTGGATGCATAATAAAACTCTTTGTGTCGTGCTTCAAGAATATAGGTATTCTCTAAATTTGAGAAAGTCTCGAGTAGAATAACATTCCTACACAACATTTACATCATGATTTTAATTGGAAAGTAAGTCATCATTACAGTGTGGTGTAGTATGCCTACTAAAATAAATAACCCAAGAAATTTAAATATGATCGCAAATCCTAGATACCAACTTAATTTCTTTCATGCCACCTAGAAAAGATTATTTGATTTTTCAGTTCTTCCATGCCACACTGTCGCATAGAAAACATCGATTGACTTTTCTTAACATATATAAGGCGGTGCCCATTTCTGTTTGATATCTAAAAAAGATATAAGTAGTGGATTTGGTCGATGTTTGAAAGCTAAGATGGAAAAACCAAAAGGAAGATGGATAAGCCTCTGGTGGTTGGGGCACGTGCTGTACACAAAGCTCCAAATCTCCAGAACACAATATCAAAGAAGCATTTCGGGCTGGAATACAATATCAAAGAAGCATTTCAGGTTTTGGATTTGGCGACGTTCCCTAATAGACACGAGTTCTCTATTTTTCTCACCCGTGATTTTTGCTAGATCAAGATCTAATGGTCATGTGAACCTCCACGTTGAATTTTAAGACACGTGGATAGGCTAGGCTTTAAGATAACGTGACACCCAGGGTTAGGCCATATGTTGTTCGTGAACCTTGAATTGCCAACATTGTCGTATTAAGGTTACCATGCACATTGTTTCTGTAAATTAGGGAGTATTTTCTAGCATTAGGACCGAAATTGCTAGACTGAAGCCTCTTTAATCTTGCACATCTACTAGAAGCACGTGCCTGACAATGCCGTGCATTAATCATGGATGTGTGGAATGGGTAAATGTAATGGAGTTTGTAGATGAAATAAAAAATTATAAACTAGTCACATTCATAAATATCATGGATGTCAAGCGTGAAAGGTTGTAAAATATACGTGATTGTAGATGCGATGCATTATCTATGTGTGAAGGGTTTGGTTTAGGGTCTCGAGAAAAATAGAACTTGGCAAGTCATGGGTGGGAATTGTCTCCATCTTAAAGGTATAACTTTTTGGATACATAGTGATAATATCCTATCTAGACACAAAAAATTTAAAACCCCAAACCTTAAACCAACATTTGTGGTTGATCGCATTGCAGACTCCATCTATATAAATTGCATCTTACAACCTCTACTTTTTTTAGAATTCATCATATGATAAATCTCTGAATCCTAAATCCTCAACTCATAGAGCTTTAACCCATAATCTTAATATCAATCTTGTTAATTTGGGATTTTCAGATTTGGCTGAAAATGTTTTTGGAATTTATTTTAAGTTTATTTCCTATGATTTTGGGGATTCTGATTGTCGGAAAAATTTACCGATTTCTAAAAATTGTAGAAGTTTGCCCTTCTAAACATCGGGCATGTGGTCTTTGTATGCTTTCGAAATCTTACTATCAAAGCGTGAAGGGCGGCATGGAGGACACTAGGCTTCTTTGGATGCTTCTATCCTTTTAATTACATGGTGCTTGAATGGTAATTCAAGGATGCCAGATAATCTGAATAGCCATGGATAATCTGAATGGGCCATTAATGGTTTGATTAGGACTCATATGAGCTTTGATTTGTCTACCAATTACAACGTCAATAATAATTACGAGGTATTTTCTACCTCTGAAACACAGATATCTCATTTTTAACAGCTAAATCTCTTGATGGCATAAAACCATCTATCAAATTGCCATTCTTAAATTTTGTCATACACAGCAATAATTTTGAGGTTTTACCCTTGCAGATTAAGTGGTTTCATCCATAGGTGAGAGCTAGATTTTACACAAGACATCCAACCAACATTATCAAATGCTTATCCAAAAGCCAGATTTTGCAAATGATTTCCAGCTTTGGTTGCATTGGTTAGTCTCATAAAATATTTGTTTGAATGTGCCTAAGAGCTCCCATCTGAGTTGATGCTGGAGTAAACTTTTGATTGAATAATTTTCCTTCCCCAATTGCTACACACACATACAGTAGTAATTACTCTCAAACAAGTAAGTTAAATAACATGCCATGTTGTTGTCAATATATATTCATATGGATTAAAACCAGAATTAACAATTTGGGATTCGTTAAAGAGCAGTCTTGAACTTTGCGATTGTCTGTCATACTGCAGTCCAACCATAGGGCAACTAGAAACTCCATACCTCTTTAGCGCCAAGTTAGTAATGGCGTTCTTAATGCGCTTGTGTGTCTAGAATAGATTTAAGCTTCATTTGTTAGCTAGAATAATTTCAATAGCTGTTAAAAAAGTGTGGCTTAATGCCTGAACTTTGAAATCAGTGCTGCGGCCCCTTTGTTGGATACATGGAAAAAATTAGCGGCTATTCTTAGCCAAATGGCGATTTTTTAGGGGGCCTAGGCAATTTTTGCGGCGAATTTTATGAAGAGGGATTTCTTTTAAAAAAATAAAAAATAGCCATAGTTAAAACAAGTACTCCATTTTTTTTTTTTATTAGCCAAATTATTTTCCCCCTTTTTCTTAATAAAAAAGGGATTAGCCTTTCTTTATATTACAATATTTATATATTAGATCATTAATAGCCAAACAAAATGAATTCTTATTAAAGATTTTTACAAATCGTCACTTACCATCATTGGTAATAGTAGTTTTTCAAATTATAAATTTCTATAATACCACATATGCATCTTAAAAAAGGAGTTGTAAGAGATGGCTAATATCCATCTAGATGCCCGAGTCAGTTGCATAACTTTCTTCGAGGGTTAGAAATTATGGATGTTATAAGCTATGCTGTGAGCTTTTATTGAAGTTTTTTAACATCATCGTATGTTCCTTGATTGTTGATTATTATTTGTAATTCTAGTACAATATGTCTAAAACTATAGAATCTATATTTTTTGTTTTTTTTTAATATAACAATCAACACACAACTACTATTAACATTATTTACACAAACCATTGCATTTAACACATTTAAATTAGAATCCCCCTTAAACCCCCTTTGGTTTGGGTGCATATTCACATGGGGGTTACTCCGGGCAACGAGAGCTGTCGGATGGGTATATTTGCCCTTTATTCCAAAATCTGGAGCGTACATAGCGATCCTCGTTTGTGGGGTATATATGTACAAGTTTTTGTATACTGTATATTAAGGTTTACAAAATACTATAAGGTTTGAGAGAATGTACTTAATGGTGTTAATTTTGTACATGTATTGTAAATATATTTTTGGAGCTCTCGCTGCCCTACGTAACCCCCCGTGTGAATATGCACCCAAACCAAAGGGGGTTTAAGGGGGATTCTAATTTAAATGTGTTAAATGCAATGGTTTGTGTAAATAATGTTAATAGTAGTTGTGTGTTGATTGTTATATTAAAAAAAATTTTGGGCCCTTCGGGCCCTAACTAACGCAAACATAGATAAATGTTATGGGCCTAAATATTAATTACTAAAAAGCACAATAACATCAAGACAAACAAATTATTCCCATTGGAAACAACTATGAGTACATTTTGTAATCTCAATTCCCTGCCAATTCAAAGAATTTGGAGCCTTATTCGGCGCGGTAAAGATGATGATTTAATGGTGAAACTATACACTAGTTCATCCCATAAGCAATTGTCATGCTAAACTGAAGTGTCGACTAGAGAGAGTTGTGTCTTGATTCTCTTTGCTCCGTGATTTACAAGTGAAGTAGAACACACTACTCGACATACAATCAGAAATGCGTACATCCCTATAAGAAGGGGGGCTTCCCATATCTCTCATCGCTTTGTTTCTCGCTCATTGCCTTTATTCAATGAGCTCCAGCTTACACGTATCCTTCTTCGGATATGGGAAATGGGCCTACGATTCAATCTTTACAAATATTAATGTATGGCAAAGAGCTCTCTTTGCAAGATGTGCATTTCAAACCCTTAGATTTTTTTGCAAAATCAGAAGTAAGAGTGATTTCTTCCCTATTTCCATTTCGAATTTGAGATTCTTGCATGCAGGTTTACATGGCACTCCATGAAAGGTAATGAGACAATAAGATCAAAAACTAACCAAAATGTGAGGTGATAGTTTCTTAAAACGAGAGCTGCATATGTATGAAAAGAAAACAATGACTACAACGTACCTCCAGCCATCCAAGTGCAATTATAACGATGACATAATGAAGGCAAATTCTGAAATATCAGATTTCTGTAACATTCTTAAAACAATGATATTGATTGAGCACTCCATGAAAGGTAACAGACAATAAGATCAAAAACTAACCAAAATGTGAGGTGATAGTTTCTTAAAAGCGAGCGCATATGTATGAAAAGAAAACAATGACTACAACGTACCTCCTCTTGATCAAATTGGCTTCCATAACTTAATGAAATGCCATCAAGAGGGGCAAGGGCGATCTCATGATCATTTCCAACGCTGCCTTTGTATAGTTTTAGTTAGGGACAAACATCTCTCCCATGATGAGATACATTTTATCAGCATGACTTCAAGTGGCCCAACTTTTCACAGCAGATGAGATCCCTTGGGAGGCAGGGTCCCATTTGATTTTGTAGTGTCGTCATCTCAGTAACGAGGAGGGAATTCCACTTGCTTTAGTTCATCTAAGGATATACTCTAGATGGAAGGAGAAGGGTCTATGCGAGCTGAAGGACATTTGGAAAATGGAAAGCTTGGTCGTCAATCAAGAAGATTGTGGGAAATACACAAGGGGACAGAAAGCTCTTTGAATGAATAAGGGAAAAAGTGGACATGATTTCAGGCATAGAGGGAACACGTGAGCAATGGATAATCAAGGATGAAAGAGGGCAAATTCTCAAAGAGGGTTTTATATAATCTGCTGCGACATAGAGAGCCACTAAAGACTTGCAATCGAATAGGATATTAGGAAGAAGAGATATTGTCACATCTGGTGGATAGTTGGAACTTATGGTGCAGTAGAAAAATCCAGCATTTCATTTGGTTAGCTTGGCAAGGTGGACGGGCCACGTTATCCGGCCTGGGCAACAGCATCATTTCCTTGGCTTCAACATTTGTGTATTCTCTTCTAACGAATCGGACCCTGCTCATTTCGCCGGAAGGAGGAATTCCAGATCTTTTCTGTGAGCCATTCCCAAGCTCGTGGATTACGCTGCGTCTTTTCATCTTCACTTCTCAAAAAATGAAACGGGCTCACGATTATATTGTCACCCATATTGACTCCTTCAAACTCTTGGTTTTAAACGGGCTTGCCATCCATATAACACGGAAAATCATAATTTCCAAAAAAAAGGGGAAAGTGCCATCTATGCGGTGAAATTAACAATCTTTTGGCAATAAACTCGTAACTAAATGATCTTATCCAAATTTTACACACAATTTGACCTAGAACCGCCACAAAAAACCATCATTTCACTCTTGGTACATCAATGTTGAATCAGATAAGGTTATACAACACCCGGTACTTCTAGAAGAAACAAAGTGCGTGCCCCAAAAATGCCTTTCGAGATAATCTGCGACCCGATCCGGATGAAAAAAAAGAGCAAAATATTTCGGGATCTGACGAAGAAGGAAACGATAACTACTTTACAGGCCCGAAAAATGCCCTCAAAACTGCGGCAGAGAAGTATTGATCGATCCAAATTAAATCCACGAAATAAGACTAGTGCAAATATCTAGCTGCGCTGCATTCGTGGTTACACGGAATTGCTGCTTCTTCTGCACATGCCAAATCAGGAACCCTAATATTAACCTAAGATTTTGAAACCTAAACTAAAAAAAACATGCAAACAATGAGCGCCCCACAACCACACGATTTTCCCTCTTCTTTAAAATCAATGGCTAACAAATGGGTGCACTCTAGAAATACCGTTTAGTACGTCCACGTGAATACGCCCGTGAAATCTTATGAAAACCATGCCAAAAAGCGTATAAAATCACAAAAAAAAAACCCTGTTATGATGAAAGAGGGCAAATTCTCAAAGAGGGTTTTATATAATCTCTTTGCGACATAGAGAGCCACTAAAGACTTGCAATCGAATAGGATATTAGGAAGAAGAGATATTCGCATCGGTGGATAGTTGGACGACGTCGAAAGAACGGCATTTGGTTAGCTTCGTCGTCGAATATCGGCGACATCGTCGTTCAACGGTATTCTCTTCTCAACGTCGTTCGGCGCCGTTCAACGACGCGTTTCGGCCGAATACGGCGATCGTCGGATTGGCTGCGTGGCATGGTACCGCGCTGCCGGGATAAGCGCGGCGTGTCGTGCCAGCGTCGCGTGCGATGATGCACAAAACGTCGTTTAACGTCGTCTCGTGGATCTGACGTGGCACATCCGGCTGCGTGGCTTGCTGACATGCCAGGCTGGCACGCCACCATGTTCTGCCACGTCGACATGACGTCGTTGAACGACGACTAAAAAATCTGGCGTGACCGGTCGGCTTCGCGGGCTTGCCGACATGCCGGTGGCACGCCAAAGTGTCCGCCATCGCCGACGCGGCGCCGTTAAACGACGCTAGAATATCGGCGTGGCGGCGGTTTTGCCCGGCGGCCGGCATCGTCTCACGCCCGCGCTATTGTCGCCAGAGCGCCACGTAAGCAACGTCGTTTAACGGCGTCACTTTTTTTTTTTTTTGGGGAAAAAAAAAAAAAAAAAAAAAAAATTAATATCGGCGTAAACATCGTTTGGAATGCCAAAATTACCCTATGGACTAAGTTACGGTCGGTTTGCAAAAACGACACACTTACGCCCTACATTGAAAGATTCAGCCACCACCTCCTAGGCCAATTATTTCACGAAAGTGTGTTGCACATGAGATAGTTTGGCGCTTCTTCGAAGGGGTGGGCTTCGGCCACAAAACTTGGTCCCTAGGGCAATGTCGATGTTCCGAGTCCATTGGCGAGACGCGGATCCGCGGTTCGGAGAGGGGAAGTTGCCCGCCCGTCGCCCGGTGGCCTTCGGGGAGAGGAATTTTGGGGCAAGCCGCTTCCCGGGTGGTTTTAGGGTCCGTGCTCTTGGCGTCAACACCCCCTCTACCTCAAGACACGGTAGAAGGTCCTAGTCAAATCTGACAAGGATAGAGCCTCAAACGTAAACCCTATGAGTTGCCGGGGTTCTAGCGTGGTTTGGCGTTTTGGGTGCCGAAGTTTTGGTCTTTGCACTTGGGGCGTGGTCGATCACATGCGATTGAGAACGCGAAGCAAGAGGAATCGGCGGAATGGAGTTTGGACCTGTACTCTCTCCCGTTGTGGCGCTTAGAAGTCAAGGGGCTTTTTGCAAAATAGCAAGACATTCGTAAATTCCTAATTAATGCATAGTACGGACTTAAATTCTGATTTTTGTCACTAGCTTCCTAAGTCATCGCCAACATACAGGCCAACTTTCAAAAATTTTGGATAAGGTTTAGATCAAATAGTTTGCACTAGAACAGTCGGGCAACTTTGTTGTTGGGGCGTGAGCTGGCACACTTGCCCAAGTCAAACAATGCGGGACCTTGCAAGGCCTCCTCATTAGAGGGGAGAGTCCAAACCCGGGAGGCGAGCCCCAAAAGCTTCGAGGCAGCCTTTCCCCGGCGGCCAGGGGGGGTGTACGCTAAAGACCCACACCAGGATCTCGGTTCCGATCCGACCGTTGAATCCTTTGTTCCGGGAACCTGGTCCAGAAGGTCCAAAAATCCAACATCCGTCCAGGAGAACATATCAAACCGCGAAGCGTCTGCGGCGGGCGACAAGATAGAAACCAAAGTGTTTTGTCGTTCGGACATTCGCGGAGGTTCGAAATGCCGATCCGACTTCGCCCACATCGCCGGAATGCCAAAATTACCCTAGGGACCAAGTTACGGTCCAGTTTTGCAAAAGAAAGAAACACTTACGCCCTACATTAAAAAGTATTCCTGACCACCTCCTAGGCCAATTGATTACGAAAGTGTGTTGCACATGAGATAGTTTGGCGCTTCGAGAAGGGGTGGGCTTCTGGCCACAAAACTTGGTCCCTAGGGCAATGTCGACGTTCCGAGTCCATTGGCGAGAGGCGGATCACCGCCGGGAGAGGGAGTTGCCGTCCCCCGCCGGGGCCTTCGAGAGGAATTTTGGGGCAAGCCGCTTCGGGTGGTTTTAGGGTCCGTGCTCTGGCGTCAACACCCCCCTCTACCTCAAGACACGGCCAAGAAGGTCCTAGTCAAATTCGACAAGGATAGAGCCTCAAACGTAAACCCTATGAGTTGCGAGGTTCTAGCGGGGTTTGCGTTTTGGGTGCCGAAGTTTTGGTCTTTTGCACTTGGGACGTGGCCGATCACATGCGATTGAGAACGCCGAAGCAAAGCGAACCCCGACGGAATGGAGTTTGGACTGTACTCCTCTCCGTTGTGGCGGTTAGAAGTCAAGGGGCCGCTTTAAAGAGCAAGACATTCGTAAATTCGTAATTAATGCATAGTACGGACTTAAATTCTGATTTTTGTCACCTAGCTTCCTAAGTCATCGCCAACATCTGGGCCAACTTTCAAAAAAAAATTTGGATATGGTTTAGATCAAATAGTTTGCACTAGAACGGTCAGGGCAGCTGTTGTTGGTGGCCCGGCGAGCACACTTGCCCAAGTCAAACAAGGCCGGGACCGTGCAAGGCCTCCTCATTAGAGGGGAGAGTCCGAACCCGGGAGGCGAGCCCCAAAAGCTTCCCCGAGGCAGCCTGCGGCAGCGGCCTTCCACGGGGGCGACGCTAAAGACCACACTCCGGGATCTCGGTTCCGTGATCAGAGCGGGTTGAATCCTTTGTTCCGGGAACCTGGTCCGAGAAGGTCAAAAAAAAATCCAACATCCGTCCGGGAGAACATATCAAAACCGCTGGCGTCCCGGCGGGCGACGGTGTAGAAACCAAAGTGTTTTGTCGTTGGGACATTGCAGAGGTTCAAATGCCGATCCGACTTCGCCACGTCGTCAGGAATGCCAAAATTACCCTAGGGACCAAGTTACACGGTCGTTTTGCAAAAGAAAGAAACACTTACGCCCTACATTGCAAAGATTCGCCACCACCTCCTAGGCCAATTGACTACTTGGTGTGTTGCACATGAGATAGTTTGGCGCTTCTTCGAAGGGGTGGGCTTCGGCCACAAAACTTGGTCCCTAGGCAATGTCGACGTTCGCCGAGTCCATTGGCGAGATGCGGATCACGGTTCGAGAGGGAAGTTGCCCGTCCGTCGCGGTGGCCGGAAGGGAGAGGAATTTTGGGGCAAAGCCGCCTTAGGGTGGTTTTAGGGTCTCACGTGCCTAAGCGTCAACACCCCTCTACCTCAAGACACTACGCCAAGGTCCTAGTCAAAATCGACAAGGATAGAGCCTCAAACGTAAACCCTATGAGTTGCCGGGTTCTACTTGGGGTTTGCGTTTTGGGTGCCGAAGTTTTAGTCTTTTGCACTTGGGGCGTGGCGATCACATGCGATTGAGAACGAAGCAAGTTTTAACCGGCGGAATGGAGTTTGGACCTACTCCTCTCCGTTGTGGCGGTTAGAAGTCAAGGGCAGCTTTTGCGTAGAGCAAGACATTTCAGAATTCGTAATTAATGCATAGTACGGACTTAAATTCTGATTTTTTGTCACCTAGCTTCCTAAGTCATCGCCAACATACGGCCAACTTTCAAAAATTTTGATATGGTTTAGATCAAATAGTTTGCACTAGAACGGTCCGGGCAGCCTGTTGTTGGGCAGCCGAAGCCGGGCACACTTGCCCAAGTCAAACAAGGCCGGGACCCGTGCAAGGCCTCCTTATTAGAGGGGAGAGTCCGAACCCCGGGAGGCGAGCCCCAAAAGCTTCCCCGAGGCAGCCTTTTTTCGGCAAATAGCCTCACGGGGCGACGCTAAAGACCACACTCCGGATCTCGGTTCTCGTATCCGGCCAGTTGAATCCTTTGTTCCGGGAACCTGGTCGGAGAAGGTCCAAAAATCCAACATCCGTCCGGGAGAACATATCAAACCGCTGGCGTCTGCGGCGGCGATGTAGAAACCAAAGTGTTTTGTCGTTCGGACATTGCGGAGGCTCGAAATGCCGATCCGACTTTGCCACATCGTCGGGAATGCCAAAATTACCCTAGGGACCAAGTTACACGGTCGGGTTTTGCAAAAGAAAGAAACACTTACGCCCTACATTGCGATTATTTAACCACCTCCTAGGCCAATCGACTACGAGTGTGTTGCACATGAGATAGTTTGGCTTCTTCCGAAGGGGTGGGCTTCGGCCACAAAACTTGGTCCCTAGGGCAATGTCTACGTTCGAGTCCATTGGCGAGACGCATCACCTGGTTGGGAGAGGGGAAGTTGCCCGTCCGTCGCCGGGGGCCTTCGGAGAGGAATTTTGGGGCAAGCCGCTTCCGGGTGGTTTTTAGGTCCGTGCTCAAGCGTCAACACCCCCCTCTACCTCAAGACACCGGCGCAAGGTCCTAGTCAAATCGACAAGGATAGAGCCTCCTCAAACGTAAACCCTATGAGTTGCGGGTTCTAGCGGGGTTTTGCGTTTTGGGTGAACAGTTTTGGTCTTTTGCACTTGGGACGTGGCGATCATCACATGATTGAGAACGCGAAGCAAGGGAACCGACGGAATGGAGTTTGGACCTGTACTCCTCCGTTGTGGCGGTTAGAAGTCAAGGGCCGCTTTTGCGGTAGCAAGACATTAAATAAATTCGTAATTAATGCATAGTACGGACTTAAATTCTGATTTTTGTCAGCTAGCTTCCTAAGTCATCGCCAACATCTGGGCCAACTTTCAAAAATTTTGGATATGGTTTAGATCAAATAGTTTGCACTAGAACGGGTCCGGGGCAGCGTTGTTGGGCAGCCGGTGGCACACTTGCCCAAGTCAAACAAGGCCGGGACCTTGCAAGGCCTCTTCATTAGAGGGGAGAGTCCAGAACCGGGGAGGCGAGCCCAAAAAGCTTCCCGAGGCAGCCTTTCGTGGCAAATAAGCTCACGGGCGTGACGCTTAAAGACCACACTCCGGGATCACCGGTTCCGTGATCCGGCCGTTGAATCCTTTGTTCCGGGAACCTGGTCCGAGAAGGTCCAAAAAATCCAACATCCGCCCGGGAGAACATATCAAACCGCTGAAAAGCGTCTGCCCGGCGGCGGTGTAGAAACCAAAGTGTTTTGTCGTTCGGACATTGCGGAGGCTTCAAATGCCGATCCGACTTTGCCACATCGTCCGGAATGCCAAAATTATCCTAGGGACCAAGTTACACCTGGCCGGTTTTGCAAAAGAAAGAAACACTTACGCCCTACATTGCGGTGATTCGCCAGCCCACCTCCTAGGCCAATTGACTACGAAAGTCGCGTTGCACATGAGATAGTTTGGCTTCTTCGAGAAGGGTGGGCTTCGGCCACAAAACTTGGTCCCTAGGGCAATGTTGACGTTTTGAGTCCATTGGCGAGACGCATCGCTGTTCGAGAGGGAAGTTGCCCGCCCCGTCGCAGTGGCCTTCGGGAGAGGACTTTGGGGCAAGCCGCTCCAGGGTGGTTTTAGGGTCCCGTGTCTCGGGCCAACACCCCCCTCTACGCCAAGACACGCCGCGCAAGGTCCTAGTCAAATCGACAAGCATAGAGCCTCCAAACGTAAACCCTATGAGTTGCCGGGTTCTATGTGGTTTGGATTTTGGGTGCCGAAGTTTTGGTCTTTTTGGCGCTTTGGGACGTGGCCAATCACATGCGGTTGAGAACGAAACAAGCGTTTGAACCGACGGAATGGAGTTTGGACCCAGATACTCCTCCGTTGTGGCGGTTAGAAGTCAAGGCCCGCTTTGCAAGTGATAGCAAGACATTCGTAAATTCGTAATTAATGCATAGTACGGACTTAAATTCTGATTTTTTGTCAGCTAGCTTCCTAAGTCAGCTAGCTTGTTGAGATAAACTACATCTTCGCATGTTGGTAGGGTATAAGTTCTCATAGCAGGGGACAAAATTAAAAAAATAAATATATATATAGATATATATAAAGATATAGATATATATATATATATACAAAGCCTGGACCTAACCAAAAGACCAAGTCGGTAGGGAAAACCCCTCGTCTGCTTTTTAGACTTATCGGTCCCTTTATAAATAGGGAGAACCTTATAGGCGATACTAACCTATAGTACTTATATCCTAAGTGTATTTCTCTCAAATTTAACTTCCTATTGTTTAATGTGCACAACTAAACATTAAGGACCATTTAATATCACGTATCCCTCTATATGTTATTTTAAAACCACTCAAATGTTCATTCATGCTACCATTTTTCAGTATTACTACCATATAGTAAATATATCCTAAGTGTCTTTCGTTCATATTTAACCTCCTAGTGTTTAATGTGTATAACCAATCATTAAGGACCATTTAATATCCTATATCCTTCCATTGTTAACTACTGCGACTGTTTTTCAGAAATAGTTAAATTCATTTAATCTTTGCATATCATACAGTTAATAATCGAATTCTGCCTTATTTAAAAACTGATCTGTTGCTTTTTTTAAAAAAAGTAGACTATTGATATCCAACAAAGAAATTCCAATATATTAAAAAAGGATAAAGGGCAGCCTTTACTGTTAGATATGGCTGCCCATGATGTCACATGGTGCAGAAAGCAGAATAACATCAAATATTACCTTATGCATATTTTTTGGAGGGCTGTACAAGTTCCAACAGCCTTTTGACAAAAATATTATGCTGTTTTTGCAAGGATGAGCTCGCACCTATTTTAAACTAAGTAAGAAACATAACCTGAATATTTTAAGAAAGATAACAGAGTTTCAGCCTAAGATTTCCCCACTTTCTCCATTTGCATCATCCAAATGCTTTTCGAGTACAAGTATTCTTCCACAAGCCTTGTAAAATACAAAGGAGGTAGGAGAGAATCCGGTTACCTGCAGTAGAACCAAAGCAAGTTAGCCTTAGAAGGGTAAAATGCTAAGCTACTAGCAGGTAAGCAAAGAATTCTCATGGCTAATTGCCCTTCAACCATATACTACAGAAGGAATCCAGTAATAATCTGAAGAGACTGCCATAACAGTAAATAGTAAATGAGATGTGTTAAAAAACCACTTCCTTTTGCTGCCTTTTCCTTATTAGCTCAATCAGCTCCATATCACATAACATTTTAAATTTACCTTGCTCGAAAAAGCCTTGCCGAAGCTTCCTACTCAGCTTTATACAAACTATTGATTGATCGAATACCAGATCTGATACTATAGGCAACAAACCTGTATCCTACTTCTGGATAATCCCAAAGCTTGTGTAGTATGAGACATGTGACAAGCTCAGAAAACATATGGTACAGAATATAGTTTATTAATCCTGACATCATTTGCTGCTCCAGCAAGAGGCCGTTTACCTTGAGAATTACCATAAAAGTCCCTTGCCTGATGATCCTGATCCTATGTTCATAAGTACCCTCTTTGCTTAAGAAATTAAAATATTACAAGCGGTCTGCAGTAATACCTAAGCTCACTAACACTGCTTTAGCAGAAAATAAAAACCTTGTCTAAGATAAATCAGCACTTTAGTAAACATTTCATCTACAGCCACTATTATTATTACTTGAAAAAGTATCAGTAGCTTTTGTAAAGTAAAAGGACAGACAGCTAGAGCATGCAGTTACGAATGCTTTAACTATTTCTAACCCTCCCATATTTCAGTTAATAATTTAAACTTCATGATTCTAAACCTGATTGAGAGGCGTGTCATCCTCCTCAAAGGCCGTAAAATCTGTGCTGGTTGCTCCAAGGCTGGTCACTGCTCCTGAGCTTGCACCCACTTTGGTCTTTCCTTGAATAACCAATCTGCAAGCCCCAATGCTCGAAGCTGGGCGCTTTCCCAATAGAGTTTTCTTTGCTGCATAAATATCAATCCCTGCTTCCATGGCCATTCCTTCCAGGGTAGATTTTTTGATAGCAGCCCCATCATTCTTGCAGTCGATCCCTTTTTCCTTGAGCATCATTATAATATCAGCCTTAGTTGGCTTGATATTGAGACAACCCTCAGTTCTGGTCATTGTAACAGAGCTGGAAGATGAAGTAAATGGCTTGTTTTCAATCAGGGCGCCCTTGCCTTTGGCCGCTTGTAAACTGTCTACCATGCACCAAGAACTATCATCTGCTATGTTTAAATCCTCCAGAAATGCATTGATTAGATCCTCCTCCCCTTTAACTTTTTCCATCACTTAACAGATATGGAGAGCGGCTAGTAGTTAAGGTAAGAAAAAATGGCGGTAGAATTCCAACGGCATGCAAAGTGTCAATGATCTGTGCCAGCATATCAGAAATCCTACCTTTGTACGCTAGCATCCTGCCAAAGCATATGTCCGTTTGCTTTTGTAAGCTAAATCTGCTGTGTTGCGGTAGGCCGTAGTCCGCCATCGCCGTTTTCTCTGGTCCCAAGCATGAACCCTAAGTCAGTGCTATGCGACGGTCTTGCTCACTAGGTGTACAGTAGTCAGTTCTTTCGTGTAGCAAAACCGTCACTAGGGCTATAACCAATAAATGCACCGAAAGCATTTGGTAGAAAAATCGTCCAAGGGTTAGCAATAAATTCGCCCACTTATCTAACTTTAAACTTAGCCAATACTTGTGCCACATTTTCATTATCTCTATACCCTTAGAAAAATATGATATCTTTAATAGTCCCATCCCTGTTTAGGCTTTAGCAGTCCTAAAGATCCAAGTGGCATAACTACGTTATGAATACTGTAAAAATTATCTTAATAAATATTCCAATTTAGTGTATAGGATGGTATTCTAAAACCCTAAAGACCAAGATGTCAACTATGTAAACGTGCCCCTTGGTGTCATTAGAATCTTTATGCATTCTTGCCATAATAGCCTATGTTAATGTATGAGCTGGATATTTTTTAAGAAACAAGACCGAAAGGGGAACAAATTCTTGCTCCATCCATATCTTATAGGTCTTGCTAAATCAAGGTGTTCAATCCACCAATATAAGATATGAGTTAGTCTATCAGTCAATTTGACCTTCCTTAATATCAAGCTGTGTAAATATGCCTCACCATATTTACCAAATCTTCATAGAGCCTGTTAAACCAGGGTACCAAGTGTACTGCTAAATCCATATGTTAGTACAGGTCAAATTGTTTTTTGGGTTATTTAGGGATGCATGTCATAATTCCCCAAGGGGGTGGGTGTTAAAGTTCTTAAACCGTATCCTGGAGCTTGTGTCAGTCTGGATTAAACCTTCAAGTTCTACAGGAACCAAGTCAACCATTGGATATATATTTATATGTATATATATATATGAATTTTTTAGCCTACCTCCTCCCGGGGAGTGAGGCAAGGTCCCGGTTAGTATATAGGGAAATGGAGGGGTCCCTATATACATAGGGACCCACCCCACACCCTCTGTTTTGATAAACCTGGTTTTGTTCACATTGACAAGCAGCCGAAATTTAACATAAAACTAATATAGAAATCTGAAAAATACCTGTATTTTTTAGTTCATTCAACAGTACGCCAATGTCGTATTGTAGACCAGGGAATTCCGTTTTTTTGAATGCCTTGTACAGAGATTTCCAGACATCCTTTCTTTTAAACCCTTTCTGTGATAAAAATCGGACCAGTGAATTTAAGTCTTCGCCAGCAAGGAGTGGATTGCTATGCACATAGATATATGGCATTACTTGTGACATTACTACATTACATGCTAGAAGGTACGGTCTACATCCCATAGAGTGTATAAATCTAGTTGCTTAGGAAGGGTAACTTGTCTCTTTTGTCGAATCTATATGTACAATAGATACCTTGGTCCCTGTTTAAAACCTCAATCGTCATGTTTAAGAAATTTACTTTCCTGCCACAGTAAGATGAGTCCTCATTGCAGGGCCAGTACTCTGTTTCGTCTTTAATCATGAGGATGTCCAGATCATAGATGCTCTCCTTTGTCATTCCATTATTGACCAAGCCAAGGTAATCTCTCATTAAGGGGCAGTTGATACTAATAAGATCATCCATATATCTGTGTGTATTTCTGAAAGTTGCTGCCTCCATCATTTTATTGTTAATGGCAAGATTAATGATAAACTTGAGTTCCAACATGGCCAAATATAGGTTACACCATGCTGGACTACATGGGAATCCCATGGGTATGCCCTTAATTTGTTTCCAAATTCCCAATCCCATGCTGAGGTAGCAGTTATTAATCAGCCACTTATTAATACTGCAGAATAATCCCTGATCCAGTAGTGTCCATTTCTCACCTTTAGGTGTGATCTTCTTCCATTTAGCCTCTGGTGTACCATTACTTGTGAAATGGTACCATAATTTAAAATTACTGTTTTGTAGTCTTTGACTCCTCCAGGTCAGATCACAAACCTCATTCATGATTTGTACTATCCCATGACAGCCATCAAGTGGAATATTTTCATAACACTTTGTAATGTCACAAACGAACAAATCATCAATCTTGCCGGGCAGGTTACATATTAAGTCATAGATTGAATTTATCACCCAAGAAGCTTTAATTTTATGTTTACTGAAGAGATTGAATTTGGCACATCTCTCGTGGCAAATTCTAGGCCAAATTTCCAGAATTGAGTTTAGGACAACAGCAGTTAAGGATGCTAAGCTGGAAAATATGGAATTGTGCGCATTGGTAATCCATCTATATTCTCTCTTATGTGCCTTATATATCCCCAAAAGGTATGGCAATTCTCTGCTTTCAAGGTTACTATTATCCAGTAGCTTTCTGATATCACTCTCAATTTGTGTAGTCACCTTCTCAAGACTTAAGTCAATCTTGGCAAAATCTGCACTGTTAAGTCTGTTATAGGCCTCATTACTTATGTGTAACGGACAGATGAAGGATACATTGTTGGCTGCCTTGTCGATTCCTGCCATGTAGAAATTATCTAACAGCCATTTCATATTCTTTTGTACATCAGGATCTTTAATCATGAACTTGCTTTCCTTAATACTGCTACTATTAATTACTTCCTTGGCCAACTGTTTAGCCGCTTTAAAAATATCAAGCTTGCATTTCTCCACTTTTTCTGTTTCATTCACATGAAATGAGAAGTGATGTACTTTGAAGAACTGCTCTATTGTTAAGCTCAATTCCTTTTTGAACTGCTGTAAGGTGAACGGTTGGTCTGGAATGTGGTTTAGTCCCATGCTAAACCATTTTCTAAGGGCTTCATGATGGACAATACTTATGTCAGTTGTGCGTATATGGCCAATATCTTGGTCTACAAATTGTTGCAAAGTCGGATTTTTGCATGGGCATTTCTTACACCCATCTTGTGCAAAGGTAATTTTAGGCCTATAGACCATAGCCTTGAGATTGTTGACGTATTTCCAGCCAAGTATAGAATTTTCATAAATCTCCAGACCCTTGTTTCCAAAGGCCCTAGCCAACTGTTCCTTGAAAATGTAGTTAAACTTCACCTTACTAATTAGCTTAGAGAAGTAATTGAAATGTATGAATTTCTTTTTTTGCTTATCCTTAACTAGCTTAATAGCCCAATCCCCATCATCATTTAGCACCATGGTTCTGGTACAGATCTGTAATGTTATGTAAGGATTGATCAGAGCCAATCAATAAGTCATGTAATGCCATTGCCGGCATTGAAACAGTTATGTATTTTTTATTAATTATCCCGTGCAACCCCCTTATATGTCCATACCATTTATGCAACTTACATATCCACAGATACTAAGTACTGTTCACACATAGTATACGTGCTAACATGTAAATGTAAATTAACATACCTGTTTCCTTTCATATGTCCAGATTGCAAGGTTGTATATTGTATGACCTGCTCGGAGCGCCGTTCCCTCTTGCTGCAGGGTTGTCATTGTTATTTGCATCCTCCAGATCAATAATGTCATTGTCATTGTTGTGTCCCGCTCTTGAGTTGACCGAATCAGGCCGTGTATATAGCCTAGGTGGCATAACTATAGAACAGTCCGGACTATCCGGTTCACTGTTCCTCCTCCTGTTGCTAACAGTTTGGCTGTTTCCTGTCAACTCCTGCTGTTTTCCCACCAAGAACTTTATTGGTTTGATAGTTTTTTCCAGAATATCAGTCAACTTTGTATCACCATACTCTTTATTCAGGTCACAGTTGGGATCCTCAGAATATTTAATGGTCATTTTTATCAGAATATCTCTAACCCTGAGATACCCAATCAGAGCAATTATTGCATTCTGCAGGGGTTTGGTAGATAAAACTGAGCAGAAGAAACCAAATCTTACAACAGTTGGGTGCATTGGCCATGCCATTTCTAGGTTATTCATGAGATACCATATCGCATGATCCAGCCATATAATTGTATCCGGGCAATCCCCATTTTCTTTAGCAATTTTTCCGCATGTGCACTTGATGAAGGGACAGAAAGTCCTCCACATTTTCTTGATATAGAAATCGTGCCTTCTTTCATCGACTCTTGCCTGGTGGCTTTTTTGCCCGATCACGATGGTCTTACTGTTGCTGCATTCCAGACCAAAACATTTGGCAGCAAATGGTAGTGTAACCTCAATTCTCTCAACACTTCTAATGCAGTTGTCAACTTCATTGCAAGTCCTACTTAGATCATCCTCGTTGATATTTGCCAGCATTTTCCAAGCTTCCAAATTGATAGGTGCAAGTATGCCTAAATTTTTGCTTTTCCAGAGTGCTTGTTTGAACTGTGCTCCATGTGATTCAACTTCTCTCTGCGTCATGATGGGGAACCTACCACAATTAAAGAAGTTAAGCATAGCAATGGGTACTTTGTCTTCCTCATCTTCAGGATTCTCAAGGCTGTCACTGTTTTCACTATCACTTTTAGGATTAAATGCTGTTTTGTATTCATCGGGCAGCATGTCGATGCTAAATAAACAGTTGCTAGCCAAAGTATTAGGGACCATTTTCACCGGAAGTCTGTTGGTATGAGTCCTCACTCTTATTATTGTTCTTGGGGAATGTATATTTGACTCCATTAGCTCTTTCCAATGATGTGAGCACTTTAACAAAGGTTTTCAGATTAGCAGTTTCCTTTGCAGTCGCATTGAACAATGTCAGGGGCAGCCTTGCATACTTTTGATCTATCAGACTCTTGCAAATGCCGATATCATAGAAGCGCCTTTCCAAAACCAAAGAACTAGTGAGAGAAACTGCTCATTCCCATATGGCTGATTGCTGAGTGATCGTTGTTGGCCGTTGCCCTTTCCAGATTAATAATGTAACCATGTAATTCCTCTTTCAGAATACATGCAATTACCGTTTGCACTGCATAGTTTGGTGCTGATCTGCCTGTTGCCTGATATCCATATGTAACTAAATCATTGCACCATATAACTTGAGTAGTCATTAAGCTGCTACTTGCTGTATTACCAACACTTGGAGTATTTGTGGCAGCTTCCTAAATACATATCCAATTAAAACAATTAGATCCCGCAATCTTTCAATCATTTATGTAAAAAATCAGTTTACTAAGGTACCAAGCTTTACTAGTTAACACAGTCAAAACAATATTTACTCTTAGGAATATAAAACTATTTGTAAGTATCACCCATAAGATCCGCACTGGTTGAACCAGTCCCACGAAATCACGGAATATATACAAAGCCTGGACCTAACCAAAAGACCAAGTCCAGACATCTAAACCAGCCAGGGAAAACCCTGGTCTGTTTTAGACTTATCGGTCCCTTTATAAATTCAGGAGAACCTTATAGGCGATACTAACCTATAGTACTTATATCCTAAGTGTATTTCTCTCAAATTTAACTTCCTATTGTTTAATGTGCACAACTAAACATTAAGGACCATTTAATATCACGTATCCCTCTATATGTTATTTTAAAACCACTCAAATGTTCATTCATGCTACCATTTTTCAGTATTACTACCATATAGTAAATATATCCTAAGTGTCTTTCGTTCATATTTAACCTCCTAGTGTTTAATGTGTATAACCAATCATTAAGGACCATTTAATATCCTATATCCTTCCATTGTTAACTACTGCGACTGTTTTTCAGAAATAGTTAGATTCATTTAATCTTTGCATATCATACAGTTAATAATCGAATTCTGCCTTATTTAAAAACTGATCTGTTGCTTTTTTTAAAAAAAAGTAGACTATTGATATCCAACAAAGAAATTCCAATATATTAAAAAAGGATAAAGGGCAGCCTTTACTGTTAGATATGGCTGCCCATGATGTCACATGGTGCAGAAAGCAGAATAACATCAAATATTACCTTATGCATATTTTTTGGAGGGCTGTACAAGTTCCAACAGCCTTTTGACAAAAATATTATGCTGTTTTTGCAAGGATGAGCTCGCAACTATTTTAAACTAAGTAAGAAACATAACCTGAATATTTTAAGAAAGATAACAGAGTTTCAGCCTAAGATTTCCCCACTTTCTCCATTTGCATCATCCAAATGCTTTTCGAGTACAAGTATTCTTCCACAAGCCTTGTAAAATACAAAGGAGGTAGGAGAGAATCCAGGTTACACTTGAGAGAACCAAAGCAAGTTAGCCTTAGAAGGGTAAAATGCTAAGCTACTAGCAGGTAAGCAAAGAATTCTCATGGCTAATCGCCCTTCAACCATATACTACAGAAGGAATCCAGTAATAATCTGAAGAGACTGCCATAACAGTAAATAGTAAATGAGATGTGTTAAAAAACCACTTCCTTTTGCTGCCTTTTCCTTATTAGCTCAATCAGCTCCATATCACATAACATTTTAAATTTACCTTGCTCGAAAAAGCCTTGCCGAAGCTTCCTACTCAGCTTTATACAAACTATTGATTGATCGAATACCAGATCTGATACTATAGGCAACAAACCTGTATCCTACTTCTGGATAATCCCAAAGCTTGTGTAGTATGAGACATGTGACAAGCTCGAGAAAACATATGGTATGTAATATAGTTTATTAATCCTGACATCATTTGCTGCTCCAGAAGAGGCCGTTTACCTTGAGAATTACCATAAAAGTCCCTTGCCTGATGATCCTGATCCTATGTTCATAAGTACCCTCTTTGCTTAAGAAATTAAAATATTACAAGCGGTCTGCAGTAATACCTAAGCTCACTAACACTGCTTTAGCAGAAAATAAAAACCTTGTCTAAGATAAATCAGCACTTTAGTAAACATTTCATCTACAGCCACTATTATTATTACTTGAAAAAGTATCAGTAGCTTTTGTAAAGTAAAAGGACTGACAGCTAGAGCATGCAGAGTTACGAATGCTTTAACTATTTCTAACCCTCCCATATTTCAGTTAATAATTTAAACTTCATGATTCTAAACCTGATTGAGAGGCGTGTCATCCTCCTCAAAGGCCGTAAAATCTGTGCTGGTTGCTCCAAGGCTGGTCACTGCTCCTGAGCTTGCACCCACTTTGGTCTTTCCTTGAATAACCAATCTGCAAGCCCCAATGCTCGAAGCTGGGCGCTTTCCCAATAGAGTTTTCTTTGCTGCATAAATATCAATCCCTGCTTCCATGGCCATTCCTTCCAGGGTAGATTTTTTGATAGCAGCCCCATCATTCTTGCAGTCGATCCCTTTTTCCTTGAGCATCATTATAATATCAGCCTTAGTTGGCTTGATATTGAGACAACCCTCAGTTCTGGTCATTGTAACAGAGCTGGAAGATGAAGTAAATGGCTTGTTTTCAATCAGGGCGCCCTTGCCTTTGGCCGCTTGTAAACTGTCTACCATGCACCAAGAACTATCATCTGCTATGTTTAAATCCTCCAGAAATGCATTGATTAGATCCTCCTCCCCTTTAACTTTTTCCATCACTTAACAGATATGGAGAGCGGCTAGTAGTTAAGGTAAGAAAAAATGGCGGTAGAATTCCAACGGCATGCAAAGTGTCAATGATCTGTGCCAGCATATCAGAAATCCTACCTTTGTACGCTAGCATCCTGCCAAAGCATATGTCCGTTTGCTTTTGTAAGCTAAATCTGCTGTGTTGCGGTAGGCCGTAGTCCGCCATCGCCGTTTTCTCTGGTCCCAAGCATGAACCCTAAGTCAGTGCTATGCGACGGTCTTGCTCACCAGGTGTATGCGATGAGTCGGGTTCTTTCGTGTAGCAAAACCGTCACTAGGGCTATAACCAATAAATGCACCGAAAGCATTTGGTAGAAAAATCGTCCAAGGGTTAGCAATAAATTTGCCCACTTATCTAACTTTAAACTTAGCCAATACTTGTGCCACATTTTCATTATCTCTATACCCTTAGAAAAATATGATATCTTTAATAGTCCCATCCCTGTTTAGGCTTTAGCAGTCCTAAAGATCCAAGTGGCATAACTACGTTATGAATACTGTAAAAATTATCTTAATAAATATTCCAATTTAGTGTATAGGATGGTATTCTAAAACCCTAAAGACCAAGATGTCAACTATGTAAACGTGCCCCTTGGTGTCATTAGAATCTTTATGCATTCTTGCCATAATAGCCTATGTTAATGTATGAGCTGGATATTTTTTAAGAAACAAGACCGAAAGGGGAACAAATTCTTGCTCCATCCATATCTTATAGGTCTTGCTAAATCAAGGTGTTCAATCCACCAATATAAGATATGAGTTAGTCTATCAGTCAATTTGACCTTCCTTAATATCAAGCTGTGTAAATATGCCTCACCATATTTACCAAATCTTCATAGAGCCTGTTAAACCAGGGTACCAAGTGTACTGCTAAATCCATATGTTAGTACAGGTCAAATTGTTTTTTGGGTTATTTAGGGATGCATGTCATAATTCCCCAAGGGGGTGGGTGTTAAAGTTCTTAAACCGTATCCTGGAGCTTGTGTCAGTCTGGATTAAACCTTCAAGTTCTACAGGAACCAAGTCAACCATTGGATATATATTTATATGTATATATATATATGAATTTTTTAGCCTACCTCCTCCCGGGGAGTGAGGCAAGGTCCCGGTTAGTATATAGGGAAATGGAGGGGTCCCTATATACATAGGGACCCACCCCACACCCTCTGTTTTGATAAACCTGGTTTTGTTCACATTGACAAGCAGCCGAACATAAAACTAATATAGAAATCTGAAAAATACCTGTATTTTTTTAGTTCATTCAACAGTACGCCAATGTCGTATTGTAGACCAGGGAATTCCGTTTTTTTGAATGCCTTGTACAGAGATTTCCAGACATCCTTTCTTTTAAACCCTTTCTGTATAAAAATCTGGACCAGTGAATTTAAGTCTTCTGCAGCAAGGAGTGGATTGCTATGCACATAGATATATGGCATTACTTGTGACATTACTACATTACATGCTAGAAGGTACGGTCTACATCCCATAGAGTGTATAAATCTAGTTGCCGGAAAGGGTAACTTGTCTCTTTTGTCAAATCTATATGTACAATAGATACCTTGGTCCCTGTTTAAAACCTCAATCGTCATGTTTAAGAAATTTACTTTCCTGCCACAGTAAGATGAGTCCTCATTGCAGGGCCAGTACTCTGTTTCGTCTTTAATCATGAGGATGTCCAGATCATAGATGCTCTCCTTTGTCATTCCATTATTGACCAAGCCAAGGTAATCTCTCATTAAGGGGCAGTTGATACTAATAAGATCATCCATATATCTGTGTGTATTTCTGAAAGTTGCTGCCTCCATCATTTTATTGTTAATGGCAAGATTAATGATAAACTTGAGTTCCAACATGGCCAAATATAGGTTACACCATGCTGGACTACATGGGAATCCCATGGGTATGCCCTTAATTTGTTTCCAAATTCCCAATCCCATGCTGAGGTAGCAGTTATTAATCAGCCACTTATTAATACTGCAGAATAATCCCTGATCCAGTAGTGTCCATTTCTCACCTTTAGGTGTGATCTTCTTCCATTTAGCCTCTGGTGTACCATTACTTGTGAAATGGTACCATAATTTAAAATTACTGTTTTGTAGTCTTTGACTCCTCCAGGTCAGATCACAAACCTCATTCATGATTTGTACTATCCCATGACAGCCATCAAGTGGAATATTTTCATAACACTTTGTAATGTCACAAACGAACAAATCATCAATCTTGCCGGGCAGGTTACATATTAAGTCATAGATTGAATTTATCACCCAAGAAGCTTTAATTTTATGTTTACTGAAGAGATTGAATTTGGCACATCTCTCGTGGCAAATTCTAGGCCAAATTTTAATTGAGTTTAGGACAACAAAGCAGTTAAGGATGCTAAGCCGGAAAATATGGAATTGTGCGCATTGGTAATCCATCTATATTTCTCTTATGTGCCTTATATATCCCCAAAAGGTATGGCAATTCTCCGCTTTCAAGGTTACTATTATCCAAAGAGCTTTTCCGATATCACTCTCAATTTGTGTAGTCACCTTCTCAAGACTTAAGTCAATCTTGGCAAAATCACTTTGTTAAGTACGTTATAGGCCTCATTACTTATGTGTAAGCGGACGGATGAAGGATACATTGTTGGCTGCCTTGTCGATTCACGCCATGTAGAAATTATCTAATGACCATTTCATATTCTTTTTGTACATCGGGATCTTTAATCATGAACTTGCTTTCCTTATCTGCTACTATTAATTACTTTCCTTGGCCAAATTTGTTTAGCCGCTTTAAAAATATCAAGCTTGCATTTCTCCACTTTTTCTGTTTCATTCACATGAAATGAGAAGTGATGTACTTTGAAGAACTGCTCTATTGTTAAGCTCAATTCCTTTTTGAACTGCTGTAAGGTGAACGGTTGGTCTGGAATGTGGTTTAGTCCCATGCTAAACCATTTTCTAAGGGCTTCATGATGGACAATACTTATGTCAGTTGTGCGTATATGGCCAATATCTTGGTCTACAAATTGTTGCAAAGTCGGATTTTTGCATGGGCATTTCTTACACCCATCTTGTGCAAAGGTAATTTTAGGCCTATAGACCATAGCCTTGAGATTGTTGACGTATTTCCAGCCAAGTATAGAATTTTCATAAATCTCCAGACCCTTGTTTCCAAAGGCCCTAGCCAACTGTTCCTTGAAAATGTAGTTAAACTTCACCTTACTAATTAGCTTAGAGAAGTAATTGAAATGTATGAATTTCTTTTTTTGCTTATCCTTAACTAGCTTAATAGCCCAATCCCCATCATCATTTAGCACCATGGTTCTGGTACAGATCTGTAATGTTATGTAAGGATTGATCGAGCCAATCAATAAGTCATGTAATGCCATTCGCATTGAAACGATTATGTATTTTTATTAATTATCCTGCAACCCCCTTATATGTCCATACCATTTATGCAACTTACATATCCACGGATACTAAGTAATTGTTCACACATAGTATACGTGCTAACATGTAAATGTAAATTAACATACACTGTTTTCCTTTCATATGTCCAGATTGCAAGGTTGTATATTGTATGACCCTTTCGGGCGCCGTTCCCTCTTCTTTGCTAGGTTGTCATTGTTATTTGCATCCTCGGATCAATAATGTCATTGTCATTGTTGTGTCCCGCTCTTGAGTTGACCGAATCGGGGCCGTGTATATAGCCTAGGTGGCATAACTATAGAACAGTCCGGACTATCCGGTTTCATCATTCCTCCTCACATTGCTAACGGTTTGGTTACTTTTCGTCAACTCTGCTTTGTTTTCCCACCAAGAACTTTATTGGTTTGATAGTTTTTTCCAGAATATCAGTCAACTTTGTATCACCATACTCTTTATTCAGGTCACAGTTGGGATCCTCAGAATATTTAATGGTCATTTTTATCAGAATATCTCTAACCCTGAGATACCCAATCGAGCAATTATTGCATTCGCGGGGTTTGGTAGATAAACCGGCGAGAAGAAACCAAATCTTACAACAGTTGGGTGCATTGGCCATGCCATTTCTAGGTTATTCATGAGATACCATATCGCATGATCCGACCATATAATTGTATCAGGGCAATCCCCATTTTCTTTAGCAATTTTTCCGCATGTGCACTTGATGAAGGGACAGAAAGTCCTCCACATTTTCTTGATATAGAAATCGTGCCTTCTTTCATCGACTCTTGCCTGGTGGCTTTTTTGCCCGATCACGATGGTCTTCTTGTTCATTGCATTCGGACCAAAACATTTTGCAAACAAATGGTAGTGTAACCTCAATTCTCTCAACACTTCTAATGCAGTTGTCAACTTCATTGCAAGTCCTCCTTAGATCATCCTCGTTGATATTTGCCAGCATTTTCCAAGCTTCCAAATTGATAGGTGCAAGTATGCCTAAATTTTTGCTTTTCCAGAGTGCTTGTTTGAACTGTGCTCCATGTGATTCAACTTCTCTCTGCGTCATGATGGGGAACCTACCACAATTAAAGAAGTTAAGCATAGCAATGGGTACTTTGTCTTCCTCATCTTCAGGATTCTCAAGGCTGTCACTGTTTTCACTATCACTTTTAGGATTAAATGCTGTTTTGTATTCATCGGGCAGCATGTCGATGCTAAATAAACAGTTGCTAGCCAAAGTATTAGGGACCATTTTCACCTGAGTGCTGTTGGTATGAGTCCTCACTCTTCTGTTATTGTTCGCAGGGAATGTATATTTGACTCCATTAGCTCTTTCCAATGATGTGAGCACTTTAACAAAGGTTTTCAGATTAGCAGTTTCCTTTGCAGTCGCATTGAACAATGTCAGGGGCAGCCTTGCATACTTTTGATCTATCAGACTCTTGCAAATGCTGATATCATAGCCTGCCTTTCCAAAACCAGCAACTAGTGAGAGAAAACTGCTCATTCCCATATGGCTGATTGCTGAGTGATCGTTGTTGGCCGTTGCCCTTTCCAGATTAATAATGTAACCATGTAATTCCTCTTTCAGAATACATGCAATTACCGTTTGCACTGCATAGTTTGGTGCTGATCTGCCTGTTGCCTGATATCCATATGTAACTAAATCATTGCACCATATAACTTGAGTAGTCATTAAGCTGCTACTTGCTGTATTACCAACACTTGGAGTATTTGTGGCAGCTTCCTAAATACATATCCAATTAAAACAATTAGATCCCGCAATCTTTCAATCATTTATGTAAAAAATCAGTTTACTAAGGTACCAAGCTTTACTAGTTAACACAGTCAAAACAATATTTACTCTTAGGAATATAAAACTATTTGTAAGTATCACCCATAAGATCCGCACTGGTTGAACCAGTCCCACGAAATCACGGAATATATACAAAGCCTGGACCTAACCAAAAGACCAAGTCCAGACATCTAAACCAGCCAGGGAAAACCCTGGTCTGTTTTAGACTTATCGGTCCCTTTATAAATTGAGGAGAACCTTATAGGCTTATACTAACCTATAGTACTTATATCCTAAGTGTATTTCTCTCAAATTTAACTTCCTATTGTTTAATGTGCACAACTAAACATTAAGGACCATTTAATATCACGTATCCCTCTATATGTTATTTTAAAACCACTCAAATGTTCATTCATGCTACCATTTTTCAGTATTACTACCATATAGTAAATATATCCTAAGTGTCTTTCGTTCATATTTAACCTCCTAGTGTTTAATGTGTATAACCAATCATTAAGGACCATTTAATATCCTATATCCTTCCATTGTTAACTACTGCGACTGTTTTTCAGAAATAGTTAAATTCATTTAATCTTTGCATATCATACAGTTAATAATCGAATTCTGCCTTATTTAAAAGCCCGATCACATTGCTTTTTTAAAAAAAGTAGACTATTGATATCCAACAAAGAAATTCCAATATATTAAAAAAGGATAAAGGGCAGCCTTTACTGTTAGATATGGCTGCCCATGATGTCACATGGTGCAGAAAGCAGAATAACATCAAATATTACCTTATGCATGCATTTTTTTTGGTCAGAATGTACAAGTTCCAATGACCTTTTGACAAAAAATATTATCATTTTGCAAGGATGAGCTCGCAACTATTTTAAACTAAGTAAGAAACATAACCTGAATATTTTAAGAAAGATAACAGAGTTTCAGCCTAAGATTTCCCCACTTTCTCCATTTGCATCATCCAAATGCTTTTCGAGTACAAGTATTCTTCCACAAGCCTTGTAAAATACAAAGGAGGTAGGAGAGAATCCGGTTACCTGCAGTAGAACCAAAGCAAGTTAGCCTTAGAAGGGTAAAATGCTAAGCTACTAGCAGGTAAGCAAAGAATTCTCATGGCTAATCGCCCTTCAACCATATACTACAGAAGGAATCCAGTAATAATCTGAAGAGACTGCCATAACAGTAAATAGTAAATGAGATGTGTTAAAAAACCACTTCCTTTTGCTGCCTTTTCCTTATTAGCTCAATCAGCTCCATATCACATAACATTTTAAATTTACCTTGCTCGAAAAAGCCTTGCCGAAGCTTCCTACTCAGCTTTATACAAACTATTGATTGATCGAATACCAGATCTGATACTATAGGCAACAAACCTGTATCCTACTTCTGGATAATCCCAAAGCTTGTGTAGTATGAGACATGTGACAAGCTCAGAAAACATATGGTACAGAATATAGTTTATTAATCCTGACATCATTTGCTGCTCCAGCAAGAGGCCGTTTACCTTGAGAATTACCATAAAAGTCCCTTGCCATGAAAATCAACCATGAAAATCAACTATGGGAGTTATCATCATCATCTATGGTAACAAAAACAGGAAGTACTCTGAAACCTTTTTACTTGAAACTAGATTTCTTTCGTGACTGGTTCTGTCTGTACAGTCAAGTAAAAAATGTATTTGCAGTAGATCTATCATGTTGTTTAGGTTGAAGGGCGTTAAGCCAGTGGACCCTATAGCTTACCTGCTAATCCCTTCCAGCTTTACCCATATTTTGGCTAATGTTTGGTTGTTTGGATTGCAGGTAACCAGGTTCTACTCTACCTACTCTAATGTTTTTGGAAGCATGAAGCATTCAAGGGAATGCATAATCAAAGAAAAAAAAATGGTTCAAATATGTCATATGTAGAAAAAAGGATGCTAGATGTGAAGATCAGAAAGTTTTGTCCAAGATATACAGGTTCTATCTCTTCCCGATTTCAAATGTAACAAGTCTTAAATCGAGCAAAGGGCAAAGGAAATTGAGCAGGGAGTTTCTTGCTAAGATAGAGATGATATCCGAACAAGTCAAGAGCATTTCTTCAAAAATTTAATGACTTATGTCTGTATTTACATTTTTAAGTAAGAAACATTCTAAAATTATCGACATATATGCGGGGATCTTTGGATTTACCTTACTATGTTAAAAATAAAAAAAAATGGAAAAAAATTTTGAAAATTATGCTCAAGTTTGTTCTAAGTCATAGTTCGGAATCTAAGGTTTCCTTGAGTTATTAAAGAGGTTCTCCACGGTTACTATAGGACTCAAGGAACTAGAAACTTAATCTTATAAGACTTAAAGAATAGGGGTTGTTTTACAAGAACAATAAAAATCCTACTTGTACTAAATGGCTAAAACTTATTGAAAGCGCACATAGGTTCATACACACATTCGAGAAAACATACTACTAAATGGATAAGGTGAGGAATAAAAATATGATATGGGGACTTCCATAGGACATAGCAAGGATTGCCTTGAACATTTTTTGGTGTTTATCATGTTTTTGAATTTCTTAGTACTATTTGTATAGTGTCTCCCAAGGTTTATCTCCTCTCTAAATGGGGAGCTGATAAGTCTAGGCATGGCGGAGATCCTGTACATGACATGACTAGATGTCGGATCTTGGGAACAGGGATCCAGACTTGTATATATTCGGTGATTTCGGTTTCTTTGGTTTAAAGCGATTGGATTCTTAAGTGACACTATGCATTTAGATCTGAAGTCAAGCATCATAATGTTTAAAATTTGAGCTACTTGTAAAATATTCAAGTCTTTAACTCATAGTATAAAGCAAAAAGAAGCTTAGTATAAAATATGTATACATGTCAAACATCTACTAATGCTTTACTCATGTTTATAGGAAGGATATACAAATACAAGTAAGCAGGCCCGGTGGTGGCAATGGAAATGAAGAGGGAGTTATGGCTCTAATGAATGGTATCTGATTTAAAGGCACACGGATACAATTTATTGGGCCCGCCCCAAATCTGTGATTGCAAAGCGGTGATAGCATGCATTCTCAAATCAGAGTTACATCAATATATTATCCGAGGAAGGAAGTAAATGTTCCTAACGGTGACCACTCGCTATTATTCATATGGGTATGAGCAACTTCCTTACAATGGTGCTGGTTTTGCACAAAACAAACTACAATATGGAGGCATGCAAAGGGCATTATAGATAGCAGATACAATAGACTACCGTTGCACAATTTAATGCTACGGAAGGGGAAGTCCAACTGAAGACATTTGTTAAATGTCTTACTGCTTACCGTGAAAGAGCAAATGGTGTGAAATTTACTTTCCCATCTAACAATAACGAAGAGTTCAGTAGGGCACTGTATTGAGACCACCATTGTACCAACCAATCCGGGTAATAAGCTGTCTCTTCAATGTCAACATGTTACAGGAGGAATATAGAAGTGCATTTACTACCAAACAATGAGATTACCCAACAAGAGAAGACTGACAGACTTGAAGATGAAAATGAGAAACCTCCTATAGCAATGTTAAACCTCTTTAATTGTGGAAGATTTCCAATTATGTCCCAAAGAGAAGTTGAGTCACATGGGGAGCAATTTAAGCAAGCATTGTGGAAAAGCAAAAATCTAGGGGTACTGGCCCCAATAAGTGTGGAGGCATGGAAAAAATTAGCTGGTATTTCTGATGATGACATTAAACAAGCCTTTGAGGATGCTGACAACTGCATTAGAAGAGTCGATAAAATGGAAGTGATACTACCCTTCCCAGCAAAATGCTTTGGACTGGAATGTAGCAACAGTATGACCATAAGCATGGGCCAAAAAGGTCATCAGGCTAAAGTTGAAGAAAGAAGACATGACTTTTACATTAAGAAAATGTGGAGGACTCTATGCCCATTTATTAAGTGCACATGTGGAAAAATAGCCAAGGAAAATGGGGACTGTCCTGATACCATAATATGGTTGGATCATGGTGTATGGTTCCTCATGAACAACCTCGAGAAAGCATGGCCTAAGCTACCTACAGTTGTAAGATTTGGATTTTTCTCTTCTCTACTGTCTACTGCACCAGTAAAGAACGCTGTTATTGCTCTACTGGGATATCTTAAGGTAAGGGACACCATGATCAAAATGGCCGTCAGATACTCAGAAGACCCAAATATAGATCTGAACATGGAATTTGGTAATACAAAGCTTACGGATATCCTGGAAAAAACCATTAAACCACTTAAGTTCCTTATCGCTAAGCGGCCGAGGCCCGAAAGCAACCAGGCAAACCCATGAATAATGAAAAAAGAAGGCCGAACGGCGGTCAAAGCGTTTCCATTATCATGCCGCCACGTTTGTACAAGAAACACGAATCGGGCGGTCGGATGGCGGATGACCATGGCATTGACTTTATACAAATTGGCGACTCCGATAAGGAGAGCAGTGCGTGACTAAAGCAACAACATCTGCAAGCAGGGTTTACGACATCGACAGTCGAGACTTTGACATATAGGCAATTTCGTTTAAGGTACGAATACAAAAGTACATTATGTTACACTTATTCTATGTTTCACTCTTTGAAGTTTATTGTTAAATTACTGTATTGAACACCTGATACTGTTTTAGGATACTTAATTTGATAAAATTTACTAACAACATGAAAGGGGGAAAGGGAATACTCCTAAAGCATACATTTTGATTCAATGCCTAAAATGGCATTACATATGAAAACTGATCTTCTTGATCACTTTTTACAAAACAAAATCCAGATGAAGACCAGATCCTTGGTTCTAAATGAGGAAGGGAGATGGAAAATTACACTCTCTAAAGATAAAGATAAAAAGAAGTTTATACACTTCTGCTATTTCTCTAAGTTGATCAGCAAACTGAAGATTAGCAGTTTCTTTAAAAATCAGATGCAAGAATGTTTTGGAGGGAAAGGTCTACTCCTTTATGAAAATTCCATATTTGGATGGAAGTATATCAACAACATTAAAAGCATGTTCTATAAGCCCAAAGCCATTTTTGCACAATCTGGTGAACTGAACTGCCCATGTGGTAATCCCACGTTGGCAAAGTTTATTGATCATGATATTGGGCATATCAGAACTACTAGCCTTGACATTATACACAATGAATCTCTAAGAAAGTGCTTTGTCATGGGATTGAACCACATTCCGGACCAACCATTTACTCTGCAACAATTCAAAAAGGAAATAAGGACTACTATCGAACAATTCTTCAATCTGCACAAATTTTCCTTTCAGGAAAAGGAATCTGCATTGATTGAAAAGTGCAAACTTGCAATATATAGAGAAGCCAAACATGAGGCTGCCAATCTTGTCAAAGCTAATGCTGATAATAAGTGCAAATTCCTGGTAAACGATCCTGAGGCACAAAAAAATGTGAAATGGCTCAAGGAGCATTTTTATATTTCGGGTATAGATAAAGCAGCGAATAATGCATCTTTCATATGCCCTGTGCACATGAGGAAGGAGGCATATAAAAGGCTAAACAGTCATGATTTTGAAAGAATTAAGGCTGAACCATCAGACATTATCAGAAAAATTGAGGAAGAAATTAGGGAAATGATTGAAGAAAATAGCTCTACATTTACTGAACTTCCATACTTGTTGGGCATTTACAAGGCACACAAAAGGGAGTATAGATGGATAACGAACGCGCACAACACCATTTTTTCTGAAATTGCCACATTGGTTTGCGGAGAGGTCTAAACACCATATTGGAGATATGGCCAAGAATATGCCACGAAAAGTGTGCCATATTCAATCTCTTTAGCCAGCATAAGATCAAGGCAGCCTGGGTAATTAATTCAATATATGACTTGGTATGTAATCTACCAAAACAGATAGACGAAGTCTTTGTTTGTGACATCACCAAATGCTTTGAAAATATACCATTAGATGGCGAGCATGGCATTGGTTGTATTATCTGAGGAAATGCAATGTGGTATGGAAAAGCCAAATAAGTCTAAACAGCAGAAACAAAATGTGGTTTAGTATCACTGGTAATGACAAGGTTGAGGTCAAATGGAAAAGCATTGATCCAAAAGGAAAAAAGTGGAGACTAATGAGTCAAGGAACATTTATTAAAATTAACATATGGCTGCTAAACAGTTGCTTCTTAAGTATGGGGGAGAAGGAATTTGGAGACAGTCTGAGGGGGTATACCAATGGGATTCCCATGCAGTCACGCATGGTGCAATCTCTACCTTGCCCTATTCGAACTGAAGTTTATACTAAAACTTGCTAGAAATGGTAAATTGGTGGCGGCATCATTTGGGGACACCTATAGATACATGGATGACCTAATTGGGATTACGGTTATTACATAAGATCATATCTAGGGCTGAATGATGAAAGTGCACAAAATGATGGGATATATGACCTTGATATACTCAAGATCAAGGATGGCCCGAATCTTGGATTTTGGATCCGGGAATACAACAATAGGTAGAAAAGTCAATTTCCTTAATATGACAATTGAAGTGATTAATCGTTTCCAAAGGGAGATCTTGTACCTATAGATATGATAAGAGGGATAATCTACCCTTTGAAGCCACCAAGTTTATCCATGCATGTGGATCAGACCTTACATAATGGCACCGCAGCGTAATTATGTCACAAGTCATGCCATATATGTATGTGCATAGTAACCCTATACTAGCATTTGAAGATCGGGGGAAATTGGTAAAAATATTTATTGACAAAGGTTTTGAGGAAAGAGATGTGTGGAAGTCATTAAACAAAGTCTACAAATCTGTGAACTTTCACAGTGCACCCAATATGATTCGGGCACATTGAGGAGCGAACTTAAAAAGTCTGAGGTAACTCCACCGAGTCTATAATATGCTTTTTAATAGCAAATTTTGATCGATATTAGATGATATAACATATAGGTGGTGCGGAGGGTCCCTATGTATATAGGGATCCCTCGCATCCCTATAATATAGACAAAGAACCCTCCGCACCTCCCGGTAGGAGGTAGGTTAAAATTATATATATATATATATACATATATACATATATATCCAAAAGGTGGCTTAGTTCATGAAATAATTGCACGGTATGGTTTTATACTCTCTTTAAACCAACCCTAACATAAAAGCACACTACTTTCTCTAGCACAAAAATATGTGTTACATTAGCTAATGCAAAAGATGGACATTTGATACTAACTTCAAAGGCTCGAATAAAGAATTTTTCCTTATAGATGTAGTAAGCATTGGGAACCCTATAAAAGCAGGATGGGCAACTCTATATCATGTTAAAATGTTAAGATAATTATTTTAGTTGGTATCTTTACTTACAAGGGCGTTAAAATAAAACCACATTGGAGGTTTGAAAGAATATTTGCTTTAAGCATAGGTGTTGACGCATGCCTTTAATAAAATATAAAACCGTAATTGGTTTTAAGGCTACCTAACACCATTGGCCGGGAATCTGGGTATATCTTACGGATTTGGCGGGAAAATCAAACCTAATACATTGGGGGTGTGATATGCTAAGCTTAAGTTTTTAGGGTTTATATCCGAAGAAGGCGAGGAGACATCTGATTGGCATAGGTGAAGCCTAGGAAAAGGCTTCAAAAGATTGAAATGATGGCACGCCTCAAATTGTCTTGAAAGCGAAAAATCGATCTGCATATTAGGTGTGATTTGATTCATCTTCCGTTTCATATCTTTGAAGAAATTTGGGCAAGCTAGAAAGCAGTGCGTAACCTAATTCGGGAAAAATGGAGCGTGGTATAATTTTAGGCGAGATAAATCAGCGGGATTAGAAGAACGAAACCTTATATTTCGATATTAGGGTTCATGAACTTGCACTCAGTATCCTCAAAAGCGTATCGGCGCCAACACTCATTTTGGCACAATGCCAAGGCTGAAGGATCATGTAATATCATGCCAACAAAGGCTGATATTATTGCTATGCTTAAGGAGAAAGGAATTGATTGCAAAAAGATGCGTAGCCATTAAAAAAAGCTGTCTTTGGAGGAGATGGCAAAGAAATTTTGGGATTGATATATTAGCCAAGAGGCATAATCCAAACAAGCGTCTGGATCAAGCATAGAGGCCTGCCTAGCGCCGGTTGCACATAGAGCTGAAAAAGTGGTAAACATGGAAGGAAGGCGGCATCAACTTATCACGGAGATGGAGGCGATTTCTTTGATGAAGAAGGCAATGCCATTGAATCAGGTTTTGGTTTTGATACGTGAAAACACATTAGTCAATAGATAGTAATGTCTAGTAGGTTGGTTGGCGTCATGTAGAAGCGCATATGGGGTTACGAGATTGAGAGATAACAAGAATGGAACACATAATAAATTCATATTAGTGATCACAAAAACATGAAGTTTGAAAGAAGTCCACGGATCATACTATAGCGGGGAAAGTTTTCTATCATCACACAAAGGTATTATGGTGTAGTAAAAATTTTGAAGCGACAAAATGGATCAACTATGGGAGTTATCATCATCATCTATGGTAACAAAAGCAGGGAAGTACTCTGAAACCTTTTTACTTGAAACTAGATTTCTTTCATGGCCCTGGTTCAATCTGCACAGTCAAGTAAAAATGTATTTGCACAGATCTATCATGTTGTTTAGGTTGAAGGCGTTAAGCCGTGGACCCTATAGCTTACACCGCTAATCCCTTCCAGCTTTACCCATATTTTGGCGGCTAATGTTTGGTTGTTTGGATTGCAGGGTAACCAGGTTCTACTCTACCTACTCTAATGTTTTTGGAAGCATGAAGCATTCAAGGGAATGCATAATCAGCAAAAAAAATGGTTCAAATATGTCATATGTAGAAAAAAAGGATGCTAGATGTGAAGAAGATCGAAAGTTTTGTCCAAGATATCTGGGTTCTATCTCTTCCACGATTTCAAATGTAACAAGTGCGAAATCGAGCAAAGGGCAAAGGAAATTGAGCAGGGAGTTTCTTGCTAAGATAGCGAGATGATATCGAACAAGTGCAGTAGCATTTCTTCAAAAATTTAACGACTTATGTCTGTATTTACATTTTTTAAGTCACGAACATTCTAAAATTATCGACATATATCTTGGGAATTTGGTTACCTTACTATGTTAAAAATACAAAAAAATGGAAAAAGAATTTTGAAAATTATGCTCAAGTTTGTTCTAAGTCATAGTTAAGGAATTTAAGGTTACGCTTCGGAGTTATTAAAGAGGTTCTCCACGGTTACTATAGGACTCAAGGAACTAGAAACTTAATCTTATAAGACTTAAAGAATAGGGGTTGTTTTACAAGAACAATAAAAAATCCTACTTGTACTAAATGGCTAAAACTTATTGAAAGACGCACATAGGTTCATACACACATTCAGAAAACATACTACTAAATGGATAAGCTGAGGAATAAAAAATATGATATGGGGACTTCCATAGGACATAGCAAGGATTGCCTTGAACATTTGCTGGTGTTTATCATGTTTTTTGAATTTCTTAGTACTATTTGTATAGTGTCTCCCAAGGTTTATCTCCTCTCTAAATGGGGAGCTGATAAGTCTAGGCATGGCAGGAGATCCTGTACATGACTAGATGTCTGGATCTTGGGAACAGGATCTGGACCTGTATATATTCGGTGATTTCAGTTTGCTGGTTTAACTGGCAGTGGATTCTTGGGCGGCACTATGCATTTAGATACGGAAGTCAAGCATCATAATGTTTAAAGCTGAGCTACTTGTAAAATATTCAAGTCTTTAACTCATAGTACAAAGCAAAAAGAAGCTTAGTATAAATATGTATACATGTCAAACATCTACTAATGCTTTACTCATGTTTATAGGAAGGATATACAAATACAAGTAAACAGGCCCTGGTGGCTGGCAATGGAAATGAAGAGGGAGTTATGGCTCCTAATGAATGGTATACGGATTTAAAGGCACACGGATACAATTTATTGGGACGCCCTGCCCCAAATCAGGCGGTGCAAACAGTGATAGCATGCATTCTCAGTCCCGAGTTACATCAATATATTATCCAGAAAGAAGTAAATGTTCCTAACAGTGACCACTCTGCTATTATTCATATGGGTATGAGCAACTTCCTTACAATGGTGGCTGGTTTTGCACAAAACAACTACAATATGGAGGCATGCAAGGGCATTATAGATAGCAGATACAATAGACTACCCGTTGCACAATTTAATGCTACTGAAAGGGAAGCTGCCAACCTGAAGACATTTGTTAAATGTCTTACTGCACTGGAAAGAGCAAATGGTGTGAAATTTACTTTTCCATCTAACAATAACCGAAGAGTTCGAGAAGTAGGGCCTTTCTTTGTCTGGACCACCATTGTACCAACCAATGCGGGTAATAAGCTTGTCTCTTCAATGTCAACATGTTACGGAGGAATATAGAAGTGCATTTACTACAGCAATGAGATTACCCAACAAGAGAAGACTGAGAGACTTGAAGATGAAAATGAGAAACCTCCTATAGCAATGTTAAACCTCTTTAATTGTGGAAGATTTCCAATTATGTCCCAAAGAGAAGTTGAGTCACATGGGGAGCAATTTAAGCAAGCATTGTGGAAAAGCAAAAATCTAGAGTATTGGCCCCAATAAGTGTGGAGGCATGGAAAAAATTAGCTGGTATTTCGATGATGACATTAAACAAGCCTTTGAGGATGCGACAACTGCATTAGAAGAGTCGATAAAATGGAAGTGATACTACCCTTCGACAAAATGCTTTGAATTTGGAATGTAGCAGCAAGTATGACCATAAGCATGGGCCAAAAAGGTCATCGGAGCTAAAGTTGAAGAAAGAAGACATGACTTTTACATTAAGAAAATGTGGAGGACTCTATGCCCATTTATTAAGTGCACATGTGGAAAAATAGCCAAAAGGAAAATGGGGAATTTGTCGATACCATAATATGGTTGGATCATGGTGTATGGTTCCTCATGAACAACCTCGAAAGCATGGCCTAAGCTACCTACGGTTGTAAGATTTGGATTTTTCTCTTCTACTGTCATCTCTTGCACCGATAAAGAAGCGTTTGTTATTGCTCTCTTGGGATATCTTAAGGTAAGGGACACCATGATCAAAATGGCGTCCGGATTTTCGGAAGACCCAAATATAGATACGAACATGGAATTTGGTAATACAAAGCTTACGGATATCTGGAAAAAACCATTAAACCCTTAAGTTCCTAATTGCTAAGCGGAAGGGCGAGCAGCCACTGAGCAAACCGAGAATGATGAAAAAGAAGCGAACGGCGCATTAAAGCTGTTCCATTATCATCTTATGCCGTTTGTACAAGAAACACGAATCGGCGGTCGGATGGCCCGGATGACCATGGCATTGACTTTATACAAATTGAGCGACTCGGTCCAAGGAGGCAGTGCGTGACTAAAGCAACAACATCGCAAGCGGGGTTTCACGACATCGGCGGTCCCGAGACTTTGACATATAGGCAATTTCGTTTAAGGTACGAATTCAAAAGTACATTATGTTACACTTATTCTATGTTTCACTCTTTGAAGTTTATTGTTAAATTACTGTATTGAACACCTGATACTGTTTTAGGATACTTAATTTGATAAAATTTACTAACAACATGAAAGGGGGAAAGGGAATACTCCTAAAGCATACATTTTGATTCAATGCCTAAAATGGCATTACATATGAAAACTGATCTACTTGATCACTTTTTACAAAACAAAATCCAGATGAAGACCAGATCCTTGGTTCTAAATGAGGAAGGGAGATGGAAAATTACACTCTCTAAAGATAAAGATAAAAAGAAGTTTATACATACGCTATTTCTCTAAGTTGATCAACGTGGCCCGAAGATTAGCAGTTTCTTTAAAAATCAGCTGCAAGAATGTTTTGGAGAGAAAGGCTTACTACTTTATGAAAATTCCATATTTGGATGGAAGTATATCAACAACATTAAAAGCATGTTCTATAAGCCCAAAGCCATTTTTGCGCAATCTGGGGAACTGAACTGCCCATGTGGTAATCCCACGTTGGCAAAGTTTATTGATCATGATATTGGGCATATCAGAACTACTTGCCTTGACATTATACACAATGAATCTCTAAGAAAGTGCTTTGTCATGGGATTGAACCACATTCCGGACCAACCATTTACTCTGCAACAATTCAAAAAGGAAATAAGGACTACTATCGAACAATTCTTCAATCTGCACAAATTTTCCTTTCAGGAAAAGGAATCTGCATTGATTGAAAAGTGCAAACTTGCAATATATAGAGAAGCCAAACATGAGGCTGCCAATCTTGTCAAAGCTAATGCTGATAATAAGTGCAAATTCCTGGTAAATGATCCTGAGGCACAAAAAAATGTGAAATGGCTCAAGGAGCATTTTTATATTCGGGTATAGATAAAGCGGCCGAATAATGCATCTTTCATATGCCCCGTGCACATTAGAAAGGAGGCATATAAAAGGCTAAGCAGTCATGATTTTGAAAGAATTAAAGGCTGAACCATCGGACATTATCGAGAAAAAATTGAGGAAGAAATTAGGGAAATGATTGAAGAAAATAGCTCTACATTTTGAACTTCCATACTTGTTGGGCATTTACAAGGCACACAAAAGGGAGTATAGATGGATAACTAACGCGAGCGCACAACACCATTTTTTCGAAATTGCCACATTGGTTGCGGAGGTCTAAACACCATATTGGAGATATGGCCAAGAATATGCCACGAAAAAGTGTGCCATATTCAATCTCTTTAGCCTTGACATAAGATCAAAGGCTGACCTGGGTAATTAATTCAATATATGACTTGGTATGTAATCTACCAAAACAGATAGACGAAGTCTTTGTTTGTGACATCACCAAATGCTTTGAAAATATACCATTAGATGGCGAGCATGGCATTTGTTGTATTATGCAGGAAATCTGCAATGTGGTATGGAAAAGCCAAATAAGTCTAAACAGCAGAAACAAAATGTGGTTTAGTATCACTGGTAATGACAAGGTTGAGGTCAAATGGAAAAGCATTGATCCAAAAGGAAAAAAGTGGAGACTAATGAGTCAAGGGCTGTTTATTAAAATTAACATATGGCTGCTAAACAGTTGCTTCTTAAGTATGGGAGAAGGAATTTGGAGACAGTGCAGGGGTATACCAATGGGATTCCCATGCAGTCCTGCGTGGTGCAATCTCTACCTTGCCCTATTCGAACTGAAATTTATACTAAAACTTGCTAGAAATGGTAAATTGACTGAAGCAGCATCATTTGGTGACACCTATAGATACATGGATGACCTAATTGGGATTAACAGTTATTACATAAGATCATATCTAGGGCTGAATGATGAAAGTGCACAAAATGATCGGATATATGACCTTGATATACTCAAGATCAAGGATGAAACTGAATACTGGATTTTGGATCTGAATACAACAATAGGTAGAAAAGTCAATTTCCTTAATATGACAATTGAAGTGATTAATCGTTTCCAAGGGAGATACTGTACCTATAGATATGATAAGAGGGATAATCTACCCTTTGAAGCCACCAAGTTTATCCATGCATGTGGATGCAGACCTTACATAATGGCATATAGCGTAATTATGTCACAAGTTATGCCATATATGTATGTGCATAGTAACCCTATACTAGCCGCTGAAGATCTGGGGAAATTGGTAAAAATATTTATTGACAAAGGTTTCGAGGAAAGAGATGTGTGGAAGTCATTAAACAAAGTCTACAAATACGCGAACTTTCCTGGTCTGCAATATGATTCGGACACATTGAGGAACGAACTTAAAAAGTACAGGTAACTCCACCGTCTATAATCTGTTTTTTAATAGCAAATTTTGATATGATATTAGATGATATAACATATAGGTGGTGCGGAGGGTCCCTATGTATATAGGGGATCCCTATGTACTTAGACAAGGAACCCTCCGCACCTCCGGTAGGAGGTAGGTTAAAATTATATATATATATATATATATACATATATATCAAAAAAAGGCACGCTTAGTTCATGAAATAATTGCCTGGTATGGTTTTTATACTCTCTTTAAACCAACCCTAACATAAAAGCACACTACTTTCTCTAGCACAAAAATATGTGTTACATTAGCTAATGCAAAAGATGGACATTTGATACTAACTTATCTGAGATGTAGTAAGCATTTCAAGACACTATAAAAGCATAGATGCCGATCCGACGGAACCCTAAGGATGGGCAACTCCTATATCATGTTAAAATGTTAAGATAATTATTTTAGTTGGTATCTTTACTTACAAGGACGTTAAAATAAAACCACATTGGAGGTTTGAAAGAGTATTAGCTTTAAGCATAGGTGTTGACCTGCATGCCTTTAATAAAGTATAAAACCGTAATTGGTTTTAAGGCTACCTAACACCCATTGGCCGGAATACGGGTATATATTTACGGATTTGGCGGGAAAATCAAACCTAATCATTGGGGGTGTGATATGCTAAGCTTAAGTTTTTAGGGTTTATATCCAAGAAGGCGGAGACATCTGATAGCATAGGCCGAAGCCTAGGAAAAGGCTTCAAAAGATTGAAATGATGGCACGCCTCCAAATTGTCTTGACCAGAAAATCGATCGCGCATATTAGTGTGATTTGATTCATCTTCCGTTTCATATCTTTGAAGGGTGGGCAAGCTAGAAAAGCAGTCACGTAACCTAATTCGGGGAAAAATGGAGGCGTGGTATAATTTTAGGCGGATAAATCGGACAGATTAGAAGGACGAAACCTTATATTACGATATTAGGGTTCATGAACTTGCACTTTCGGTATCCTCCAAAGCGACGCCAACACTCTGTTTTGGCACAATGCCAAGGCCCGAAGGATCATGTAATATCATGCCAACAAAGGCGATATTATTGCTATGCTTAAGGAGAAAGGAATTGATTGCAAAAAGATGATGTAGCCATTAAAAAGCCTGTCTTTGGAGGAGATGGCAAAATTTTGGGATTGATATATTAGCCAAGAGGCATAATCCAAACAAGCGCCTGGATCAAGCATAGAGGCACACTAGCGGCGGTTACATCGAAATGAAAAAGTGGTAAACATGGAAGCTGGAAGCAGCATCAACTTATCTGGAGATGGAGACGATTTCTTTGATGAAGAGGCGATGCCATTGAATCAGGTTTTGGTTTTGATCTGTGAAAAACACATCAGTCAATAGATAGTAATGTCTAGTAGGTTAGTTGGGCGTCATGTAGAACTGCATATGGGGTTCTGAGATTGAGAGATAACAAGAAGGGAACACATAATAAATTCATATTAGTGATCACAAAAACATGAAGTTTGAAAGAAGTCACGGATCATACTATAGCAGGAAAGTTTTCTATCATCTGCACAAGGTATTATGGTGTAGTAAAAAAAATTTTGAAACAGCAAAATGGATCAACTATGGGAGTTATCATCATCATCTATGGTAACAAAAACAGGAAGTACTCTGAAACCTTTTTACTTGAAACTAGATTTCTTTTTCATGGCCCGGGTTAAATGTCATGCGGTCAAGTAAAAAATGTATTTGCGCAGATCTATCATGTTGTTTAGGTTGAAGGCGTTAAGCCGATTGGACCCTATAGCTTACCCACGCTAATCCCTTCCGGCTTTACCCATATTTTGGCTAATGTTTGGTTGTTTGGATTGGGGTAACGGGTTCTACTCTACCTACTCTAATGTTTTTGGAAGCATGAAGCATTCAAGGGAATGCATAATCAAAGAAAAAAAAAATGGTTCAAATATGTCATATGTAGAAAAAAGGATGCTAGATGTGAAGATCAGAAAGTTTTGTCCAAGATATACAGGTTCTATCTCTTCCCTGATTTCAAATGTAACAAGTGCGAAATCGAGCAAAGGGCAAAGGAAATTGAACAGGAGTTTCTTGCTAAGATAACAGATGATATCTGAACAAGTGCAGTAGCATTTCTTCAAAAATTTAACAGCTTATGTCCTGTATTTACATTTTTAAGTCTGAAACATTCTAAAATTATCTGACATATATGCGGGAATGCTGGTTACCTTACTATGTTAAAAATACAAAAAAAATGGAAAAAGAATTTTGAAAATTATGCTCAAGTTTGTTCTAAGTCATAGTTCTGGAATCTAAGGTTCTGCTTCAGTTATTAAAGAGGTTCTCACGGTTACTATAGGACTCAAGGAACTAGAAACTTAATCTTATAAGACTTAAAGAATAGGGGTTGTTTTACAAGAACAATAAAAAATCCTACTTGTACTAAATGGCTAAAACTTATTGAAAGACGCACATAGGTTCATACACACATTCAGAAAACATACTACTAAATGGATAAGCTGAGGAATAAAAAATATGATATGGGGACTTCCATAGGACATAGCAAGGATTGCCTTGAACATTTGCTGGTGTTTATCATGTTTTTTGAATTTCTTAGTACTATTTGTATAGTGTCTCCCAAGGTTTATCTCCTCTCTAAATGGGGAGCTGATAAGTCTAGGCATGGCAGGAGATCCTGTACATGACTAGATGTCTGGATCTTGGGAACAGGATCTGGACCTGTATATATATATATCTATATATAATAATAAAGGCGTTTTATGATAGTCTGTGCGCGATCTTGTACGTTGAATTTCTTAACTTGTTCTCATCCGTTGATTTTTGGCAGTTTTTGTTTGATGTGACGGTTCTGGCTCTCTTTTCTTCCCCAAATCGGCGCTTCTTCCCTTTTTAGTTTTGAATGCCGGAATGGGTATGTCGTTTTTAGTTCCTGTTAGAAAATTGCGGTTTCTATCTCCCCCAAATTTTTCCCTTCTGATCACGTTCTTTTCCTCTCTGATCCCGCAGAGCGAGGCAGGATGATCCGTTCAAAGGATTGTCATGTTTAGGATGGAAGCATTTTCGGATCATTCCAGCATTATTAGTGGTTGTAGCTACTCTGCCTCTTTTAATCGTCCCTATTCTGCTTCTCGATTTCGGCCCTCCCCTTTTTTCTGATTTTTCTCTCAGTTTACATGTCTTGCTTCTTATGCTCGCTTGGCTTGAAGTGATACGTTTCTTTTCTACCAGAAGAAATGGTCATGTTTCAAGGGGGGAGGAATGGGCATGTTTAAGCGTATCCAAGGCTAGCTTGGGTCACAGAACTGGCTGAGTTACAGAGAGATCAAGAGCATGGCCAATGGCACCATGATATTTGAGTCTCCGGTTCTGTTGGGCCTTGGTAGCAATAACGATAGCCTATTTTTTTCAACCTCCTTCTTTCCTTCTCAGGGCTGAACTATAGCCTGAAAAAAATCGGTTCTTTGAGGAATAGTGAATTTCGCAACACTTTGAGGCAAGGCATCCGAATGCTTGGCTATGGCAGAATCTTGCTATAAGCTCAAGGTAAGGGTCTTAAGCTTTCCGTTGTGGAATAGGCTGCCTCTGATATTTCAATACTTCTAGATTCTAAAACTTCTAGGTTCCAGCTTGATTTTTTCCATATTTCCCTTTCTTGAATAACCATTTCATTTACAGGACCAGATAATGGAGAATGCTTCCAATGGCAGCTTTAAAAATATATTGGAGAGAGAGCTGCTAATACCAAGGCAAGTCTACTAGAGCTCTGTTTTTGCATTTAGGGATGCATTTTCAGTTTCACATCTTGCACTCTGGTTCGTCCATCATTCCAGCATTTTCAGTTTGGCAACTTGTGCTAGATTGAATGAGTCACATGCTTTCTTAGGGTTTATTTACGGCATCGCTGGGCCAAAGCTCTTAGTTTGAAATCTCTGTTGGAGGTTATGGAGAACCATTAAGGGTGTTCATGGGATCATGCAGTTATATTTTTTGACATTCAACATTAATTCTTCTTCTAAACTTATTCACAGGTTGCATGAATATAAGATAAGTGAGTTCTGTAGAAGGATTCTTTATTATATTTTGGCTAGAGTTGGTTGTTCTACCCTCCTCCACGAAACAAGTTTGCGGTATTGGAGCTTCGGTAAATATTAGTGAAGCACGGTTGAAGTTTAATCAAGAGGTACATAGATTATTTACATGCTTTGTTTGTAAGAGGGGCTAGGGAAGACATGGATGCAGTGGATGAGGACCATAGGCCTACCCATTCCGACAGCTTTTGGATAGTAATATGCTCCAGTGTTTTTGGAACTTGAATGTTTAATGCAGTGAATTCAAGCTTCTGGATGCATCTAGATCAAACCTTAATGTATGAAGTTTGACCCTCCTCATCTTGATAGCTGTAATTTACAAATTTAATTATGATTATATGGTTGCATGCCTTTATTGTCAGGAGAACTCCTTCAAAAAAAACCTCACAGAACATGCATGTAGTTATCCTCTTCAAATGTGCAGGTAGTGTTCCATGTTGGATCTATCCTCTTCAAATGTGCAGGTAGTCTTCCATGTTCGATTGCATTCGGAACAAGGTATTATTTATTTTAAAAGAAAAGACATCTGCTGGGGTCTTGGTTGTAACACAAGAGCTTTCTTGATTGTTGTAAATGCAGGCATATGGGATTGATAGCAGTTAAGTCACATTGTCCTCTACACTAATATAGATTGTGACAAATCCGAGGATATAGCAGAAGAATAGATGTCTCCTGAGTCATGCAACCAGGTAAATTATCCTGAGAAGTAGCCCCTATAACATTTGTTTTAGTAATGCAAGTATTTACTATGTTGATTTTGCATGATTGTAGATCAAGCTTTCTAGATCTCCATGTCGAGATCTATATATTGCAGTATGCTATTTTCCTCCTAAAGGCTCGGAATATATAGATCAGGAAATATATGAGGGCCCATACCAAGCACTCTACATGGATATTGCAGAATTTTCCACGTTTGGAGATGTGATTTTGATTGGTGATTTTAATGCGCGAAGTAGAGATGAACAGATCCACCTTAATGATTTTAATTCTGACCCTATTCGAATTCCAGACATTCATCCTAGGGAAACAGGTACATCAAGAACATCTGCTGATATAAGAGAGAACGCGCCCATAACTTAATATGGACGTCATCTTTTGAATCTTGGGAAGATTCATAACCTGATTATATACAACGGGCTCCTCAAATGGCCTGATTCTGCCAAATACACATGTTTTCTGCACAAAGGTGGAAATGGTGTTATGGACTATCTTATTGGTTCTCCTGACTTCATATGTGAGAATGATTCTTTCTATGTTGATAGGAGACCTGCAAAAGGAGATCATGTTCCTTTGGTTTTTACCATCAAATCCCCAAATACACAAGTAGAAACAAAACCAATCGGCAGGATACTTGATTATCATTTTGAGTTTGATCACTGCATGGACACGGTTTATAATGATGTCTTGAGTTCTTACCTTCAAGGTATTGAGGAAATATCTCACACAATGCTAGAAGCTTCTAAATGTTGCTTTCCATATTCTGTCAGGGAATGCAAAGAACAGTGCAAAAAAGTTGGATCTATGCCTCAAAATGGCTCGTATGACCAGGATTGTAAAACATTGCACAGGAAGTTGAAACATGCTTTGAACTTCAGCCCTGATATAGTACCAGAAATTAAAGCTGAGTATAAAAGATTGACACGGCGCAAAAAGAAAGCTTTTGAATCCAAAAACAAAGGACATATGCTAAATCTTCTTTATAATAATGTTTCTGGGCAGTTTTGGAGGAAATTGTCAGCTAGAAAATCAGATTGTCCTTTAAAAGATCTAGGGATATGGTCAGCAGCATATGCAAACTCTCTCTTAGATGTTAAGAACCAACAGTTTTCTCTGGATGAGCTAGATCCGAGGCCTCAAGCATCTACCTTGTTTACGGTCTCTCTCATTGAAAGGGCCATACAAAAGTTAGATACAGGGAAAGCAAAAGATTGTGAAGAATTACAAGCTGAAATGATTATACATGGGGCTAAGACATTGGCACCAGTGGTTGCAAATCTGTTTTTGGTTAATGTTATAAAGCCTATACATAAGGCGGGTGATTCTATGAATCCCGCTAATTATCGCCTAATTATGATTGGGCATGTGATGGCAAAACTTTATGGATCTGCGTTGGAAATGGTCCTTAGTGATTTTGCAGAAAATCCAGCCTTAGAGCCAAGGGACAAGCTGGTTTCAGGAAAAACTTTTCCACAATCGATCATATTCTTACGTACACGTTAATAAATCTTTCTTTCTTCTTTCTTTCTGTAGATCAAGTGTCATCCAGACTGGTAAAAGAAGCAGATAAGTGTAATGATCTCTGAAGTAGTGCAGCAGCAGGATACAGCAGGAGTCTCGATTGTCTCTAATGATGGTTTTGATACTTTTGTGGCTATTGTGTAGCAACCCACAAGGATTTTTAACCATAGATCTTACCTGATATTCACGTGCACTTCGAATGGCAAAATAATTGTAGTTTGAATGAAAGGGACCTTCGATTAAAGTGTATGTCTCAGATGTGTTGTTTCTAGAGCTTGGAGAATAATAGACACATGATAACCGTGCTTCAGAAATGGTGGATAGATGGAACACACTTTATAGTTATTCCCTGGTGTGACAAGGAGCCGGTATAAGAGTAAATTTTGCAGACAGAAAGCCCGTTATGCCTGTCTTTCAGCAATTATGGTAATGCTCAACTTGAAGACCGCGCAGTTAGAGATCGTGAAGGACCAGAAAAGTCTGTAGTAATTGCCATGTGAATGAGAGTATCCATAATTTAAAGTTTAAGGAGAGAATCTCTATGCCACAGCTACAACAATGTCAGAATATGTGATCTAATGAAATAAAGCTAGCAAAGGACATATATTGTTGGTGCATTTTGAAATTAGAACTGATCAAGTATTACTGCTTTGGTTTTATTTCTCCTCAGGTCTGCAAGACGGTACATCCTGAAGAAACGCCTGATAGGCTGCATTCTCCTTCTATCTAAGGGAGATAGAGGCAAAAATTATAGCAACATGGTGCATTTATTGCAGCCATATATAAGCTACATTTAGTAAATTGTTATTTTCAAGTGTTCCTCAACGTAGAACTTTCCTCAAATATCTTGATTACATGTCAAAGTTACCATCCATGAATGCATTGATTATATAGCACCATGTTTTAACATTGTGTAAAATCAAAGGGAATCCGATGCCTTTTTGAACTTTAGAGAGTCCTTGGTTTACGTGATTGTATTTTTGCCCATTTATGTTGGGATGCTTCTTTGAACTCTCAACGAACTCTCAACAATCCTTGGCTTATATGATTGGATTACTTCATTATCTAACACAATATCTAGCAATTAGATATTATCAAAGTTACATGAATTCCACAATGCTAGGTCAACAACTATCATATACCTAGCAACGTTGGGCAATTTTTTTATATCTAATATAAGATGAAATTGTTTCTTCCATATAACAGATGCTTAAAACGTGCTCTATATTTGCAATGAGAAGCATATCTCTATATGTTTTGCATGATTATTTGTAAGGTCATGCTAAAAACTGTGTTCTTTTGCATTATTAAATGTGCAGTCGCATTTATAAACAACAATCTTGGGCATTTTCCCAATAGATGACGCACTCCACACAAAACTTCAACTACTACTCTCCAAGACCATCGATCTTTGGTTTACAAGAAATGGATTGACATGTTGGCATTCGCCGCAATTGAAAACATCTTGAAGCTGTAATGATGATAGTCTCTACACTTTCGAAAAATAGAAGCCACTTTGAAAAAAGTGCAGGAGATTGAAGACAACTAAATAGTTAAGAAAGCTTTAAAAGACAACGTTGAAGTGAACACACAAATTCACGTGCGTGATGAACGCAAGAGAATTGCTATGACCATTTGAAAACTTCATAACTTATATTCAAGCTTTAATTTCAATAAATAAAACACTTTTCAAGGACCATATTCAACTTCAATTTAAAACAAATGATTGTATATACCCAAGTAGACATTCCCACTTACATCTTTATTAATTTTGAACTTAATTCCAACGAAAAGCCCAGCAACGCTGGGCACTTTTTCTAGTATATATATATACACACAATCTTAATCTAGTTATTAGCCTTAGTTCCCTCTAAGTCTTATAATCCAAGGGTTTGTATTATCTTGGTGGTAATAATGGTATATGGACAAATTACTGGGTCATATAAATGCTGGGGATACCTTGTTTAAGTTAAGGGGATCAATCTATCTCTATGGCTTTGGAAATGGAAACAAATTGTTAGCATGAACTTGTACCCTTGAAATAATAATTTAACCCATGTATTAAATGAAAAAGTTGTTGTTTTTGGGCTTGAAGGTATTTCTCAGTAAATACTCGTTTTTGTAATGTGGTCTTGTCCCACACTAGTAGTGGACATAATTTAGATTGATTTAGATGATGGTAATTTGTTGCCACTTGATCATCTTGTGATATATAAAATACTAGGTAGCTTGATAATCTTGGGTTTTGTTGATGTCTAAGTTTCTTGAGGCATCTAAGGCTTTTTCCTATCAAATACAGGTTGAAATGTGGAACATATGCATAATATAAGTATTATAGCAATTGGTAAAGGTTGGTATGTAGTTTTTAATGTTGAGCATGATATTGATATGCCATAGGGTAATCATTTGGAAGTCATTTGAAAATCCTTTGTATAGGATTGAGTAAAATTTTGGTATTATGCATGTAAACCTTGGGATAGGAAATAAAAATATTCTAACTAGAGCTTGTGAATAGAATTTGATACTTCTTTAGACACATTGTTATAATGATCCTAATTTGTTGTGAAATAAAGAGGAGTGGATTAACCTAAGGTTTTATTTATATTTCTTTGGCGGATCACGGGGATAAGTAATTAACGAGAAATTGTTTACATATGCCTACCATAACATATAAGTATATTGTTTTTGTGCATGAGGCCTTAGGTTTGATTTAATTTGTTGAGTATGTGGATGGAGGCCACAAGTAACATAGTCTTAAGGAACATTGGTAATTGTTGGATTAGGTAGGTGGGTAGCATCATTGGACATGAGCGGATGAACTATTGGATTAATTGTTGTAAAACAAAATAGACCATTTTAGGTCAATTTGTCTTTGGTACACAAACCATAGTATAGAATTGAAAATAAATTTATATGTCAACACTTATGGGCTATTTCTTTATTTTTATTATTTTTTATTATCTTTATTCATTATCGGTGATATGTGGTATCATTAAAAAACCTAATATCGGCTACAAACCCTAACGATGGAGCTCACGAAGATGCTTTTTGGCGGATGGCGGTAGAGCGGATCCCTAACCGATTGATCGGACAATTTTATTTTGAAATATGGTTGATCATCAACATGCTAAATTTACGCCACAAAGTTTTCGTGAAAGAGTGTTTAGAACGGTTTTGGGTTTATCTTGCTTTACCTAAGTAGTCTTGTAATTGTTAGGTAAACTTGGATTGATTAGCGATGATTATGGCCTAATCGGCCGATGGATTGAACTATAAATATTTGGGTTCCTTTAATGTAAAACCCGAGACATGAGTAAAGCGAGGCACGAGAGGCGATTACAATAAGGGGGCAGACAAGGGCCAAGCTCATAGAATTCCTTAGAAGAAATGGTTTGGAGCACAGCTAGTCCCCAACCTTCCAAAGCACAATTGGTTGAGCTCTGTAGGGCAAATGGCCTTGATCCTAGGGGGCCAAGAATGATTCGGCATTGTTAAGTTTCTCCCAAGCTTAAACCCATGTGTGAGCGTCCCCAATGTCTCCAATGTCTCAAAAGTTCCGGATACCTCCCGTGACATTGTGGAGATGGTAGGCGATCTGAGAAAGTGAAGAAGATCTTGATTGTGATGTCCCCGAATCGGGTTCCCCTTCTTGGTTATTTGGTGTTGAATTTTGCATTTCCTCTGCTGAATTTATTGCTTACCTTTTTGTTAACGTATTGCTTGATTGTCGGTCTCCCTATCATTTAAGTTAAGTATTACTTATTCCTATGAGATGGAGTAAAAGTTTAGTTTATATGCACGGGCATTCTTTGAAGGTTATACATAGCATGTGGTTAAAATCTTAGCCCATATTCTCGCCTTATAATCATCTTTTCCGCCTTTGCATAGTATACCCAAACATTTGATGGAATTTAGGCTTTACAATTGGTTTAATTTTAACTTATATCCGTCTTATTAAATACATGTTATGTGGTGCGATCCTAGGTCCACTTTGTGTGGTGTAAATCTTTTTGAAAAGCCCTTGTTTAATCATTGGATAATTTTGTTATTAATTAATTATCCTATATGATGCAGATTTGTAACTTTGTCATGTTAATGTTGTTTTTGCTTAGATCGGATAGGTTGGTAAACTCCTTTCTTTAAATTCATTACTATTTGGATCTCTAATCCTTTCCTATGACTATTTAACTAATATTCTCTATTCTGTGGGTAAAGGGCAGAAATGCCAAGAGAGTTCATTGCTTACTGTTAGCGGTAGTGTTTCTTACCCTCTTTTGGCTAATTAATGCTATTTCTTTGCAGGTAAACCTCTCTTCTCGCATTGTTATTTTGCATGATGATTGAAGGCGATGGCGGCTGATGAAGCGATTTTTTATAAACCATTGTATGTGAGTTTTTTATATTACATAATTGGATGGTAAGAAATTACCTTAACTATATTTCGGGTTATTCCTTGTGATGGATATATTTGACTTATCTGCGGTAATGGAAAATTCCTTTTTCTTACAAATGGTTGGTCTAAATTTGGATTATAAGATCACGGTTTGGAAAATTGTAGTGGTCTTAATCATGAATACATAAATAATAAAATTATTACCTAACCTATAAGTGGCATTATTTGTGCTTAAACTTCTTCATAAATTAATGTATTGAATTATTCATAATAGGTTTTGGGTTTGAATGGTTTTATTTATGGATATGGCGATTATCTATTAGTCATTATTACTTCAACATTGAAAGGTTTGCATAGAATTCTTTTGGCGAGAACTTTTTTTTATGGCTTGAATATGGGAAATATGGTTATAAAATTTTCAGTCCCGGGACCTCTATGGTTTCCCTTTTAGGGTTCAATAAATTCAGGTGTCCTATTTAGTTAGTATAGGGCTCGAGTGGATGTCTAGTTAATACAAAAGGTCTTGGCTAGGCGGTCTATATATCTCCCCACTTTGAATCACTAGTCTTACTAGTGTGAATCATAGAGGTCATTGGGACTTATGTTTTATGTTATATGCTTTCATTCTTATATATTGAATCTTATATGTCTTTTAGGATGCTTTCTACGCTATATTCTAAGTTTTATTTGTGATATAGGAAGCAAATACTCGGATAAATGACTTTGAACTTTCCAAGCGACATACTAGCAATGTGAGAATGATGTCAATAATTCAAATGAAGGCAGAATCTGGATGGCTTCAGAATTGGTAAATCTGGGATATTCGGCCGGCGGGCATAAGGGCACCTAATAAAAAGGCTGTTCAAATTTGTGATTGCATGCATCAAGCTACACGAGGTACACAACCTTTTAATGCAAAGAATGTACACTTGGTGATGGGGATATTTTACGCTATTCTTTTCTTGGGGTTTAACAACATCTTTGGGACTAGTCTCAAGTTTTAAAGATGTGGATTATGGAAAGTGCCATGACTTGATTATTGAGGCATACAAGAATCTTCCAAGTGCACATATGAATCTTTGATAGTAAGGATTTGCATGATCTTCTAGCCTTTATCAAAGGTCCGGACCGCTTTGGAAAAGCGAGAATGCACATTAAGTTTACTTATACTCCAAACAATAAAATGGATCTTTGCTAAGGAGACTGCAAACTAAACGAAGCTTCCTTAGATAGCGCCTATTTGATATTGCTGATGTGAATGATGGGGATCATTCGTGGCTTCTAACCTTGGTAATGGTTCTTCGGCTCAGGAGGAGAATATTATGGAAGAATTAGAAACATACAACCTTAAGGAACTGAATTTGTTTAACAGTGGAAGTTTTCCAATTATGTCCAGCAGGAATGTGGAGATTCATGGTGATCAATTCCAAGCAAGTGCTTTGGGCCAAAAAAAATCTTGGAGTTATAGCCCCCATTAGTAAAGAGTCATTAATAATGCCGCACGTTTAACCCCGATGAGGTATCTAAAATTTGAGAAGGATGCTATCTCCTTTACTAAGCATATCGGGGAAAATTACTTTAAAGTTACCTTTTGGTATTGAGATCTTTGGAGAAGAAATGTGTAATAGGAAATGAAGCGTATATTGGTCAAAGGGGCATATGGCCAAGACCAATGAACCAAGGATTGATTTCTACTTAAAAGCGCATTTTGGAGGACATCTTGCCCTTTCTTTAAATGTAATTGTGATCAGTTCTGAGATGAAAAATGCCGGATAATATCATATGGGTAGACCATATGATATGGTTCATCTTTGAATAATTTGACCGAGAATATGGCCTCAACAGAAAATTCAGATGAGGTTTGCCTTTATGGCTAGATGGCTGGGCTCTTGATCCCATTAAGAAGGTTGTCCTCTCATATATTGGGTACCTCAAAATACGTGATCTCATGTTGAGAATGACTCCACAGGCTTCTTTGAAAATGATAAAACTAATTTCAAACTGGAGTTTGGTAACTCAAGGCGTGGACATCATTGAAAAACTATCAAGTCTAGGAAGTTCTTGATGGATCATCTACATGATAACGGCGACTTTGGTTATGCACCTTCCAAGAAAAGAAATCGAATATTAATCTTTCTACGGGTATTCTTAGGCCGCCCTAAAGGCGGGTGCAGAAATAACTTTGAAGTTGCGGGAAATGAGCATGCTATTTTGGGCAAAGCTCTTTGTTTCACCACGAGTATTTCATTCTAATTTTGCGGTATGACACTTATAATGAAACATGCCTTTGCATGTAAATCGACCTCGGGGTCAAAATATATGGGTTTATCCTAAATCTTACCTATATGGGTTCTATCCCTTAAAATTCTACCGGTATATATGGGTTTATCCCTGATTCTCTGCCAATATGTATGGGCTTATCCCAATTTTGCGGTATTATTAAAATTGGAAAAACAATTTTGAATATCTTGTCTTAATATCTTTTTTGAGTCGAATATGGATTGTTGTTTTAAAGAAAAAGAAGGATTTTGAGCACGGAATAGATGGAAGAGTCAAGCTACAAGTAATTAAGGAGAAAACTAAGACAAAATATGTTCATTTAACTTATTTCTCAAAGGTAGTGGATAAAATTTATTATAACTTGACACATTCAAAGACATTGTCCTCTTGATTTTTTGGAAATTGCAGTTTATGACATTTGGGAAAATCGGTCTTTGGATGGAGATATACCAACAATCTAAAAGATATGTTTTACAAACCAAAAATAGTTTTACGGTCTTATCGAGCCTACATGTATATGTAACATACCGAGTTACAAAATTTGTTGATCCCAAAATCGGGCATATTAATACGTGACATCAATATTATACAAAACAAGGGGTTGAGGAATTGGTTTTGCACTCGGATTGAATCATATACGATCATCCATTGGTATTGATCTTTTTATGACCCGAAGTTGAGAGTACCATAGAGCAATTTTTGCAGTTCACAGATTCTCTTTGAGTGAATTTAATGAACGGTCATTGAGCAATGTAAAAGTGAGTTAAAAAGGAAATCGGGTGGCTTGCAAAAGATTTGTGGAAAATAACGATGACTCAAAGAAAAATTCTTGTGTCTTACGATGATGCGGTTATCGAAATATGGATTGGTTGGTGAATAATTTGTATATCTCGGTCCGCGTAAAGCGACTAATAATCGATTTTTATCGCCTTTGCATATTAGGAATGAGGCAACAATCAGACTAAACAGTAATGATTTTTGCAAATGTGCAACTTTAAAGGATGATTTAATAGCTCAGATTCAATCTGACATTATTGGTATTTTGGGCGAAGGACATATATTCAATCTTGAACTACCTTATCTACTTGGCATCTTTAAAGCACACAAGTTTGAATACAGATGGATTACCAATGCACATGATACTATTTTTCCACCATTGCTTCTATTATAGCGGCGGGGTTAAATCGATTTTGGATATTTGGCCAACAATTTGCCATGAAATGCGGTCGACTAATATTTTTTCAGAAGAATAGTATTAAAGCAGCATGGGTAGTAAATTCTATGTATGATGTGGTATGTAATCTTCCTCCTAAAATATATGATCTCTTTGTAGCAGATATTACCAAGTGCTATGAAAACATACCTCTAAGTGGGGATTATGGAATCTGCAATATAATGGAAAAAGTTATATGTATGGCTTGGAGCTTCAAAAGAAAGGTTAATCATGCAATTTTGATATGTGGTACAAAATTTTGGATGATGGCAAGATTAAAATTGAGTGGAAAAATAAAACTTAAAGTAACATATGGCATATAATGGACGAAATTTGTTTATTCAAATAAACAAATGGTCATAATCTTACTTTCTTTTAATGCATAATGGAATTTATAGGCAAACTAAAGGCATCCCAATGGGATTTGCTTCAAGCCAGTTGGTGCAACTTATATCTTGCTTGTTTTGAGCTGGATTTTATCTTAAAACTAATTGCAGATGGAAGACTTATGGAAGCAGCTGCTTTCAAGTTCACTTTTAGATATATTGATGATCTTCTTAGCATCAATAATCCAAGTATCGAGAACTTTTCTTGGGCTTAGCAACATAAGCGGCTGACATAAGCATTTATAACATGGATTACATTGGTATCAAGGATGAAAGCGTATATTGCAACGGGACACATCATTTGGGAAGAAAGTGGACTTCCTAAACATTACTATTGATATTGTGGCGGAGACATGTTGGAATGTATAATACATACAGGTTTGACAAAAGAAATAACTTACCTTTTATAGCTTCAAGGTTTATACATGCCAGCAGCTGTAGACCTTATATTATGGCATGTAATGTGATCATTTCACAGGTCCAACCATTATTATATGCACCACGGCAATCCCTTTCGGGCTTGAGATGACTTATTGAATCTTATTAATTGCTTTATTGATAAAGGCTTTAAGAAGAAGGGCGTATGGCATAAAGTTCTCGGTATTGAGAAAAGGAGAATTTTCCAGGCTTGAAATATGATATAAAAATACTGTTATTCGAATTGGGCAAATCCTGGTAATATTCTAATGTAGGTGGCAAAAGTGGTCCCAAACATAGGGATCTATTGATTCATTAGCAAAGGTTTTGCTAAGTATGATTTTTGGCACATGGTACTCAAGGTTTTGAGTAAAGAAGAGTTCCTAACACTTAAATAAGTGATCAATTTTTTGGCATTTGAGTTGAGTAAAATCAAGTTAAAGTAATGTATTTGGCAAAGGGGTTCCCTTGCATGAGAACCACCATCTTTATTGTTAGTACATTGACCTTTCTCTAAGATTAAGCAGTACTCTTGATATTGCTTGCACTTTATTTTATGGACATCTGATACTAGCTTTAGGTTGGTTTTGAACACCTCTTTGAGGTAAATAAATCATAGTGTCATTTTTACGCACTATATTACGTCAATATCGATCTGAACTTTATGCTATTACTTGGATAATTTGATTAAGTAAAGTTTTGCAAGTAAAAGCAAAATACATATATCAGAATCTGATTGGAAAAACAACAAAAATTGTTGCCAATGGTTATAGTAAATTGGCACATAAACAAGTTCTTAAACTATACATTATGGTACTAATGTTCATACTCCTGCTTTGTTATAACAGACACAATTTAAAACAAAAAAAAGCTAAGACTTGGTCTTCCGAGCGGTGTAGTGCAGCACCTTTCGGGATCTTCATATCCCACTCTAGTATGTTTCCATTATAAGTAAATTCAAGAACATCTCCAAGGGTTAAACCAAACAATTTCTTAAAAGCTGTTCCAACCCCCTCCTAGGCTTACGCTGCTTTTGGCCACAGGGAACTCTTTCGGTTTCTGGTCCGATATCCTAGCTGTATATCCCTTGGTGGACTGCGATGCTTGTTTTCATTCTCTAGTACCTAGTTATAATAATAAAAAAAAAATCTCTCGGAGAACCTTAACACAATGCATGGAATTTAAATATAAATATACCGGGCCTCGGTTGATATTGGCTCTCGGTAGTGTGACACGAAAAGGTTTATGAGATGGTGGTTCATCTTAGGTCGGAAGTGTCATCATCGGATGTATCTAGTTAAGCTACATTTGGTGGTTCAAGAGTAGCACCATCTGATTTTTGACACCACTTGGCCCGAGTCTTAGTAGGCTTCTTTGTGGCTGGAACTTCAAGTTGCGGTTACCAATAGGTTTTCGCGATAGTTTCCATCGCGGATCTGGCGATTGCGAGAGTCCCATGGTTAGACAAACTACATAAAAGTGCAGTCCCTTCTACCATGTTGTTTCCCTTGAAATGACTCGACCGCCGGTGAAGAATGTTCGGCCGCCCACGGTGGCTATATATATGGAATACTCCTTACGATTTGGTCCCACACCAACAATATCGATCTCGGCGAGCAATACTCCCCTCGGCTTCGAAAAATCTCGATTCGGTTAAGACCTATAAAGGAAATAGTCATAAAAGAATGTATAAAATTTTTGCTCACCCGGCAAATGGCCAAGAACTTGACATCTACTAGAAACAGTATCGCCATGGCCAGAAAATAGGAAGGAAATATGGACTTGGAATCTTTGAAAGGCGGCTTGGGGAAATAGCTTATAAAATGAAGATTTATTGGGATTTAACGTAATTATGATATATCTACTCTATTATTGCTGGTGTAAGGCCTATTTGGTGACTCTAATTATTACATGCCTAGGATAGCGGCTATTACATGCTTGGCATAAGAGCTCTGAGGTTATCTATCTCGGAACGAGAATAAAATTGGTTTATATCCTTAATTAATTTGAATCCAGTATTTGGGTATAATATTATGTTCCTCCTTAGCTATTTCATGGTATTCTATGATTTATAAGCATTATTGACACTACTCTTTGTAACCTCAACCAATTCTTGGTTTTCACTAATACCCTTAGAATTTTTTACTCTCGATTCGGCGGAGGGTCCTTTGCTAGCAAAGGGATCCTCAATCCTTGCTAACATTTGGGACCTTATCGCCTTCCGGTGGGAGGGTAGGATATATATATATATATATATATACAAGTTTTTGTACTTTAAATGGGTCTATGAACTATGGTTTCGAGAAATGCGGGAACAAAATCCAAGATTAGAGTGGCGGGAATGGTAGCATGCATCCGGTCCAAAGTCATGAAGTTTTAAGCTAAACCCTTTGCTTGATGGCCATTCAATCGAGCTCATCGTTGTTTTATTAGATGGAGACTTGCAATTAGATTTCATCGATCACTCTATGATATGAAGCAAACTTTGTCTATAATCTATTGGAATGCGTGACTTTATTGGAGGTTGTCTTTGGCTCGTGAGAATTAAATTGCATCTCTTCTAACAATGAGCATAGATATTTGAAGCTTGATCTACGTATTGTGCATCCACACCGTCATTGATAAACAAACTCGATAAATATTTTTGTTCCACATATGAACTTCATTTATTGTCTTATTCTTGATCGTATCAATTTTATTGAGGGCAAATTCAACAATCGTACCAAATGTACAAACAAAAAGCTTGTCCTTGACTCTGGGTGAATTAGTTTTGGCTTTCGAGGGGAACTTTCGATGATAGACATTTACGTATGGTTATACACTATTTGTAGTTGGAAGGTGCATTTTGTACTATAAATGTGTCCATGAACTATATGAACTATCGTTGTAAGGCCCCCGGAATATCATGCCTTACAATTTTGACAATGCTCTAATCCTTGCTTTATGATTACTCTACCTGGCGGGTCTTCTCAACCAATTTCCTAGCGGTTATGCTTTTGATACCTCAAGCTCTTCCATATCAGAAACAATTCAATCCTCCCATCATCTACCATGTCATGTTCATCTTAAGATGGTGGTCCCATTATACATGCTCTTAATACACTCTTAGCCCCAATGAGCGCGTGGCCGTAACTATAGCGGTGCTAAGGTAGCATGTCTATCAACTATAGTTTATAAACACTGGGAGTAAACTTGAGAGTATTACGATCGGCATATATGCCCTAGACATTTTGTTTGTACTATCAATGATCTATCAACTATGGTTTATGAATATCTGGGGAAGTCAAGATTTTAAGACTAGCATCTTTGGACATTTGATTTAGTAATAACACACTAGTCTTAGAACAAATCGAGGGCGCCCACATTCACATTCAATGTAAAGGTGGTTTGGGGCCAAGACCCAACCAATCACACAATAATGCAATGTTAAATTGGCGTGGGTGTCATACATCCTATGGGATGGTGCCAAGTGGCATGGCGTAAAATGAACAACTCTCATCTTCTGATTTGACCTAAGGAAAATTGTCCGGTCATTTCAAATTTAGTAGTCTAAATAAGCAAAGGAGATCAACAAAGCCTTTGTTGAGATAACAAGGACCTAAGAATGATCTAACAAAACTAGGGAATTAAGGTGCTAGAGGCACCATACACCTGATTTTCAACAAATATCACAACCTTGCCCGGCGTTTGCCCTTCCGGGCAACCCAAAAATACAATTTTATGGTCTAGCAATAGGGTGCAAGCGGTACTTTTCATATTAAGTGTGGGGATTCTATGGCGTTCTCTCTTAATTAATTAAAACTTTTGTTCAAATATTACTTAAGCTTTGTGTAAAACATTACCTCAACAATTTCTTAGAGTAAGATTCTTAAATATTCTATTCACCAAATAGAAAATTTTTTGATGATTTTCATAGTCGATCGATTCATTTTAAGGCCAATAACATTGCGTGGAAAGATTCATTAGATTCTCAACAATTTACTTCTCTATTTCACTATATTCCACGAGAGGTTTGATGAAGATTGATCAAAAGTCATTATATTGTATAGGATTGTATCAAGTTTTAGAGAAAAAAGAAAAGAGGCAGTTGGTGTTGCACAATGCAAGGTTTAAGTTACTCGGAAACTATGTTCTAAAGGGTTGTATGAAACTATAACAAAAAGAAGAAATAAACATCGGACTTTGCAAAATGCAAAGGCATAACTTCACGGAAATCATGTTTTCAATGCACATCACAAGTATGGATTCTTGCAATGAAAATGCCATCTTGGTGTTGCACAATCACCGAGAAACACTTTCGAAACCACGTTCCAATGACTATATGAAGCTATGCCCGAAGAAAGAAGAAAAATCGACACAAAATGCAAATGCATAACTTACTCGAAATCATGTTCTAAATGCACACAAATTATCGGTTCTTGCAATGAAAATGCCAGCCTTGAACAACTCATGCTCTTGAATGATAATTATCTCAAATAGACCTCGACAAATGCTAGTGAACTTTAAGTGCACTTTTAGTACAACAAATATCTCGGCAATTCAAATTGCTAGCATTCTAGTTTACATTTTCTTTTAGGACATATTCCTTTTTAAAGTTCTCTTTTTCTCAAATTTGCAACCAAACAATAATGTAGTATAGCGCAAATTTTTTCATGAATGGAACATGCTCGATCTTACTTATCTTCGGGTACTATACCCCAACATAGATTATCTCCATGTTACCTTTACTATATCTATGGTGTGCATTTTGCCACTAGTGTTCTGAGAAAATTATATAAGTTCATCTCTTCAATAATGTGCTAAAGTGTTATATCAATCGGATTATCTCCATGTTACCTTTACTATATCCTATGGTGTGCAGTTTGCCACTAGTGTTAAAAACAGTTTGCCATTAGTGTTTTGCCACTAGTGTTCATACAACCTCCTCTTAGTGTGCTAAGTGTGTGCATGTTGGGATTATAGCTGGTTGACACACTCCCATCTTTTATCTAAGTTCAAAAATACAATACTTTTTTAACCTAGACCTTATCATAAAGCGACCACCACACTACACTACGATCATCTTTTTGAATGTTCCTTTTACAACACCAAGGCTATTAAGACCTTGGGAGACTCATAGATAGTAAAAGATACTTTTATATTTATCTTAAAAGAATGACTATCTATAAAGGAGACACATTCACCAAAGGCAATTGGCATGGCCAAGATCATGTGGGCCAGGAGTGCTTCATAATGGCAAAACTAGCGTTACATTTATCTTACTAATTTTGTCAAAATATCTACATTCTACGACCACGCAATTCTGCAACTTGAAATGGCACTTAAGCTGAAATTAGGGCACATCATGAAACAAGAAGGAGCTCCATTAGCTTGTGTTTGTGCCTCATATCGCCGTTATCTTTTAACATTGTATGCGGCAAACATGTTGAGAAGATTGGATACATCTTGTGAAGGTAATTCTTCCCCATCAAATAACATATGGATGTAAGCCATCAATCCTAACTTTCAAACTTTCTTCCAAACTAAGGAATTATGACCAGCGTAATTGAGCAAAGCTGCATGCGGAAAGTGGAATTCATGGTGTACATATGATGGATGGGTTGAACACCGATTTTTCATATAAAATCCAACGTTCTATAAGATATGAATCTTGTTCATTTGCCAATATGGCACATCATTATCTCAACTAATTCGGGTCAAACCACAAATGTGTAAAATTATAGATCGAAAATAGATTGGAAGTTGATAAAAAGACAACTCTGATAAAAATTGTCTAGGGCAAAGTGTGAAACAAAAAGATGGCAAAAAAGTGCATATGTTCTCTATGGGTCTCCAACAAATATAAGTAGTGTCTTCCTTTTCTCAAATGATACCCCTATGGCTGATTGCATAAGCCACCTAGAATCTTACGCCCATTTCTTTGCTGTCCATGCATTTTGTACCCTACTTGATTGGTTCAAGTTCAGCCGAGTACTGCTGGATGAATGCAATCTATTAATATTATCCATATAAAATTTCCATAAAATAATCTACCTACATGCTCGTTTTAACGACCTTTGTTTGTTGGCTTCGGCTCAATCTTTGTAAAAAAACAAAGTCTTTCCTTCCATTATGAGGCGGTATGGCTTGCTTCCACCATATTTGGAGGCCATTAAAAACCACTGACTACAATATACCCAAGAAATCTTGCCCTATTCGCTACGGATAACATATTGCCGCGACCACGAAATAATCGGATATTAAAATCTTATAACGACATTTTTCGCGGATGTGCGATCTATAAAAAGGCAAGGTTTGTGCTCTTACAATCCCCAATTGTTGCATAATAGTTCACGGCGTTATGAAAGAAAAGTTTGAAAGCTACTTGCCTTGAGTAGTATGAAGTCTTCGTCAAACTATGCAATGATACCGTTTAGCCCGACCGGCAGGCCCTTTCGGAATCTGGAAACAAAACTCAAATTGTCTTTGCCATCGAGGTCCATGCAGGGGATGCGCAAAGCGGGGGATGTTGAAGACATTACAATCCCTAAATATATATGCATGCAACTCCCTCGTTCTAAAATATATATGCATATTGAAAAAAGGAAGCCACAGATTCCATGATAAGGACTTTCTGAGAGGCGGTATAGATTCGGTACTACTTGCTGCGGTGTTTTCAATATTGCATCCACCTCTTTCACGTTGCATCACTCTCTCCCAGGAAACTATATGAAATGGGTAAGCATGTCTTTGTGACATGCTCCGAAACACAGCCAAAGATAATATCATTTTGCAAAGAAAGCGTCAAATGCATTTTTTCAAAAAGGATGTCTTTGCAAACATATTACAAAATTCATCACAAACCAAAAAGTCGAAGACAAAAATGAACACAAAGGAATAAAATTAAGATCTTGCATTGGACAAAAAAAGAATATACCTATGTCTTGTGCGGGGCCGATCAATAAGACAAATGAAAATATTGAAACATTGGATCATAGATTTTGTAATTTTTGGCGTAAAATCACAACCACATGGAATGGTAACTACTTTGAAGCTCGGTGATGGCAATCACTTTCAAAAGCGACCCGGGGCAAGCGCCTGAGCATGCCTTTCTTTGCTTCAAAACCATGAACCATCATGCCTTGTAAGACCAACTTGTCATCGGTAAATTATCCATTGCAATGGCATATGAAAGCAAAGGTACATTAAGCAAATGATATTCCCTTCTCCTTTGATTTGTCTCTATAATCGCAGAGTCATAAACAATGGTCATTTCCAAATTGCAAACATTAGCTAAGGAAAAAGAGCTAAGCTCCACCTTGCTGCATCTTGAGAAAGTGACACGATGCTTTCCCTTTGGGTGGAGTCCACACTCTTTATTGTCTTGTCAATGCGGTTGTTCCCAAAATCATTACCATCGGAAGTTGGAGATGCATGTTTGAAGATCTTTCAAAAGCACAAGAAGGCTTAAACTTACCTCTAGATTGAAGCAAAGTTTTCATCTGTTCATAATTTGTGAAACACACTGCAAATATGACATCATTAATTAACTCTATCTTTGCAAAAGCGGGGCATATCATATTAAACTATTGCAGCGCAATTAAAGGTAGCGTAAGCATAGTTGGTGGCAGTCCACGATAAAGTCCTTATCCCTTCATCTTTTAAAATTAAGCCCAAACTCGAGAACGCAATTATACCACCTATGATATATAAAGGCCAAACTTCTTTACGTCAAAATGCTAACACGCCGCCGTACAAACCATTCAACTAATCAAAATTGGTCAAGGGCTATTTTTCCACTCAAAACAATCTTTGGATGTATGTAAAAAAATACACAAGGCTAATATGAGAACATTTGTTTTGAAAGATATACTAGCGGAAACTAGGAAACATGGAAATGAAAATTGCTAACCATTTGTTTTTTCATAAGCACGAGAAAAGCGATGTAATGTCGACTTTTTTAATCACGAGGCAAATGCACACATAGCAGCGTCTTCACTACATCAAGAGGGCAAAAGCGAATGTACTTGCAATGGCTCTGTAAAGGAAATAACAAAATAGATTTGTGGAAATATTACCATGTAATTATATTCTCAAATCGGACAAAGTGATATGCAACTTCGACAATTTCTTTACTTAAGCATATCGATGACCCAATATTCCAAGCGAGAATACATGTTTACATTGAAGTCAAGGACACTAGATGTAAACCTTATGCCTTTCGCCCTTCTCACGAATATCCTTGGAAGCGAGAATGCAAAGTAAAGTTGGATGGAACAAACAAATCATAGCCTTTGGTCATCCAATTCCATGAGCACGGGCTTCCTCTACAATTTTGCAGGTCCAACTCACAAGAGGCGTCAAATCCCACGGCCCAATGCATCAAGTGCAAGGCTGAGCCTTAAGAAGGGGCCTCCTTAGGGACTTTCTATCCTGATTACGTGCCATGGGGAGAAATGTTTTGCCATATCGGGCTTTAAGCGAGGTCCATAAATGCGGCGTCCCCACAAAAGCGTAATCCATATTTTGTCTGGTCTAAGTTGGCAAGCTCACATTTTAACACGTGTATGATGGCCATTCACAAACAAAAGCAAACTTAGACTAAGTATTCTTAGGCTACCTATGATTTTGGGTTTTTCAAAAGATGGTTTTTCACTCACGAAGATATTCTTTCGGGAAGAATCACGAAACTTAAGATGGTTTATCGGTGCAAAAGCGCCATATGGAATCGTAACTACCTTGGAAGTGCCTCATGATGGCAATCTGCTCAGCGACCATGGCTCTTGGCGGTATGCCTTTCCTTCTTCGCGAACTTCGACATTGCGCAAATAAGCTGTCATCTTTGAAATAGTCTGGGCGCGGTTGGTCTTTCAGTGGGCGATAAAAGTAACTTCCTTCCTTCCTTCCTTCCATGTCACTATGGCGAGATGTATAAAAAAAAATGCACCAACCTTTTTCAGCCAGATAAGCTTTTTTTTTTAGAGCACGCCATAATGTCGCCCGGAATAAAGCCATCCTCCCATGGTTTCTAAGCGCCATAGCTGAATCCTCGAGCCACGAGGACTTAATAGGGACTAAGATCAGATTGGGGCTTTTGTTGTGAAGCCCCAATCTTTCCCATACCTCATACCTTGCCATATCCCCCACCTCCACCTAAAATTTGTAAGAAAAACAAAGACATGGCAGCCAAAGAATGCTTGTGCCCTTGAAATTGACTAAAGGGCAAAACTGAGTGAAGAAGGCTCGGCTCAGAAGCGTGAGAGCAGGAGGATATACCAATTTGGGGCTTAACACATATGGATCAGGGTTTAACATGATGCACTCAAATCCCAGTGCGGCGGATGGGTGATTACAAAACTAGTATAAACATATTTTTCTTTAGAATAAATGAGCTTTGGTTTTGCACGAGGAACATTATATTTCCATGTCTTTGTGGGCGTGGGACCCATTGTAGAAGGACTCATACCATGATATCGTTCCTCAAAGCAATTATATCATAAGATCCTGTGTACAATCTTGCCATCAACATTGCCATATCATTTGCCACGATCCGGAATTCACAAATATACCACACAGGAAATAAATGTTGAAGCAGCAATAACATTGGTGTATATCACCACTTCATAGGGAAGATCATAAGCATAGAAAAACTTCAAGTTTACGGGCATTCGTTGTGTGAAAGACGCCAATCGGCAATAGCATGATGAAGATATATTGTAGTTGTGTCTTTGCAAAATTTGAGTCTGCATGATCAACTGCTTCAACTACTTTTTGAGCGAAACCGAGGGGGCACTAGAATGGATCAGGAATTGAGACATAGAGAAAGCGGGGCGGAGTAGAAGAAAGATAAGTGAAGCGATGATCGTGCACGGATATCCGCGAAGTCAGGCAATCGGCCATAGATGGAGGAGTTCTTGGGCAAAGAGCTTGAGAAATGGGGAAAGAGGGCAAACTCAGGCGTCCGGGTCGAAGCCCCAAATAAAGGGGTCAATTTGGGGGCTTGCGTGGGCAATCAGTTGAGATGGGCGTGAAGATTTAAATGTCTACACACTCTGCATCAAGGGGGCTTATTTGGGGCTTTTGTTGTGGGCCGTTCATCTAAGAGATGGGCGGCCCGAGATCTGTACCAATATTTTGGTACACACCAACAAGAAGGGTGCTTGGGGAGTTACGAGGTGGCACCGTCTGGACCCGTCCATCTCAAAGTGGGCCGGCCCGAGATCAATCTCTACCAACATTTTGTGGCATCAATCTCTACACCATTTGTGCTTTTTTGCCAACATTTGTGACCTCAATATAATTTGTATATATATAAGGATATACACAATCTTAATCTAGTTATTAGCCTTAGTTCCCTCTAAGTCTTATAATCCAAAGGTTTGTATTATCTTGGTAGTAATAATGGTATATGGACAAATTGGATCTATAAATCTTTGAGGATACCTTGTTAAGTTAAAGGGGATGAAATCTATCTCTATGGCTTTGGAAATGAAACAAATTGTTAGCATGAACTTGTACCCTTGAAATAATAATTTAACCCATGTATTAAATGAAAAAAAGTTGTTGTTTTGGCTTGAAGGTATTTTCGGTAAGAAATACTCGTTTTACGTAATGTGGTCTTGTCCCACACACTAGTAGTGGACATAATTTAGATTGATTTAGATGATGGTAATTTGTTTGCCCACTTGATCATCTTGTGATATATAAAAATACTAGGTAGCTTGATAATCTTGGGTTTTGTTGATGTAAGTTTCTTGAGGCATCTAAGGCTTTCTATCAAATCTGGGTTGAAATGTGGAACATATGCATAATATAAGTATTAGCAATTGGTAAAGGTTGGTATGTGGTTTTTTAATGTTGAGCATATTGATATATGCCATAGGGGTAATCATTTGGAAGTCATTTGAAAATCCTTTGTATATGGGATTTGAGTAGGCTGGTATTATGCATATAACCCTTGGGATAGGAAATAAAAATATTCTAACTAGAGCTTGTATGAATAGAATTTGATACTTCTTTAGACACATTATTTATAATGATCTAATTTATTTGTGAAATAAAGAGGGTGGATTAACCCTAAGGTTTTTTTATTTATATTTCTTTGGCGGATGCGAGGATAAATAATTAGCAGGTGTTTGTTTATACCTACCATAACATATAATTATCTTGTTTTTGTGCATGAGGCCTTTAGGTTTGATTTAATTTGTTGAGTATGTGGATGGCCACAAGTAACATAGTCTTAAGGTACATTGGTTGGAGTTAGGTAGGTGGGTAGCATCATTGGACATGGCCGGATGAACTATTGGATTAATTGTTGTAAAACAAAAATAGATTTAGGTCAATTTGTCTTTAGTACACAAACCATAGTATAGGGTCGAAAATAAATTTATGTATCAACACTTATGGGCTATTTCTTTATTTTATTATTTTTATTATCTTTATTCATTATCGGTGATATGTGGTATCGTAAAAAACCTAATATCGGCTACAAACTATGATGGAGCTCACGAAAGATACTTTTACAGCGGATAAGCGGTAAGCCAGTTCCTAATGATTAATCCCAGACAATTTATTTTAAAAATAGTTGATCATCAACATACCAAAATTTACGCCACAAGTTTCGTGTGGGTAGATAGCGGTTTCGGGTTTATCTTGCCTTTTACCCTACGTGGTCTTATGTAATTATTAGAGTAACTTGGATTGATTAGCCAGTAATTATGGCCTATCTCATAGTAGATGGATTGAACTATAAATATTTGAGACATAGTAAAACTTTGAGACATGGGTAAGGCGAGGCCTTGAGGCGATTTATTAAAAGGACAAGAATAGCTCATAGAATTCCTTAGAAGAAATGGTTTGAATGCAATGATCCCCAACCTTCAAAGCACAATTGGTTGAGCTTTCTGTGGGGCAAATGGCCTTGATCCTACGGGGCCAAGAATGGTTCTGGCATTGTTAAGTTTCTCCCAAGCTTAAACCCATGTGTGAGCGTCCCCAATGTCTCAATGTCTCCAAAGTTCCGATATATGACATTGTGGAGATGGTGACGTCTGAGAGAAAGTGAAGAAGATCTTGTTGATTGTGATGTCCGGTTGGTCGGGTCCCCTTCTTGGTTATTTGGTGTTGAATTTTGCATTTCCCTCTGCTGAATTTGTGCTTACCTTTTGTTAGCGTGTGCGATTGTCGGTCTCCCTATCATTTTAAGTTAAGTATTACTTATTCCTATGAGATGGGTAAGTTTAGTTTATATCTGTTTTGGCATTCTTTTGAAGGTTATACATAGCATGTGGTTAAAATCTTAGCCCATATTCTCGCCTTATAATCATTTTGCGTCTTTGCATAGTATACCCGACATTTGATGGAATTTAGGCTTTACAATTGGTTTAATTTTTGTATATCGTCTTATTAAATACATGTTGTAGTGCGATCCTAGGTCCACTTTGTGTGGTGTAAATCTTCTTTGAAAAGCCCTTGTTTAATCATTGGATAATTTTATTTATTAATTAATTTATCCTATATGATAGCAATTTGTAACTTTGTCATGTTAATGTTGTTTTTACTTAGATCGGATAGGTTGGTAAACTCCTTTCTTTAAATTCATTATTTTCGATCTCTAATCCTTTCCTATGACTATTTAACTAATATTCTCTATTACGTGGGTAAAAGGCAGAAATGCCAAAGAGTTCATTGCTTACTGTTAGCGGTAGTGTTTCTTACCCTCTTTTGGCTAATTAATGCTATTTCTTCGCAGTGTAAACCTCTTCTCTCTGCATTGTTATTTTTGCATGATGATTGAAGGCGATGCTTGGTGATGAGACGATTTTAAACCATTGTATGTGAGTTTTTATATTACATAATTGGATGGTAAGTACCTTTAACTATATATTCAGTTATTCCTTGTAGTGGATATATTTGACTTATCTGCGTGTGGAAAATTCCTTTTCTTACAAATGGTTGGTCTAAATTTGGATTATAAGATACAGTTTGGAAAATTGTAGTGGTCTTAATCCATGAATACATAAATAATAAAATTATTCTTCTATAAGTGGCATTATTTGTGCTTAAACTTCTTACATAAATTAATGTATTGAATTATTCATAATAGGTTTGGGTTTTGAATGGTTTTATTTATGGATATGCGATGTATCTATTATTTGTTATTACTTCAACATTGAAAAGGTTTGCATAGGAATTCTTTTTGGCATGAGAACTTTTATGGCTTGAATATGGGAAATATGGTTATAAAATTTTTGGGTCGAGGACCCTCTATGGTTTCCCTTTTTAGGGTTCAATAAATTGGTGTCCTATTTAGTTAGTATAGGGCTCGTGGATGTCTAATTTAATACAAAAGGTCTTGGCTAGGCGGTCTATATATCTCCCCACTTTGAATCACTAGTCTTACTAGTGTGAATCATAGAGGTCATTAGGACTTATGTTTTATATTTATATGCTTTCATTCTTATATATTGAATCTTATATGTCTTTTAGGATGCTTTTCTACTATATTTTCAAGTTTATTTGTGATATAGGAAGCAAATACTGGATAAATATTTTGAACTTTCCAACTGACATATACATAATCATTGAATAGTATCATCAAATATGAAAGCGATCTGATTAAACTAGGGTGTCAAATCAAGGATATTGACGAGGCATAAGGGCTGCTAATAAGAACATTCCATTTATCAGGTTACATGCATCAAGCTACAGTACAACCTTTTAATACATGAAAGAATGTACTTAGTGATGGGAATATTCTATTCTTTTTCTTGAGGGTTTAACAACATCATGGGGACTAGTCTCAAGTTTAAAGATGTGGATTATGGAAAGTGCCATGACTTGATTGTTGAGGCGCTAAGGAATCTTCCAAGTGCACATATGAATCTTTGATAGTAAGGATTTGCATGATCTTCTAGCCTTTATCAAAGGTGCACTGCTTTGGAAAAGCAGAATGCACTTAAGTTTACTTATACTCCAAACAATAAAATGGATGCGCTAAGAATTTGCAATTTTGGCGAAGCTTCTTAGATAGCGCCTATTTGATATTGCTGATGTGAATGATGGGGATCATTGCGGCTTCTAACCTTGGTAATGGTTCTTACGGCTCGGAGAGAATATTATGGAAGAATTAGAAACATACAACCTTAAGGGCTGAATTTGTTTTAACGATTGGAAATTTTCCAGTATGTCGGCCGAGGAATGTGGAGATTCATGGTGATCAATTCAATCAAGTGCTTTGGGCCTTAAAAATCTTGGAGTTATAGCCCCCATTAGTAAAGAGTCATTAATAATCTTGACGCGTTTAAACCACGATGAGGTATCTAAAATTTTGGAAAGGATCTTATCTCCTTTACTAAGCATGTCAGGAAAATTACTTTAAAGTTGCACACCAGGTATTGAGATCTTTGGAGAAAATGTGTAATAGAAATAGGGTATATTATTGGTCAAAGGAATATGGCCAAGACCAATGAACCAAGGTTGATTTCTGCCAGCATTTGGAGGACATACTGCCCTTTCTTTAAATATAATTGTGTCGAATTCTGATGAAAAATACTTGGATAATATCATATGGGTAGACCATATGATACAGTTCATGCTGAATAATTTGGGCCGAATATGGCCTCCTTGAGAAAATTCAGATGAGGTTTGCCTTTATGGCTAGATGGCTGGCTACTGATCCCATTAAGAAGGTTGTCCTCATATATTGGGTGCCTCAAAATACGTGATCTCATATTCGGTGACTCACAGGCTTGCTGAAAATGATAAAACTAATTTCAAACTGGAGTTTGGTAACTCAAGGGCAGTGGACATCATTGAAAAAACTATCAAGTCTAGGAAGTTCTTGATGGATCATCTACATGATAACAGCAGCTTTGGTTATGCACCTTCCAAGAAAAGAAATCAGAATATTAATACTGTTACAGGTATTCTTAGGCCGCCTAAACTGGTACGAAATAACACTGAAGTTGCAGGAAATGAGCATGCTATTTTGGGCAAAGCTACTGTTTCACACAGTATTTCATTCTAATTTGCAGGTATGACACTTATAATGAAACATGCACTGCATGTAAATCTGACCTCAGGGTCAAAATATATGGGTTTATCCCTAAATCTTACCTATATGGGTTCTATCCCTTAAAATTCTACCAGTATATATGGGTTTATCCCTGATTCTCTGCCAATATGTATGGGCTTATCCCAATTTTCTGCCAGTATTATTAAAAATTGGAAAAACAATTTTGAATATCTTGTCTTAATATCTTTTTTGAGTATCTGAATATGGATTGTTGTTTTAAACAGAAAAGAAGGATTTTGAGCACCAGAATAGATGGAAGAGTCAAGCTACAAGTAATTAAGGAGAAAACTAAGACAAAATATGTTCATTTAACTTATTTCTCAAAGGTAGTGGATAAAATTTATTATAACAGCACATTCAAGACTGTCCTCTGCAGATTTTTTGGAAATTCTGGTTATGACATTTGGGAAAATACAGTCTTTGGATGGACATTGAACATTTTTATGGTGGTATATTTCATAACTTTGGCAGGATTGCAAGTCAAATAAACCCCTATCCATTAAATAAACCCATGTATCAAGTGTACAGCCATTCTATACCTATTTAAAAAAAAAAAATGGTCGTCATAAAAAAAAAACGTCGTTACAAACATCGTTCCAACGACATTTTTTGTCGATGGATTTAACGGCGATCACGGCGTCTGGATTAAGCGGCGACTGTGATTCGTGAAAGCGGTAGCGATCCGTAAGCATTTTCGAGCAAGCAAAAGCTTATGGAGGCATTTTTTGGTAAGTTTGGTAGCGGATACTTTAGGGTCTATTCTAAGTGTAAGACTAAGCTTCATAAGGTATGTGCGGATCAACCAACTCGTTTTTTGAAAAGATCTAAACTTGTTTTGGGTAGATTTAGGGCTTTTTGTATTTGTTGTTTATTTCTTCCTTCAACCTTCATTCTTCTTCTTCCATTCTTGCATCAACTACTTCCATATTCTTCCATTCCTTTGTCATCTTCTTCTTGATTCTTCCTCCTCTTATACTACGAGCCAAGTGGCATTGTTGGACAGCGGTCCATGTATATTTGTATGGCCAAATAGCACCTTTGTGCCAAATGACAAGTGTGACGCCAGTCCCTTCAATGTGTAGCTTATTGGTTCAATATTCCAAGTAGGAATGATAATCTTGGAACTCACAACTCACTTCATTTATCAAATTCACTTTGCATTCATATATGCCACTATAAGATGGTCGAGAAGTAAAACTTGCTTAAATATATAAAACCTGATAACAATGATTATAAAAAAAGCAAATGCTATAAGCCACCCCAAAAGAAAGTTTGGCGACCTTTGGTAAGACCCAATGCGTGATGTCCATAAAAAAAAGCAAGCGAACTAGTCTATACTAAGCGCAAACATGACATGAGGGAATGTGGAGATTCATGGTGATCAATTCCGGTAAGTGCTTTGGGCGTAAAAATCTTGGAGTTATAGCCCCATTAGTAAGAGTCATTAATAATCTTTGGCGCGTTTAACCCACGATGAGGTATCTAAAGGTAGAAGGATGCTATCTCCTTTACTAAGCATATCAGGAAAATTACTTTAAAGTTACCTTTTGGTATTGAGATCTTTGGAGAAAAATGTGTAATAGGAAATGAAGCGTATATTGGTCAAAAGGGGCATATGGCCAAGACCAATGAACCAAGGATTGATTTCTACTTAAAGCGCATTTGGAGGACATCTTTGCCCTTTCTTTAAATATAATTGTGATCAGATTCTGAGATGAAAAATGCCCGAATAATATCATATGGGTAAGACCATATGATATAGTTCATCTTGAATAATTTGGGCCCGAATATATGGCCTCAATGAAAAATTAGGATGAGGTTTGCCTTTATGGCTAGATGGTATCGCAGTCCCATTAAGAAGGTTGTCCTCTCATATATTGGGTACCTCAAAATCACGTGATCTCATGTTGAGAATGACTCCGCGGGAGGCTTCTTTGAAAATGATAAAACTAATTTCAAACTGGAGTTTGGTAACTCAAGGGCAGTGGACATCATTGAAAAAACTATCAAGTCTAGGAAGTTCTTGATGGATCATCTACATGATACTTGGCGGCTTTGGTTATACACCTTCCAGAAAAGAAATCGAGATATTATCGCATTGCTGGTATTCTTAGGCCGCCCTAAAGCGTGCGAAATAACAAGTTTCAGGAAATGAAGCATGCTATTTTGGGGCAAAACTCTTTGCATTTCCTACGATATTTCATTCTAATTTCTTGGTATGACACTTATAATGAAACATACCTTTTGCATGTAAAAATCTGACCTCATGGTCAAAATATATGGGTTTATCCTAAATCTTACCTATATGGGTTCTATCCCTTAAAATTCTACCGGTATATATGGGTTTATCCTAATTCTCTTAAATATGTATGGGCTTATCCCAATTTTGCGCGTTTATTAAAATTGGAAAAACAATTTTGAATATCTTGTCTTAATATCTTTTTTGAGTGTCGAATATGGATTGTTGTTTTAAGCGAGAAAGAAGGATTTTGAGCACGGAATAGATGGAAGAGTCAAGCTACAAGTAATTAAGGAGAAAACTAAGACAAAATATGTTCATTTAACTTATTTCTCAAGGTAGTGGATAAAATTTATTATAACAAACACATTCAAATTTGTCCTCTGCATTTTTTGGAAATTAAGTTTATGACATTTGGGAAAATCTGAGTCTTTGGATGGAGATATACCAACAATCTAAAAGATATGTTTTACAAACCAAAAATAGTTTTACCGGTCTTATCGAGCCTACATGTATATGTAACATACCCGGTTACAAAAATTTGTTGATCCCAAAATGGGCATATTATTGGCCCGACATCAATATTATACAAAACAAGGGTTGAGGAATTGGTTTTGCACTTTCGGATTGAATCATATACCGGATCATCCATTCAAAGTATTGATCTTTTTATGACCGAAGTTGAGAGTACCATAGAGCAATTTTTGCTTTTCACATGATTCTCTTTGAGTGAATTTAATGAGCAGGTCATTGAGCAATGTAAAAGTGAGTTAAAAAGGAAATCGGTGGCTTGCAAAAGATTTGTGGAAAATAATAGTGACTCAAAGAAAAAATTCTTGTGTATCTTGATGATGCGGTTATCGAAATATGGATTGGTTGGTGAATAATTTGTATATCTCCTGAGTCTTGTAAAGCGCTAATAATCGATTTTTATCGCCGCGCATATTAGGAATGAGGCAACAATCAGACTAAATTGGTAATGATTTTTGCAAATGTGCAACTTTAAAGGATGATTTAATAGCTTCGAGATTCAATCGACATTATTGGTATTTTAGGCGAAGGACATATATTCAATCTTGAACTACCTTATCTACTTGGCATCTTTAAAGCACACAAGTTTGAATACGAGATGGATTACCAATGCACATGATACTATTTTTTCCACCATTGCTTCTATTATAGCGGCGAGGGTTAAATCGATTTTGGATATTTGGCCAACAATTTGCCATGAAAATCTTGGTCTGCGACTAATATTTTTCTCGAAGAATAGTATTAAAGCGACATGGGTAGTAAATTCTATGTATGATGTGGTATGTAATCTTCCTCCTAAAATATATGATCTCTTTGTAGCGAGATATTACCAAGTGCTATGAAAACATACCTCTAAGTGGGGATTATGGAATCTGCAATATAATGGAAAAAGTTATATGTATGGCTTGGAGCTTCAAAGAAAGGTTAATCATGCGGTGATATGTGGTACAAATTTTGGATGATGGCAAGATTAAAATTGGAGTGGAAAAATAAAACTCCAGAAAGTAACATATGGCATATATGGGCGAAATTTGTTTATTCAAATAAACAAATGGCTGTAATAAGCTAACTTTCTTTTAATGCATAATGGAATTTATAGGCAAACTAAAGGCATCCCAATGGGATTTGCTTCAAGCCCGTGGTTGGTGCAACTTATATCTTGCTTGTTTTGAGCTGGATTTTATCTTAAAACTAATTGCGGATGGAAGACTTATGGAAGCATTTGCTTTCAAGTTCACTTTTAGATATATTGATGATCTTCTTAGCATCAATAATCCAAATATCGAGAACTTTTCTTGGGCTTAGCAACATAGCGGCCAGCATAAGCATTTATAACATGGATTACATTGGTATCAAGGATGAAACGTATATTGCAACGGGGACACATCATTTGGGAAGAAAGTGGACTTCCTAAACATTACTATTGATATTGTGGCGGACATGTTGGAATGTATAATACATACGAGTTTGACAAAAGAAAAATAACTTTTACCTTTATAGCTTCAAGGTTTATACATGCGGCTGTTTGTAGACCTTATATTATGGCATGTAATGTGATCATTTCCACGAGGTCCAACCATTATTATATGCACCACGACAATCCCTTTTAAACAGTGAGATGACTTATTGAATCTTATTAATTGCTTTATTGATAAAGGCTTTAAGAAGAAGGGCGTTATGGCATAAAGTTCTCGGGTATTGAGAAAGGAGAATTTTCCGAGGCTTGAAATATGATATAAAAATCTTGTTATTCGAATTGGGCAAATCCACGGTAATATTCTAATGTAGGTGGCAAAAGTGGTCCCAAACATAGGGATCTATTGATTCATTAGCAAAGGTTTTGCTAAGTATGATTTTTTAACATGGTACTCAAGGTTTTGAGTAAAGAAGAGTTCTAACACTTAAATAAGTGATCAATTTTTGGCATTTGAGTTGAGTAAAATCAAGTTAAAGTAATGTATTTGGCAAAGGGGTTCCCTTGCATGAGAACCACCATCTTTATTGTTAGTACTGTTGACCTTTCTCTAAGATTAAAAGCGGTACTCTTGATATTGCTTGCACTTTATTTTATGGACATCGATACTAGCTTTAGGTTGGTTTTGAACACCTCTTTGAGGTAAATAAATCATAGTGTCATTTTTGCACTATATTACATCCAATATCGATCGAACTTTATGCTATTACTTGGATAATTTGATTAAGTAAAAGTTTTGCGGTAAAAGCAAAATACATATCACGTAATCTGATTGGAAAAACAACAAAATTGTTGCCAATGGTTATAGTAAATTTGGCACATAAACAAGATCTTAAACTATACATTATGGTACTAATGTTCATACTCTGCTTTGTTATAACACAAGTTACAATTTAAGGCTTTAAAACAAAAAGCTAAGACTTGGTCTTCCGAACGCGGTGTAGTCAGCACCTTTCGGGATCTTCATATCCCACTCTAGTATGTTTCCATTATAAGTAAATTCAAGAACATCTCAAGGGTTAAACCAAACAATTTCTTAAAAAGCTGTTTCCAACCCCCTCCTAGGCACTTACGCTACTTTTTTTTGGCCACCGGGGAACTCTTTCGGTTTCCTGGTCCGATAATCTGGCAACTATATCCCCTTGGTGGATTGCGATGCTTGTTTTCATTCTCTAGTACCTAGTTATAATAATAATAAAAAATCTCTCACGAGAACCTTAACACAATGCATGGAATTTAAATATAAATATACCAGGGCCTCGGTTGATATTGGCTCTCGGTAGTGTGACACGAAAAGGTTTATGAGATGGTGGTTCATCTTCGTCGAAGTGTCATCATCGGATGTATCTAGTTAAGCTACATTTGGTAGGTTCATTAGCACCATCTGATTTTTGACACACGCGGCCGAGTCTTAGTAGGCTTCTGGCGTGGACCCGAACTTCAAGTTGCCGGCCACCAATAGGTTTCACGCGATAGTTTCCATCGCGGTCTGACGGGCGATTAAGCGGGTCCCATGGTTAGACAAACTACATAAAAGTCGCGGTCCCTTCTACCATGTTGTTTCCCTTCAGAAATGACTCCCGGCCTTCGATTGAAGAATGTTATACGCCACCCGGTGGCTATATATATGGAATACTCCTTACGATTTGGTCCCACACCAACAATATCTTTGATCTCGGCGAGCAATACTCCCTCGGCTTCACGAAAAAATCTCGATTACGGTTAAGACCTATAAAGGAAATAGTCATAAAAGAATGTATCGTAATTTTTGCTCACCAAAGAAATGACCGAACTTGACATCTACTAGAAACAATCGGTCGCCATAGCCGAAAATAGGAAGGAAATATGGACTTGGAATCTTTGAAAAGGCGGCCGGCGACCCAAATAGCTTATAAAATGAAGATTTATTGGGATTTAATGTAATTATGATATATCTACTCTATTATTGCTGGTGTAAGGCCTATTTGACGGCTCTAATTATTACATGCCTAGGATAGCAGCTATTACATGCTTGGCATAAGAGCTCTGAGGTTATCTATCTCGGAACCAGAATAAAATTGGTTTATATCCTTAATTAATTTGAATCCAGAGTATTTGGGTATAATATTATGTTCCTCCTTAGCTATTTCATGGTATTCTATGATTTATAAGCATTATTCGACACTACTCTTTGTAACCTCAACCAATTCTTGGTTTTCACTAATACCCCTTAGAATTTTTTTACTCTCAGTCGGCAGGAGGGTCCCTTTGCTAGCAAAGGGATCCTCCAATCCTTTTTGCTAACATTTGGGACCTTATCTGCCTTCCGGTAGGAGGTAGGGATATATATATATATATATATATACAAGTTTTTGTACTTTAAATGGGTCTATGAACTATGGTTTACGAAATCTGGGAACAAAATCCAAGATTAAGAGTGACAGGAATGGTAGCATGCATCCAGTCCAAAGTCATGAAGTTTTAAGCTAAACCCTTTGCTTGATGGCCATTCAATCGAGCTCATCGTTGTTTATTAGATGGAGACTTGCAATTAGATTTCATCTGATCACTCTATGATAACGAAGCAAACTTTGTCTATAATCCTATTGGGTACAGCTTTATTGGAGGTTGTCTTTGGCTCAGCGAAATTAAATTGCATCTCTTCTAACAATGAGCATAGATATTTGGAAACAGTCTACATGCATCCACACACGTCATTGATAAACAAACTCTGATAAATATTTTGTTCCCTGCTTATGAACTTCATTTATTGTCTTATTCTTGATGCGTATCCAATTTTATTCGAGGCAAATTCAACAATCGTACCAAATGTACAAACAAAAAGCTTGTCCTTGACTCCTGGGTGAATTAGTTTTGGCTTTCTCAGGAACACTCGATGATAGACATTTCTGTATAGTTATACACTATTTGTAGTTGGAAGGTGCATTTTGTACTATAAATGTGTCCATGAACTATATGAACTATGCGTTGTAAGGCCCCAGAATATCATGCCTTACAATTTTGACAATGCTCTAATCCTTGCTTTATGATTACTCTACCACTGGGTCTTCTCAACCAATTCCCTTCGCCGTTATGCTTTTGATACCTCAAGCTCTTCCATATACCGACAATTCAATCCTCCCATCATCTACCATGTCATGTTCATCTTAAGATGGTGGTCCCATTATACATGCTCTTAATACACTCTTAGCCCCAATGAACTGTGGCCGTAACTATAACGGTGCTAAGGTAACGAACTGTCTATCAACTATAGTTTATAAACACCTGGGAGTAAACTTCGAGAGTATTACGATCAGCATATATGCCTAGACATTTGTTTGTACTATCAATGATCTATCAACTATGGTTTATGAATATCTGGGGGAAGTCCAAGATTAAGACTAGCATCTACGCCTGGACATTTGATTTAGTAATAACACACTAGTCTTAGAACAAATCGAGGCCGCCCACATTCACATTCAATGTAAGGTGGTTGGGGCCAAGACCCAACAATCACACAATAATGCAATGTTAGAGTGGCGTGGGTGTCATACATCCTATGGGATGGTGCCAAGTGGCATGACGTAAATGAACAACTCTCATCTTCCTGATTTGACCTAAGGAAAGAGGGAATTGTCCAGGTCATTTCAAATTTAGTAGTCTAAATAAGCAAAACAGAGATCAACAAAGCCTTTGTTGAGATAACAAGGACCTAAGAATGATCTAACAAAACTAGGGAATTAAGGTGCTAGAGAGCACCATACACCACAATTTTCAACAAATATCACAACCTTGCCTCGCGTTTGCCCTTCGGGCAACCCAAAAGTACAATTTTATGGTCTAGCAATAGGGTGCAAGCGGTACTTTTCATATTAAGTGTGGGGATTCTATGACGTTCTCTCTTAATTAATTAAAACTTTGTTCAAATATTACTTAAGCTTTGTGTAAACATTACCTCAACAATTTCTTAGAGTAAGATTCTTAAATATTCTATTCCTGCAAATAGAAAATTTTTTGATGATTTTTCATAGTCGATCGATTCATTTTTAAGGCCAATAACATTGCGTGGAAAGATTCATTAGATTCTCAACAATTTACTTCTCTATTTCACTATATTCCACAGAGGTTTGATGAAGATTGATCAAAAGTCATTATATTGTATAGGATTGTATCAAGTTTTAGAGAAAAGAAGAAAGAGACAGTTGGTGTTGCACAATGCAAAGGTTTAAGTTACTCGAAACTATGTTCTAAAGGGTTGTATGAAACTATAACAAAAAAGAAGAAATAAACATCAGACACTGCAAAATGCAAAGGCATAACTTACTGGAAATCATGTTTTCAATGCACATCACCAAGTATGGATTCTTGCAATGAAAATGCCATCTTGGTGTTGCACAATGCGAAGGCTTAACTTACTCGAAACCACGTTCCAATGACTATATGAAGCTATAGCGAAAGAAGAAAGAAAAATCTGACACAAAATGCAAATGCATAACTTACTCGAAATCATGTTCTAAATGCACACAAATTATCGGTTCTTGCAATGAAAATGCCAGCTTGAACAACTCATGCTACTGAATGATAATTATCTCAAATAGACCTCGACAAATGCTAGTGAACTTTAAGTGCACTTTTAGTACAACAAATATCTCAGCAATTCAAATTGCTAGCATTCTAGTTTACATTTTCTTTTAGGACATATTCCTTTTAAGAGTTCTCTTTCTCAACTGCAACCAAACAATAATGTAGTATAACTGCAAATTTTTTCATGAATGGAACATGCTCGATCTTACTTATCTTCCCGTGCTATACCCCAACATAGATTATCTCCATGTTACCTTTACTATATCCTATGGTGTGCATTTTGCCACTAGTGTTACAGGAAAATTATATAAGTTCATCTCTTCAATGTGCTAAAGTGTTATATCAATACGGATTATCTCCATGTTACCTTTACTATATCCTATGGTGTGCAGTTTGCCACTAGTGTTAAAACAGTTTGCCATTAGTGTTTGCCACTAGTGTTCATACAACCTCCTCTTAGTGTGCTAAGTGTGTGCATGTTGGGATTATAGCTGGTTGACACACTCCCATCTTTTATCTAAGTTCAAAAATACAATACTTTTTTTAACCTAGACCTTATCATAAAACGACCACCACACTACACTACACGATCATCTTTTTTCTGAATGTTCCTTTTACAACACCAAGGCTATTAAGACCTTGGGCAGACTCATAGATAGTAAAAGATACTTTTATGTTATCTTAAAGAATGACTATCTATAAAGGAGACACATTCACCAAAGGCAATTGGCATGGCCCGTCCTGTGGGCCAGGAGTGCTTCCTTAATGGCAAAACTAACGCTTACATTATCTTACTAATTTTGTCAAATATCTACATTCTTGACCACCACAATTCCTCAAGAACTTGAAATGGCACTTAGCTGAAATTAGGGCACATCATGAAACACCTTTGAAGGAGCTCCATTAGCTTGTGTTTGTGCCTCATATCCGCCTTCGTTATCTTTTTAACATTGTGTGCGAGAAACATGTTGAAGATTGATACATCTCTTGTGAAGGTAATTCTTCCCCATCAAATAACATATGGATGTCGCCATCAATCCTAACTTTCAAACTTCTTCCAAACTAAGGAGAATTATGACCAAAACGTAATTGAGCAAACTGCATAGGCAGAAAGTGGAATTCATGGTGTACATATGATGGATGGGTTGAACACCCGCTTTTTCATGTAAAATCCATCGCTCTATAAGATATGAATCTTGTTCATTTGCCAATATGGCACATCATTATCTCAACTAGTCGTCAAACCACAAATGTGTAAAATTATAGATCCAAAAATAGATTGGAAGTTGATAAAAAGACAACTACTGATGAAATTGTCTAGAGCAAAGTGTGAAACAAAAGATGGCAAAAAGTCTCCAGCATATGTTCTCTATGCATCTCCAACAAATATAAGTAGTGTCTTCCTTTTCTCCAAATGATACCCCTATGAGCGATGCATAAGCCACCTAGAGAATCTTACCTGCCCATTTGTTTGGTCGTCCATGCATTTGTGCCCTACTTGATTGGTTCAAGTTCCTTCCGAGCCGCTGGATGAATGCAATCTATTAATATTATCCATATAAAATTTCCATAAAATAATCTACCTACATGCTCGCTTAACAAAGATTTTGTTTGTTGGCTCCAAAATCTTTTGCAAAAAAACAAAAGTCTTTCGCTTCCATTATGAGAGCAAAATGCAATCGCTTCCACCATATTTGGAGGCCATTAAAACCACAGCTACAATATACCCAAGAAATCTTGCCTATTCTCGCTATACGGATAACATATTGCCCGCACCACGAAATAATCGGATATTAAAATCTTATAACCCGACATTTTTTCGCAGATGTGCAGTCTATAAAAGGCAAGGGTTGTGCTTTCTTACAATCCCCAATTGTTGCATAATAGTTCCTGGCGTTATGAAAGAAAAAGGATTGAAAGCTACTTGCCTTGAGTAGTATGAAGTCTTACGTCAAACTATGTGATACCGTTTAGCCCAGCGGCTTGAGCCCTTTCAGATACGGAAACAAAAACTCAAATTGTCTTTGCCATCAGGTCCATACCCGAGGGATCTGCAAAACAGGGGATGTTGCGAAGACATTACAATCCCTAAATATATATGCATGCAACTCCCTCGTTCTAAATATATATGCATATTGAAAAAGGAAGCCCTGATTCCATGATAAGGACTTACAGAGACGCTGGTATAGATTCAGTACTACTTGCTGCAGTGTTTTCAATATTGCATCCACCTCTTTACGTTGCATCACTCTCTACCGAAACTATGAAATGGGTAAGCATGTGCTGCTGACATATCGAAACCTGTAGATAATATCATTTTGCAAAGAAACGTCAAATGCATTTTTCCAAAAAGGATGTCTTTGCAAGCATATTGCACCAAAAATTCATCACAAGCAAAGTCGAAGACAAAAATGAACACAAAGGAATAAAATTAAGATCTTGCATTCAGACCAAAAAAAGAATATACCTATGTCTTGTGCAGACCGATCAATAAGACAAATGAAAATATTGGAAACATTCGATCATAGATTGTAATTTTTGACGCCAAAATCACAACCACATGGAATGGTAACTACTTTGGAAGCTCCTGATGATGGCAATCCTGCTCGAAACGACGGCGGCAAAGCACAGAGCATGCCTTTCTTTGCTTCAAAACCATGAACCATCATGCCTTGTAAGACCAACTTGTCATCTGGTAAATTATCCATTGCAATGGCATATGAAAGCAAGGTACATTAAGCAAATGATATTCCCTTCTCCTTTGATTTGTCTCTATAATCTGCAAGTCATAAACAATGGTCATTTCCAAATTGCAAACATTAGCTAAGGAAAAAGAGCTAAGCTCACCTTGCCTGCATCTTCAGAAAGTGACACGATGCTTTCCACTGGTGGAGTCCACACTCTTTATTGTCTTGTCAATGCCAGTTGTTCCCAAAATCGTACCATCAGAAGTTGGAGATGCATGTTTGAAGATCTTTCAAAGCACAAGAAGGCTTAAACTTACCTCTAGATTGAAGCAAAGTTTTCATCTGTTCATAAGCTGTGAAGTACACCTGCAAATATGACATCATTAATTAACTCTATGCTGCAAAACTGAGCATATCATGTTAAACTATTTACCGCGCAATTAGGAAGCAACGCAAGCATAGTTGGTGACAGTCCACGATAAAGTCCCTTAATCCCTTCATCTTTTAAAATTCGCCCAAACTCTGAGCAATTATACCACCTATGATATATAAAGACTGTAAGCTTCTTTCTGTCAAAATGCTAACACATGACGTACGAACCATTCAACTAATCAAGGTGGTCAAGGGCTATTTTTCCACTCAAAACAATGCTGGATGTATGTAAAATACACAAGGCTAATATGAGAACATTTGTTTTTGAAAGATATACTAACTGGAAACTAGGAAACATGGAAATGAAAATTGCTAACCATTTGTTTTTTCATAAGCCTGAGAAAACGATGTAATGTCAGCTTTTTAATCCTGAGGCAAATGCACCTGCAAGCGCGTCTTCACTACATCAAGAGGGCAAACGAATGTAGCAGCAATGGCTCCTGTAAGGAAATAACAAAATAGATTTGTGGAAATATTACCATGTAATTATATTCTCAAATCGGACAAACTGATATGCAACTCGACAATTTCTTTACTTAAGCATATGCTGATGACCCAATATTCCAAACAGAATACATGTTTACCTGATGGAAGTCAAGGACACTAGATGTAAACCTTGTCTGCTCGCCCTTCTCACACCGAATATCCTTGGAAACAGAATGCAAAGTAAAGTTGGATGGAACAAACAAATCATGGCACTGGTCATCCAATTCCATGAGCCTGGAGCTTCCTCTACAATTTTGCAGGTCCAACTCACAAGAGACGTCAAATCCACGGCCCAATGCATCAAGTGCAAGCTGAGCCTTAAGAAGGGGCCTCCTTCTGCCGGACTTTCTATCCCTGTTCTGTGCCATGGGGAGAAATAGTTTGCCATATCCAGGCTTTAAACAGGTCCATAAATGGCGTCCCCACAAAAACGTAATCCATATTTTGTCCTGGTCTAAGTTGGCAAGCTCTGTTTAACACGTGTATGATGGCCATTCCTGAAGCAAAGCTTCAAACTTAGACTAAGTATTCTTCCGACAGCCTATGATTTTGGAGTTTTCAAAAAGATGGTTTTTTTTCACTCTGAAGATATTCTTTGCGGGAAGAATCCTGAAACTTAGAGATGGTTTATCAGTGCAAAAACTGCCATATGGAATCATGACTACCTTGGAAGTGCCTCATGATGGCAATCCTGCTCAAAGCCACCATGGCTGCGCGCAGAGTATGCCTTTCCTTGCTTCAACGAACTCGACCTTGTTGCGCCTGCAAATAAAGAACTGTCACTGGAAATAGTCTCTGGAGCAGTTGGTCTCCGTGGACGATAAAAGTAACTTCCTTCCTTCCTTCCTTCCATGTCACTATGGCCGAATGTATAAAAAAAATGCACCAACCTTTTTTCAACCGATAGCTTTTTTTAGAGCACGCCATAATCGCCGGAATGAAGCCATCCTCCCATGGTTTCTAAGCGCCATAGCTGAATCCTCGAGCCCTGAGGACTTAATAGGGACTAAGATCAGATTGGGGCTTTTGTTGTGGCCCCAATCTTTCCCATACCTCATACCTTGTCGGCCATATCCCCACCTCCACCTAAGACTGTAAGAAAAAACAAAGACATAGCAGAAACCGAAATGTGCGGCGCCAGCAACCCGACCCAGCTAAAGGGGCAAAACCGTGAAGAAGGCTCAGCTCCGACGTGAGAACAGAGGATACCAATTTGGGGCTTAACACATATGGATCAGGGTTTAACACATGATGCACTCCAAATCCCTGAGGTACGAGCAGATGGGTGATTACAAAAACTAGTATAAACATATTTTTCTTTAGAATAAATGAGCCTGGATTTGCACCTGAGGAACATTATATTTCCATGTACTGTGGGCCGTCAGACCCATTGTAGAAGGACTCATACCATGATATGCGTTCCTCAAAGCAATTATATCATAAGATCCTGTGTACAATCTTGCCATCAACATTGCCATATCATTTGCCTCTGATCCCGAATTCACAAAATATACCACCTGGGAAATAAATGTTGAAACAGCAATAACATTGGTGTATATCACCACTTCATAGGGAAGATCATAAGCATAGAAAAGAAAACTTCAAGTTTACGGGCATTAAGTTGTGTGAGAGCTTCGATAATCAGCAATAGCATGATGAAGATATATTGTAGTTGTGTGCTTGCAAAATTTGAGTCTCCGCGATCAATGCTTCAACTACTTTTGAACGAAAACCGAGAGGGGGGCACTAGAATGGATCCCAGGTCGAGACATAGGAAAAGCGCAGGCCTAAGTAGAGAAAGATAAGTGCGTAAACGATCCGGGTGCACGGATATCAATGGGTCCCAAAATCGCCATAGATGGAGGAGTTCTTGGGCAAGAGCCCGAGGAAATGGGGAAGAGGGCAAACTCGACGTCCAGGATCGAAGCCCCAAATAAAGGGGTCAATTTGGGGGCTTAACGTGGGCCGTCCAGATTTGAGATGGACGGCTGAGATTTAAATGTCTACACACTCTCTGCATCAAGGGGCTTATTTGGGGCTTTTGTTGTGGGCCGTTCATCTAAGAGATGGACGGCCGAGATCAATCTGTACCAATATTTTGGTACACCAACAAGAGGGGTGCTTGGGGAGTTACGAGGTGGCACCGTCTGGACCGTCCATCTCAAAAGTGGACGGCCGAGATCAATCTCTACCAACATTTTGTGGCATCAATCTCTACACCATTTGTGGCACTGCCAACATTTGTGACACTCAATATAATTGTATATATATAAGGATATACACAATCTTAATCTAGTTATTAGCCTTAGTTCCCTCTAAGTCTTATAATCCAAGGGTTTGTATTATCTTGGTGGTAATAATGGTATATGGACAAATTACTGGGTCATATAAATGCTGGGGATACCTTGTTTAAGTTAAGGGGATCAATCTATCTCTATGGCTTTGGAAATGGAAACAAATTGTTAGCATGAACTTGTACCCTTGAAATAATAATTTAACCCATGTATTAAATGAAAAAGTTGTTGTTTTTGGGCTTGAAGGTATTTCTCAGTAAATACTCGTTTCTGTAATGTGGTCGTGTCCCACACTAGTAGTGGACATAATTTAGATTGATTTAGATGATGGTAATTTGTTGCCACTTGATCATCTTGTGATATATAAAATACTAGGTAGCTTGATAATCTTGGGTTTTGTTGATGTCTAAGTTTCTTGAGGCATCTAAGGCTTTTTCCTATCAAATACAGGTTGAAATGTGGAACATATGCATAATATAAGTATTATAGCAATTGGTAAAGGTTGGTATGTAGTTTTTAATGTTGAGCATGATATTGCTATGCCATAGGGTAATCATTTGGAAGTCATTTGAAAATCCTTTGTATAGGATTGAGTAAGGCTGGTATTATGCATGTAAACCTTGGGATAGGAAATAAAAATATTCTAACTAGAGCTTGTGAATAGAATTTGATACTTCTTTAGACACATTGTTATAATGATCCTAATTTGTTGTGAAATAAAGAGGAGTGGATTAACCTAAGGTTTTATTTATATTTGTTTGGGATCACGGGGATAAGTAATTAACCAGAAATTGTTTACATATGCCTACCATAACATATAAGTATACTGTTTTTGTGCATGAGGCCTTTAGGTTTGATTTAATTTGTTGAGTATGTGGATGGAGGCCACAAGTAACATAGTCTTAAGGAACATTGGTAATTGTTGGAATAGGTAGGTGGGTAGCATCATTGGACATGAGCAGATGAACTATTGGATTAATTGTTGTAAAACAAAAATAGACCATTTTAGGTCAATTTGTCTTTGGTACACAAACCATAGTATAGGGTCGAAAATAAATTTATATGTCAACACTTATGGGCTATTTCTTTATTTTATTATTTTTATTATCTTTATTCATTATCTGGTGATATGTGGTATCGTAAAAAAAACCCTAATATCGGCTACAAACCCTAACGATGGAGCTCTGAAGATGCTTTTGACGGATGGCGGTAGACGGATCCCTAACTGATTGATCTGGACAATTTTATTTTCGAAATATGGTTGATCATCAACATGCAAAATTTCTACCACAAAGTTTTCGCGACGAGTGTTCGAATAAATTTTGGGTTTATCTTGCTTTTACCTAAGTAGTCTTGTAATTGTTAGGTAAACTTGGATTGATTAACGATGATTATGGCCTAATCGGCGATGGATTGAACTATAAATATTTGGGTTCCTTTAATGTAAAACCCCGAGACATGAGTAAGGCGGTGACCGAGGGCGGGTTACAATAAGGCGGACAAGGGCCAAGCTCATAGAATTCCTTAGAAGAAATGGTTTGGAGCACAGCTAGCCCCCAACCTTCCAAAGCACAATTGGTTGAGCTCAGAGGGCAAATGGCCTTGATCCCAACAGGGCCAAGAATGATTCCGGCATTGTTAAGTTTCTCCCAAGCTTAAACCCATGTGTGAACGTCCCCAATGTCTCCAATGTCTCAAAAGTTCCAGATACCTCCCGCGGCATTGTGGAGATGGTAGCTGTCTGAAAAAGTGAAGAAGATCTTGATTGTGATGTCGGTAGAATCGGGTTCCCCTTCTTGGTTATTTGGTGTTGAATTTTGCATTTCCTCTGCTGAATTTATTGCTTACCTTTTTGTTAACGTATTGCTTGATTGTCGGGTCTCCCTATCATTTTAAGTTAAGTATTACTTATTCCTATGAGATGGAGTAAAGTTTAGTTTATATCCTCCTTTGGCATTCTTTGAAGGTTATACATAGCATGTGGTTAAAATCTTAGCCCATATTCTGTTATAATCATCTTTTTTAAGGCCTTTTGCATAGTATACCCGGCATTTGATGGAATTTAGGCTTTACAATTGGTTTAATTTTAACTTATATCCGTCTTATTAAATACATGTTATGTGGTTCGATCCTAGGTCCACTTTGTGTGGTGTAAATCTTGCTTTGAAAAGCCCTTGTTTAATCATTGGATAATTTTGTTATTAATTAATTATCCTATATGATAGCAGATTTGTAACTTTGTCATGTTAATGTTGTTTTTCCTCGCTTAGATCGATAGGTTGGTAAACTCCTTTCTTTAAATTCATTACTATTTCGATCTCTAATCCTTTCCTATGACTATTTAACTAATATTCTCTATTACAGGGTAAAGGGCGTAAATGCCAAGAGAGTTCATTGCTTACACCGTTAGCGTAGTGTTTCTTACCCTCTTTTGGCTAATTAATGCTATTTGTTTGCAGTAACCCAACCTCTCTTCTCCTGCATTGTTATTTTGCATGATGATTGAAGACTCGTGGCGGGTCGATGAAATCCATTTTTATAAACCATTGTATGTGAGTTTTTTTATATTACATAATTGGATGGTAAGAAATTACCTTAACTATATTTCAGGTTATTCCTTGTGATGGATATATTTGACTTATCTGCAGTAATGGAAAATTCCTGGTTGGTCTAAATTTGGATTATAAGATCTGGTTGGAAAATTGTAGTGGTCTTAATCATGAATACATAAATAATAAAATTATTACCTAACCTATAAGTGGCATTATTTGTGCTTAAACTTCTTCATAAATTAATGTATTGAATTATTCATAATAGGTTTGGGTTTTGAATGGTTTTATTTATGGATATGGCAGTATCTATTAGCTGTTATTACTTCAACATTGAAAGGTTTGCATAGAATTCTTTTGGCAGAACTTTTTATGGCTTGAATATGGGAAATATGGTTATAAAATTTTCAGTCCCAGGACCTCTATGGTTTCCCTTTTTAGGGTTCAATAAATTCAGGTGTCCTATTTAGTTAGTATAGGGCTCCGTGGATGTCTAGTTAATACAAAAGGTCTTGGCTAGGCCGGTCTATATATCTCCCCACTTTGAATCACTAGTCTTACTAGTGTGAATCATAGAGGTCATTGGGACTTATGTTTTATGTTATATGCTTTCATTCTTATATATTGAATCTTATATGTCTTTTAGGATGCTTTCTCTGCTATATTCTAAGTTTTATTTGTGATATAGGAAGCAAATACTCGGATAAATGACACCCTAACTTTCCAAGCAAAAGATACTAGCAATCGCCAGAATGATGTCAATAATTCAAATGAAGGCGTGATCTGGATGGCTTCCCCTAATTGGTAAATGGGATATTCAAAGGCGGGCATAAGGGCACCTAATAAGGTCTGTTCAAGCTGTGATTGCATGCATCAAGCTACCTGAGGTACACAACCTTTTAATCTGCAAAGAATGTACACTTGGTGATGGGGATATTTCTGCTATTCTTTTCTTGGGGTTTAACAACATGCTGGGACTAGTCTCAAGTTTTAAAGATGTGGATTATGGAAAGTGCCATGACTTGATTATTGAGGCATACAAGAATCTTCCAAGTGCACATATGAATGCTGATAGTAAGGATTTGCATGATCTTCTAGCCTTTATCAAAGGTCTGACTGCTTTGGAAAAACAGAATGCACTTAAGTTTACTTATACTCCAAACAATAAAATGGATCTTGCTAAAGGAGACCGCAATTGGCCCAAGCTTCCTTAGATAACCGCCTATTTGATATTGCTGATGTGAATGATGGGGATCATTCTGTGGCTTCTAACCTTGGTAATGGTTCTTAAACAGGAGGAGAATATTATGGAAGAATTAGAAACATACAACCTTAAGGAACTCCGAATTTGTTTAACAAAGGAAGTTTTCCAATTATGTCAAAGAGGAATGTGGAGATTCATGGTGATCAATTCCGGCAAGTGCTTTGGGCCAGCAAAAATCTTGGAGTTATAGCCCCATTAGTAAAGAGTCATTAATAATGCCGCACGTTTAAACCCCTGATGAGGTATCTAAGGTCGAGAAGGATGTTATCTCCTTTACTAAGCATATCGAAAAATTACTTTAAAGTTACCTTTTGGTATTGAGATCTTTGGAGAAGAAATGTGTAATAGGAAATGAACCGTATATTGGTCAAAAGGGGCATATGGCCAAGACCAATGAACCAAGGATTGATTTCTACTTAAAAGCATTTGGAGGACATACCGCCCTTTCTTTAAATGTAATTGTGATCGGGTTACGATGAAAAATGCCGGATAATATCATATGGGTAGACCATATGATATGGTTCATCTTGAATAATTTGGACAGAATATGGCCTCAACGTAAAATTTCAGATGAGGTTTGCCTTTATGGCTAGATGGTGGTCACTCTTGATCCCATTAAGAAGGTTGTCCTCTCATATATTGGGTACCTCAAAATACGTGGATCTCATGTTCTAAATGACTCACGGGCTTCTTTGAAAATGATAAAACTAATTTCAAACCGGAGTTTGGTAACTCAAGGGCGTGGACATCATTGAAAAACTATCAAGTCTAGGAAGTTCTTGATGGATCATCTACATGATAACAAAGCAGACTTTGGTTATGCACCTTCCAAGAAAAGAAATCAGAATATTAATATCAAGTATAGGTATTCTTAGGCCGCCTAAACTGAGTGCGAAATAACACCGGTTGCGGAAATGAGCATGCTATTTTGGGCAAAGCTACTGCTTTTCACCACGATATTTCATTCTAATTTGCGTGTATGACACTTATAATGAAACATGCCTTGCATGTAAATCGACCTCGTGGTCAAAATATATGGGTTTATCCTAAATCTCTTACCTATATGGGTTCTATCCCTTAAAATTCTACCAAGATATATGGGTTTATCCCCGATTCTCTGCCAATATGTATGGGCTTATCCCAATTTTTCTGCAATGATATTAAAAATTGGAAAAACAATTTTGAATATCTTGTCTTAATATCTTTTTTGAGTATCCAATATGGATTGTTGTTTTAAAATGAAAAAGAAGGATTTTGAGCACCGAATAGATGGAAGAGTCAAGCTACAAGTAATTAAGGAGAAAACTAAGACAAAATATGTTCATTTAACTTATTTCTCAAAGGTAGTGGATAAAATTTATTATAACAAACATTCAAGACCTGTCCTCTGCAGATTTTTGGAAATTCGGTTATGACATTTGGGAAAATACTGCCTTTGGATGGACATTGAACATTTTTATGGTGGTATATTTCATAACTTTAACGGGTGTAGCAAGTCAAATAAACCCCTATCCAGTTAAATAAACCCATGTATCAAGTGTACATGCATTCTATACTATTTAAAAAAAAAAAAAAAAAAAAAAAACGTCGTTACAAACATCGCTCAACGACATTTTTTCGTCGTTTAACGACGTCACGACGTCGTTAAACGACGACCTGTGATTTAAATCGAAAACAGGCGGCAATCCCGCCGCTTATTTTCGAGCAAGCAAAGCTTATGGAGGAGCATTTTTTGAGGCGATTTTCGGCGCGGATCTACTTTGGGGTCTATTCTAAGTGTAAGACAAGCTTCATAAGGTATGTGCACGGATCAACCAACTCGTTTTTTGAATCTAAACTTGTTTTTGGGTAGATTTAGGGCTTTTTGTATTTGTTGTTTGTTCTTCCTTCAACCTTCATTCTTCTTCTTCCATTCTTGCATCCTTCTTCCATACATATTCTTCCATTCCCTTTGTCATCTTCTTCTTCGATTCTTCCTCCTCTTATACTACAGAGCCAAGTGGCATTGTTGGACAACGGTCCATGTATATTTGTATGGCCAAATAGCACACTGTGCCAAATGACAAATTGTGACATCAGTCCCCTTCAATATTGTAGCTTGTTAGTTCAATATTCCAAGTAGGAATGATAATCTTGAACTCTGGCTTTCACTTCATTATCAAATTCCGCCTGCATTCATATATGCCACTATAAGATGATCAAGAAGTAAAACTTGCACTTAAATATATAAAGCACAGCAGTAACAATGATTATAAAAAAAGCAAATGCTATAAGCCACCCCAAGAAAGTTTGGCAGCACTGGTAAGACCAATGCACAGAAGTGTCATAAAAAAAACCGGCTTGAACTAGTCTATACTAGCGCAAACATCAGCATTGGTCAATCCCTTTGCTGTCTTATCTGGCCATACAAGGACCGTTAAGTCCTAGATGGTACCATCCTTTCTTGGTGTCCTGCATCAACGTTATCATATAACAAAGTAAAACTATAATCCTGATTCCATAATCATTGTCAGGAATGACTTATTGAAGCATATCTTACGCATGCATTAAAGCATATCGTTTCAAGAAATTTCAGCAAACACCAGCCCCAATTTATAAGCATTAAAGTACACATGATTGACATGAAAATACGTTGGGACAAATTCCATATTCATATGTTTAACAAGGATTCACATCAGATCAGGTTTCATCAAGTAGCAGAAGTATTCAAAAAAGCAAACTAGCTATCATGACCGTTATGATTTGACTATGTATTGGTCTTTTTCATTCCCTTCTGCCACCATCTTGAAAGTAATATGGCCGTACACTCTTCTATTTCTCCATCATCCTTAGCCAAATCCAACCTACAAAGCAAAAAGCACAATGGGAAGAAAATCCCGTACTTGCAGCCAAACAATACCCTGTTAGCGTAAAAACGGTATCAGGGCAAGGGCCAAAAGGTACATTGGGATTTTCAGCTCTTCGCTGATTACCCATTGTGCCTCTTGCCCCCCAGCTTAGAAAAACTAAAAAGAATATACGGAGAAAATAATGCAACTGCCTAACCACCTGGACAACATATATCTTTCTGCCCAAAAGTTAAAGGACAATACAACTTCTGGTAGAGTAGACTGTAGCTTTATTTGATTAAAGTGAAACAAATGGTACATTTTATTCCCTAGAATCACTTGTGCACATAATAAAATGTTCAGCTTATATAATCTCCTTTTCAAAACCAAACTTTCAATTTGCACGTGTTACGTTCTCTCATAAAAAACATAACTTCCACTTCAACAACCCACGATCGTAGTATAATCTGCATTCTTGCAGATTTAAGGTAGATTGTGTCCTTTATTGCAAGCATGCATAGACAAATCACTTGTTTGATAACTAAATATAGAAATCCAGAACATCAACCTTAAGGATGTTTCTAAACTTAAGACCCAAGCATACATGGCTTTCTGGGGATAAACATATAGCCTCTAGGAGTTTGAAATCCTTGGACATAATCTTTGAAAGATACAAATTACATATCATTAAACTATGTCTTCCGAGAAAAAATAGTAAGAACCGGTTATTTCGGGTACTTGCCCTCGTTTTGCATTGATATAGATATTCTCAATGAAAGATGTCCGCAAAAAACCTCCGTGTTTTTTGCATTGAAGCTCTGTAAATACTTTCGTCTTCTTATACCTCGGAGTTCTATGAATGCAACACTCCATGCATTTGCAGAATGAAGCAAGCATTTGCGTATTCTCCAGGCAAATGCAAAGTACTCCACGTATTTCAATTCAGGGGCTCATTACATGATGGCAATTGCGTATCCTGGCACTTCCTCTTCCAAGATTCATCTACAATACGATAAATTCATCTATCCGAATCCATCGGATCTTCTTCTTAGATCTTTAAATGGTGCCGAAGATTCGCTTTCCAACACCGCTAGCTCTACATCGAAGATGTGAAAATATGGAGCTGGGCTCAGCGAAATAAGGCACTTTAGGTTATCGGCTCCCAGAACAGAGCATTTCCATAACTTGTATTTCCATAACTGACATTCAGAGATAGCCGCTCAACCGCTCACAAGCTTGCATATTAGGGCAACCCAAAAAGCCCTAAACGTTAGTCCTCTGATAAACTTTGGGTATTTGCAATGTAGATTATAGATTTTTAGCCTTGCAGATTTTAACTTCGTATGGGACCATTGCCCTTGCAATTCTTGAAAATTGAGCCCTTGAAGATTATGCGTTGAGCTCTTATAACTTGCATCATCGTTCCAACATTTCCTAATGGTAAATGTGCAACAAATGTTATAAATGAAATGGCCATATTTAGGCCTCCATGGTATATGACATAGTTTATAACAAATCATGATTGCAAACCCCGCATCATTGCTCAGATGCTCAGTTGCACATCGAGTAAAATTGCCATCATTGCATTAAAAAAATGGTCGTCGTAAAAAAAAAACGTCGTTACAAACATCGTTCAATCCATTTTTTCGTCGTTTAACGGCGCCACGGCGTCGTTAACGGCGACTGGTGGATTTAAATCGAAAACAGGCAATCCCGCCGCTTATTTTTCGAGCAAGCAAAGCTTATGGAGGAGCATTTTTTGAGGCGATTTTCGGCGGATCTACTTTGGGGTCTATTCTAAGTGTAAGACAAGCTTCATAAGGTATGTGCCGGGATCAACCAACTCGTTTTTTGAATCTAAACTTGTTTTGGGTAGATTTAGGGCTTTTTGTATTTGTTGTTTGTTCTTCCTTCAACCTTCATTCTTCTTCTTCCATTCTTGCATCCTTCTTCCATACATATTCTTCCATTCCCTTTGTCATCTTCTTCTTGATTCTTCCTCCTCTTATACCACTACTTCCTCCTCTTATTCAAATTCTTACTCTTAATCCTCCTCTTGGCTTCATCTTCTTATATTCTTCCTCCCCATTTTCGGGTTCCTCCTCTTCTTCTTAGCCTTTTTCTTCTTGAATTCTTCCATTCTTCTTCTAATTTTTCCCATCTAAAGAAGGCGTCGTTAAAAGGCGAGACCCTTCTTCTTTCTAAAATTTTTTCCTTATTAGTTGTTTTATCACGATTTCTTTCTAATCATTGAATTTTTTTTGTTTTGCATGTACACTCCTAGCAAAATGTGTTGTTCTTGCAAAACAAGTTGGCACCTCTTCCGGGTAAGGATTTAGTTTTTCAATACGCTAATAAAATACTAATGCTTTATTTAGGTTAAATTGTTATCCAAGAAGGGGACGCATTGAAACCACCCCTCCCCATTGATTTTCCATATTTTTTTTTCCTTTAAGTTGTTTATTTATACTAATATTTTACTAATCATTGAATTTATTGTTTTTGCATGTACACTCCTAGCAAATCGTTGTTTTGTGCAAAACAACTTTGCCACCTTTGTACCAGGTAAGCATTTAATTTTCAATATGCTTAATGTATTGATTAATGTATTTAGCTTAATTTATTGATTAATGTATTTAGCTAAAAAAATTGGGGCTTCATTTATTTTTGTATTTTTTTAATATATTTAAGCGACATCATTTAATGACGTTAAAATCTTATATTTCTTTATTGGTTAAATTCATTTTATAGGCTTTAAATTAAATTTATTAACTTCATTCATAATAAATGTGTTATTATTATTTTTTTCAATTTATAAAAAAAAAAAAAAAAAAAAAAATGTAATACACGTAAGCAACGTCGTTAAACGACGTTGCTTAAGTGGTCGCCACGTCGCCAACGGCCGGCAATAACCCAATACTGCCGCCTCGACCGTGGTCGCCGCGGGTGCGTGGCGCCGCTAACGGCGTCAAACACGTATCGCCCGCGCCGCCAACTCCGCTGCCGACGCCATCGCCGCCGCCCGGCCGCGTGGCGCCATAATGCGTGGCGTCGTTGAACGACGTCAGGTCGTCGCTTTAAGACGCCAGCGGTTATGCACGCCAGCGTATAGCGACGCGATAAAGGTCGCTTTATCGGCGCCCGACGCCGGGGCCAGATCGTCGTTTATCGACGCTTGACGTCGATCATCGACGCCTAAACGGCGCCCGGGCGCCGTAGTAGACGCCGTAATGGGGGCTTTTAATTTTGTAGTGTCTAACGAATCGGACCACCGCCATTTCACGGAAGGAGGAATTCCGGATCTTTTCCGGAGCCATTCCCAAGCTCTTCGTGGATTCTCGCCTGGTCTTTTCGCCTTCAACTTCTCAAAAAGCAAAGAACGGGGCTCGATTATATTGTCACCCATATTGACTCCTTCAAACTCTTGGTTTTAAACAAAGCTTGCCATCCATATAACCCGGAAAATCATAATTTCGTCAAAAAGAGGGAAAGTGCCATCTATGCCAAATAAATTAACAATCTTTTGGCAATAAACTCGTAACTAAATGATCTTATCCAAATTTTACACACAATTTGACCTAGAACCGCCACAAAAACCATCATTTCACTCTTGGTACATCAATGTTGAATCGGATAAGGTTATACAACACCCGTACTTCTAGAAGAAACAAAGTCGTGCCCCAAAAATGCCTTTCGAGATAAGCTGCGACCGATCCGGATGAAAAAAAGAGCAAAATATTTCGTGATACAAAGAAAGGAAATGATAACTACTTACGTGCCCGAAAAAAATGCCCTCAAAACTGACGGCCAGAAGTATTGATCGATCCAGCTAAATCCCTGAAATAAGACTAGTGCAAATATCTAGCTGCGCTGCATTCGTGGTTACACGGAATTGCTGCTTCTTCTGCACATGCCAAATCAGGAACCCTAATATTAACCTAAGATTTTGAAACCTAAACTAAAAAAAACATGCAAACAATGAGCGCCCCACAACCACACGATTTTCCCTCTTCTTTAAAATCAATGGCTAACAAATGGGTGCACTCTAGAAATACCGTTTAGTACGTCCACGTGAATACGCCCGTGAAATCTTATGAAAACCATGCCAAAAAGCGTATAAAATCACAAAAAAAAACCCCTGTTATAATGCTACATATTCAAGTGAAAGCTTAAAGGAATACTTAATTCAAAAGTTTGGCTAAGTCCAAATATATATAAATGTAATGTTAATAATAACTTTAGCCAAATATATATCATAAAATACTGTAAGATTTTGAAAAAATAGCCAAACCATTTTTTATGAAAAAATATATACTGTGCTTAATTTTTTCTCTGGTTGGATATGCCGGCAAAAGCTTCAGCGGCTGGCGATCCAGGGATTCTCCTTTCAATTCATGTAAATCCTTTAGCCTTTTCTCATGACTTTCCTTCTTTGGAGGCTCCTTCAACTCAGCCATCTTCTAGCAAAAATCCTTCCACTGCCATCAGAATGGAGGATGGTGGCCATGTTGGACCTGGCAGCTCTACACAGATGAATGGTACTCATCTGGCATGGCAAACTTTTGACTCTATTGTGGGGGTTTCACATGTCTCCTTCTCTGATTGGCTCAAGAAGGATTTTTTCTGACTCCACAAAACTTGTTCATGTAGAAGCTGCTCTTTAGGTGTTATCCTCCACTAGCAGAGAAGAGCTTGATTCTATTTTGGAGGTCCTTAAAACTACGCAATCAGAAGTGGATCTGCAGTTGTCTCCAGATGATGTGTTTTATTCCTCAGATTGTACATCTTTTGTGGCAGCCTCAGGGGTTCATGTAGTGGAACTTAACCATTATGCTCATGTTAGATATGCAGAAAATTTAACATCACACTTTGTGATTGGTTTGGGTGCATATTCACACGGGGGGTTACTCCGGGCAACGAGAGCTGTCGGATGGGTATATTTGCCCTTTATTCCAAAATCTGGAGCGTACATAGCGATCCTCGTTTGTGGGGTATATATGTACAAGTTTTTGTATACTGTATATTAAGGTTTACAAAATACTATAAGGTTTGAGAGAATGTACTTAATGGTGTTAATTTTGTACATGTATTGTAAATATATTTTTGGAGCTCTCGCTGCCCTACGTAACCCCCCGTGTGAATATGCACCCAAACCAAAGGGGGTTTAAGGGGGATTCTAATTTAAATGTGTTAAATGCAATGGTTTGTGTAAATAATGTTAATAGTAGTTGTGTGTTGATTGTTATATTAAAAAAATTTTTGGGCCCTTCGGGCCCTAACTAACGCAAACATAGATAAATGTTATGGGCCTAAATATTAATTACTAAAAAGCACAATAACATCAAGACAAACAAATTATTCCCATTGGAAACAACTATGAGTACATTTTGTAATCTCAATTCCCTGCCAATTCAAAGAATTTGGAGCCTTATTCTGGCCCAGTATGCAGTATTTAATGGTGAAACTATACACTAGTTCATCCCATAAGCAATTGTCATGCTAAACTGAAGTGTCGACTAGTGAGAGTTGTGTCTTGATTCTCTTTGCTCCGTGATTTACAAGTGAAGTAGAACACACTACTCGACATACAATCAGAAATGCGTACATCCCTATAAGAAGGGGGGCTTCCCATATCTCTCATCGCTTTGTTTCTCGCTCATTGCCTTTATTCAATGAGCTCCAGCTTACACGTATCCTTCTTCAGATATGGGAAATGGGCCTACGATTCAATCTTTACAAATATTAATGTATGGCAAAGAGCTCTCTTTGCAAGATGTGCATTTCAAACCCTTAGATTTTTTTGCAAAATCAGAAGTAAGAGTGATTTCTTCCCTATTTCCATTTCGAATTTGAGATTCTTGCATGCAGGTTTACATGGCACTCCATGAAAGGTAACAGACAATAAGATCAAAAACTAACCAAAATGTGAGGTGATAGTTTCTTAAAACGAGAGCTGCATATGTATGAAAAGAAAACAATGACTACAACGTACCTCCAGCCATCCAAGTGCAATTATAACGATGACATAATGAAGGCAAATTCTGAAATATCAGATTTCTGTAACATTCTTAAAACAATGATATTGATTGAGCACTCCATGAAAGGTAACAGACAATAAGATCAAAAACTAACCAAAATGTGAGGTGATAGTTTCTTAAAAACGAGTCGCATATGTATGAAAAGAAAACAATGACTACAACGCACCTCCTCTTGATCAAATTGGCTTCCATAACTTAATGAAATGCCATCAAGAGGGCAAGCCGGGCAGCTCATGATCATTTCCAACGCTTTTGTATAGTTTTAGTTAGGGACAAACATCTCTCCCATGATGAGATACATTTTATCAGCATGACTTCAAGTGGCCCAACTTTTCACAGCAGATGAGATCCCTTGGGAGGCAGGGTCCCATTTGATTTTGTAGTGTCATCATCTCAGTAACGAGGAGGGAATTCCACTTGCTTTAGTTCATCTAAGGATATACTCTAGATGGAAGGAGAAGGGTCTATCTTGAGTGAAGGACATTTGGAAAATGGAAAGCTTGGTCGTCAATCAAGAAGATTGTGGGAAATACACAAGGGGACAGAAAGCTCTTTGAATGAATAAGGGAAAAAGTGGACATGATTTCAGGCATAGAGGGAACACGTGAGCAATGGATAATCAAGGATGAAAGAGGGCAAATTCTCAAAGAGGGTTTTATATAATCTGCTGCGACATAGAGAGCCACTAAAGACTTGCAATCGAATAGGATATTAGGAAGAAGAGATATTGTCACATCTGGTGGATAGTTGGAACTTATGGTGCAGTAGAAAAATCCAGCATTTCATTTGGTTAGCTTGGCAAGGTGGGCGGGCCACGTTATCCGGCCTGGGCAACAAGGATCATTTCCTTGGCTTCAACATTTGTGTATTCTCTTCTAACGAATCGGACCCTGCTCATTTCGCCGGAAGGAGGAATTCCAGATCTTTTCTGTGAGCCATTCCCAAGCTCTTCGTGGATTCTGCCTGCGTCTTTTCGTCTTCAGCTTCTCAAAAACAGTAAACGGGGCTCTGATTATATTGTCACCCATATTGACTCCTTCAAACTCTTGGTTTTAAACAGGCTTGCCATCCATATAACCTGGAAAATCATAATTTCGTCAAAAAGAGGGGAAAGTGCCATCTATGCCAGCGAAATTAACAATCTTTTGGCAATAAACTCGTAACTAAATGATCTTATCCAAATTTTACACACAATTTGACCTAGAACCGCCACAAAAAACCATCATTTCACTCTTGGTACATCAATGTTGAATCAGATAAGGTTATACAACACCCGGTACTTCTAGAAGAAACAAAGTGCGTGCCCCAAAAATGCCTTTCGAGATAACTGCGACCGATCCAGATGAAAAAAAGAGCAAAATATTTCAGGATACAGGCAGCAAGGAAATGATAACTACTTACAGGCCCAGAAAAATGCCCTCAAAACTGCGACAGAGAAGTATTGATCGATCCAGCTAAATCCCTGAAATAAGACTAGTGCAAATATCTAGCTGCGCTGCATTCGTGGTTACACGGAATTGCTGCTTCTTCTGCACATGCCAAATCAGGAACCCTAATATTAACCTAAGATTTTGAAACCTAAACTAAAAAAAACATGCAAACAATGAGCGCCCCACAACCACACGATTTTCCCTCTTCTTTAAAATCAATGGCTAACAAATGGGTGCACTCTAGAAATACCGTTTAGTACGTCCACGTGAATACGCCCGTGAAATCTTATGAAAACCATGCCAAAAAGCGTATAAAATCACAAAAAAAAACCCCTGTTATGATGAAAGAGGGCAAATTCTCAAAGAGGGTTTTATATAATCTGCTGCGACATAGAGAGCCACTAAAGACTTGCAATCGAATAGGATATTAGGAAGAAGAGATATTGTCACATCTGGTGGATAGTTGGAACTTATGGTGCAGTAGAAAAATCCAGCATTTCATTTGGTTAGCTTGGCAAGGTGGACGGGCCACGTTATCCGGCCTGGGCAACAACATCATTTCCTTGGCTTCAACATTTGTGTATTCTCTTCTAACGAATCGGACCCTGCTCATTTCGCCGGAAGGAGGAATTCCAGATCTTTTCTGTGAGCCATTCCCAAGCTCTTCGTGGATTCTGCCTGCGTCTTTTCGTCTTCAGCTTCTCAAAAACAGTAAACGGGGCTCTGATTATATTGTCACCCATATTGACTCCTTCAAACTCTTGGTTTTAAACAGGCTTGCCATCCATATAACCTGGAAAATCATAATTTCGTCAAAAAGAGGGGAAAGTGCCATCTATGCCAAATTAAATTAACAATCTTTTTAAGCAATAAACTCAGAAACTAAATGATCTTCTCCAAATTTTACACACAATTTGACCTAGAACCGCCACAAAAAACCATCATTTCACTCTTGGTACATCAATGTTGAATCAGATAAGGTTATACAACACCCTGCATTTCTAGAAGAAACAAAGTCGTGCCCCAAAAATGCCTTTCGAGATATAATGCGGACCGATCCGGATGAAAAAAGAGCAAAATATTTCAGGATACAGGCAGCAAGGAAATGATAACTACTTACAGGCCCAGAAAAATGCCCTCAAAACTGCGACAGAGAAGTATTGATCGATCCAGCTAAATCCCTGAAATAAGACTAGTGCAAATATCTAGCTGCGCTGCATTCGTGGTTACACGGAATTGCTGCTTCTTCTGCACATGCCAAATCAGGAACCCTAATATTAACCTAAGATTTTGAAACCTAAACTAAAAAAAACATGCAAACAATGAGCGCCCCACAACCACACGATTTTCCCTCTTCTTTAAAATCAATGGCTAACAAATGGGTGCACTCTAGAAATACCGTTTAGTACGCCCACTGAATACGCCGAAAAATCTTATGAAAACCATGTCAAAAAGCGTATAAAATCACAAAAAAAAACCCCTGTTATAATGCTACATATTCAAGTGAAAGCTTAAAGGAATACTTAATTCAAAAGTTTGGCTAAGTCCAAATATATATAAATGTAATGTTAATAATAACTTTAGCCAAATATATATCATAAAATACTGTAAGATTTTGAAAAAATAGCCAAACCATTTTTTATGAAAAAATATATACTGTGCTTAATTTTTTCTCTGGTTGGATATGCCGGCAAAAGCTTCAGCGGCTGGCGATCCAGGGATTCTCCTTTCAATTCATGTAAATCCTTTAGCCTTTTCTCATGACTTTCCTTCTTTGGAGGCTCCTTCAACTCAGCCATCTTCTAGCAAAAATCCTTCCACTGCCATCAGAATGGAGGATGGTGGCCATGTTGGACCTGGCAGCTCTACACAGATGAATGGTACTCATCTGGCATGGCAAACTTTTGACTCTATTGTGGGGGTTTCACATGTCTCCGGCTCAAGAAGGATTTTTTCTGACTCCACAAAACTTGTTCATGTAGAAGCTGCTCTTTAGGTGTTATCCTCCACTAGCAGAGAAGAGCTTGATTCTATTTTGGAGGTCCTTAAAACTACGCAATCAGAAGTGGATCTGCAGTTGTCTCCAGATGATGTGTTTTATTGCTCAGATTGTACATCTTTTGTGGCAGCCTCAGGGGTTCATGTAGTGGAACTTAACCATTATGCTCATGTTAGATATGCAGAAAATTTAACATCACACTTTGTGATTGGTTTGGGTGCATATTCATACGGGGGGTTACTCCGGGCAACGAGAGCTGTCGGATGGGTATATTTGCCCTTTATTCCAAAATCTGGAGCGTACATAGCGATCCTCGTTTGTGGGGTATATATGTACAAGTTTTTTATATCTTGTATATTAAGGTTTACAAAATACTATAAGGTTTGAGAGAATGTACTTAATGGTGTTAATTTTGTACATGTATTGTAAATATATTTTTGGAGCTCTCGCTGCCCTACGTAACCCCCGGTGAATATGCACCCAAACCAAAGGGGGTTTAAGGGGGATTCTAATTTAAATGTGTTAAATGCAATGGTTTGTGTAAATAATGTTAATAGTAGTTGTGTGTTGATTGTTATATTAAAAAAATTTTGGGCCCTTCGGGCCCTAACTAACGCAAACATAGATAAATGTTATGGGCCTAAATATTAATTACTAAAAAGCACAATAACATCAAGACAAACAAATTATTCCCATTGGAAACAACTATGAGTACATTTTGTAATCTCAATTCCCCCCAATTCAAAGAATTTGAGCCTTATTCTCCCCCAAGATGATTTAATGGTGAAACTATACACTAGTTCATCCCATAAGCAATTGTCATGCTAAACTGAAGTGTCGACTAGAGAGAGTTGTGTCTTGATTCTCTTTGCTCCGTGATTTACAAGTGAAGTAGAACACACTACTCGACATACAATCAGAAATGCGTACATCCCTATAAGAAGGGGGGCTTCCCATATCTCTCATCGCTTTGTTTCTCGCTCATTGCCTTTATTCAATGAGCTCCAGCTTACACGTATCCTTCTTCAGATATGGGAAATGGGCCTACGATTCAATCTTTACAAATATTAATGTATGGAAAAGAGCTCTCTTTGCAAGATGTGCATTTCAAACCCTTAGATTTTTGCAAAATCGGAAGTAAGAGTGATTTCTTCCCTATTTCCATTTCGAATTTGAGATTCTTGCATGCAGGTTTACATGGCACTCCATGAAAGGTAACATAGAATAAGATAAAAAACTAACCAAAATGTGAGGTGATAGTTTCTTAAAATGAGAGCTGCATATGTATGAAAAGAAAACAATGACTACAACGCACCTCCACCATCCAAGTGCAATTATAACGATGACATAATGAAGGCAAATTCTGAAATATCAGATTTACGTAACATTCTTAAAACAATGATATTGATTGAGCACTCCATGAAAGGTAATGCACAATAAGATCAAAAACTAACCAAAATGTGAGGTGATAGTTTCTTAAAACGAGAGCGAGCATATGTATGAAAAGAAAACAATGACTACAACGCACCTCCTCTTTCACCAAATTGGCTTCCATAACTTAATGAAATGCCATCAAGAGTAGGCAAGCTGGGCAGTCTCATGATCATTTCCAACGCCTTTGTATAGTTTTAGTTAGGGACAAACATCTCTCCCATGATGAGATACATTTTATCAACATGACTTCAAGTGGCCCAACTTTTCACAGCAGATGAGATCCCTTGGGAGGCAGGGTCCCATTTGATTTTGTAGTGTCGTCATCTCAGTAACGAGGAGGGAATTCCACTTGCTTTAGTTCATCTAAGGATATACTCTAGATGGAAGGAGAAGGGTCTATGCGAGCTGAAGGACATTTGGAAAATGGAAAGCTTGGTCGTCAATCAAGAAGATTGTGGGAAATACACAAGGGGACAGAAAGCTCTTTGAATGAATAAGGGAAAAAGTGGACATGATTTCAGGCATAGAGGGAACACGTGAGCAATGGATAATCAAGGATGAAAGAGGGCAAATTCTCAAAGAGGGTTTTATATAATCTGCTGCGACATAGAGAGCCACTAAAGACTTGCAATCGAATAGGATATTAGGAAGAAGAGATATTGTCACATCTGGTGGATAGTTGGAACTTATGGTGCAGTAGAAAAATCCAGCATTTCATTTGGTTAGCTTGGCAAGGTGGACGGGCCACGTTATCCGGCCTGGGCAACCGCATCATTTCCTTGGCTTCAACATTTGTGTATTCTCTTCTAACGAATCGGACCCTGCTCATTTCGCCGGAAGGAGGAATTCCAGATCTTTTCTGTGAGCCATTCCCAAGCTCTTCGTGGATTCTGCCTGCGTCTTTTCGTCTTCAGCTTCTCAAAAACAGTAAACGGGGCTCTGATTATATTGTCACCCATATTGACTCCTTCAAACTCTTGGTTTTAAACAGGCTTGCCATCCATATAACCTGGAAAATCATAATTTCGTCAAAAAGAGGGGAAAGTGCCATCTATGCCAGCGAAATTAACAATCTTTTGGCAATAAACTCGTAACTAAATGATCTTATCCAAATTTTACACACAATTTGACCTAGAACCGCCACAAAAAACCATCATTTCACTCTTGGTACATCACTGTTGAATTAGATAAGGTTATACAACACCCGGTACTTCTAGAAGAAACAAAGTGCGTGCCCCAAAAATGCCTTTCGAGATAACTGCGACCGATCCAGATGAAAAAAAGAGCAAAATATTTCAGGATACAGGCAGCAAGGAAATGATAACTACTTACAGGCCCAGAAAAATGCCCTCAAAACTGCGACAGAGAAGTATTGATCGATCCAGCTAAATCCCTGAAATAAGACTAGTGCAAATATCTAGCTGCGCTGCATTCGTGGTTACACGGAATTGCTGCTTCTTCTGCACATGCCAAATCAGGAACCCTAATATTAACCTAAGATTTTGAAACCTAAACTAAAAAAAACATGCAAACAATGAGCGCCCCACAACCACACGATTTTCCCTCTTCTTTAAAATCAATGGCTAACAAATGGGTGCACTCTAGAAATACCGTTTAGTACGTCCACGTGAATACGCCCGTGAAATCTTATGAAAACCATGCCAAAAAACGTATAAAATCACAAAAAAAAACCCCTGTTATAATGCTACATATTCAAGTGAAAGCTTAAAGGAATACTTAATTCAAAAGTTTGGCTAAGTCCAAATATATATAAATGTAATGTTAATAATAACTTTAGCCAAATATATATCATAAAATACTGTAAGATTTTGAAAAAATAGCCAAACCATTTTTTATGAAAAAATCTTAATTTTTTCTCTGGTTGGATATGCCGGCAAAAGCTTATTGTCATGCTAAACTGAAGTGTCGACTAGAGAGAGTTGTGTCTTGATTCTCTTTGCTCCGTGATTTACAAGTGAAGTAGAACACACTACTCGACATACAATCAGAAATGCGTACATCCCTATAAGAAGGGGGGCTTCCCATATCTCTCATCGCTTTGTTTCTCGCTCATTGCCTTTATTCAATGAGCTCCAGCTTACACGTATCCTTCTTCGGATATGGGAAATGGGCCTACGATTCAATCTTTACAAATATTAATGTATGGCAAAGAGCTCTCTTTGCAAGATGTGCATTTCAAACCCTTAGATTTTTTTGCAAAATCAGAAGTAAGAGTGATTTCTTCCCTATTTCCATTTCGAATTTGAGATTCTTGCATGCAGGTTTACATGGCACTCCATGAAAGGTAACAGACAATAAGATCAAAAACTAACCAAAATGTGAGGTGATAGTTTCTTAAAAACGAGAGTGCATATGTATGAAAAGAAAACAATGACTACAACGCACCTCCACCATCCAAGTGCAATTATAACGATGACATAATGAAGGCAAATTCTGAAATATCAGATTTCAAACATTCTTAAAACAATGATATTGATTGAGCACTCCATGAAAGGTAAATCGCATACAATAAGATCAAAAACTAACCAAAATGTGAGGTGATAGTTTCTTAAAACGAGAGTCGCATATGTATGAAAAAGAAAACAATGACTACAACGCATCCCTCCTCTTCGATCAAATTGGCTTCCATAACTTAATGAAATGCCATCAAGAGGGCAAGGCGGGCCTCATGATCATTTCCAACGCCGCCTTTGTATAGTTTTAGTTAGGGACAAACATCTCTCCCATGATGAGATACATTTTATCAGCATGACTTCAAGTGGCCCAACTTTTCACAGCAGATGAGATCCCTTGGGAGGCAGGGTCCCATTTGATTTTGTAGTGTCGTCATCTCAGTAACGAGGAGGGAATTCCACTTGCTTTAGTTCATCTAAGGATATACTCTAGATGGAAGGAGAAGGGTCTATCTTGAAAATGAAGGACATTTGGAAAATGGAAAGCTTGGTCGCCAATCAAGAAGATTGTGGGAAATACACAAGGGGACAGAAAGCTCTTTGAATGAATAAGGGAAAAAGTGGACATGATTTCAGGCATAGAGGGAACACGTGAGCAATGGATAATCAAGGATGAAAGAGGGCAAATTCTCAAAGAGGGTTTTATATAATCTGTTTTGCGACATAGAGAGCCACTAAAGACTTGGGTAATCGAATAGGATATTAGGAAGAAGAGATATTGTCACATCCGGTGGATAGTTGGAACTTATGGTGCGATGAAAAATCCAAAGATTTCATTTGGTTAGCTTGGCAAGGTGGACGGGCCACGTTATCCTCCCCGGGCAAAGATCATTTCCTTGGCTTCAACATTTGTGTATTCTCTTCTAACGAATCGGACCCCGCCATTTCGGGGAAGGAGGAATTCCAGATCTTTCTCGTGAGCCATTCCCAAGCTCTTAAGTGGATTCTGCTGCGTCTTTTTTCGTCTTCGACTTCTCAAAAGCTTGATGCGAACGGGCTCGATTATATTGTCACCCATATTGACTCCTTCAAACTCTTGGTTTTAAACAGGCTTGCCATCCATATAACCCGGAAAATCATAATTTCACAAAAAGAGGGAAAGTGCCATCTATGCCAAAAAATTAACAATCTTTTGCAATAAACTTCGTAACTAAATGATCTTATCCAAATTTTACACACAATTTGACCTAGAACCGCCACAAAAACCATCATTTCACTCTTGGTACATCAACGTTGAATCGGATAAGGTTATACAACACCCTGTACTTCTAGAAGAAACAAAGTCGTGCCCCCAAAAATGCCTTCGAGATAATGCGCGACCGATCCGGATGAAAAAAGAGCAAAATATTTCGGGATCACGAGGCAAGGAAATGATAACTACTTTACGCCCGTAAAAATGCCCTCAAAAGCTGCGGCAGAGAAGTATTGATCGATCCAGCTAAATCCCTGAAATAAGACTAGTGCAAATATCTAGCTGCGCTGCATTCGTGGTTACACGGAATTGCTGCTTCTTCTGCACATGCCAAATCAGGAACCCTAATATTAACCTAAGATTTTGAAACCTAAACTAAAAAAAACATGCAAACAATGAGCGCCCCACAACCACACGATTTTCCCTCTTCTTTAAAATCAATGGCTAACAAATGGGTGCACTCTAGAAATACCGTTTAGTACGTCCACGTGAATACGCCCGTGAAATCTTATGAAAACCATGCCAAAAAACGTATAAAATCACAAAAAAAAACCCCTGTTATAATGCTACATATTCAAGTGAAAGCTTAAAGGAATACTTAATTCAAAAGTTTGGCTAAGTCCAAATATATATAAATGTAATGTTAATAATAACTTTAGCCAAATATATATCATAAAATACTGTAAGATTTTGAAAAAATAGCCAAACCATTTTTTATGAAAAAATCTTAATTTTTTCTCTGGTTGGATATGCCGGCAAAAGCTTATTGTCATGCTAAACTGAAGTGTCGACTAGAGAGAGTTGTGTCTTGATTCTCTTTGCTCCGTGATTTACAAGTGAAGTAGAACACACTACTCGACATACAATCAGAAATGCGTACATCCCTATAAGAAGGGGGGCTTCCCATATCTCTCATCGCTTTGTTTCTCGCTCATTGCCTTTATTCAATGAGCTCCAGCTTACACGTATCCTTCTTCGGATATGGGAAATGGGCCTACGATTCAATCTTTACAAATATTAATGTATGGCAAAGAGCTCTCTTTGCAAGATGTGCATTTCAAACCCTTAGATTTTTTTGCAAAATCAGAAGTAAGAGTGATTTCTTCCCTATTTCCATTTCGAATTTGAGATTCTTGCATGCAGGTTTACATGGCACTCCATGAAAGGTAACAGACAATAAGATCAAAAACTAACCAAAATGTGAGGTGATAGTTTCTTAAAACGAGAGCTGCATATGTATGAAAAGAAAACAATGACTACAACGTACCTCCAAACATCCAAGTGCAATTATAACGATGACATAATGAAGGCAAATTCTGAAATATCAGATTTAGTAACATTCTTAAAACAATGATATTGATTGAGCACTCCATGAAAGGTAACGGATACAATAAGATCAAAAACTAACCAAAATGTGAGGTGATAGTTTCTTAAAAGCGAGAGTCATATGTATGAAAAAAAAACAATGACTACAACGTACCTCCTCTTAGGTCAAATTGGCTTCCATAACTTAATGAAATGCCATCAAGAGGCAAGCCGGGCGGTCTCATGATCATTTCAAACGCCTTTGTATAGTTTTAGTTAGGGACAAACATCTCTCCCATGATGAGATACATTTTATCGGCATAACTTCAAGTGGCCCAACTTTTCACGAGATGAGATCCCTTGGGAGGCGGGGTCCCATTTGATTTTGTAGTGTCGCCATCTCAAAAAATCCAGGGAGGGAATTCCACTTGCTTTAGTTCATCTAAGGATATACTCTAGATGGAAGGAGAAGGGTCTATGCGAATGGAAGGACATTTGGAAAATGGAAAGCTTGGTCGCCAATCAAGAAGATTGTGGGAAATACACAAAGGGGCAGAAAAGCTCTTTGAATGAATAAGGGAAAAAAGTGGACATGATTTGGGGCATAGAGGGAACACGTGAGCAATGGATAATCAAGGATGAAAGAGGGCAAATTCTCAAAGAGGGTTTTATATAATCTGGCCGCGACATAGAGAGCCACTAAAGACTTGCAATCGAATAGGATATTAGGAAGAAGAGATATTGTCACATCTGGTGGATAGTTGGAACTTATGGTGCGATGAAAAAAATCCAAAGATTTCATTTGGTTAGCTTGGCAAGGTGGGCCGGGCCCGTTATCCGGCCTGGGCAACATCATTTCCTTGGCTTCAACATTTGTGTATTCTCTTCTAACGAATCGGACCACCGCTCATTTCGGCCGGAAGGAGGAATTCGGATCTTTTCTCGTGAGCCATTCCCAAGCTCTTCGTGGATTCTCGCTGCGTCTTTTAGTCTTGAAAAAAAAAGCGATGGAACGGGCTCGATTATATTGTCACCCATATTGACTCCTTCAAACTCTTGGTTTTAAAAAGCGTTTTGCCATCCATATAACCCCGGAAAATCATAATTTCAAAAAGAGGGGAAAGTGCCATCTATGCCAGCGAAATTAACAATCTTTTGGCAATAAACTCGTAACTAAATGATCTTATCCAAATTTTACACACAATTTGACCTAGAACCGCCACAAAAACCATCATTTCACTCTTGGTACATCATCACCGCTGAATCGATAAGGTTATACAACACCCCACTTCTAGAAGAAACAAAGTCGTGCCCCAAAAATGCCTTCGAGATAACTGCTGACCGATCCGGATGAAAAAAAAGCAAAAATATTTCAGATACGCAGACAAGGAAATGATAACTACTTACAGCCCGTAAAAATGCCCTCAAAACTGCGGCAGAGAAGTATTGATCGATCCAACTAAATCCCCGAAATAAGACTAGTGCAAATATCTAGTTTGCTTTGCATTCATTACACGGAATTGTCAGCTTCTTACGCACATGCCAAATCAGGAACCCTAATATTAACCTAAGATTTTGAAACCTAAACTAAAAAAAACATGCAAACAATGAGCGCCCCACAACCACACGATTTTCCCTCTTCTTTAAAATCAATGGCTAACAAATGGGTGCACTCTAGAAATACCGTTTAGTAATGCGTCCACGTGAATACGCCTGAAATCTTATGAAAACCATGCCAAAAGCGATAAAAATCACAAAAAAAACCCCTGTTATGATGAAAGAGGGCAAATTCTCAAAGAGGGTTTTATATAATCTGGCCACACATAGAGAGCCACTAAAGACTTGGGTAATCGAATAGGATATTAGGAAGAAGAGATGTTGTCACATCCGGTGGATAGTTGGAACTTATGGTGCAAGAAAAATCCGGCATTTCATTTGGTTAGCTTGGCAAGGTGGATCGCCACGCGTTATCCGGCTTTGGCAACAACATCATTTCCTTGGCTTCAACATTTGTGTATTCTCTTCTAATCGAATGACCCCTCGCCATTTCATACTAAGAAGGAGGAATTCCGTGATCTTTTCGTGGAGCCATTCCCAAGCTCTTCGTGGATTCTGCGTCTTTTTCGCTCTTCGCCTTCTCAAAAACAAAACGGGCTCTCGATTATATTGTCACCCATATTGACTCCTTCAAACTCTTGGTTTTAAACAAAGCTTGCCATCCATATAACCCGAAAATCATAATTTCGCAAAAAGAGGGGAAAGTGCCATCTATGCCAAATGAAATAACAATCTTTTGGCAATAAACTCAGAACTAAATGATCTTATCCAAATTTTGAAAACACAATTTGACCTAGAACCGCCAAAAAACCATCATTTCACTTTTGGTACATCAATGTTGAATCGATAAGGTTATAAAACCCCGGTACTTCTAGAAGAAACAAAGTGCGTGCCCCAAAATGCCTTTCGAGATAACCGCTGACCGATCCGGATGAAAAGAGCAAAATATTTCGGGATACAAAAGAAGGGAAATGATAACTACTTTACGTGCCCTAAAAATGCCCCCTCAAACCGCAGGCGAGCAGAAGTATTGATCGATCCAAATAAATCCCTCAAATAAGACTAGTGCAAATATCTAGTCATTTGCACCGTGCATTGTGGGTTACATCCGCATGGGATTGTCGCTTTCGGCATTTGCCAAAATCGAAACCCTAATATTAACCTAAGATTTTGAAACCTAAACTAAAAACATAAAAACAATGAGCCCACAACCACACGATTTTCCCTCTTCTTTAAAAATCAATGGCTAACAAATGGGTGCACTCTAGAAATACCGTTTGGTTAGGTACGCCCAATGAATAAGCCTCGCGGAAATCTTATGAAAACCATGCCAAAAAGCCGGTGGATAAAATCACAAAAAAACCCCATTTATAATGCTACATATTCAAGTGAAAGCTTAAAGGAATACTTAATTCAAAAGTTTGGCTAAGTCCAAATATATATAAATGTAATGTTAATAATAACTTTAGCCAAATATATATCATAAAATAATCGTGAAGATTTTTTGAAAAAATAGCCAAACCATTTTTTATGAAAAAATATATATCGTGGCTTAATTTTTTTAATTCTTCCGTTGGATATGCCTAAGCTTAAGCTTCACTTCTTGGTGATCCAGGGATTCTCCTTTCAATTCATGTAAATCCTTTAGCCTTTTCTCATGACTTTCCTTCTTTGGAGGCTCCTTCAACTCAGCCATCTTCTAGCAAAATCCTTCCAACGCCATCTTAATGAATGGAGGATGGTGGCCATGTTGGACCTCGGCGGCTTCTAACACAATGATGAATGGTACTCATGGCACCGCATGGCAAACTTTTGACTCTATTGTGGGGTTTCACATGTCTCCGGCTCAAGAAGGATTTTTTCTGACTCCACAAAAACTTGTTCATGTAAAGCTGCTCTTTAGGTGTTTATCCTCCACTAGCAGAGAAAGAGCTTGATTCTATTTTGGAGGTCCTTAAACTACATGTAACGAAGTGGATCTGCATCAGTTGTCTCCGAGATGATGTGTTTTATTGCTCAGATTGTACATCTTTTGTGGCAAACTCAGTTCATGTAGTGGAACTTAACCATTATGCTCATGTTAGATATGCAGAAAATTTAACATCACACTTTGTGATTGGTTTGGGTGCATATTCATCACGGGGGTTACTCAACGAGTCAGCGAGGCTTCGGATGGGTATATTTGCCCTTTATTCCAAAAAAATGGAGCGCATACATAGCGATCCTCGCTTGTAAAATATATATGTACAAGTTTTTGTATCTTGTATATTAAGGTTTACAAAATACTATAAGGTTTGAGAGAATGTACTTAATGGTGTTAATTTTGTACATGTATTGTAAATATATTTTTGGAGCTCTCCCTGCCGCCTCCAAATGAAACTCGCAAGAATATGCACCCAAACCAAAGGGGTTTAAGGGGATTCTAATTTAAATGTGTTAAATGCAATGGTTTGTGTAAATAATGTTAATAGTAGTTGTGTGTTGATTGTTATATTAAAAAAATTTTTTGCCCTTCGGGCCCAACTAACGCAAACATAGATAAATGTTATGGGCCAAATATTAATTACTAAAAAGCACAATAACATCAAGACAAACAAATTATTCCCATTGGAAACAACTATGAGTACATTTGTAATCTCAATTCCCCGCCAATTCAAAGAATTTGGAGCCTTATTCGCCCCAAGATGCGTGATTTAATGGTGAAACTATACACTAGTTCATCCCATAAGCAATTGTCATGCTAAACTGAAGTGTCGACTAGAGAGAGTTGTGTCTTGATTCTCTTTGTCTTTGGATTTACAAGTGAAGTAGAACACACTACGACATACAATCAGAAATGCGCATATCCCTATAAGAAGGGGGCTTTTTCCCATATCTCTCATCGCTTTGTTTCTCGCTCATTGCCTTTATTCAATGAGCTCCGGCTACACGTATCCTTCTTGGATATGGGAAAATGGGGCCTACTGATTCAATCTTTACAAATATTAATGTATGGCAAAGAGCTCTCTTTGCAAGATGTGCATTTCAAACCCTTAGATTTTTTGCAAAATCAAGTAAGAGTGATTTCTTCCCTATTTCCATTTGAATTTGAGATTCTTGCATGCGGGTTTACATGGCACCCATGAAAGGTAAATGCAACAATAAGATCAAAAACTAACCAAAATGTGAGGTGATAGTTTCTTAAAACGAGAGCTGCATATGTATGAAAAGAAAACAATGACTACAACGTACCTCCAGCCATCCAAGTGCAATTATAACGATGACATAATGAAGGCAAATTCTGAAATATCAGATTTCTGTAACATTCTTAAAACAATGATATTGATTGAGCACTCCATGAAAGGTAACAGACAATAAGATCAAAAACTAACCAAAATGTGAGGTGATAGTTTCTTAAAACGAGAGCTGCATATGTATGAAAAGAAAACAATGACTACAACGTACCTCCTCTTCAGTCAAATTGGCTTCCATAACTTAATGAAATGCCATCAGTAGGCAAGCGGGCAGTCTCATGATCATTTCCAACGCTGCCTTTGTATAGTTTTAGTTAGGGACAAACATCTCTCCCATGATGAGATACATTTTATCAGCATGACTTCAAGTGGCCCAACTTTTCACAGCAGATGAGATCCCTTTGGGAGGTGGTCCCATTTGATTTTGTAGTGTCGTCATCTCAGTAACGAGGAGGGAATTCCACTTGCTTTAGTTCATCTAAGGATATACTCTAGATGGAAGGAGAAGGGTCTATGCGAGCTGAAGGACATTTGGAAAATGGAAAGCTTGGTCGTCAATCAAGAAGATTGTGGGAAATACACAAGGGGACAGAAAGCTCTTTGAATGAATAAGGGAAAAAGTGGACATGATTTCAGGCATAGAGGGAACACGTGAGCAATGGATAATCAAGGATGAAAGAGGGCAAATTCTCAAAGAGGGTTTTATATAATCTGCTGCGACATAGAGAGCCACTAAAGACTTGCAATCTAATAGGATATTAGGGAAGAAGAGATATTGTCACATCCGGTGGATAGTTGGAACTTATGGTGCGAGAAAAATCCAAAGATTTCATTTGGTTAGCTTGGCAAGGTGGACCGGGCCACGTTATCCCCTGCAGGCAACAAAGATCATTTCCTTTGGCTTCAACATTTGTGTATTCTCTTCTAACTAATCGGACCGCTTCATTTCTCACGGAAGGAGGAATTCCAGATCTTTTCAGAGCCATTCCCAAGCTCTTCGTGGATTCTCGCCTATGCTTTTTCGGCTCTTCAGCTTCTCAAAACAAGAACGGGGCTCGATTATATTGTCACCCATATTGACTCCTTCAAACTCTTGGTTTTAAAAGGCTTGCCATCCATATAACACGGAAAATCATAATTTCGTCAAAAAGAGGGGAAAGTGCCATCTATGCCAAAATTAACAATCTTTGGCAATAAACTTCGTAACTAAATGATCTTATCCAAATTTTACACACAATTTGACCTAGAACCGCCAAAAACCATCATTTCACTCTTGGTACATCATCATTGAATCGGATAAGGTTATACAACACCGGTACTTCTAGAAGAAACAAAGTCGTGCCCCAAAAAATGCCTTTCGAGATAAGCTGCGGCCGATCCGGATGAAAAAGAGCAAAATATTTCAGGATACGGTGCAAAGAAGGAAATGATAACTACTTACAGGGCCCAGAAAATGCCCTCAAAGCAACTGACGGAGAAGTATTGATCGATCCAAATAAATCCCCGAAATAAGACTAGTGCAAATATCTAGCTTCTTGGCCAAGATTCGTGGTTACACCGGAATTGCTGCTTCTTCTGCACATGCCAAATCAGGAACCCTAATATTAACCTAAGATTTTGAAACCTAAACTAAAAAAAACATGCAAACAATGAGCGCCCCACAACCACACGATTTTCCCTCTTCTTTAAAATCAATGGCTAACAAATGGGTGCACTCTAGAAATACCGTTTAGTACGCGTCCCACGTGAATACGCCCCGTGAAATCTTATGAAAACCATGCCAAAAAACGATAAAATCACAAAAAAAAACCCCTGTTATAATGCTACATATTCAAGTGAAAGCTTAAAGGAATACTTAATTCAAAAGTTTGGCTAAGTCCAAATATATATAAATGTAATGTTAATAATAACTTTAGCCAAATATATATCATAAAATACTGTAAGATTTTGAAAAAATAGCCAAACCATTTTTTATGAAAAATATATCAATAATTTTTCTCCTGGTTGGATATGCTTAAGCAAAAGCTTATTGTCATGCTAAACCCGAAGTGTCGACTAGAGAGAGTTGTGTCTTGATTCTCTTTGTTCAAAGATTTACAAGTGAAGTAGAACACACTACTCGACATACAATCGAAAATCGTTACATCCCTATAAGAAGGGGGGCTTCCCATATCTCTCATCGCTTTGTTTCTCGCTCATTGCCTTTATTCAATGAGCTCCAGCTTACACGTATCCTTCTTCGGATATGGGAAATGGGCCTACGATTCAATCTTTACAAATATTAATGTATGGCAAAGAGCTCTCTTTGCAAGATGTGCATTTCAAACCCTTAGATTTTTTTGCAAAATCAGAAGTAAGAGTGATTTCTTCCCTATTTCCATTTCGAATTTGAGATTCTTGCATGCAGGTTTACATGGCACTCCATGAAAGGTAACAGACAATAAGATCAAAAACTAACCAAAATGTGAGGTGATAGTTTCTTAAAACGAGAGCTGCATATGTATGAAAAGAAAACAATGACTACAACGTACCTCCGACCATCCAAGTGCAATTATAACGATGACATAATGAAGGCAAATTCTGAAATATCAGATTTACGTAACATTCTTAAAACAATGATATTGATTGAGCACTCCATGAAAGGTAATGCACAATAAGATCAAAAACTAACCAAAATGTGAGGTGATAGTTTCTTAAAACGAGTCGCATATGTATGAAAAGAAAACAATGACTACAACGCCTCCCTCTTCAGTCAAATTGGCTTCCATAACTTAATGAAATGCCATCGAGGCAAGCCAGGCAGATCTCATGATCATTTCCAACGCTTCCTTTGTATAGTTTTAGTTAGGGACAAACATCTCTCCCATGATGAGATACATTTTATCAGCATGACTTCAAGTGGCCCAACTTTTCACAGCAGATGAGATCCCTTGGGAGGCAGGGTCCCATTTGATTTTGTAGTGTCGTCATCTCAGTAACGAGGAGGGAATTCCACTTGCTTTAGTTCATCTAAGGATATACTCTAGATGGAAGGAGAAGGGTCTATGCGAGTCAAGGACATTTGGAAAATGGAAAAGCTTGGTCGCCAATCAAGAAGATTGTGGGAAATACACAAGGGGACAGAAAGCTCTTTGAATGAATAAGGAAAAAAGTGGACATGATTTCAGGCATAGAGGGAACACGTGAGCAATGGATAATCAAGGATGAAAGAGGGCAAATTCTCAAAGAGGGTTTTATATAATCTGCCAGCGACATAGAGAGCCACTAAAGACTTGGTAATCGAATAGGATATTAGGAAGAAGAGATATTGTCACATCTCGGTGGATAGTTGGAACTTATGGTGCAAGAGAAAAATCCAAAGATTTCATTTGGTTAGCTTTTTGGCAAGGTGGACGGCCCACGTTATCCGGCCTCGGGCAACAAAGATCATTTCCTTGGCTTCAACATTTGTGTATTCTCTTCTAACGAATCGGACCGCCATTTCGGCCGAAGGAGGAATTCCGAGATCTTTTCTCGTGAGCCATTCCCAAGCTCTTCGTGGATTCTCCCTGCGTCTTTTCGTCTTCAGCTTCTCAAAAACAGTAAACGGGGCTCTGATTATATTGTCACCCATATTGACTCCTTCAAACTCTTGGTTTTAAACAGGCTTGCCATCCATATAACCTGGAAAATCATAATTTCGTCAAAAAGAGGGGAAAGTGCCATCTATGCCAGAGAAATTAACAATCTTTTGGCAATAAACTCGTAACTAAATGATCTTATCCAAATTTTACACACAATTTGACCTAGAACCGCCACAAAACCATCATTTCACTCTTGGTACATCACCGTTGAATCGGATAAGGTTATACAACACCCTGTACTTCTAGAAGAAACAAAGTGCGTGCCCCAAAAATGCCTTTCGAGATAACCGCGACCCGATCCGGATGAAAAAGAGCAAAATATTTCGGGATACTGCGCAAAGAAGGAAATGATAACTACTTACGTGCCCGTAAAAATGCCCTCAAACTGCGACGAGAAGTATTGATCGATCCAAATAAAATCCCCTCAAATAAGACTAGTGCAAATATCTAGTCATACACACTGCATTCGGGTTTACACGGAATTGTCGCTTCTTTCTCGCACATGCCAAATCAGGAACCCTAATATTAACCTAAGATTTTGAAACCTAAACTAAAAAAAACATGCAAACAATGAGCGCCCCACAACCACACGATTTTCCCTCTTCTTTAAAATCAATGGCTAACAAATGGGTGCACTCTAGAAATACCGCTTAGTATGCGCCCACGTGAATACCAAATGAAATCTTATGAAAACCATGCCAAAAAAGCGATAAAATCACAAAAAAAACCCCCGCATTATAATGCTACATATTCAAGTGAAAGCTTAAAGGAATACTTAATTCAAAAGTTTGGCTAAGTCCAAATATATATAAATGTAATGTTAATAATAACTTTAGCCAAATATATATCATAAAATACTGTAAGATTTTGAAAAAATAGCCAAACCATTTTTATGAAAAAAATATACTTTGGCTTAATTTTTTTCTCCTGGTTGGATATGCTTGAAGCAAAAGCTTCAAATTTGGCGATCCAGGGATTCTCCTTTCAATTCATGTAAATCCTTTAGCCTTTTCTCATGACTTTCCTTCTTTGGAGGCTCCTTCAACTCAGCCATCTTCTAGCAAAAATCCTTCCACTGCCATCAGAATGGAGGATGGTGGCCATGTTGGACTGGCGGCTCTACCGCCACGGATGAATGGTACTCATCCGCATGGCAAACTTTTTGACTCTATTGTGGGGTTTCACATGTCTCCTTCTCTGATTGGCTCAAGAAGGATTTTTTCTGACTCCACAAAACTTGTTCATGTAGAAGCTGCTCTTCAGATGTTATCCTCCACTAGCAGAGAAGAGCTTCATTCTATTTTGGAGGTCCTTAAAGCTACGCAATCAGAAGTGGATCTGCAGTTGTCTCCAGATGATGTGTTTTATTCCTCAGATTGTACATCTTTTGTGGCAGCCTCAGGGGTTCATGTAGTGGAACTTAACCATTATGCTCATGTTAGATATGCAGAAAATTTAACATCACACTTTGTGATTGGTTATTATACTGGTGGTTTTCTAGATTTCAACAGCTCACACATTGGTTCCCCTGTCCCCTCAATATATCTCTCTTCGGGTTTGCCCTTTTGCATATCAATCCTTGAAAAAGCTGGGCAAATGTTTCTTCCTGCTTATATTTGAGAATGCAGATGCTGTGGAGCAGTTGGTCTCTAGAGGTGTAAATCCTATGGCTGCAGGTTATATTTTATACCAATATTATACTCGTGGTTTCTCACCATCTATGGTCTTTTGTAAAATGCCTTGCTAGTTTTCACTTCCTGATCTATCTGTTGATTTATTAGTTCATGGTTTTCTACTTGCCATTGTTAATGATATATGTATATATATTTCCCATTCTATTATTAATGGTCCACATATTTTTGTCTCACTTCCAGTTGGACAACCTATACCTGACTATATGGTAGCTCACTAGAGTGGTCAGGTGATGGACCAGAAATAGTCCATTTGCAGTGTTCACTTTAAAATTCATATAAAATCAATGGTACAAGATCTATTCGAACCCTTCCTAGGAGTTCATATATGGTAGTTTTGGTCCACTAGAAAAATACCTAAAAAACTTTATACCTCTATTCGTGTAAGTTATGCTCTAGCAAACTCACGGGGAGTCAAGTACCAAAAGGCAATTGTATTTTATATACAACAACATTTACAGGGAAATGCATTTTGAGCTAATATTTGACATATATGCAGTTCCATTTCATAAAAATATTGGCTGGCCTTGAATTTGATGTTTGGACTTTCACTTTTGATCTCAATTTTAGGTAACTTGAATAATGATTAGTATTTTCCAATATAGAGCAAAACTTACTCTATGACATCCTCCAAAAAATTGTAATATGAAAGTTGAAAAGATATGAAACCAATGCAAAAACAAGCTCATTAAAAAAGCAAAAGACACGGTCACAAGAAATCAAGAAAGGTTTCTGTGCCTAAGCCCATTACTGGTCCATAGGTTCATTTAAAATTAATAACTTCCTTATGTTAATTGATCTCAAGTTGAATTTTGGGATATAAATAGCTTCTAATTTACTTTAATAATGAAAATATTTGTTGATCATAACCTTGAGACTTGGATTAAACCTTTCGAGGCAGGGGTTTTTTAATCCTAGTAGTAATGATTGTACTAGCCCATTGTATGGGTCCCATGACCTATTGGTTCTAATCTATTCTATTCTATTCTATGTTTATTCTAGATTTATGCCTCGAGACATGACTTTGAAAAATTACATTCTCAAAATGTTTCTCAAAATGTTCCATGTCATGAAATCAATGCAAAAAGAACCAAAGAAAAATATGGAAGTTTATGACTATAAAAAGTCAAGTTAGACTGCTATGTACAATTCCACTTGCAGACCAGCATTGGTCCACATGACTAGAAGTTTAAAAATTAATAGAGGCAACATTTTCATCAATTTTGATCTCAACTTTAGAATATAGTTTATGCGTATAATTCTCTATAGGATAAAATTGATTGGTTAGACGAGCTTGCATAATTTGAGGGCAATGTTTAAGCATAAACAAAAACTGTGAATTTATGGGGTACTTATTCGTCAATTGAATCTGCATGGACTTCCACTCACACTTTTCAAAAATTATATTATTAAAGGTAAGAAACCATGGTATCAATATGGGGACAAAATGAATAGGGCTAGTGAGAGATATATGCTCCATATAATTCGTCTAGTTAAGGACCATAAATGGTTTATGCTTAATTATATTCGTAAGTTTCAAATAATACGTTATTTCAATATGAAAACAGAGAGTTATATTGCAAAGGAAGGCCCGTATTCATGAAAGTTATAGTGTACATGAGAGATGACCTACTTGTGACATTATCCTACTAAAACTCTAATGCTTTGTAGCCGCAATGGATATACCAGTTTTGTACTAGTAAAAAATAACCATGTTTCTCCGTATGTTTTTGCAAGAAATCCACGCAACCTACATAAGTGACCCTTGTCATATTTTGAACCATTTGGAAGGCTTATTTGGAGAAATGTAGCGTGTTCTCTACAAAACTGAGAAAGACGCATCCAAGGTCATATGGTTTAATTTTTTTTCCTTAAACTTCACGATCTTCACTTTCATTCATCAATAAACATCACTAGCTAGTAAATGATGAGTTTTTAGCCTATAATTTTGGAATTAACTCAAATTTTTACCTCTAATGTGTTAATCCTATAGCTATACATCATCTTTAAATCTAGTTAGTTGCATGGTTAAACCTTAATTACACTAGATGCAAGTTGATAGAGTAATTTTCTATGTAGATATAAGAAGAATACATCATTCATTATCCTCGGGATACTTACAGGTGGTGATTTTGGAGCATTTTAACATATAATTTTGTCCTAAATTCTGTATAGGAAATTCTCTATTAGATTTTGAAGTTGATGTAACTTATGAATACTAAAAAAAAGGCATAAATTGTACTTCATATAGTTAAGAACCCATGGCCACAAGAACTAAGCCAAAACTTATAATAATGAAAGAGAAACAATTCCTAAACGGCAAACAACATTTTTGAACAAAATAGGATTTGCCGGCTCCCAGGATGTTAGATGATAGCAACCAAAGCTAAAAACATATAAATCAATGTGTTCTATCATAAATAGACAAATACTTTCAATTTTAGCAAGGTTTAGGCCTGCTTATGCTAGGAAAACCCAAGAATACAGTTCTGGACTGTTACAAAAACTGTCGAATTCTCTAATATTGGAACAATCACTACAATATATAGATGAGTTCATTGGTTCTGAAATTCTCGAAGGTCATTAAGAATCAAGTAAAGATTGATGTGGTGGTGATATATTGTGAAATTGAAACTTCTATTCCTAGATATATTGGTTTAAGTGGCAATGGGTCAATCGGACCAATTACGTCCATGGACCGGAATGGTCCCCGACCACTTTAGTGTAGTGGTATGTGGTATAAAAATTTGTCGTTGTCTTTGCTTACATTAGTGTTTTCAGAGTGTCATCGTTTTTCTTCTGCACCGGCCTGCCTCAACCTCTTGGTCCAATTACTCCTCCTTCAACATTGAAACCTTTTCAATCCTCTCAGCCTTCTTGTGGTCCTACTTCTAGTATCGTTACCCCTTTGGTTGCCATTCTCTGGATCTTTCTGTAGTGATACATGCTTCAACAACGTCTGCTTCAGATGTTGGTCCTCCTTGTGATGACGCACCCTTAGCTTCCTCTCGTAGTACATCTCCATGTATTTCCCCTCGTCATTCTGCCAATTACATTTCTTGATACGGTGTCACTTGTTTCCCATGTTGATTCACCTGCTCTTAGATGGCGCAAGATTGAGGTTGTTGAGCCTTCTTTTGATTTGGTTGTGCGTTGAGCATTATTAAATGTGGTTCATCATGTTTCAGATGTAGAGATGTCTCAATATGCAATTTTGCCTTCTATTTTTAATGTTGCTAGTTCCCTTCATCGGCCTAAGAGTATCATTCATCAGGAGGATGGTTGGAAACGTGTCTCCCTTAAGTAGGCAGCTCGACAGAAATGATCTTCAGCAATACGTATTGGTGATTTGGAATCTGAAACTTACTTTGGTCGTAGTATCTCTGAGGCTACCAGGTAGCTTTGCACGAGGGGACTATTTTCCCTCTGGGTTTTAAACATGTATCTCATTCTATGTACTTGTTTTCATGATTTATTGATGAATATATCCGCTCACCTTCAAAAAAAAAAAAAAAAAAAAAAAAAAAGAGTCGGCTAAGGAAGACAATTCAAAGTCCTTGCAATTTAAATTTTGGATGATAGAAGGCATCCCTATAATGCAACACAAAATGTGTCCCTCAGATTAGTCAAGTGGAATCATACAAAGGGTTATGAAATGTAGAAAAGGACAACCAAGGATTCCCGAAGGTGAATCAATCAGACACCACGATCACATAACATTGATGAAGGAATTGATGCAATTTTCACTTGGATAGACTATGAAACAAACCCGCACTTACGTGTCAAAAAGGATTCATTAGAAAAAATGAACAAGTTTCTTGGTTCGACTGGAACATCACAACCTTTCCTTTGATCCAAGCTGCTGATGCTATTAGGCTGGGATCGCACTAGAGATAACGAATGAACTCGCTAGGCATATTTGGGGCAGGCTTCAGTTTCGGTGGAGGTGGGTGCCCGAAGATTCATATCGCACTAAAGGAGGGAACAATATGCCACATCAACGGTACACGTTGGAATCAAACAACTCCACGGCGCCAAAACTTGAAGCACGAAGCACACGCCATCGAAGAAGACGTACGACCCTCCAAATATTGTCCACGTATGCAGCAGCCCGAACTTGGGCGGGCAATCTCGCCCGCCACAACTTGGGGGCCCGCCCAAACAAAGCAGGCGATTTGGCCGTTTTAGTGCCATACCACTTTCTTTGCATTTTGCCACATGGCACTATGCTATTTGGTCCTTCTCTATTCACCTTCGGTCATTCCAGTAAGTCCGATCCCAGCCTTTGCATAATCCGAAAGAACAACATGGACGGCGGTGAAGTTGTAAGGGAGTAGAATTTTATAGAATATTCCTATCCAATGGATGGGATAGAATAATATTTTGGAAGATAGAATAATATTTTGGATAGCCCAATGATTACTGAACTTCAATAAAAGGCCCCCTTTAGAGGTGCGGGCTGCTTCACTTTCGGGGCGCTATGCCGATCTTCAAGACGGCCTTCAATGGCTACTCTGTCAAATTCAGCCCTTTCTCGGAGGCTCGGATCGCTGTGGCGACAGCCCAAAATTTCGGTATAATTGGAAACGGTAGGCAATATGTTTTAGGGCTCAATGGCATGGGAATTACTGAATTAATGTACTTTGACACTGCTGATGGCTTGTATGATTGTACGTGGTCTGAGCAAAATGAGAATATCTTGGTTTCTGCAAGCGGTGATGGTAGTGTAAAGGTCTGGGATATTGCCATACCCCAGCATGCAAACCCTATTAGAAGTTTTGAGGAACATTCACATGAGGTGAACTCTGTAGATTGGAATTTGGTTAGAAAGGATTGCTTCATCAGTGGCTCATGGGATGATACTATTCGTCTTTGGAGTTTAGACATGCCTAAATCAATTAGAACTTTTGCAGAACATTCATATTGCATATACACAGCTGTTTGGAACCCTAGGCATGCTGATGTTTTCATGTCAGCTTCTGGAGATTGCACTCTACGCGTCTGGGATGTGAGGGAGCCTAATTCTTCTCTTATAATTCCTGCTCACCAACAGGAAATTCTTTTTGCTGTGACTGGAACAAGTATAATGATTGTATTTTGGTGTCTGGATCTGTGGATAAATCTCTTAAAATTTGGGATGTCAGATATCCTCAAAGGGAAATCACAAGCCTGCTAGGCCATCAATATGCTGTCAGAAGAGTTAAGTTTTCCCCACATCATGAAAATGTAATAGCCTCTTGCTCCTATGACATGACAATGTGCATGTGGAATTATATGGAGCCTGAAAATGCTCTAATCACCAGATATGATCATCATACAGAGTTTGTTGTTGGTATTGATATGAGTCCCCTTGTTGAAGGTCTTTTAGCAAGCACAGCGTGGGACGAGACTGTATATGTTTGGCAAGATGGCATGGATCCTCGCTTGTTGTTTAACTGCATTGTTATATTTTTGGCTGTATTTAACACGCATAGTTCATTTCCCAAGCATCATTTAGATGTATCCAAGGTGTGGACGTTGCCTACATTCTAAAGACAGATGGTTTCAATGGAATGAAGTCAATGTAGAAGGTCACACATCATAATGTTAGTCTGTGTCGTGCTTGATTCTCTGTGCCGTATCACTCATAGACTAATATACGAGAATCTTGAGATCTATTGCTGGATTTTGCATGCAATGATAGTTTCCAGTGACTTGCTAAACTATGTCTCAAGCTTTTGATTGCAAACTGATAGCTATGTTCGATATTCAGCTTTTGAGGAATCCAGGTTAGGACCAAGAAGATGAATATGGTCTGAGAAGTAGTTCAGTTCGCAGAAAATGTAATATATGCTGTGAAGGAGTGTTTTACAAGTCAATTTTCAGAGACAGAGGAAGGAACGTTTTTATAAAGTGCAATTAGATACAATTAGATCTAGAATGATGAATTTCATATATTGCTAGTTACACTGGCGTGACCAGCACCCTGCAATCAAATACCGAAAATATTGTATGGTTTCTGTTCAAGGTTAAAGCAACACCTGCAATAGGAAGCTCTAAGTAGACAACGCCTGCAAAAATAGCATATGTAAAAAAAGCTCTCGTACGACTGCATGTATAACAGCGCCGAAGAGTCATGCAACAGTTTATGTTGCCAAGAGACCCATCTTTGTTTTGCAAAAACCGGGGAGATTAATGTTACACAAATTTTGTTTTTTGTATAAGCAATTTTAAAGCAAGCGGTGGTAGTAGAATAGACAAAATGCCGTGCTCAACTTCAAGCCTCCATTCTCCTATGTGTGTGTGTGGTAAATAATGATGACTCGTAAAGGTTGAGTTCATATTTTTTTTGTTCCAGTGTATATGAAATTTTTAATTGCTTGATTAGATATTGAGGTATGACATGTGTAAGTTCATGTTTATTAGGTTCCTTTCTATGTATAGTTGCACTAGTCTTTTGTTTTTGTCGAACAACAATTACTTAATTGTCATCAATGAAGGTTTTCAAAGAAAACCCAACACTAGAGCATTGTGCCATTAACACTGGGTCTTGAAGACTACTTCTTTGAAAGCTTATTGTTTATACCTAGTTCTACAACCTTACTTAGTGCTTGTATAGTTCTCTCAGGTTGTAATGGAGATTAAGTGCCGCCGAAACTAACATCCGAAGTTGGAACCACACAACGTTGTCCCAGACTAGAAGCATAAAAAAGGGTTAGTCGGATGCAGCAGGAGGGCATTTATCCATGTGCTAGGAGCTTGTAGAGAGATAATGATAACTTGTTGCAAATATATAGTGATGGTAATCAAGTGCCGTTGGTTGCCCAACATGAGGTAATTATGAATTATGTATCAGATCTAATCGTTCAGGTTATGATCATCATAGATGGCTTGTCATGGAGATTTTATCAGGTTGCCTAACATGTTGACAACTCTGGCAATGAAGCCTTCTTCAGCCAGGAGCATTTGTACATTAAGAAGCCCAATATCATTCACGTTCAAGTAAGGCTTACATTTTTGAAATGTGCTCATCTTTGTATTTAGTTTATATAAATCTTATGACTTTAATTTCTTTTTGATTCGGGTAATAAAACATGAATAGTCTGCTTGGTGGCCTAGGTTTTATACATGATCTTGTCCCTCGCTCAAAGGATCATCAAGCTCGCATCTTTTTAAGGGCTTTTAATGCACATGCAATGTTTTTGACCCAACAATCTCAATTTGTGTATGTCAATTAAGCTTTATCTAGTAAAGCCTTCCTAGAACCCTCAGTCTAGATCTTAAACCCTAATCAATGAACCCTAACTGTAAGTTAGATGTATATGATTCGGTTTAGATGTTATTCTCATTATTATCATGTTATGTGGATATGTGATGTTGGTTGATCATGTTTGCTCCTCTTGTATTGGGAAGGGGGGTAGAGACCTAGTAGCCATTACTTAGTGATGCTCCTAGTTTAGACCCTTTAGTTCTTATTATTATGCGGTTTGTGCATAGGAACCCACCGGGCTATGGGGGCTATGATATGACTCAACACTACATAACGGGGTAGAGGCGAGGAGGGAGGGTCCCCCTGTTGAGCCCTCACCACCGGGGACCCCATAGCAGGCTAGGCTTATGGCCGGTCATTTCGAGTGGGCCGGGCATGGGTCCGACACCTCCTGGGGCAATGGTGTCGCCCTACCTCTCAAGAGCTGTAGGTGACGGCCTGGCTCCTGTTTTGGGGGATTAAGTTGGGGAAGAATCGTGCGTCGCCACAATTCTCTAGCCGTCCATGGAACCTCTAGACCACGGGAAGGGGAGATGGAACCCTTCCCGCCTCGTCGAACCGGGGAGATGCAACCCGAAGCAGTCTCGATGGGTGATACCATGAGATTGCGTATCCGGAAGGCTAGAGTCGTACCAGCGCCCGATCTAGCCCATCTGCAAAGTATGCACAGGAGGGGCGGATCGAGTGGTCAACCCTAGCCATTGTCTATAGCCAGCCCTGCCATTGTTATGACTCGGTCTTCTCTATCTTGTGGCCTAGCCTTCAGTCTACCTCCCCATGAGTCCGAGCCTGAGGTAGGAGCTCTCATGTTTTACGACATATGTTTATCTCCATTGTATCTATGGATGTATAGACATGCTACCCTTTGAGGTAGTTCGATGTATTGTTGTTGCTAGTTCTGGCGTTGTTTATAGGGGAAGGGCGTGCACGACACCGTCGTGTCGCCTTCCTACACTAGGGATACCCTGGAGTCGTGGGGGATAGACGGAGGGCCCATGCGGTCGAAGGACCGGATGGGGGATTTCCTATGGCGTGTACGGCCGGGCGCCATATATTTGTTGGGAGCGTCACACTCCATATGTTGAGCATCTTCCTCTACCTGCTCAAAATCACCTCTACCTCTGCCTCTACCTCTACCTCGACTCCTGCCTCTGCCCCTCCCTCTCCCTCTCCCTCTCCCTCTCCCTCTCTCTGGATAAGCCGCATAAGCCCCAAAGGGCCCGATCCGCGGTACCGCGTGTTCGGGTCCCGTGGGGGTCGATCCGGTTGCAATAGAAGATACATGATCTAAGGTTCCGACAGCAAGGGATTATAATGGCAGAGGGGCAATAGAAAACAGAGGGGCAATAAAAAACAGGGGCTATCAGGCTGAAGATGGCATTGCACAAGGAAACTAGGTCGAAAAAACCAAAGGCATGGACTTTTGATGCAGAAATTGAGACCAAGCAGAGGGCTAAAAGTGATGGTGAAGAAGCCAAAATCTCTCTGGCAACTATCATGAGGGAACTAGTTAACCGGCAAGAATCGCTCTCGAAAATGAAGCTCTTAGAGGAGATCAAAAGTTTAAAATCGAGAATGAAGCTCTTTGCTCTAATTTTGTACACCCCAGGGGAAGAACTAAATGTGGTCAAGAATAAAGAAGAATAAAGAAGAATAGTTTTTTATCGTCCACTGAGACCAATCGGCCTATGGGACCTAGAAGGAGCGCAGCAAACTTATTACTATCCGGGTTAAAAAACCCTCGCCCGAAGGGTTTTCGAGGGAAAAACCGGTGCGATAATAAGAATGCCATCCAAACCGCATAAAGTATACATCATCATGAAATAAATGTGTATGTACATGTCAAGCGCTGCGTGCCGAGGACATAGCTGATCTCGCATGTCCATGACCTCCTCAAGGTATGATCCTAGCACCCGTATGGATGTCGTGCTCAATGTCACATGTAGCGACCGGCCAGGCGACCAACTTCAACAGAAGGCCCGTCCGGATTTGATCATATCTTTGGGTAACTTTGAAGGGTATGAGATTCATCCTCAATGACTCCCATTTGACAAAGATTGACGAGCCCGCCCCGACGTGGCTCACCAATCCATCCGCCTGCCTCAATTCGAAGATGATGTGCCCCGTGCGAATGGAGGCAATGAGTCCGTGTCTTTCATGGGCAAGTGGGTGCGCAAGTAGCATTGCGGGGCCTCGTTCCAATGTGGGATTTATGTGGCGCCGATAGTGTGTCTTTGCCTTGACTGTTCAAGGGCGCGGCATCCCAAAGCTTGCCGATGAAGCAAGCATCAAGATATTGCCTCAAGCTATGGCGATCACGCCTCTGTTTGCACATGTATGCACCTGTGCTCCTGCACAATCCATCTAGCCATCCATTGAGCTCTCTTTTCCCTCCAAGGAGGATATTATAGAATTGAAAGAAAAATCTACCGATAATGTGGCGTATGTTGATGGAGGGGATTACTAATATGCGGGTTGTATTTGATGAATATGTAGAAACTCAGGAGCGAATTCAAAAGGCATTAAACCTCCGGATAGTGGGCTTAACAAGAAAACGAGAATACCAAAGAAATAGTTGAAAAATTCTTGAAGGAGGAGATGCTGGTAACTACAGTTGAAATTTTGGAATGTTATAGAAGGACAACATTCTGCTTTGGCTACCCAAGTACTATTCGGGCTACCATCTCATATAATCTCTAATGATATGAAAAAATTTTACGGGATGAGAAAATGTAGAGTATTATTAGGGGAGACAAAAAGTAGCACTTTAGCCTTGCATGTCTAGAACAACATCAATGTTGTCTCACACTATGAAAGGTATTTCATGCTATGTCTTGTTATTTGCTCATAAGGTCTTGCTATTTTTCTATAAGGTTTTGTACTAACAGTTTATATTTTTTTGCCTATAAGGTTTTGTACTAATGGCTTATAGTTTTTTTAATGAAGTCCATACGTTGATCAGTTGAAACATGCTAGAAATCAATGAATTGCTCTTGGAAAACCAGAGAGGATACCCGGCAATTCTAGAAAAGGCACTGCTTGGCAGGTAAGTATTCATTAATATTTATAATCTCAATGATTGTCATACTAGTATTAAATCTTATTGAATGCCATATAGAAATTCGAAGAATTAGTGAAATATATTATTATAAGTAAAACGACAAAGAGGAATGAGTCAAATAAATCAAGGTTTGGTGAGCACTATGAATTTAATACTCTTTCTGATAAAGCATGGAAGAATTGGAATTTAATATGGGATAGGTGGATGGATAAGAATTTAAATGACTAGACAGGAAATCCGTCTGAAAGGCCATGTCTTACATTCTTCAATATTCCTTTTATGAGGCTGGCACAGGGTTTAGGTGATGATATGTCGCCACTTACAGAAAAAATATTAAGTGGCGAGGTGTTATTGGAAAAACCAAAGGGTAGAAATGATCTAGTTGATGTGGATAATTGTGGAAATACTTATAAGAAGAAGAGGGCGATGAAAGAAGTCATCACTCAATACATAAATAAATGCAGTGAAAGACTTGAATAGTGATTATGAGGAGCATGCAAAGGTTTTCAACATAACTCATGAGGATCTCAAGATATATATCTCGATGTCATCATATTATCTTAAAACATCTTTGAAAAAAAGTACAACGACTGTTGATTTGCCAGATACAGTGAAGGAATCGCTCAGAAAGAAATTGGGAATGCAATGTCGAATGTTCAATCGCGAAGATGTACAGTTTTTTGAATTATCTATAGGGTGCAAAGGCAAGTGGCAATGATCTTCTAAAAGCACCAATAAGTTTATTTTTTCTTGATTTGCACTCTAGTAAGAGCAATGAAATATGGGATGCAAATGATTTTGAGCAGTTTTGGAGAAATTGTTCAGACATGACATTGTTAAGTATGTACACTGTGTGCATCTTGTCTCCAATGGGTCCTGAATGTTGTGTGGCGATATCATCAACTCATTCTATTGAAGGTGATAAGCAAATTGTGAATGCAGTATATGAGCATCAAGTGATATCAAAATCAGATATAGCTTCAACTGGTATCTCTTATCTTCTTATAGTTATGATTTCAAAACCTGGAATGTTTGAAGTCCAATCTAAATAATGTAACCTTGGAAAAGATCCTATTGAAATGTGCTTTACAATCAACACGAAAATAGAATTGGTTGGGAAAAAAAAAATCTGATAGTTCCTCTTACGCAGATGTGGGTATAAATTGAGGGTCAGTGAATTAGTGCCATTGAGGGCCCAAGTAGCAAAATATTTCATAAACTCTTTTTGTAAGAAACAAACTATTATATGTGAATGGTATCTTCATGGTACGCTCGGCCAAGCAGCTATATGCTCAGGTTATAAAGCTATTTCCATTGTCGCTGAGGAGTCAGAGAAAGTATTTTGTAATAAGTTTTTATACGATGTTGTGAATTTTATAAAGTATGAGAGCCAACAAAATGATACGAAAATTGAAGATGAAGATCCTCTAAACAATAGTAAAACATTATTGAAAAACAAGTCATTGAAGATGCCATCCAATTTGGTGATACTAATCAAGTTGGCAAAGCCACTTGATAGCAATGCAAAAGCAGCAGCATTCTTTCTCGATAGACATCAAATACTGTGAGCATATCCTCTCTCTTTTTTCTCCTCCTTTACTCTTTTTCATGTCCTTAAAGATGCGATGTCGGACTCAAGTCCGTGAATTTTTACTAACGTGTTTTTTTGCTCTTTAGGTTTGAGTCGAATGATTTTGAAAATGATTTTGGAAGTTGATGCGTTGGACTCCGTAAACTTTCACTAATGAGTTGTTTTCTTACTCTTTAGGTTTGAGTCAGAAACCGATGCAAATGACTTTCATGAATCTAGACCTTTAAAAGATACTCCTATCAAGTCGGGCTATGGTGGGAGAGTGGTTGAAAATGATGCAAATAAGTTAGATGAATGTCATATACCATGTAGAAGCAACTCTAGAAAGAAGAATGTATTATTACTAACCCATGTGTTCATAGGAAGCTATTGATATTAAGCCTTAATGGAGTTCTTATGTATTCGTGCCCGAAAGGACATGTGCCTATCGACTATGTGATGACAATTGAGACCAAAACCAGACATATATTTCTTCGTCCTCAAGTTCTTGATTTCATTTAGACATGTTTACAAGTCTTTGATGTTGCTGTTTCGTCGGTTCAAGACTTGGAAATTATAAGATCAACTCTAACTGCATTTCTTCCGCATTCACCATGAAATCCTTTGCTTTAATTTGGTCACTGACCGAAATATTGGATCCTCTATTATACTCCTAAGTAGGAAGAACAACTTTATTTCTTAAAACCTTGGAAAAGGTTTATGATAAGTATCTTGGAAAATATCACTCACAAAATACATTTATAGTTGACAGTACGTGCTACTATAACTTGAATAATGCTTGGATTGTAGAGCCATATTTGGTATATAATTATATGCCAAATGATTATCTAATGGGAGAACTATTGCCAAAGTTACAAGTTGTAAGTGCATCAAAGAAATCTCGGATGTTTTGGCTTCTTTTCCATAAATGAAGAAGATAACAGATGATGCTGATTTGATAGAGATTCTAGATAGAAGGTCATTCAACATACATAAATGGTAGTATATTGTCAGACAAATGTCTATGATAGGCGTGGAATCATGTTGTAATGGAATTATCATGAACGTGGAATTCAATGTCTATATTGTTATGATAGACATGGAATTCTATATTCACGTCTATAAGTAAAAGTATATTTCCATTTTCAAAATTTGCAAGATTCTATTACCATTACATTCTGCAAATGGAATTATGATTATTTTTGTCCGCTAAATTGAAAAACACGTGTGGGATAATGTTCTTTCTCCAATGATACACACATTCTCCAACGACACACATATTATGACAAATAATGCGGAACTTAGTCCGCTGAACTCCAATGGCACATAAACTATAAAATAATGCCAAAATTAGTCCGCTAAATTGAAAAATAGGAAGTGGAAATTTTTTCAATTTAATTGCATAGGGCTTAATCGCTCTATGCTTTTTCATAGGTGTTGAAGGTGTTCCTGGCAAATTCTTCAACCTCAGTGGTTTAGAACCTCCAGGTTGCTTAAGGCAACCAATCTGAATGCATAAGTTCCAGAGAAAAAATGTGCAAATAATTATCTAGCACAGCTTTCCCTAAAGGATAAAAAGTCTGTCTCAGAGAAAAGCTTGCCAAATGCAAACCATCTGAGCTTTGCTTGTGATTCATGCCTGCACAACTGCTCAGAACCTACATTTATCTTGCTGCAAAAGTCTGAGGGAATTTGACTGACAAGGCCAGATAGATCAAAAAGACTTTCCTGACCGAGTCAACTTTTGGTCAATATCCCTGGCAGAGAGCTTGATTTCTGATCTTGCTATTAAGACCTGTTTTTTTGAACTTTGAAACTTTTGCCTATTCTGAATAAGTCTGCACTCAATAGGCCTTGGTGCTCTTGGCAAATAGAAGTCGAGATCTTTCACTTTTTGAATTTTCTTGGACTAACTGCTACAGCTCATGAACAGATGTGAAAGCAGATCCACCTCTGGGAAGAATGCATGCAAATTCTATTGTTTATGAAAGAACCATGCATAAGGCAATGACTCGAATGCTCTAGGGATTTTTATACACTGCTATACGTCCACATGCTGACCTCTTCTATGGTAAATTGAGATAAATAATTCAGTAACTTGTGTTTACGGTTCAGGCAATCAATGGAGTTGAATAATACTTCTGTGGAGCATGCCTAGATGTCGAGCAAATGGTGTCACACTACTGGGATAGAATGCAATAGGCAAACAATGCCAACAAATTGTTTTTTTGATAATAGATCAATATGAAGCACTAAGAATTCAACAAGGGTCGGATTTTCAATTAAATCAAGTACACAAAGGCAAATTATATGAATCCCAAGCTCTCAGTCTTGGGCACATGATCAAATAGGTAGACAATCGATCAACTCAGATGAATTAGTCAATAATCCAAGCTGAAAATCAAGTGTGGAGGTCAGAATCAAGCATCAATCAAGCAAGCCGATCCTTCTTCAAAGCAAACAATCGCTTCTTAAAAGCCCTCAAATTTTTCTTCTCATTTAAAAGCCCCTTTTGTGAATCCCCGCTCGCTCATTTGCATTCTTGATCAACTCCATTCAATTCTCTGTCTTTTTGTTTCCGAGATGCATTCTTGGCATTAAGCAAGGTTATTCGGGAGGTTTGGAGTATGATTGCACAGTTAGTTTGGCTCAATCGACCGGATCTTGGCATTCACAGGTTTAGGGTTCTTGAAAATCTTCGACGATTTATCCCACAGGCAGATTTAGATTTGGCAAGCCAAGATATATAAGGAATAATAAATTCTTTATTTATAATTATTGCGTGCAATATCCACGTGGGATTTGGTACCTCCACCGCCCCACACGCCCGGATGTTCCACGTGGCATGGGGAGATTGGCTGGGAAGAAAAAATAGGCCTAGATAGGAAAGTTTTTTTGCCCCATGGACTATGGCACATTTCCCAATGAAGCAAGTTTAATGGCCAAAACAAATGAGTTTTTTTATTTTCTTTTTTGCAATGGGAATCTTTTTCATGCTCTAAAAGATTCTGGAATCTTTTTTTGTGAATGGGCATTTTCAAGTTTGGCTTAGAAATGGCTCAAAAGATGTGATGTGGTATGTGAGAGTAATGACATGGCAAGGTAGGGGTGACATGGCAAATAAGGATGGTGATGTGTCAAAACAACTTGGCTTAGAATATTTTTTCTAGTCAAAACCTCAAGTGATGTGGACATGATGTGTGTGCCATGTGGATGGTGATGTGGATGTGACGCTCCCTGTATATATACGACACCCAGCCGTATACATACAGGGACTTTCCCCTCCCATGGCAACCAACTTGCCATGAGCAGGGCCCTCCGTCTATTTCGGGCCATCTATGAAATGATGCCCGAAAGAAGGACACGAAGGGGTCATTCGGCCCACGCCTTCAATGGGACTCCTACGTCCACGGAAGCATGAATACAAGGGTTAGCACACAAAGATAAATCATATATAAATAACCACCACGAAGGGTGGCGCATCCATCCAAATACCAACGGCATAGAATATGCATCTAACCTAAGAAAACACCCAAACCCCGTGTTCTACCCCTTTCGGACTCCGGTGAGGATCGACCGACGGCTGGGCCTCAAGAGATCAGCCCACCGAGTCTTGGCATGGCGTTAGGCTGGCATAGAACATCGGCTAGGGTTGTCCACTCCATCCGCCCCTCCCATACACACTTTGCGATGGGTCAATTCATGCTATGGCTTTGCTATAGCCTTCCCGGAGATGGTGGTTCTAGGGATCACCCTTTTGAGCCTACTCCAGTTCATGACGCCTGGTCCGATGAGGCGGGTCGGGGAAGCGCCCCTTCCGTAATCACAAAGGTTCCATGGGTGAGCTAGAGAATACGTGCGCATCAGCTGACCCCGCATCCGCATGCCGACTTACTCACCCTAAATCTACTCAAAGTGCAAGGTGCTCCATACGGATCACACCTCTACACCCGTGGAGTGTCAGGACCCATACCCGCCCCTCTACGTGGACCGCTATCGCCTAGCCCACTCGTAGGAGTCTCGGGAGCCTTGTATGCTCATGCAAGACCCCACCCCTCATGTCACCACCGTTCCTTGTCCGGGTGCTAAGCCGCACCATAGCATCTAGGACCCGGTGGGTTCTTGTGCACAGCCGCAACTAATGGGAATAATACAGGGGGCTCTATCCAGGGCATACTACAATACATGGGCTCGAGAGGTCTCTACCCCCCGTAATCCCCATCTTCGAGTGCTAACTAAGCAAAGAACTACTAAACCATCAACCAAAGCACGCATGCAGACTAGAGATAAAGAATACTCACCATATCAATCAAGGGTTAGCCTAACAAGTAAACCACAAAGAAAAACAGAGAGAGAACACTACGTAGAGGCGCTATGCTATAAATCGACATAGTAACCTCATCGACTAACCGGTCAAATCGGTCTTGGGCTGCTCCATCTCGACTAACTCAAGGGCGCGTCGCCGCCCTCCTCCTCCATCCCCAATTGCTCCCAATTCGAATTGGGGCACAAAAGCCCTAATTTGGGTGTCCAAAATGGAAACCATGCCTTGCCCAATCGATTTGGGCCAAGTGGCACCCCCTTGTTGGTGCTAATTAACTAATTTAGCTTAATTAGGGTAATTAGGCTATATACTTTATAATTATCCACAATGGATTTATTAACATAGCTAAATAAAACCATTGTGGTCGACGCCCACTTAGCCAATTACCCCCTTATGTCCTAGTGACGTGTCCCGGCGTGCATACGTATACCGTATGAATGCCTGGAACGTCACATTCTCCCCACCTTAAAAATGATGCTGTCCTCAGCATCAGGACTACTGTTGTTGCAGGGCAGCACATCATGATCATCGCTTAGGAGTGTTAAAAGTGAACAGTGAAAGTTTGTGGAAGTGTCGCTGTTTCATCCGTGGTGACGTACTCACACTCTATCTATGTTAGAAAGCATTCTTTCTATAGATACAGTAACTCCATTATATATTAAAGGCAGTATAAATATAAAGAACTTCCATTTGTTGTTATATTATAATACAGAGTTGTTAACCTCGCACTGATTAATAGAAAGTCATTCTAATCATATTAACTTTTGTGTGTATATGTATTATATTCTCCCTTCACTTTACAATTTCGTTTTCCTATTTTGGTACAATTTTAACAACTCATATATTGCTATTGTGAGTGTTTAGATGCCTCTGACATTTATAGTTACCCTTTAATAGAATTATATATTGTATCGTATATTCCATTTTGACCTATATACGTTAACGTTATCTAAGTCTCGTTATTCCCTTAGGAGTTTGTGTAAGACATACATACTTATCCCCTTCTATTTTATTTGATTATGTGTTTAATAACTTGCTGATTATCTTTAATGTTTCTACAATCACACTTTCTATCTTTAGGATAGATTACAGTCACATGAGGACACATATTAATTCATTGGTTATGTTTGTACATTTACCAGACGTCCCGATATTCTTATATTTGAATTACTTATTTATTTTATTGTTATTTTCATAAATTTATCACACATACAGTACAGTGCAAACCGATACATTCAACGTAATTGGTACCGCCCGGTCGCTATCCCATTGCTATGGCTATGCAATCGCCCTCAGATCCGTAAGGCCGATTCTGGAGACTATGGTGTTCATGGCGGAAGCATCGAAACCATGCGTGGTCTGCCCTGAGCCTTTTAGATGATGATAACTGAGGAGGTCCCGGGCTCCTACTTGAAGTAGAAGTGCTGAATGTTGGGAATAAGGAGTGTTAAGATACCCCTAATTTGGATGGATACTCGAGAAAACTGGTATGACGATGTTTGGTATCTAAGTGAAATGCTGGACCTAAAAATTACAAGGATTGATGTATGATGCGGCATCTAGGTTGCTATTCAATGTAGAAGGAGACTGGATATAGCACGATATATCTGGTGGAGAAGTGGTTTATGATTATCTACTATAGACCATGTTAAGGAGGTACTATGCCAAGGTGGAAGTCGGATTATAAGTACCCAGCTCACGAGAGGGGAAAACACTTTAAAAGTGTAGGTTTGATTCGTGGAACGGTAGAGAATAATGTGTATGAGGATGTTGATCCATAAATTATGGATTATAAAATTACACATATATTGTGTTTGGTAAAGAGATTGATGTTCCTGAGGTGTGAAACAAAGACGCAAGATTATAGACGACTAAGAAGACCAATGAGGCACGTGAATACACTTAATAACGTTGGTCAAATGCATGATCCTTATGCAGGGTGAAAATTAAGGAAATGGCCAGATCCTATGTCGGTCGGGGGTATGTAGACGTCGGATAAAAGACTGGACAATAGTGTGGAACGTAGTTTTCCCACAAGGTGAATAGAGCTGAGGTCGAACTGACGAAGGTAGGAATAAGCATTCTATAAGACTGCTAGAATGGAAGACGACAATTGCTAGCAAAAGGTGTAACCGTCTGAAAGCTACAAAGTATGTTGGAGCTCTGGCGAAGCTTATTCTATGAAGGAAAGTTGGCGTTGAACTAATGATACATTAGGAAGGCAAGTAATGTACCCACACGACAAGTGGGAGACAAGAGGTGCTTGAAAGTTGTTGTAAACAACGTTTCAAATATAGAGAGTTTGGAGGGACACTTTGAAGAGACCAAAGCCTGGAATATGAAGAAGGGAGGCATCCAATGAACATCTTGCCAAGGAGGATGTACTCTGGACTTGGTATCGTGTGTGCATCCCGAGGAGTAGTTCCGCGTTGGTAGATGTGTATTAGGACCATTTACTAGGAACATAACTAGAAAAAGATAGGGTATATACTAGAACTTTTAGTTCACATATATGAATACGGAGGTAATGAAGATAAGAATTCCTATAGTAGACATCAAGTATGGCCACTAGGAACTTAGGGTGGCATGTGCCCCTATGGAATTTATGACTAGAGCGTGAGGACCAAGGCAACCTAAGGATAGAGAGTCTAGAAGGTGTGGTGTGAAATCCACAAAGATATATAGGAGAAGCATCTAGGGCTACGTCCAACGAATCATATATGAGTCAAGAGTTAGGGTTGGTGCACACATGTTACTATATCTCATAATAACAACGTGAGTGGTTCCGGTCAGAGGAAGGATTTAGTAGTATTACATACTACACTAGCGAGGATATCAAGGATGTCGATTGTGACATCCAGATGTATGTCATATTAAAAGATAATAGAATATTCGTACAAGGCGAGGGAAATATTACTTGACAAGGTTTACGTATGAGCATAATGATATGCTTATATACGAGATATTGGGTTAGGTATGCTTTACCGTAGATATACGCATTCAAGTTATCCAAATGGTTAGAGTTGATTATCTTAGATACTCGTATTTGGCGGAAGACGAAAAAGTTTAAATGAGTGAGAATAGCTAGAGTAAGTCTAGCATATACGGTGATGTTACGCTCAAAACATCCCGAGGATGGTTGGAACGGTATTGGAATAACCCAGATAATGAGAGCTTAACTACTCAAAGGTTCTAGATACCAATGTATTAGTTCAACGTTATAAGCTAAGAGCATTTATTTGGTTTTGGGAATGAAAAGATATATAAGAATATCGCGTCCCCGATGGAAGATAAGAAGGAGTAATGATGACTTTGGCGATTATACCTTTAGGGGTAACCAAGAAGAGGGCAAAGACATAGGAATTCCAAGTCCCGATAAAATCAAGACGAGGTGTATTGATCAGAACGGTTAAGGTTATATAGACCAGTAGTCCATATAATCGAAGAGTTACCCTACACGCGGTGAACAATTCTAGGTACAGAAGTAGAAGCTGGAGGATCCGCTTTCCTTGCGCATAGACCCGCTAGAGATTATGACTTCGAAACTCTTAAGAGGGTAAGGAATTGGATAATCATATGGCGGTTACTAATGAAGATTGAAACATTGGATTTTCCTATTAGAAGACCAGGGGGTTTTAGTGCCTCCGCTTCATTATGAGGGAGCCAAAGACGACAACATTCAAATGGATCAAAAGTTGAGGTTGACATGCTAACTTAAGATAAATAGGTTAGGTGTGACAAAACATGGCAAAACGCAAATTTACTGAAGGAACCTTTAGAAAAGGCCTTGGACTGTGGTAGAAACCTTTGGAACTATGGCATAATTCCATGGGAAAATTATAGTTTATGTACGGGGTATCCCTTTTAGGTCAACCCCTTAGGTTAAGATACTCCATGGAGGCGTACCTTTATTGGGTGACGTGTCAGCGTATTTATACATATACCATATAAATACATGGAACGTCACATTCACCCCCTCTTAGAAAATAATGTTGTCCTCAGCATTGGGGTTAGTTAAACAAATGACGGTTAATCGAAAACTGCAATAGAAGGAAGTATCCTTAAACCTTCTTATGATAAGTATGTTAAATGCACCTTGGTGCTTAAACTCTTCTATGCAGATCCATACATGGGCAAGTCACGTGCATCAAGCTTCGGGCCTTTGCACATGTGAATACATCAGCATGTACAAGTCCAACATAGAGTTGGCCCCTGCCCATTTGGGAAGTAGGTGGTACAGCCACATCATAAGAACTACAAAGGTTACATTTCAGCTAAGTTAGAGCAGAGCTCTGATACCACTGTGACGCTCCCTGTATATATACGACACCCAGCCGTATACATACAGGGACTTTCCCCTCCCATGGCAACCAACTTGCCATGAGCAGGGCCCTCCGTCTATTTCGGGCCATCTATGAAATGATGCCCGAAAGAAGGACACGAAGGGGTCATTCGGCCCACGCCTTCAATGGGACTCCTACGTCACGGAAGCATGAATACAAGGGTTAGCACACAGCATAAATCATATATAAATAACCACCACGAAGGGTGGCGCATCCATCCAAATACCAACGGCATAGAATATGCATCTAACCTAAGAAAACACCCAAACCCCAGGTTCTACCCCGGCTCAGACTCCAGTGAGGATCGACTGACGGCTGGGCCTCAAGAGATCAGCAGACCGAGTCTTGGCATGACGTTGGGGGCATAGAACATCGCTAGGGTTGTCCACTCCATCCGCCCCTCATTGGCACACTTTGCAGATGGGTCAATTCATGCTATGGCTTTGCTATAGCCTTCCGGAGATGCAGGTTCTAGGGATCACCCTTTTGAGCCTACTCCAGGTTCATGACGCCTGGTCCGATGAGGCAGGTCGGGGAAGCGTCCCCTTCCGAGAATCACAAGGTTCCATGGGTGAGCTAGAGAATACGTGCCGCATCAGCCCCCCCGCATCCGTGTCTCGACTTTACTCACCCTAAATCTACTCAAAGTGCAAGGTGCTCCATAACGGATCACACCTCTACACCCGTGGAGTGTCAGACCCATACCCGCCCTCTACGCTATCCCGCTATCAGGCCTAGCCCCATCAGGAGTCTCGGGAGCCTTGTATGCTCATGCAAGACCCCACCCCTCATGTCACCACTGTGTTCCTTGTCAGGTGCTAAGCCGGACCATAGCATCTAGGACCCGTGGGTTCTTGTGCACGAACCGCAACTAATGGGAATAATACAGGGCTCTATCCGGGAGCATACTACAATACATGGGCTCGAGAGGTCTCTACCCCGTAATCCCCATCTTGAGTGCTAACTAAGCAAAGAACTACTAAACCATCAACCAAAGCACGTACAGAGACTAGAGATAAAGAATACTCACCATATCAATCAAGGGTTAGCCTAACAAGTAAACCACAAAGAAAACAGAGAGAACACCCGTAGAGGCTATGCTATAAATCGACATAGTAACCTACATCGACTAACCGTCAAATCGGTCTTGGGCTGCTCCATCTCGACTAATCAAGGGCTGGTCAGCTGCTCCTCCTTCTCCATCCCCAATTGCTCCCAATTCGAATTGGGGCACAAAAGCCCTAATTTGGGTGTCCAAAATGGAAACCATGCCTTGCCCAATCGATTTGGGCCAAGTGGCACCCCCTTGTTGGTGCTAATTAACTAATTTAGCTTAATTAGGGTAATTAGGCTATATACTTTATAATTATCCACAATGGATTTATTAACATAGCTAAATAAAACCATTGTGGTCGACGCCCACTTAGCCAATTACCCCCTATGTCCTAGTGACGTGTCCCGGCGTGCATACGTATACCGTATGAATGCCTGGAACGTCACAGTGGAGGTGCTAATGATGATGTGGCAAGGTGATGTGTCATCTTATGAATGTAACTTGAAGGCTTTTGACAAAAATTTGAAGTATGATCACGAAGATAAGTGCATGACATGACATGGCAAGGAGGGTGACGTGTGAGATGACTTGGCATTTCCAATGTGGTTTCCATGGGTCAATTTTGCTTTAAATGCAAATCATTGGCATTTTCTAGGCAAGACTTTTGAATGTTTCCCTAAGGGATTTTATGATTTTCTCTCTTCTTTGACTTTGAAGGAGGGAGTGTTGACCTTTTGACCACATGTAAGACCAAGTCAAGTGAAGTTTTGGACTTTGAATGATGTAGAGGTGGTGTGGTGAGCTCATGGCATGTGAATGACTTTTGAAAGTGTAGTTTTGACTAGAAAAAATCTTCAAGGCCAAATTTGACTTGGAAATGAGTTGTAGGCATGGAATTTCAAGATCTCATGGGTATTTCATGGTGGTGGAAGGTATGGGAGATATGGAACGGGAATCAAAGTGTACAATAATGCCAAGAACTCAAATGATCACATACCAAGAGATCTTATAGGGGTCGTCTTCCTTTTGCTTGATTGTCCTTTTGCCTCATTTATGTGACCTGAATCAATTGTCCTCTCCTTGCTCTTCAAGCCTTCAATGAAGCACTTTTCTTGTGCCTTAAAATTCAGATCAAAGTGTGAGGATTAGTCTTCAAAACATGTTTTGTTCTTCCATGCTGCCATAGCATGGCAGCATTATGCCAAACTAAAAGAATAGGCTGGTCTGCAAGCCCTTTTACTTGTTGCTTGAAAACAAGACTCCAGCTAGTTGCTAATGTGAGAATGTGCTTGGCAACTTGATGAACCTACAAATGGATTTGGAAGAAACAAAGATAGTAATGATGTTCAGCATGCTATGAATGTGAATATGGAGGTGTTTTTTCAGGTGAACCTGCATGACAAATAAATTCTTTAGGAAAAATGAACTGCTGGATGGAGATGTGACAGCAGTTTGCAAAAACAATGTGGAGAGTTCTCAAGTGTAACAAGGTCAACTCTTGAGCAGATGAGTGTGAAATGAAGATATTAGGATGCACCTGCATGTGAAATAAAATTTGTTAGCTCAAATGAGTTGTTGTTGTGGTGAGAATGGCAGCAACTTTGGGTGATGAAGTGTAGTGCAATGAGTGGAGGATGAGATGTATGGCCGTGAAATTCAGATGTTCCTGCATGGAATCCATGGTTAGCACTTGATTTTCTCCTCAACTTGATCAGACTGCATAGATTTTGCTTTTGCAATACTGGAATGAACTTGAAAAATTAATTAGTCCAAAGTTTATAAGTAAAATTCAACAACTGGAATTGACTAAGTATTTTTTTTGCTTTTTTCACTGTTCCCCTTTTTTTTTTGTCTTCCTTTTTATTCTACTTCTGCTTCTTTATGAGGTATCTTAACTAAACCTACCTACAAATTCTTAAATGCTTTTAACTGAACAAACTCAGGGCAACATGCTATTGCCAATACCTTTTTAAATGAAGAATGTTGATAGGATTTAGCAATTCTCTGCCATCAGAAACGTCTCTCAACCAGTAAGAATCCTTACCTGTTGTACCAATTACCTCAAAGGGCCCTTCCCAAAGATTTTCAAACTTGGAAGCAATTTCTTCCCTTGCTTTGTTCCACTTCAACACCGATTCACCTGTTTTAAGAATTCCTTAAAGTTTATGAGCTGCTTTGAAGGCTGCAATGTCCTTGGCTTTTTTCATCATAACAGCATTTTCTGCCTCATATCTGTGCTCTTCAAGCTGCATCAACCTCACAAATCTTTCCTTTAGTGCCTCATCCATTTCCAAATTTATTTGGTATGCCAGCCTAAGGGAGGGAAGTTCCAATTCAATGGGCACCACTGACTCTATGCCATAGACCAAGCTGAAGGAAGTATGCCTTGTGGATGCTTTGATGGTAGTCCTGTATGCCCAAAGTGCATCATGGAGCTTTAAGTGCCAATCTTTCTTTGATATGCTGATGGTTTTTTTAAGAATTGACTTGAGAACTTTGTTAGTTGACTCTGCTTGACCATTTCCTTGAGGATAGTAAGATGAGCTTTTACTGTGTTTGACCTTCAGAGTGGCTAGCAAGAGTGTGATTGTGTGATTAATAAACAGGCTTCCCCTGTCAGAGATGATTTCGAAGGGAATTCCAAACCTGGCACAAATGTTCTCATGGAGGAATCTGGCAGTGGCATGGGCATTTGCTTCTCTCAAAGGAATTGCTTCAGCCCATTTGGTGAAATAATCTGTGGCCACAAGTATGAATTGATATTGAGCTGAAGAGGGTGGATATTAAGAAGATGGTCATCCCCATGAAACTTTTCACCTGCTTGAGTGTCTTTGGAGGTGCCAACTTTTTCAAAGCCTCAATCTTAGCTTCAGCAATTTGTATACCTTTTGTGGACACCATATGTCCAAGTAGTTCCCCTTTTGAGGACAAAAAAACACATTTTTTCGGATTCAAGCTGACTCCCCCTTTCCTACATAAGGCAAACAACATAGTTAGTATATCAAAGTGATTTTTAAGGGAGGTTCCCAAGCAGAGATCATCCAAGAACACACAAAAAGCATTAGTAGGCATATCTCTAAAGATTGTATCCATAGCTCTCTGGAATGTTGCAGAAGCATTCATTAGCCCAAAAGGCATCCTTTTCATGGCAAATGTACCCCAAGGTGTGATAAATGAGGTTTTTGGCTGATCTTCTTCTTTTATACTTATTTGATTAAAGCCCATCCAGAAACCATCCATCTTTACCAAGAATAGATATCTTAGCATGCAAAACCTCTTCTAAAAATGGCAATGGATAGCAATCTTTGATGGTAGCTTTGTTCAAATCCCTATAATCAATGCATTCTATAGTTTTATTTTTCTTTTCCAACACTTTGAACAATGCAGGGATAGCCATTCAGATTCATAATTTGATAAAGAATCACACCTCTTTTACATGCAAAACTCTCATTTTGTACAATTCTTCCTTGATCAGCCCCAACAAGAATGCATTAATTCTTCTCAATTTCTATACTACAGTTTTCATGCTTTCTTTGATTTTTATCTCAAATTCACAAATGCTTTTGTCAATCAACCTTTTGTCAAGACCAACCAGTTCATCATAATCCCAAGCAAAAACATCTTTCCAATCATCAAAGAACTTTGTAACAAAGGTATTATCTTCCTCTTTAAACAAATCCCCAACATACAATACACTGTTTAAACCTTTTTTGTTGAGTTTGATTTCCTTTACCTGCTTGTCTTCACTAGCATTGATTACCAGAATGGGATATAGTCATTGCAAGTCCTTTTTTTCTAGCTCCTCCTCTTAAATTGCTCCTTCAGCCAAGTGTTCAAGAAGAACACTTTTGCATAGTGAGTCAGCCTCACAGTTCTGCTCCCTTGGCACATGACAGAGCTCCCAGGTTTTGAAATTCTTTAATTCGTGCATAGCTTGATCTCTGAGCAGGATCATATCCTCATTTTTGGCCTGATACTCTCCCAATATTTGCCTGCAAACAAGCTGAGAATCTCCAAAAATAACTATGTCATTAATGCTAAGATTTTTTGCCTCTTGGAGGCCTGCAATTAAAGCTTTGTATTCTGCCATATTAGATGTGGTGTTGGAGTAAATCCTACCTACCTTTGCCAGCAACCTATTAGAAGAGTCCTTGAGAACAGCAGCAGAGGAGGCCACACTTAGCCTTTTAGATACACCATCAAACCATAAGTATGCAAAACTATCTTATTTAGGAGATCTTAGCTGATTGGGGATTCCTATGCAGATTACTTGCATTTAATTCAAATTTTCCACATGGGCTTGACAATAGCATCTCTTCCTCAATGAAATTCAGGGCCTCAAATTCTCCTACCTTGTTGTATAATGTTACATTTTTCTGCCATTGGAAATGGTGCACTCTCCTTTTGACCAAACTGGTCTAGCATCAACTGTAGAGAGCCATTTTCTTCCCAAGAGTAAGTCATAGATGTCTGACTTGTCCTCTATTCCTTCAAATGCAACCACAACAAAGTTAGCTGCAACAATTATACCTTCAACATCAATAGGCACATTATTGACTATTCCAACAGGGTTAATTTTTGTGTTTGAGAAAGATTTTAAGATCATTAGAGCCTTTTTATCTATCTCAAGGCCACATAACCTCGCGGACTTGATGGGATATGACATTCAAGGGTGATCCTCCGTCCAACAAGACTTTGGTCAAGATTTTTTTTCCCATCTTGGCAACACATGTGAAAGCTCCTAGATCCTAGTCCTCTTAAGTGAGCATATGCTCTTCAATATGGTTAGTTAGAGCAAATTCATCTTCTTTGATTAGGTTAAGCACTTTTTTCCCCCGTAAGATGGAGCTATTTTGAGCAAAGTTAGCAAGTCAACACAGATCTTAGAGTTTTTAGCAAATACTTTCGAAATCCTCACAATCTTTTTTCTTTTTGTACATATTTCTCGAAAGCAGGTGGAGGAGGCACAACCATTACTTGTTCTGCTTCCTTGTGTTTTACCATCTCAACTTCCTCATTGGCACAAGCTGGCTCCTTTTCCTTTGCGTGTTCATTCTCTTGGTATGCACGACCATTATCTCTCCTTGTTCTTCAATTTCCTCGCACAAATCTAATGGAAGCATTTTTGTTCATTAGTTTTTATTTCTCCCCGCCTAGCAAAGTATTCTTTCACACTACACCTATCTTCATAATGTCCCACGACCTTTACAAAAGTACACAGACATTCCTTGCCAAAGTGTCCTCTTTTTCCACACTTTGTACAAGGTCTATACCAAAGAATGATCGAGGAATGAGTGTCTGTCAAGAATGAACACATGGTGGATAGGTCTTCTTCTCAAATTTCGAGTTTCTTAGCTCTTGAGTTGCTTGGTTACCTCAACTAATGCTTCGATACCTTGGTGATCTCAAATGCCGCATCCGGCCGCAGGAGCTTCAACATCCTCCATTTTTACCTTTTTTTTTTTTCTTTTTTGACAAAGATAAACCGGGCACAGTCCCCGGTCCCATGTATTCTTGCTTATAATCTGGAAAAAAAGGGTCATGTGGCGAAAGTGCATGTCATCCGGCAAGTAGGAAATCATATCTCAATCTCAATTAGCCTTAGTAAAGGCTTTATGTATTGTGTCAAAGCCTTCTTGCTTTTGACTTTTTAACAGCTTCCTGTGTATTCTTGGTCTGCTGCTCAATCCTCTGATAAAAGATGCCACAAGATGCAAGGTATGGTTGGGAACTTGGTTGATTTGGCATTTGACAAGGTAAAGATTAAACCTTTCCACATACTGATGCACACTTTCCCCATGCTTAATGCAAAAAGTTTGCAATTCAAATATCAAATCTTGAAGATCCAAAAGCTTACCAAAGCATGCCAAGAACTTTTTAACCAATTCATCCCAATAGTTGGCACCTAAACTTATAACATACTCAAGCCAAGCCCTAACCTCATCATTCTTAAAACATTTCTTAAATTCAGAGAACTTACAGCCTTTTTTGTGCCCATACTCTTGGTAATACTCTTCAAAAGTCTTCAGGAAATTATTAGCATTCATGCTTGGATCAAAGATAGGAACTGGAATAGGCATGTTCAACTCAAAATAATGACAAGGCATACCTGAATTTGCTTGTATGGTTAGAGTAGGTGCTGGAGCAGTGGCTTCATGATTTTCCTCGTGCTTCACCATGTTCAGATGCCTCATTAGTTCTCCTGGGTGCCATGAGTCTAAATTCTAGGAAGATGATCTCGGTAGAACCTCCAAAATGTTGAAGGTGTTCCTGGCAAAACCTTCAACCTCAGTGGTTTAGAACCTCCAAGTTGCTTAAGGCAACCAATCTGAATGCATAAGTTCCAGGAGAAAATGTTTAAATAATTATTTGACACAGCTTTCCCTAAAGGATAAAAAGTCTGTCTCAGAGAAAAGCTTGCCAAATGCAAACCATCTGAGCTTTGCTTGTGATTCTTGCTTGCAGAGCTGCTCAGAACCTACATTTATCTTGCTGCAAAAGTCCGAGGGAATTTGACAAGGCCAGATAGATAAAAAAGACATTCCGACGAGTCAATTTTTGGTCGATATCCCTGGCAGAGAGCTTGATTTCTGATCTTGCTACTAAGACCTGTTTTTTTTTAGCTTTGAAACTTTTGTCTATTCTGAATAAGTCTGCACTCAATAGGCCTTGGTGCTCTTGGCAAATAGAAGTCAAGATCTTTCATTTTTTGAATTTTCTTGGACTAGCTGCTACAGCTCATGAACAGATGTGAAAGCAGATCCACTTCTGGGAAGAATGCATGCAAATTCTATTGTTTATGCAAGAACCATGCATAAGGCAATGACTCGAATGCTCTAGGGATTTTTATACACTGCTATACGTCCACATGCTGACCTCTGCTATGGTAAATTGAGATAAATAATTCAGTAACTTGTGTTGACGGTTCAGGCAATCAATGGAGTTGAATAATACTTCTGTGGAGCATGCCTAGATGTCGAGCAAATGGTGTCAAACTACTGGGATAGAATGCAATAGGCAAACAATGCCAACAAATTGTTTTTTGATAATAGATCAATATGAAGCACTAAGAATTCAACAACAAGGGTCGGATTTTCAATTAAATCAGGTACACAAAGGCAAATAACATGAATCCCAAGCTCTGAGTCTTGGGCACAGGATCAAATAGGTAGACAATCAATCAACTCAGATGAATTAGTCAATAATCCAAACTGAAAATCAAGTGTGGAGGTCAGAATCAAGCATCAATCAAGCAAGCCGATCCTTCTTCAAAGCAAACAATCGCTTCTTCGCCTTAAAGCCCTCAAATTTTTCTTCTGTCGAAAAACCTCTTTTGTGAATCCCCTGTTCAGTTGCATTCTTGATCAATTCCATTCAATTCTCTGTCTTTTTGTTTCCCAGATGCATTCTTGGCATTAAACAAAGTTATTCGAGAGGTTTGGAGTATGATTGCACAGTTAGTTTGGCTCAATCGACCGGATCTTGGCATTCACAGGTTTAGGGTTCTTGAAAATCTTCGACGATTTATCCCACATGCAAATTTAGATTTGGCAAGCCAAGATATATAAGGAATAACAAATTCTTTATTTATAATTATTGCGTGCAATATCCACGTGGGATTCGGTCCCTCCACCGTCCCACACGCCCGGATGTTCCACGTGGCATGGGGAGATTGACTGGGAAGAAAAATAGGCTGGGGGGATAGATAGGAATTTTTTTTTTGCCCCATGGACTATTGCACATTTCCCAATGAAGCAAGTTTAATGGCCAAAACAAATGAGTTTTTTTATTTTCTTTTTTTGCAATGGGAATCTTTTTTCATGCTCTAAAAGATTCTGGAATCTTTTTTTGTGAATGGGCATTTTCAAGTTTGGCTTAAAAATGGCTCAAAAGATGTGATGTGGCATGTGAGAGTAATGACATGGCAAGGTAGGGGTGACATGGCAAATAAGGAAAGTGACGTGTCAAACAACTTGGCTTAGAATATTTTTTCTAGTCAAAACCTCAAGTGATGTGGACATGATGTGTGTGCCATGTGGATGGTGATACGGAGGTGCTAATGATGATGTGGCAAGGTGATGTGTCATCTTATGAATGTAACTTGAAGGCTTTTGACAAAAATTTGAAGTATGATCATGGAGATAAGTGCATGACATGACATGGCAAGGAGGGTGACGTGTGAGATGACTTGGCATTTCCAATGTGGTTTCCATGGGTCAATTTTGCTATAAATGCAAATCATTGGCATTTTCTAGGCAAGCTTGACTTTTGAATGTTTCCCTTAGGGATTTTATGATTTTCTCTCTTCTTTAACTTTGAAGGAGGGAGTGTTGACCTTTTGACCACATGTAAGACCAAGTCAAGTGAAGTTTTGGACTTTGAATGATGTAGAGGTGGTGTGGTGAGCTCATGGCATGTGAATGACTTTTGAAAGTGTAGTTTTGACTAGAAAAAATCTTCAAGGCCAAGTTTGACTTGGAAATGAGTTGTAGGCATGGAATTTCAAGATCTCATGGGTATTTCATGGTGGTGGAAGGTATGGGAGATATGGAATGGGAATCAAAGTGTACAATAATGCCAAGAACTCAAATGATCACATACCCAGAGATCTTATAGGGGTCTTCTTCCTTTTGCTTGATTGTCCTTTTGCCTCATTTATGTGACCTGAATCAATTGTCCTCTCCTTGCTCTTCAAGCCTTCAATGAAGCACTCTTCTTGTGCCTTAAAATTCAGATCAAAGTGTGAGGATTAGTCTTCAAAACATGTTTTGTTCTTCCATACTGCCATAGCATGGCAGCAATAGGTAAATGGGTTAACAGTACCTCTGATTAATCTGGTTTTTGTAGTGCAATTTCTTTGCCAGCTCCAAAAGCATTATTATCCCAAAACACTGTGGAAACATGTGTCTAGATACTGTTTCAGACGATTATGGTCCTCATTGCCATGCACATGTATGCACCCCTGTTCTTGCATATTTCATCTAGAGAATCGATGGCTCATTTTGTCCAAAGAGGCTTTAAAGGCGTTATGGATACATGGTTATTGTATAGGCGAGGTTTAAAAAGAGTGAGTGCCCATGCTTACCACTTTTTAATCATGGAAAAACTACAAAGTACCCTTACTTTTTGACAAAATTCATAACATACCCTTGAGTTTTGATAATTCCGTAGGATGTCCTTTATCACATACAAAGTACTTTTTATTTTTTGAAATAGTTCAAATGCTCTTAAGACTTATGTTAATTTCCCAAACGCTCTTAAGCTTCGTGTTAATTAAATCCTTTGTGACTTTCAATTTGAAAAGAATTGTGAAGCAAATTGATGGAGCTTTTAATTGAGCAAATTGATGAAGCGAAATCCTAAACCAAATTGCTGCTCCAATTGCAGCAAATCGTTCACGCAATAGCCACCTTCGCCAATTTGTTGCACAGGGGCTTTCCATGAAACACGAAAAACCATAAGACTATTTGGTGATATTTGAATTTCTACAAATGTAAATACATTGACTAAGGGCATCGTACAAAATACACAAAACTCAAGGGTATGTCGGAAATTTTTTTAAAACATATAGATGAGAAAACTATAGTGTGAGTGTTGTTCATGCGTTCTATCGTTTTATAAGTACCTACATTGTGGTGGAAAGATCAAAGAGGCATGCCATGAAATTTTGTGTAACAAGGGGCTGCCGGTGCGGTCATAGGGAAGAGCATGATAAATTTGTCATGCCAAAAAAAACTCAACCATCTTGATTTTGTTCTAAAATTCACTTGTTAAAACCCCATGTATCAATCTGAACCCTTTCATTTGGTGCAGACAAAATGGCGTGGCCTGCCTAGTTACAAGAGTATAACACTAGTTTCCTCATACACAATACAACCATTGTTTCTTTCCTTTCTCTTTTCTTTACCATCCCTTCTTTGTCCTCAGTCTCAGATTCAAACTATCTGAAATTGATCTCAAGAAGAGCTCATAAGAGGAACTCAGTCAATTTAAACAAATAAAGAAAAGAGACAATGTTAGTACAAGTTATAAGCCTAGGGCTGTTAAATTACAGTGCATCTTTATAAGCAGCAAGCATTTTTGTTCTTCACTGTTATGTCAATGAAACTTGATCATACAAATTTACAAATGTCTCATTGGACTTCATTGATTGAGATTGTCATAATAAATTTTTTTTTCCAGATAGATTTCGCTGCTGCTGAGCTGAACCATGCAACACTGTTCTAGGCACATATTCTGTTGCACATTCTTCATTAACTTCAATTGGTTGCCCTTTCTACTTCATAATTAAGAATTACAAAAAAAACTGAACGATGTCCAAAGTGTAAAGATGATAACTATGCAAATAGCCTGCTCCAATCAGCAATATGATCAATATTGCAATAAATATATAGGCCCATGGTATCCTGTGCACCGTACATTGGCTCGAGTACAGCATGCAACTCAGATTAAGCACTTTCAGCTGCATTGCTGGGGCAATCCATAGGCAGACCTGAATCTTTTATAAATTTTAGAAGAAGAATATCATTTGTGCAGAACAGTTTGTTAAATGAAATACTAAAACCTCGCCCAGCAGCGAGTACATTCAGCCATGCAGTCGCCACCGCAATCAACATTGTATCCAAGAACGTGTGGTTTACGAAGAATAAGATTCTTTAACGTTCTCCCTGTAATATCCCATTTACTGTCCAAATCTGCTACATTTTTTTTCAGATCCTCAAGGTCACAACCTAGTATCTCAGGAAACTTTTTAAGCAGTTCTCCCAAATCTATGTCATTAAGACCTAGGTTTCTTAGATAATCTATTATTTCCAAAGGAATAGAAGGTTCAGGAACAGCTTTCTCTTTATTTTGTCCCCAATAAGGGGATCTTATATGTCCAAATGCCTTTCCAAGCACCTTTGCAGCCTCTTCATCTGTGAGACCCAAAGCAACTATATAGGTAAAGCAGGCCTGCCATCTTTCCAAACTTAATCCATCTAAATGTTCGGGGGTAACCTCTAATATAGATGTATCATCAGAAACAAGTGCATTATGAAGTCTAAAACCATGGTCAATCAATCGTAAATCTGATTTTATGTACTTAATATGATATAATAATAATTTGTTCATCCGAGATTCTTTTACGAATACAGACCTCCTTGGAGAACTTGTATTTGTTGACATAAGCATAGGGTTTTGAAGACTGCAGCTCATTTTAAGATTTCCTGGAAAAGTTTGCAGATGGGCACCTGCCAAAGATTGTGTTATTAGCATACCAATTTTGTGAAGTCTTTCAACAATGTTTCATAGAATTTGAAGCATGCTTCTAAGTCTTAAAATGTATTCATGCTAGCCGGTTTCGCTGAAACTGCTTAAACAGAACATGAAAGAAACAAGCAACAATTAAGATGAAATATGAAGACAAGGCTTACCCTTTGCCTGAACGAACATCGACAAAGGTAGGCGCCCTGCTTGATTCACCATATTCATGTCGTCCTTCGTGGAATGTAAGCCATTTATTATTATGATGAAAGGCCAGTGGCTCTTTACCCATCGACGGGATGGGGCACTATTTTGAAAAATTTTAAAATTTTTATCTTGCAATCCTATAATGTTCTAATTATTTTGTTTCGTATTTGGGGAGGGTATCTCACCGATGGTTGGGCCTAGATTTTGGGGGCGTATATATGCGGAATCGTATGTGGTATTTTTTGGAGGTGTTCGAGCTGCTTGCCGGGAGGGAATTGGTTCGAGCTGTTTGATGGGAGCTGGATTTCTGCCAAGCTCCTGTGGCTTCAACGACACCATGGCAAATCAGTCCTGCTTGGGGAGCTCTGACTATGTTGCAAGGGGCTGCTTGCTTGGGCTGCTAAAGATCCTGCGCCCTCATTGCAGTGGAGGGTTGCAAATGATGCAGGTAGACCTTTGGAAGTGGCAGGGAGAATTGTGAATACATATTAATGTCGAGCTAGTGTGCAGCAAATTGTTGCTGCTGAGTACAGAGCAGAATGCAAAGCAGATTGCAAGATATTTGTTTTGTGGATTTTCGAACTATGAAGCATGAATTTATAGGCATATATATCTCTTATGACATGCCGATTCCAAGGGTATTGCCTGAAACATCCTGCTTCCCCGATATGTAGAAAGAGGGATGGAGGGGAAGTATTTCACAGAGTGGATTCGGAGGCGCGATCGCATGAGAGCAGGAAACAGGGGGAATGTAGAAGAGATTTTATGAGGGAATGATTGATGTTGTGACGTGGAGAGCCATAGAGAGTCCATCCCACAAGCAGAAATGTGAGTATAATGTAAGGGCAATATGGACCTTAGGATTTGGCTTTCGTTTTATGGAGCAAAAAAACGTAGGCCATCCCTGAGGCACAATTTGTGGAATATACGGTGAATCCACGGTCTGGAGTCAACCCTCCACGGTCTGGAATATACGAATTTCTTGCATATGGGTTTATTTGCATTTTTTATTTGTTGATCAACTTTGCAACGTTGCCGACCCTTTGCAACGTTGCCCTGTGGCTCTTCCAAATAAGGGAATTTTTTTTTTAGGACATCATTTTTAAGGGCAAAGTGCCTTCACCATGAAAAAGGGCAAAATAAACATACCATTATAGATAAGGGTAAGATTTCGAAAAACCCTTAAGATTTTGTTAAGCCCCTTTTCTGTTATGAATTTTTTTATAATATTTTATTATTTATTATTTTATTGTTAATTAATATACACGTATAAAATCCAAAGAATGGGTTATTATTGGCCAAAAATCAAGCAAATTAGCCAAAAATCATATTTTTAATTTATTATCATTAATGCATGTGGGCGCTCTAGTGGGAAAAAGCAACGGACGACGGCTTGGACTGTGGGCGGGAGAGGAAAAATCACGGAAGCAGAAGAGAAAGAGAAGACTCCCTCCCTCTCTCTGATTTCGATTCGATGTTGGATGGCTCATTCTTGTTTTTCCTTATTTCAACTCCCTCATTGTAACCTCGGATTTTCAAGCTTTTGGATCAAATTGAAAGAGTCGAAGTGGAAGAATTTGAAGCGATGCCATTGCCAGTAGACTCCCTGATTTTGATTCCATGCTTATTCCTTATAATTTTTCCTAATTTTGACTCCTTGTAACCTCAGATTTTCAAGCTTTGGATGATTGGATCAAACTAAAAGAGCAGAAGAATTTGAACAATACCAATGCCAGTAGGCCAGCGATCTCATCAACAATCCTATTTGGGCACCATCCAGATAAAAATTCATCAATTCAGCCAAAAGCAAGCATATTACTATCAGAGGTAAGAGCCTATTCATCCAGAATCTAGATCTAGGCATTTCAAATTTCGCTTGCATTCAATATGTTTATCAAACCAGAGCATTATAAGCTGTGTTATTATAAGCTATGTTCTTTTGCAAGTACATATAAGCTATGTTATAAGCTATGTTTTTTTTGTAAGTATAAGCTTTGTAAGATTTTCTTTAAAGTATTTGCCATTTGAAGTGTTTTTGTTTTGCTGAAATTGTTTATTGAATTATAGATAAAAAAGGTAATCTGAATTTTGAGCTTAAAAAAAAGGGTGTTTCAAAATTTACCATGCAAAAATAAGGGCATTCTAAAATGTGCCATTACAAAAAAATGGCAGGCCTACCCTTATAAGTTGATCACTCATTTATTGATTTGGGGAATGTTCCCTCATTTATGTTAGATCAAGAGCTAGCAAATTATTGATCAAAAATTGATGTGCAAGTTCCAACGATGCAAAAGTGGACAATTAAGAACCATACAAAAACATCATATTCACAATCCAAAAACATGATATTTTATTTCTACAAACCAAAAAAGGCCTGAACCTCTATCACGAAGCAACCACACAGGCCAGAAACCTTGATTGACAGTAAGCGAAGCCGGAGGAATCGAACCTCCAACGGCCTCACCACAGCCTTTTCTTGTGGATTCACTGTAGTGGCACAAAACCCTGAACGAATATCACATCAAGCCAGAAGCCTGAACCAAACTAGAACCTTGAACCCCTAGAACAGACCATGAATCTCTGTCATGAGCTTGGGCAAACCAGGCCACCAGGCTCCATTGGTGATCTATGGCTATAGCCAGTGATCTTCTACCCTAAGACGGAGGATTTGGACCTTCAGACACACATGTAGCGATCACATGGAAGATAATCCCAGTTGTGGCTGATTTCTAGCTGATTCAGCGTTGAATAGAGCTTTTTTCAGCCCGTTTTAGATGTCAGTCGGGTTGAAAAAAGCTCTGTTCCGCGTTGAATCAGCTAGAAATTAAATACAACTGCGATTATCTTCTAGGGCGCAACGTCCAGGGCGCGATGCGAGGCCTTTGCTGATAAGCTGGGCTCCTGCTGTTAAGTTGCCTTCTCAGTAATAATGAAAAAAACTTCCATGTAAGTCGCCCAACAATCGCTTCACCACAGCCCTCCGTGATCAAGAAAGTTTATGTGAAACCAGGCCTACGAAACCAAGCAGGCTGGAGGAACGCACCAGCATCTGAACAATCTGACCCTGCATGCCGGCAGTGCTACTCCACTGCCAGAAACTATGAGATCAATACTCTCCGCATAAGAACAGACTGACTGCTTCTGAACTTCCCAAAATTCGCAAAATACGTTTCCCTTGTGATAACTTTGGAACCAAAACCATAAGAAAAAAAATCTAAGATATATGACCTCTAAAACAAATAAACAGCTCAAACTACCCCAAAAATATGATTTTGGATACAATACAATACAAAAATCATAGTTCCAACCATTGGAAGAATACTCTCCCGCAATACGAAACGAATTGTAGCAAGTTTATCGACTACACAATTTCTTGATACTTGGTCCCTTGAATTATTCGCCGGTCTAGACCTTCGGGACAATTGCCTTTGTTTGTGTGTATATCCATCACAAACAAACATGCAAGGTTGCGCTCCTATTAATGGATCATCAAAATTCAACTATCAAAATGAGTTAGGTACCATACCCCTTAAATAATCTCATGCACAATTGATTTGATGATACTTATTTTGTACGATGATGTTTGTGTTGGTTTGCATGCATGCATATGCATGCCCCATATAAGATTACACCCTAATGATTGGAGAATATAAATTAACCAAATGTAAGCACAAGAAGATGCCACTGAACCACGATCATGAAGCACAACGTACTTACTCCAAAATAGGAAATTAAACCAATTTGAAGGTACTGAATCCAAATACGTTCCATCAATTCTAGTTCAAGGGAAGGATACTTGTAAGCCATCAGTGTCTTAGCCTGGGCCACAACAGTACCACCGTGAGCAGATAAGTAGATGCCCTAAAAAATGTGACATCTGCGACGCTCCCATATCGATCATGGAAACCAACTAGAACTAAGATGCAATGCTCTCTGTCTAGCTGTGGGCCATGCATTGGGGTAGGACGTCAAGAGGATGTCTTGGCAGTCTATTGCACTATTAAATAAACCTTATAGCTAGGATCACATAGGCTGAACCTCTGGACAAGCAAAAAGAAAGTTCTCAAGGGGCTCAAGATCTGAAAGGCAGAGCGGACATGCTGCAGATAAAGGAAGATCATAGCGGTACCAGCAGGCATTAGCATGTAGACACCTATGGATGACCTGCCACCAAAGTATAGACACTTTGGGATGGTGCAACTTAACCCAAAGCTAGCACCATGTATGACCCAAATTGGGTTGTGGAACCTGCAGGTGCCATCCATTTGGCAATCAGAGGAGTTGTGGTGCTAAGAGGAAGACGATATATTGAGCAGACAAGTAGTTGCCTTTGTGAAGATTTTCGTGGCATCTTCAAGATCCTTTCTATAACACCAACCCCCAGCATAGGAGGGCAATTTTCAAGGCCTTCTCCTATATAGACACATCCCAACGATAATAGAATTTTGACCTGAAAGTCAGACCAAGACAATAGCCGACCAGCTTCATATTATGCTTGAATAGAGATGACACCTGCATGGATCCATCATCTCTATGTAAGGGGATGAACTGATGCAATCAATGGAGGTGCTGAGAGGTTTGGCAGCAATGGTATCCACCACCACGGAATCTCCAGCAAGGTGTGGATGGAAGGACATGATCTAAAAAGATGTCTGACTGCATCTCATGCTGCCAATAATCCATGTAAAAAAAGAGAAGCATTTGGAAAAGACTGCAAAGGATGAAATAGAACCTAAGGCATAACTGGTTTGATTGCCTTCTTGCATAGAGAGGGACACAGTGACTAAGAAATTGTCTAAGAAGGCATAAACCAAGAGAGTTATTCTTCCCTTCTGGAGTCTTCAAATGAACTTTGAAATAAGGACTTTTCTCAGCTGTAAGAAGTCCATCATACTTAATCTGTGTATTTTAGAAGGATGTATTTAGGACAAGCCACCTTAATCACAACATCTTTTTGGTACTGGACATTACAAAGTTCCGGACTATTGCAACGAGCTCCTTTATTGGATGGAAGGACATGATTCAAATAGATGTCTGACTGCATCTTATGCTGCCCATAATCCACATAGAAAAAAAGAAGCATTTGGAAAAGGCTGCAGAGGATGAAATAAGGCATGGTCTTCTTGTCTAGAGGGACATAGTGACTAAGAGATTATCTACAAAGGCGTAAACCAATAGAGGTTTTCTTCGCCATTTTGGAGTCTCCAAATAAACTTTGACATAAGAACTTTGCTCTACAGTACGAAATCCATCATACTCAGACCACATGCCCATTCTGGAAGGATGCATTTAGGTCAAGCCACGTTAATCACAATACCTTCTCCGGTAAAGTTCTAGACTATTGCAATGAGCTCCTGTACTTTGACCTGTGGGGCTAGAAGTAATAGCGCCAGGGTACTGGCCACTGTAATGTGATCTAAAAGAGACAATTTTGCGGTGGACCACCAAAACAAGTGCATCTCCAAACCCATAATGATTTCTTTCCATGCAGCTCCAGCACTGAGATAAATGCCAACTGGAATCTCTAGCATCTTGGTGGCCTAGCCATGAGCAAGCAACTTGTTTTACACTTCTACCACCCTACTAGCACGCCGGAACATATATAAAATGTATCTAAGACCAATTTGGCAGCTTCTATGTTCTTAGTATCAGTAAACAAAAAGAATACAATAGAATAGAATAGATTTTTAACGTCCACGGAGACCAATTGGCCTATGGGACCCAAACAAAAAAGAGGGCAGCAAGCGTATTACTGACATGATTAAAAAACCCCCGCCCCGAAGAGTTTTCGAGGGAAAAACCTTAGCAGTAATAAGGATGCTGGCACGATGTACAATTGTATAGAACAGTTCAATACCATCCCGTAGGACACAAATGAGTCCGTGCATCCATAACCTCCTGGAGGTATGACCCCAACAAACCCACTGACGCCGTAGCCAATAACTGATGCAACGGCTGGCCAGACACTAGTAATCGAACATATCGCTCTCGGATATGGGCAAATGTTGGGCAGACCTGGAGGGCATGACATTCATCCTCAATGGCGCCCTGGTGGCAACACTGGCAAAGCCTTTGCTCTCGTGCTTCCCGAGCCCAATGCCCTGTTTCAATGCGGAGGCGATGTGCACCCGTGCGAATGGAAGCTATAAGTCTGCGCTTCTTCATGGGCAGCTAGTGTACAAGAAGAGAAACATGTCATTTGCATATTGATTGCAAACTGCTTGTGTGCCATCCTCCATCACGAGACCATGGAGAAGCCCCTTTGTTGTTGCAACAGAGAATAACTGTGACAAAGCCTCTGCAACAATTATGAAGAGCAATAGTGCTAACGGGCATTCCTGGCAAATACTAAGACTAAATGAGAAAACCTTTGTTGGCTCACCATGGACCAAACAGTCGCCCGAGCAAAAACATACAACTTCATAATATCTGACATGAATTGTTGCTTAAATCCCAAACATAGCATACAAAGATGCAGTCCAACTAACATTATCGTAAGTCTTCACAAAATCAAACGGAGATACAAAGATACACAACAGAACGGTTTTGTCGACGGCCCAATAGATTCCCTCATAAGCGCAACAGCTAGATTATTCAAGATGAATCTTTTTAGAAGAAAGGTTGATTGAGTTATACAGAATTCTATCCAAAACGGTAGACCACTGAAAGTTACAAAATGCATCATATATATCCAGGGATAGGTTTTACATGTATGAAACTAAATTCTAGACGTATAAAGTTGGAAAATACATATTTTTGATGTAAAAAAAGTATCTTCCATTCACTGGCCAGAAAATTTTTTTGCATACGCGAACACTTCAGTTTTGTGTACGCGATTGTACTCCGCATACACGAACATTGTGGGTCGTGTACACAAAAAAAAAGGGAAAGAAAAAAAATTTGCGTATGCGAAAAATATTATTTTATGTGTTCGAAGTTTTTCTCGCGTATACAAAGCAGTGTATTTTGCCTACACAAGGAAATAAAATGCATCCCAATTTACATTGTTTCACATACACAAAACAATATATTTTGCATATGCAGAAAAAAAAAATCATATCTACGTTACACTAATTATAATACCAAAAAAATTGCGTGTGTGAAACACATTGTTTTCATTACCCGAAGTTGTTTTCGAGTACGCAAAATAGGGTATTTCACGTACACGGAGGAAAAAAAGGAGAAAAAAAATTCATTTCCATGTAATTTAAAAAAGAAAAAGAAAAAGAAAGAAACCCTAGGTCTAGTACAGACCAGACCATTAATCTTAAGCAAGACTGTTGACTTAATCAAGATCCAATTTGCAGCTCTTAATACATACAGGTGTATATGTATTAAGACATACATCTGGTTCCATCTTTTAGCATTAAAACATTTTCCCTTTCCATATCTTTCATGTTTTCATTACTTGTCTCTTGCTTTGCACCAAAAAGCTCAATCCCTTCACTCCTTCATACTTATGTCTTCGTGTGTACAAACTTCCCGTACATATTGCGTATGCATTTTTCCCCAAGCAATGGTTAATTCCAAAGAACTCTTCATTAATGTTATTGATTACAAACGTACAGATTGACGAAGCACTCACAATACATGTCTGCTAACACGCCAGGCTCGTCACAAAATCAAATTGGGCAAAAGCAACAGTTGAAACCTACCAAACCCGACTAGAAATTTTTTGTTTTGTGTGATGCTGGTGAAGAAACTGCACTATTTGAGCCTTTAAGCTCTTCATGTGCTCTATATGCTACTTGGAATATCGACCTTGTAAGCTTGATTAATCAAGATCGAGATGGAGAGCAAAAATATGGCTGATTGAGCCTATTTGAGAAGAAATAAAAAGTGTTTTGATCTTGTGACGCTCCCTATAAATATACGGCGCCCGGCCATACACTCCGTAAGAAATCCGCCATCCGGTCCTTCGACCGCACTGGCCCTAAGTCTATCCCGCACTCCAGGATATCCCTAGTGTGGGAAGGGGACACGGATATGCCTTGTGCGCCCTTCCCCTATGGGCTCCTATCACAACAGAAGCATAAACAATGCCAGAACTAGCAACAACCTCGAAGGGTAGCACATCCATACATCCATAGATATAATAGAGATAAACATATGCCATAAAATGTGAGAGCTCCTACCCAGGGCTCAGAATCATGGGAGGTAGACTGACAGCTAGGCCACAAAATAGAGCAGACCGAGTTATAACAATGGCAGGCTGGCTAGAGACAATGGCTAGGGTAGTCCACTCTATCTCGCCCTCCCCCACACCTATGCATGACTAGATCAGGACTCGGGCGTGATCAGAACTTTGTCAAGACGAAGGTCTCAGGTATGACCCTTTGAGGCTACTCCGGGTTGCATGCAGGAAGGTTTCCATCTCCCCTTCCCGGGGTCTCGCGGATCCAAGGGTAGCTAGAGAATCGTGGCGACACAGATTCTTTCCCCGGCCTTAACCCCCAAAACAGGAGCCAGGTTGGCACCTGCAACTCCTGAGGATCAGGGCGGTACCATTGATCCAGAGGGTGTCGGACCCATGCCCGGCCCACACGAAGTGACCGGCCATAAGCCTAGCTTGCTATGGGGGTAAAAGCATGCTACGGTGTACCACTTTTGGAACCCTCAAAAAGTACCTACACCGGGTACTTTTAAAAACGGTACTTTCCAATTGAAATTTTTTGAATTGAAGGTCAATAACATGCCAATCCATAGTACTAAAGGATAACAATACTATTAGAGACTAAAATAAATGAATTAACTCTCAAACTTCTTTTTATTGCGGCATTTATGGAGGTTCCCAGTACCTAGTGCTGGGTACTTTTCTGGGTAGTTTTGCACTCCCTAAAAAGTACTTTAGATGGTACACCCTAGCATGCTTTCACCCATGGGTCCCCAGTAGCCGCGCTCAGCAGGGACCCCCATCCTTTTAGCCATTAGCCTCGTTATGTAGTGTTCAGTCAGTCGATAGTTCCCATAGCCAGGTGGGTTCTTGTGCACAGGCCGTATATTAACAGGAACTAAAGGGTCTACACTAGGAGCATCACTACGTAATGGCTGCTAGGTCTCTACCCCCCTTCCCAATACAAGAGGAGCGAACATGAACAACCAACATCACATATCCACATGACATGATAATAATGAAAAGAACATTTAAACCTAATCATATACATCTAGCTTACAGTTAGGTTTCATTGATTAGGGTTCAAGATCTAAACTAAGGGCTCTAGAATGGCTCTACTAGAGACATGAGATGCTAACTCATCTGGAACCATAACTTCCAGATGATCTACCAAGAATTCTATGCCAAAATACCTGCTCCCGAAGAACTTCCTCCTCTCCCGGCATCTCCGTGGTTTTCCCTCTACACCATCTTCGCCTTTGATTTCCTGAAGTTTCCTCCATAAGGTTGCCTTCTGCTTTCAACTCGTTGATGTTGTCGGGTGGCTCCAGTGTCGAGGCCTCGAGGATCTGCAACGAAGGTTATCCTGACCTATTTTACTGCCTTAAGTGCACAAGGCAACTAATACTACCACAACAACAATTATTTACATCTACTTACTCTACAACCCTATTTTTATACCTTCATCCACTCTACCTCAAATGACCCACTTGGCATTTGGCACTTTATTAGGCACTGATAAAGGTACATATTTACTATTATGGGGTGGTAGAAGGAGACTTACTTTCTGGGTGTACTTGGTGCGTTGGACTAAATTACCTAGATAGAATGAATTCCTAGATAATTATCTACATACAAAGGCATGGCGGAAGACACTTGGTGGTGTGCATCTATAAAGTGTGTTGGTGTATCATACCAACGTGTGACAATAATTTCTAAGGCCTTGGCAACTAGCTGGGTTTCTAAGAAAAAGGTTTGATTATACTACCTATATGTAGACAAGAAGACACTTAGCAAGATAAGGGCGACAACTAAGCTAAGATGAATGCAGATGTTGTCTCTATCTAGCTTAAGGATCTTGGTTCTAACTCTAAGGGTCTTGGCCATTAATATCTAGCATTATAACAGGGTTTTTTTTTATGATTTTATACGCTTTTTGGCATGGTTTTTATATGATTTCATGGGCGTATTGCACGAGGCATACTAATCAGTACATCTAGAGTGCACCAAGCTTTTGCATGCAATTTGTACAATTTTTGTTTCATCCTCCCCAATGGTTAAGATCGGAGGGCTTACAAAGAAAGCCCTCTTTTAATTCAAAAAATCCAAGGGCTTATAATGAAAGCCCTTTTCTCCTTTTCTCATGAAAAAACCAAACGTGAACCATTTGTAGAACCCGTTTCCTGGAGCATATTCATACATCAGAACCTTTCTGTAATAATCGGGGAGCTCTATGCCTATGAAGTTCCATGCATTAATCTTATGATTGATCCATTTCTATCTGTCTGATTTGGTGTCGATTTTCAAAGTCTCTTCGTTTTCCAGTCTGCTTCCAGTTTTTGGTAAGAACTAATAGCCTTTGATCCTTTTTTAGAATCTTGCATGTTTTCTTGCACTGAAAGGCAATGTAGGTTTGATGCGAAACTGCCGGATACGCAGTCAAGTTCTTGGTCCTGAGAGCAGATACATGCATATAGTAGCTGTTTGAGCTCAAAGCGGCTACCCTGAAATATTATATTGGCTTATTTTCCGAACCTAGTGTAGCTTTTAGGATTTAAAATAATCCATCTTTGTTCAAAGTTCTTCCTTCTTCGGCGGTCCATGTCCATCTGTTAGCATAATTATCATGGCATCTAGTGCAGAGGAAAGTCATACTGAAGTGGAAGACAAGGAGGAGAGGAAAAAGCAATGCAGATATCCTGAGGAGGCAAAACAGCTTCCATATTAGAAGCTATTCAAATTTGCTGACTCCTGTGATATTTTATTCATGCTTGTTGGGACAGCGGCTGCTATTATAAATGGGCTGGCATTTCCAATCCTGACAATCATTCAGAGCAGAATCATCAATACTCTAGGCACATATCAGATGATCCATCTAAGATTGCAGATGAAGTTTCACGGTCTGTACTATAACCCTACACTATGTGAATGTGAAGGTGGGAGAATTTGTGCAGAACTTATTTCAATTTATAGGTGGATTCTTGGTGGATTTTATCCACATTTACACCATTATTGCTACTGCCTGGGTATTTCTATGGAAAAGCATTATCAGAGTATGAAAATCGCCGTCAACGTGCATATGACAAAGCTGGAATAGTTGCAGAGCAGGCTACATCATCAATTCGGACTGTCTATGCCTTTGCAGCTGAGAAAAGCACTCTAAACATGTTTTCTAGGTCTTTGGAGCCAGCTATCAAACTGGGACTCAGACAAATATTTGCTATTAATTCTTTCATATGACTTGTTATAATTCCTATAACTTCTGTAATCATTTCTTTATGATGGTTTCTTTCGTTTTGTTCTGCGTGTCATTGCAAATTGCATGCCCGTAAGGATCATAGCAAAAGAAGATCGAAACGCCTTTGTGACTCCTCATAAAAAAGTTTTATTTATGGTGGCATGCCTTTCTTGAGATGCTCCTTGCTCCAGGTATTCAAGTTATTCTGTAGCATATTAACTTGGTGGTTACGTTCTTATTCATAGTCTCTTTCAAACACAAGTTACGGAAGATTTATCCAACACAGATGACATTGCACATTTTACATATATTTTGCTTTGCAGGTATGCAGTTTGTCCAAGATTCAAGCATTCATCTCCTTCAGATATGCCATTAAAGTATGCACATCTTAGACATACTTTGCTCTGCGGGTATGCAGCTTATTCAAGCATTGCTCTGCTTCATATCAAACATTGCTCTGCTTCATAAAGGTGGAATAGATTGCTCATCTTCAGGAAAATAAAGCTTTTACAGAAAAATAAAAGTTGAAATGCTTTGGGGCAATCAGGTAATATATTGGCACATTTATTGCTTTGAGACAAGCTAGAGAGGGTTTTGATGAGGAAACAAGTTGCAGAGGGTATTGTACAAGCAATTGCTTTATTATTGTTAACGTAAGACATTCCATTCTATTCGGCACAATGACATTCCATTCCATAAGGCACAATGACATGGTGTATTCTCGTGTAGGAGAACAAAAAAAACGACAAAGTAATTTACATCAGTCTACCTTTCACTCAAGTTTAATAAGATCCATCGTTAGAGTCTTAGGTAATGTTTATATCTACACCCCTACACCATCCTTAAGGCCCCAAAGGGGCCAAAAAATTTTTTAGTTAACACAAACCATTAACACACAACTAACATTATTAACACAAACCATTGCATTTGACACATTTAAATTAAAATCCCCCTTAAACCCCCTTTGATTTGGGTGCATATTCACACGGGGGTTACGTAGGGCAGCGAGAGCCTCAAAAAAATTACAATATATGTATAAAAATAACACCACTAAGTACATTCTCTCAAACCTTATAGTATTTTGAAAATCTTAATATATAGTATACAAAAACTTGTACATGCATACCCCACAAACGAGGATCGCTATGTACGGTCCAGATCTTGGAATAAAGGGCAAATATGCCCATCCGACAGCTCTCGTTGCCCGAAGTAACCCCCCGTGTGAATATGCACCCAAATCAAAGGGGGTTTAAGGGGGATTTTAATTTAAATGTGTCAAATGCAATGGTTTGTGTTAATAATGTTAGTTGTGTGTTAATGGTTTGTGTTAAGCTTAAATTTAATTAAAGATTATAATTCAAATATAAACGATGCCCGCCCTCAGTGGTTGGCACGGGGGGGTTTCGGGGGGGTTTATCCCTGTGGGTGGGAGGTTCGATTTCCGTTATTGTGAGAATTTTTTTAAGATGAGGTTCAAATAGATTGAAAAGCTAGAACAGAGTACTACAAGACATTAGAATGCATGGCAAATGGCTAAAATGTGCACTTAGAATGGAATACTACAAGACGTTAGAATGCATGGCAAATGGCTAAAATGTGCACTAAGAACCTATGCATGGCAAATGGCTAAAATGTGCACTAAGAACCTTTCCTAAGCAATTTTAAGAACCTTTCCTGATGCATGGCAAATGGCTAAAAGTAAGAACCTTTCCGAAGCACTTTTAAGAACTTTTCCTAAGCACTAAGAACATTTCCTAAGCAATTTTGAGAACCTTTCTTAAGCCATTTTGCAAATGTTTTTGCTAGAAATCAAGAACCTTTCCTAAGCAATTTCGCACAATTTTGCGAAATTTTTGCTAGAAATCAAAAAATGTTTGCTAGAGATCATACGACTCGGGTGAAGAACCGTTCCTAAGCAATTTTGCAAAATTTTTGCAAGAAAAAATCATATGACTCGGGTCAAGAACTTTTCCCAAGCAATTTTGCAAAATTTTTGCTAGAAATCATGTGACTTGGGTCACAACGTGCCAATGATGCCTGCATCCTACTGGATGGCCTCTGGCACGGGTTGACCCTAGTGGGGTCAACTCAGTTAGAAATCATATGACTCGGGTCACAACGCGCCAATGATGCCTGCGTCTCAATAGATGGCCTCTGGCGCAGATTGACCCTAGTAGGGTCAACTTAGCTAATTTTTCATCTTTTTAAGAAATAAAGGGGTCAACTCATCTAATTTTTCATCTTTTTAAGAAATAAAATAATGCTAGACTGCATTTCTCGCTGTTCTAGCTATTTACTAACTTATATCAAACTAATATGTAAAAGTACAAATATGGGTCACTCGGGTCAACTCGCGCGAAAGGGGTCTGCGTTTGCGACGCAAAGGCCATTGGCGCAGGGTGACCCGAGTGGGCCATTCTTTACTGCTTATTGATGTTTTTAACAAATTTTAAGTGTTACACTGTATTTCTAAACAAATTCTAAGCATTCTAACATCTTTTATTACAAAAATTGAGCAATATAAGCAAAAAATTAAGAGACTCGTGTCACCCCGCGCCAAAGGGTTCTGCGTTCGCGACGCAGAGGCATTTCGCGCGGTTTGGCCAGAGTTGATTTTTTTGTTTCCCTACCATTAATTCTAAAAACATATATACATACGAGCTCAAAATGTTATGCAAAGATTCCTAAATTTTATCTTTTCTAATCCTCCATGCCAAGTTCATATTCTTGAGCTTAATGGTCATCCTCTTGGCATGAATGATCGTCGATGTGGCTCGGTAGTCGTAGTCCATCTTGAACTCCTACATAGACCCTTGATGTAGGCACTTGAAACGAGGCGTTCTGAATCATCAGACTGGTGCACTATTGGCAATGCCAAATATACCGAGCAACTCTACTGTGCTTGGAATTTGGCCCATGGCGAACCTTCTTCAGAGAATTCGGATCGAGGTGCTGGAGGCTTGCTTTTCGACCCTGGTCGGCTGCCTTTGACGGACTCCGGCACTCTACTTACAATATCAGTAATTATGTCGAATCCATCAGCAGAGATAAATCTTGCATGCTGCCTCTTCTTCTCGTAGTCAATATGCTGGTTTAGCTTAAATAACTTCTCGCTGATCTTGCCCTCCTTGGACTGCATTGGATATAGTTGCCGAGCATAGGCTCCGTCTGTTCTTCGGCCACCTCCTCCTCTTCTTCTTTAGCCTCTTGCTCCCTACTCTTGTTGGTGTGGTTCTTCCTTCTCGGGCTCATCCTCCTCCGGTTCGTCCGGTTGTGGTTCTCTAACAACCACGCTCCCTCTCTGCCTATCTTCACGCATCTTTGCTCGCTTCTCCCCTGCCTACGTCTCTTCCTCTCTTGCAACGACTTTCTTCCTGCCCTTTTCTTTTCGATTCTTGGCCCCTCTTTCTTTCTTTGTTCTTGTTCTTTGAGGTTGCTTGTATTGCCGAGGTTGCTCCTACTCCTTGTTGCTCACCTATTCTTCCTGGTGTTGGGGCTGCTCCTACTGCTTGTTGCTCATCTACTCTTCCTGGTGTTGGAGTTGCTCCTACTGCTTGCTGCTCACCTACTCTTCCTGGTGCTGGGGTTGCTCCTTTTGTCGAGGTTTCTCTTGCTACTTGCTCCTCACCTGCTCTTCCTATTGCTGGGGTTGCTCCTGTTGCCGAGGTTGCTCTTGCTACTTGCTCCTCACCTCCAGAAGCGGACGCCACGATCTCAATTTTCCTTGAGCCTTGCGATCATTCACTTGAAGTGCTAAGCTATTGCTCCTCCAAGAGTGATAATGATTAAAATGCGAAGAGCTTGAGTGGCTAGATTCATCGTCTGGCCTAGGCCACATGTCGCGAGTGCTTCAACATTCGGGTGCAAGCTGAGGCTTCCCACCTTCTTAGCTACTTGTTTGGTCCTCCCAACAACTTAGCTTCCTTGATAGCAGCCTTTTCGAAAGCTCTTGCCTCTATCAATGGTCGACTATGTCTATTCACAGCTCCTTTGGGTCGATCTCACGTGATTGTTAGCTTGCGCGCATTCTTATGGCAGCTTCGGAGATTAGCTTATAATTTGCCTTACAAAGATAAAGGAGAGGTTCAAGCTACCATTTGGGAACTTCTAAGGAGTAGAGGTGCTTTCATAGATTTAATAACTACTTTTCTTAAAAGTAAATTTATTATAACTATGGGTTATTAATTAATGTACTTTTCCTAATCACCTAACTATTTCTCAAAATTTCCTATTTCTTTTGGGCCAAATAGTGGTCATTTCACAGCTAATTTCTTTCAAGCTTTCTTTTTGAGCGGTTTCTGATTCAATTTTTGCTTGAAAGGTGCGGTTCATGAACAACTTGAGCTCAAATTACTAGAAGATTTCTTTGACTATATTATTTCTGCCCACTTAGAGTATAACTTAATCTAATTATGACCCTGCTAATGGAAAAAAAAAATTCTCCCACCTTTCGCGGTTCAAGACTGGAATTCTCATTCCATTCCTTAGCTAGGTCAGTTAATCTACCTATTCAGGGATTTGGTAAGTGCTAGCTATTAATCAACTAAGAACATTACTCTGATACCATTGTGATGCTCCCTACAAATATATGGCGCCCGGCCGTACACAGGAAATCCCCCATCTGGTCCTTCGACCGCACGGGCCCTCCATCTATCTCGCACTCCAGGGTATCCCTAGTGCGGGAAGGGGACACGAAGGTGTCTTGCGCTGCCTTCCCCTATGGGCTCCTATCACATCGAAAACATAAACACCGGGCCGTAACTAGCAACAACAATATATCGAACTACCTCAAGGGTAGCACATCTATACATCCATAGATATAATAGAGATAAACATATGCCATAAAACGTGAGAGCTCCTACCTAGGCCTTAGACTCATGGGAGGTAGACTGCTAGACCACAAGATAGAGCAGACCGAGTCATAACAATGGCTGGGCTAGCTAGAGATAATGGCTAGGGTAGTCCACTCCATCCGCCCCTCCCCGCAATACTATGTAGACTGGGCTAGATCGGGACTCGCATGATCAGAGCTCCTCGCCGGAGACATAGTCTCGAGGTATCACCCTTCAAGGCTACTCCAGGTTGCATCTCCCCGGTCCGTTGAGGCAGGAAGGGTTCCATCTCCCCTTCCCGGGGTCTAGCAGATCCAACGGCAGCTAGAGAATCGTGGTGATACACTATTCTTCCCCGCTTAACCCCCAAAAATAGGAGCCAAAGCAACACCCAACTCCCAAGGATCAGTGGTGGTGGCACCATTGATTTAGAGGGTGTCGGGACCCATGTCCCACCCCACGAAGTGACCGCCATAAGCCTAGCTTGCTATGGGTCCCTCAAGAGTCGCATCAGCAGGGACCCCCATCCTTTTGGCCACTAGCCCCGTTATGTAGTGCTCAGTTAGTCCATAGTCCCCATAGCCGGGTGGGTTCTTGTAAAGCAGTCGTGATAATAATAGGAACTAAAGGGTCTACACTAGGAGCATCACTCACGTGAATGGCTACTAAGTCTCTACCCCCTTCCCAATACAAGAGGAGAGCAACATGAACAACCAACATCACATATCCACATAACATGATAATAATGAGAAGAACATCTAACCTAATCATATACATCTAACTTACAAACGTGGTTCATTGATTAGGGTTCAAGATCTAAACTAAGGGCTCTAGAATGGCTCTACTAGAGACATGAGATGCTAACTCATCTGGAATCCTGACTTCCAGATGATCTACCAAGAAATTTATACCAAAATACCTGCTCCTGAAAAACTTCCTCCTGTTCCCGGCGTCTCCATGGTCTTCGAGATGTTTGAGGTAGCTCTCACTCCTACTCATGTGCTCACACTCTAGGGGCTGCTATGCTGTGCTGTGCCATAGCAGACGGTTCTCGAAACGGAGTTTCGAGCGCGAAGAAGGTTCCCAGACTGTTGGAGCCAGAAAAGAGGCCTAGGGTTAGGGTTTAGGCCTTTATAGGTTAGGGTTTACATGTTATGCCACATGGCTCCAATAGGGTGGCTTCGTGTGGCGGGTGCCCAATAGGTTAAGGCCACGTGGAAAATGGCCTTTCTAGTTTAAAGTTGCTAAGTTATATGAATAACTTAGCCATGCACCCTATGCCACTAATCTATGGTATATAAGGCTATGAAGGTAGACTTTTATAGTGATGAACCTAGAAATATATGTATTTATGGCGTATATTTCCCTGGAATGTCACAATTCAACAAGAGAATTGGATTGTTGATGCATTTTCTATTTTTATGACAACTACTGCCTGGCATGTGCCTGTGCCTTATGGAAATATATTGATCAAGACCGTATGGGTTTCATTCGATTGAGAATTAGTTCTCTACAGAGTATATCTGATGAGAACCAAGAATTTGGTGCTAATGGTAGTGCCAAGCCAAGAAGCTCTGAGGTTCAACCGCCATTGACAGAGAATACTAATGATCTTCCAAGTTTTATTAACTTGATTCGTCTTGATGAGATGAAGAAATTGGAGGACCCAGTGGCGCAAGAACCTACTTTTGTATTACCATTGTAGATGTTGAAAAAGATGACGAAGAACCTCTTGTTCATAAAAATGTTTCTCTTGATCTTTGAAGTTTCTATCACTTAAAAGATGATACTTGCGACTTTTAAAGGTGCTATTTACTTAAGTTAAAAAATATAGCTAGTCTTCTTTTTCATATATCTTCTTTCATTGTGTAATTCGTTTTGTTACTGCACATTGTATTTTATGGTTGTCTTCAACAAAATGGTTATTTTAAATTGCAACCTATTAATTTGAATGATTTTGACAATATAAACCTTCAAAATATGCTAGCATTTCAGTTTTCTTAAAAGGAATCTATAGTTGAACTATATATCATTAATACATTTGCTAGGTGACCTTGTTGATGCTCCGATTGATAGGATTTTTGTTGCTATGGAAAGCTCTATGTGTGCAATATATAAGTCTGCAAAAATTGCTTCCTCCTTCTAAACACTAGGTGCTCCAAAACCATAGAGAGAGAAGATGCTAGAGGCAAGAAGTCCGAGGAGTTAAATGATATCGAAAGGGAAAATTGATAATAAATATGAATGAATTTTTTGAAGAATAAAGCATACCACCAAATTGAATAGAACTATAGTGAATTGAGTTGATTTTTTATTATCTTTTGTTACACTATAAATTGAACTTCACAAAATCAGTTGAGACTATAACATCTGTTGAATATTGTCAATTTAAAACCAATGACGTCTTCCCCTTTCTTCTTGTTTTCAAAGCTCTAGTATTTGTCTGTTTTACTAAGCCATAGCAATGAAATGTTTAACTAGGAATTGAATGCCGCAGTAAGAATTTGTAAAATATCAATAACCCAAATGGAATTTGAACAAATCAGATCATGCGTCATCATTATATATCTCTTGATTTGCATGGAGGTTTTTCCTATACCATGTTAGCAATATCATGTTCTTTCCATCCCCCTTAGCATGTTAGCAATATCCTGTTCTTTCCATCCCCCTTTTCTTAGCTGTTACATTTACATATATCACATGCAACTATCTCATAATATCCCTTCATAGTAGTTACTCATTTATAACATTTCTAGGTCAGCTTGAAGAGGATTCTCGTCAAAGCTAAACATTATGTGTTTCTCTACTCATATTATGAAGACTATCACAATCTTTGTTCATATTGCTGCAATCTTTTTATGGAGGTTGTTACCAAAATAGTAAAACTATTGTCTTTGCTTGCTCATTCTAGTTTCTTGAATCACCTTAATAGCACAACATGTCTCAATGACACAGAGCAAAGGTATATTTGATAGGATGTATCTAAAACTATGTTTGCACAACTTCAGTGGCTCGTATATATAATAGAATAGAATAGAATAGAATACATTTGTGTCCCTAAGACCAGAGGGCCATTGGACTTGTGTTGCATTTGCAAGCTCCCACGACGAGATGTTACGAGCAATACAATGCTGAAAATAATGTAGCCATCATGCGGGCTTAACTTGTTTCTTTGTATACAACACTCTTACTTGGCTTCTTAGCCATGTGCGTGAACATCGTTATCTTCAGTTTTGAGTTGTGCTTTGTGGGCTCCATTGATCCACATCACTTGCGTCTCAAATTATGAACCCTTTATCTTGGTGCACCCCCTGGTGTCTAATTGCCATCTCTCCGATGGCATCTGCCATGTCTGTTAATATGTTGTCTTGGATCATGAGCTTTGGGATTGGGTAGTCCCTGACGTTTTGGAATTTAATTCTTATGTCAGTGTATATCTCAGGATTAAACCATATTTGCTTCATTTAATGTGGTCACTTCTTTGTATGTTTCTATTTATGAGATAAATGTCATGTGGCATGAGGAGCGCAAGGGTTGGTTCTATAGGGTTGATGATAAAGTAAGAAGTTCTAATAGCTATAGGGCAATGTAGATGCTGCTTCAAGTATATGGTTAATAAAATTTTATATGTATCACGGGCCACTAACACGATTTTATTTGCAAAAGAGCTTGAAGTCTTGCCATCAAGTGATAGTTAAAAATGAAACGAGAAAATGATACACTGACCAAAGAAGTATAAATTACAGAAATGGTTGATTCTTTGCATATTCAATCATTTTGGACAATTGAATTTGCAGTGCATATACAATGTCCATCACATGACTCATTTAAAATGCTCAAGAATAATTATGCTCAAGAAAATAATTTTTTCAATATCTTTATTTTCTTGATAGTGGTTCTTCAATATCCTTATTTTCTTAATGGTGCTTTTTAGAGTACAACTAGTTGGGTGCAATGCATATAGAGGCTTTCTAGCCTGCCATCACGTGCTTCATATACACAAGTATCGTAGTAACGTGGTAGTGGTGAACTCCACTCTCAAGCACTTATATATCTGCGCCACTTCCACATTTTGACCTTTGATAAGTGGAACAAGATTGCCTTTTGTTGTCATGAAGATGATATCAAAAGCATCTTGGTCTTGGTCAAATTGACATGCATTCTTATATTCCGCGAGAATATACTTACTGCATCCAAATTATCTTGAATATTTGTAGGGTATAAGCAAAACATATTGTTGCATACTTGCTGGGGTGTTAGCTAAGAAATCCACATACATTTGCGGATAATATGGTGAAAGAGATGGGCCCCCCCACCTTCATGATGGATAAGCCAATCCTGAAGCTTATCAATGTATATTCCAAATAGCAAAAACTCGGAAAGTTTATGAGATGACTACACTTCGTAAAGAGACCAAAATTACAAGTTGCACATCTAGATATTTAGTTAGCTTTAGCATAGAGATATTGGGTGTATGTAACTCGAGGGCTCCAAGAGTTGCCCGGAGAACCTTCACTTTGGAAAAGATGCATGTGTAAGAAGTCGGGGAATATTTAGGTAGTATAAACGTGGTTAAATGTGGAGATGTGCATGAATTGACCTAGTACTAACAACACGTTAAATGACGCCTCATGCATGGAAGGTCACATGAAATATAGAAAGGGAAATTGTCAATGAATACATGAAAATCTCAGCCAAATCTTTGGAATGATAAAAAGTAAGTACACCACCAAATATACATGTTATTGATTTACCTTCGGGCTACAATATGAATACAACTATTTAGCTTTGGGTGAATAGAACTTCATGAATTGGGTTGATTCTTATGTTATCTATACTACTAACTTTTTTTTTTTTTTTTTTTTTTTTTTGAAGGACGTCAAGCTTTATTCACCAACTAGAAACCAGAGCAACATAAATGCAAAGACAGGATTATAACCCCAGTGGACAAACCGATCCAACTGAGCACAACCACCTGCCTATGCAAAAGAATGAATCTGAAGGTAAGTATGCCAGATCAGTACTTTCTTCTCTTGATCAAGAGAAGAACAATTGTGAGCCATAACAATTTGATCTTGCGCCCACTGAAGAACAACCTCATCTGCAGTATCTATGCCCTTAAAGATAAACAACCTCCTTCTCTTCCGATTGACCATAAAAGCCCGGTAGCATGCGAGATGAAAAGCTTCGTTTCCGTTGTTTGGGCCAAGCATCGATAGATAGCAAGCAAAATTTGCCGGGCTAGATCGAGACGCGCCAAAAGGGTCAACAACCAAGACCATGCCTGCCGAAGCCTCTCACACAAGAAAAACAATGCTCAATACTCTCAACCCTTTGTCGGGCATAAAGGGCGAGCTCAAATCCATTATCCATTTTATGGACTAACCTGTTGACTCTCGAGGCATCTATGGATCACTTGCCACCACAAAACTACTACTTTGGGGTGAAGCGACTTATCCCATACCCATATCCAAACACTTTTCCATTGTGGGTGAGGGACCTAAGATGCCATCTATTAGATGGAGGCAGGATTTCGAAATGCACAAGCAATTTATACACAAGACACAAACCGCCTCGGCCGGATATCCCGATGGCAACCCCATATGACTACCTCAATCTGTGGACCAAATCCTGTGGCAACAATGCAAAGAATATGATTCCATTACACTGTCCCATCCGCACAACAAGAACTTTGTTCTAAATGCTTCCCATGACATGAGATGATCGACTCATACCAAGCTGCAATAGTATTGATACCAAGATACTACCCATCGCTGTTGTGTCTTTGGATGAACAACCACACTTAGAGGCACATTCTCCGAGTGTCCCGCAAAGGAATCCACCAAAGATGGAGGGACAAATCAAGACATGCCTCGTGATTAATATGGAAAAGAGACTGACAAAGTCCCAAGCCAAAGCAACCCCTTTAGAAAGGGAGAAGCATTAGGATACGGATGCATATGATAAAGCAAAGCCCAAGGAAGGAGGGGCTTAATGGAGGCCTTATGAAATGGGAGACAATGCCGAATCGACTGCACCAACAACCTCGGGCCGAGAGAATCATCCTTACCAATGAAAATCCTCCAAATGAACTTTGATATCATCACCTTGCTTTGGAGGTGAAAATCCAACATACCAAGACCACCACCGCCTTAGGTCTAATGCATTTCGCCTGCTACCTTGACCAACGCTCCTAACTCATTTCCACCCCAAATAAAATTTCGACGACACGCACAATCTCCTCCATCTTACATCATGAGCTAGTAAAGCGACGCCATGTAGACATGAGTATTACTAAGAACACATTTAGCCACGCTGATTCTACCGGCATGGACATGAAGTCAGATTCCACCAAAACAAGTGCTTTTGCAACCCACTAATGATTTCATCCCAAGCATCCAAGCGTAGACATGAATTCCAACCGATACCAAGCAACTTTGTGGTATTGCCATGCGTAAGAATCTTCCAAGGATAGTCCAAAATACGGAGGGATGGGACTGTCCAACGTCCACAAAGTCGTACATTTTTGCCACCCTACAAGAACTCCCGATGCTAAGGAGAATGTGTCTAATAATAGCTTAGCATTACGAAGATTCTCAGCCTCGGCAATTAGAACAAAAGAAGTGTCATCGGCATATTGGTTACATACCTCTTGAGAACCATCGTCCATTGGGAGGCCTTGAATAACGCCATCTTGGGTAGCCACGAGAAGAGCTGGACAAGACTTCGCCACAATTGTGAAAAGCAAGGGTGCTAAGGGACAACCCCGGCCAATTCCTCTACCCACTACAAAAAATATCCGATGGCTCGCCTCGAAAAGGACAAGATCCGGCTGATGTATGGAGCTTCATGACATTCCTTGTGAATGACTCCCCAAACCCAAGTGCAAGAAGACACTTCTCCAAGAAGCCCCAATCAATCAACACTATCGTGAGGCTTTAGCAAAATCAAGCTTAAGATACACTGCTCTATGACCCCAGAATCGCCCCAATATATTCCTTCATATGCGCCAGCCACGTTGTTGAGAATACAATCACGAGGGAGAAAGCCGATTGTGTTGACGAGATAGCGTCAGCCAAGATGTCTCTGGACTCTTTCTCGCCAATGTCTTAGCAAAGATCTTGTACACGAGGGAAAGCAATGTAATAGGTCGCCAAATCGAGAAATAGTCTTGGGTTCCTTGTTCTTTGGAATGAGAGAGATACAACCTCAGATTCAAAATCTTATCAAGGCTCCTAAATCTCTCAAACTCACAAAAGGCATCATATATGTCATCCTCCACCCAAATTAAAGACTTCGAAAGAATTCAATAGGAAAGCCATCAAGACCCTGCATTTATCCTTTTCAAGAGAGCCACAAAATCGCTTTTAAGTCCTCCTTCACAATATTAGACTCAAGAAGCAACCTCTGCTCTTGAAACAATGCGACGCACCTTAGTCAACACACCCAATTGCATGTCCTTTTCCGAAGGGCAATGGGTGTCGTGCAAAGAATGAAGAAAAGTGATGATGAAGATACTTTGCTTAAGATTCAATCGGATCGAGATAAGAGCACCATCCAGCAAAGACCAAAGAATGTATAGAAGTGGCGAAGTTTCCTTCTTCTTGCAAAAAAAAGAACCGCACATCTATCACCGCCCCTTGAACCATCGCAACCTCGCTTTCACTTTGGCTTCATTAACTTTTACAGCTTTCTATAGCCTTGATCTCGAGATAATAACTCCTTTTCTCGACTCCATTAGTATGGCCACGAGCTGAGTACTTCTAATTCCCCGTACAATGCAAATAATAGCCCTCTAGCTTCGCCAGTTGAAACGACTCTCCCATATTCTTTTGCAATGACTTCACCAAATGCAGACAACGGCTGCAACAACCCCTGACATGCCCCTACGAGGTGAGAAGGCCCGAGACCAAGCCCGGACTACATATAACTTTGAACTCATCATCCTCCGTGTAATTGCAATTAAGCTTAAAGTAGGTCCCGGTAGGTCGATGACAATTAGCCACATCATTAGTTAGAAGTTGTGGATTATGATCGGTATTGAATGGCTATCCGTAAGATTTGAGCGACGAAAATCCGCTAGCCGAGCAGCTGCACAAGTATTAAAGTATCCTCTATCATGCCTTGCATAAGCTCTGCCAGCTCCTGTCCAACCATTACACCACGTGAAAGGGACCGATCACCATCAATCTCCATAAAGTCCCGACCATCATGTAAAAGGCGTAGCCATTGCTCTCGCCGAATCCTTGCACCACTTCGTAGCCGCGACCACTTCTATCTCTTTCCAACTCGACCATATTGAAGTCGCCAACGAGCAACCATGCAACATTTTGTCCAAGCTGGAGAACTTTACTCCTCAGAGTTGCCCACAAAGCACCACGCTGACGAGGTCTATTATGAGCATACACATTTATCAAACCCCATTCTTGGCCCTTATCTTTCCATTTGATTATTATCCACCGCCCAACCTATCCGTTTGAGTAAAAGTGACATCCACAGATGACTTCCATGCAAGAAGCACACCAGCCTTAGATGCATCAGCCAGATGCAGACACCAAGACATTATAGTCCCGGCCCAAATACATTAGCTACTTTATGTACATCATCACAAGGCATTTATGCTCTTGAGGCAACAAAAGGTCGAGAAAACTTAGACAGTGTAAAGAGACAACTTCTTCTTTTACTTGGGGAAGAAGCCACTCCCCTCACATTCCAAGACAAATGTTTCATGTGGCCAAAATATTATGCTCCACCTCCATACCAATAGAGCCAGCCTCAACCATGTCCATCTCGCATGGTTCTTGAAGGGAGGTCAGCCCACCTCGTCCCGGGAAATTGGCAAGGGGCCTCCTCTCTGTTCCACCCTTCCATTGTTTTGTTCAAAGACTTGGTGAGGGAGAGCCTCCTCTGCTCTACCCCCATTATTTTGTTTGGAGTAACGGCAAGGGAGAGCCTCCTCTCTGCTCCACCCTTCCATGCAAATTATCAGAATCGCTCATGACATGTGACACATGTTGACTAGCCTTATTAAAACAGCTCTTTTCCAATTAACATTTGTCCATCCCTCTTGGGCATTTTCATGATGTTCTTGAACACTTTCATGCCGCTCTTGCAATTCCTGGATCTTCTGTAACTTAGCCCTAGCATCCTCTTCAAAAGCGGGAGTATGCACAATCTTCTGTGGGATAGTGGTTTTAGCAGCAGATGGAGTAGCAACAATGAGAGGTCGCAGAGCATTGGCGGAAAGGGACAACAGAGGGTAATGAAGACACAACAGAGGTAGGAGGCACAGAGGAAGAAGGGACCATTGCAGGGCGATCTCTTTTAGCACCTAAAATTTGCAAAATAAAGCAAGTTGAGGGAAATAAATCAGCAAGACTCGAGGGCCATTGAGCAACCGCAAAGCATACTTCAAAAAGATAGGGCCACTTTTCACAACCACACACGTCAGGAAAAGATCACTGCGAGGAAGAGAAACACAAATTTTAGCACCATCAACAATAGAATGGGCGGATGAGTACCTGCACCATTAGCAATACTGATAAGAAACTCCGGCACCAAGAGATCAGGAGGAAGATTAGGAATAGAAAACCAACATGGCATCCTAAGAGCAGAGTCATACCGGGAGAAAATCCAGGCCAGTAAGGCTGGTACAAAAATATAATCACTCCACATTGGGTCCACACCATGTGCCACCCAGATTTGCTCAACACCACCAAAGATCATCAAAAAAGCGATCAAAAAGAACTTCTTATCCAAAGATCTTTAAAGTACGATAAGGTGGCAACCCTAATCTCGAAGATGACCAATCAACCAATAGCCAAGCTTCCTACTATCAAGAAATGCTCGATATATTGACCAACCACACTAAACGACAACAAGTTACTAATACACTTCTTGTGTAAGTCATGATCAATCTCGACCACATTGTACCCGACGCTTGAAGAGTATTCTTACACATTTCAAATTTGATAGAAAACTTCAACGTAAGAATAATGAAGTTCCAACCTGTGTCTCCTTTGCTCGCAACTCACCCAAAAGATTACTAAGATCTCTTTATTATCCCGAATCATCACATCAATAGGCAGAAAGCAACACAAAGCAGACGTAGTTGAAGACAAGTCCTTCTTGATCCAATCACTAAAAGCCCCTCGCTAGCATTTACTCCAGAAGTTGAGGACCTCCAAGGAAGTGGACGGGACTGATCTTTGTTAGAATTGACACCATTGGCCGGCCGAGGCACCATCCACGTAAGCATTACCGCTATTCAAAGCACTTGTACTCTTGATTGCACCAGGTGGGGTGCCAAAACAGGAAAATCAGCATCTTGAAAGACATTCTCACTATAAGCCAAAGGGTTAACATGCAATGCCAAATTTGCCCCCGCGACCGCAAGATGGATACAGAGGTTTTGCGGTGCAAATCTTGGAAGTTGACGCCATAGAGCCGAAACTGTCAGGGCCGAAAAGGCAATCAGCCGGAACCTAAAACCTGCGATACACACACCGCTGGAAAGAGCTCTGAATCAGCTTTCCAACGAGCCAAAAGAACACCGTAATCCGAGGTCTGTAGCTCAAGATATGAGCACAAGCGTAAAGCAGCCTCCCAAGAAACCCTAGGGCGCATATCTCCAAATTTTCCTCGGGCTACATTATGCATTGAACTTCATAATCGATCTCTTGAATTTGATAAGATGAAAACAACGCCGCTCTTTCTACATTCCATGTTTTCGATGTCTAGAGCTCTTTTGTTTTGGTTGAGCCAGTAGCCATGAAACAAACAAAAGTTTAACCGGATTTTGTAAAATATCAATAAGTAACCGAGATGGAATATGAAGAAATCAGATCGATTAGAGTCGAGACTAAATCAATTACAAGCTAAACAAAATTCAAAGTTATACAATCAGTAGATCTGCAAGGAGGCTTTGGTCAGTAGCATGTCGAAATATCTTGTTCTTTCCATCCCCTTTTCGCAGTTTTTTGGCTAATACGCCATCCAAAAAACTTGTCCAACAATTTCGTCCGAACACCGCCAAAAAATTGCACGCCATAATGTGCAAATTCTCGGCAGCCCTATGAGGAGATTGAGGCAAAGAAGTTTGATTGAGAAACCGATCTTGGCCCGAAATGTATCAAATGAGATCACTCGTAATTCAATCCTTGGCCAGATTTTGGAGTCAAGGCCATTTGTGAAGAAGCCATATTTGGAAGTAGAAACTACTCCTTGCGGTTTCATGGTGCCCGAAGAACCTCTTCCGTGATACTGGGTTTTGATCTCGCATGGGGTTCCAAGGAAACCCGTGTCCGCTACAAGATCCACTTCTTGAAAGCAATCTTGACATCTTGCCATACTCTCTTTCTTTGAGAGATCGTGCCAATCTTTTTCCGATCAAACGGCGGATAATATTTATCTTGAAGATGCATGCCCCCCAGATCGAAGGACAAATTTCTCCTCGATCAAAACGAATGCTAAAAAATAATTTTTATCTGAGAAGATGCATACAAAACTGGGGGGGCTTAATCGGTTGACAAATTAGGGCGGAACACACCCCGAAACCATTCAAATTGAAACGATAAAACGGGGGTGGGCCAGTAATGCGAGGGTGAAAAATTGGAAGAATGTGGGGTGAAAACTTGATTCCGTGACGGTGAAAACTTCGAAGGTGGAAACTCATAGCACAAGAATACACAAAAAAACTCCACGCCTCGGATGAGAAAAAGCGCCCAGGATTCTTTAAAAAGAAGATGCGCATGTCGGCCGCATGACCGGTGGACACGCGAAATGCGCCCCGCATTTTGCGAATATAGAAACAAATTGCTCAAAAGCCGAGGATGAAACGGGGATTTTTTGACCGCAGGCAATCCGGGCGAGCCTTGATACAAATCCCGGCTTAGGGCCCCAAAGGTCATACCCTGCAAAGGCCTTGTCAATTGCATGTTCAGCCATATTGAGCTGCTCCCGGTGAAGCGCCGGTTGGAAAGCCATGCGTCAGGGCGATCCTTCCCGGCACATGCTTCTCGCATCAGGCGGAAAGGTGAAGCCGACCGTTGCTCGACCGTCCGAACTTTTGTTGAGGCATACCGCAAGGCGCCCCGACATATGCTCTATCACGTCCATGTCCGCATCTCCTTGGTTGGCCTTTTTGAAAAATGAATTGGCATCTCGGTTGGTTGGCCTTTGAAATATGGAAGTGGATTGAATTGAATTGAATTGATTTGAGCTGAATTAATTTAAAAGCGGCGCTAAGCTCGCGGACGGCAGTAATGCCCATGTGGGTACCCCTAATAATGGCGCACAAGTCTCCATGGGTCCTTGCATCATCAATTTGGTGTTGCAAGGTCTAGGACCATATCCCTCTGCCTTCTCACAAAGGCACCATAGTCTCTTTCACACAACTATTTCAGAAGTGATCCCCTTTGTGGTCCCCATTTAATGAATTTTAAGGGTTTAAAGGTTCTTCTCAACGTGCATGTGGTGCCTACATGTCCTAGACTCTGGTCTTCACCTTGTTGCCTGGCTTTCTCTCATGCCCTCCCTCTAGTCCATGTCTACCCTTTATTGCTACATATTAGATTGTTGTCTTGATTCCATTGCCCTGATGTCAGTGCAAATCAGTGTCTGCAGATGTTATAGATTGTTGGCCCTGATGTCTAATGTCAGTGCATTGTCATGATGATGCAAACAAAACCACTTGCCTCCTTTTCATTGTTCTTTTCTATGCCAATTTGAAACAACATAGGGGCTTAAGTTGTAGATGGTCTCATAAAGAGCTGCAAAAGATCCTCATAAATCATTATGTCAAGTTTCTTTCTTGCATATGGTCATTTTGCAGGTTCTTCTTATAAAGTTGTATCTAGCTCTAGATTGTTTATGAAATGGTTAGAGAATTATTATATATACAAGAAATTTATCGTGGCGGCCAAGGCCGCCGCAAATATTTCTTTAGTTCAGACCCGTGCAATTGAACCTAGTATTAAAGTCCCAACATTTGGCAATGCAATGCTTGCTTAAAAAACAAGGTGCTGCGCACGGAGGGTTGCCCTCCATGGCCGGAGGGTGAAGTGGCTAAATATTTTGCATACTCTTTCTCATTGTCTGTTTTACGAGCTTTTATCTGCTGCCAAGACAAAGACAAAGAAAATAGAACGTGCTAATTGACAAGACAAAGGGATATAAAAAGAATGATGAGAGCAGAAGAAACCAAGTCTAGCATGATTATGAAGAAATTGAATATGGAACCTATTACCAGCTTATCTATTGTATTGCTAAAAGCAAGAATTGTTAACAAGAAGCACTTTGAGCAAACAAAAAGTATTTACCTTGGAACAAAAATACTGCATCAAAAGGTATAGGTGCCATGAATCCCTGTGCCAAAGCATGATGCAAGAACTCTGATCATTTTGGCAAATTTGAATGAGTCCATTTAAACAATTTTCAGCTCCACATACCACTGAAACTTCGTAGTGGTTATGCCTGCATGTAGGGCTATGGCGGGAGCCTCTATGGACCTACAAAGCTATAAAATATACCGTTTCCTAGCAGCTTGCGCCTTGCCTGCAACTTGCTTTGTATGCCACTACGAAATGTCCCAAGGCAAAGACCATAGATGACAAGAATAAAAATGGTATTCCCCACATGTGCTTCAGATGTCTAGGGCTTGGACCAAATATATCAACTGATTCAGTTGTCAAAATGCCAAAGATGCACCCTTTAACGACAAGAATCGCCACAGAGGCCAGTCCACTGACTACAGGAGTTGCCAAATACGCGCCATATCAGAATCTATAAATTCCACAGGCAGCATATGCACTTGCGAAGGGTGTTAAGGTATGTGATTATTTCTCATCCTTTTTATCAAAAAGAAAGAGGATGTGGAGTAGAACTTACAGCTTATAATGAATTATCTGACTAAAGATAGTAGAAGGATATCAATAAGGGATGTCCTGAAGCTATAGATGGTCCAGTCGATTTTAAAAGAGAAGCAAGAGGTACAGCAAGTAAATGTAGGGAGCAGCTTACATGAAAGACCAACATCTGCAACTGCAACTAGCAATGGAGCCGATGAGATGATTAACGAGCCTAGCTAAATCACCATGAAAAATATGGTCCTTACTGCTCTTCTCAGACTTTCAAGGGTTCCTCGTTCGGAGCCCATATTTCCCCTGTAGATATGGATCCGACCTTTATAAACTGGCCGAAAACTATGAATCAGCTGGGTTAGGTTGGAAACCTATCATTGAACTTAGTGAATTGAGTCCACATTGTGACCTTGCCTTATCCAAGTGGTTGTGCAAAGTCTAAGGTTGAAACATGTCAATGAACTTATTGAATTGTGTCCACATACCTTGCAAACTTGCATTATTCAAGTGAACCTAGAGTACTTTGTTCCATGGAGACAATACTAACTATAATAATGACAAACCTTTCAATATTAGAAGAATAAAACATAAGTTGTTTAATTTCCAAGTCCTTTAATAAATTATTTGGAAACATTAGGATTGGGGCAAGATGTGACGTGTCCATTTTGAACATCATTGGCAAGTGATCCATAGATGCCTCAGAGTCAACAGGTTAGTCCATAAAATGGATAATCGGATTTCAGAGCTCTGCCCTTTATGCCAGCAAAGGGTTGAGAGTATTGAGCATTGTTTTTTCTTGTGTGAGAGGCTTCGGCAGGCATGGTCTTGGTTGTTGACCCTTTTTGGCACGTCTCGATCTAGCCAGCAAATTTTGCTTGCTATCTATCCTGATGCTTGGCCCAAACAACGGAAACGAGCTTTTCATCTCGCATGCGGCTGGCTTTTATGGTCAATCTGGAAGAGAAGGAGGTTGTTTATCTTTAAGGGCATAGATACTGCAGATGAGGTTGTTCTTCAGTGGGCGCAAGATCAAATTGTTATGGCTCACAATTGTTCTTCTCTTGATCAAGAGAAGAAAGTACTGATCTGGCATACTTACCTTCAGATTCATTCTTTTGCATAGGCGGTGGTTGTGCTTTCTTGGATCGGTTTGTCCACCCTTATAATCCTGTCTTTGCATTTATGTTGCTCTGGTTTCTAGTTGGTGAATAAAGCTTGACGTCCTTCAAAAAAAAAAAAAAATCATTTCTTCATATGGAAACATAAGGATTGGGGCAAGATGTGATCATTTCTTCATCCTTAAACTGTTGCCTTTTTATATATGCAGCATGCCAAAAGATAGAAATCACGTAGAACAAAAAATTCCCCATAACCGTCATCACTTCTTCATCCTTAAATTGTTGCCCATATGTTATATGACACATGCCAAAAGACAAATCCCTCATGACCAATAAATTCCTCATGACCACTCATTTATCAACCATCAAAGTAACTACATGAGCATCGCTTATGCACATCTAAAACTTATCTTTGTCACCAATTTTTTTTTTAATCTACAACGTGGATGCGGACATTGTTCTTTGTGCGGGGAGAGGATAGAGACAATCAAGCCCTACACATGAGATATGAAGTTGAGTTTACCAAAGAGCCTAGTTTACTCGAGCGTTATTGTTTGTTGCTTCAGATTTCAATGACAAGCTGCTGCGCCCACGATCTCTCAATCTTTGCATGCATGCTCATGATTGTGGAAGTGCAAGAGGGAAGTTTGAGACATTTGTTCCTAGAAATGTAGATGTAAGAAATGTACTCATTCTAACTATCAGATTGCTTCCAATATCCTTGAAAAAGCCTAAACAGGACATAACTTGGATGCATCGGCAGACAATTGCCTAAAGCACAAGCACTTCTCCTGCGTTGGAAAACATCAATGATCCTAACAGTAGCATTCAGATAGATGAGCTTTTTGCACAATGTAAAAGGCATAGCGCCTACCATCATATTCGTAACTTACATATTAAGTTCACACTGGAGTAAAATCCATGCTAAGATCAGACGCGCATTTGCCTCTACATAGAACCCTGCATGCAGCGCATATGTCTAAAACACTAAGAAGATGTAAACATTTGGCTTCGTGCCAATTAACCATAAGAAATCTAACCAACATCCGCGATAAACAATTTGCATTCATGTTGGTAAGTGGACTTACAACAACATCCTTCATTTCCTGTGGTAACGCAGCATGTTCACCATTCAAATGCTAATTATCTTTCCATTTCTCGCAAGATAAGGATGCACAAGCGCCTGTTAAGAAGAAGGTTGGGATTGTGCTTAAATGATTTGGCATTATTCTTAGAATCCCCTGCCAATGCAATAAGAAGGGCCATTGCAAGAAAACAAAAAAAAGAAACAAAGTATGCAAGATATTCAACAGCCATGATTATGCTTGGATTATTTGCATTTGAAAGGCTATTAACTTGGCATTTTCAAGAATAAAAATACTAATGCTAAAACATCCCCAGACATCTTTTCATTATTTTCCATTCAAAGGCCTCTACAGATAAACAAAATGCAGAGATAATACCTGGCCTTTTCAGAATCTTCAATCAAGATGTTGCACAATCATGTTCTTTCATGCATCAATGCTTGAAGTATCTTCAATTTAGGTGCTTATGGGAAGTCACCAAATCAAAAACAAAAATGATGATCAGTCTCAAATAGATACATTGCATGCTCGGTTCCATCTCCTGGAGCATAGGAAAGCTCGAAATACTCTAAATATCTTGTCGATTTTCTTACCATTCCATAATTGCATGCAATTCAGTCAGCCAGATGGCAAGTGAGACTTGCATGTCACCAACTAGTTCGTTTGCCACTTAGCTTTGATTACTGCATCTGTCTACAGAAAACCTACAAAACTAAGGAAATGGAAGGGAAGTCTCTCACGCCATAGCTGGGCCATAAGATATCCCAATGGCAACACTACGAAAATAAACCCCAGAATAAACCGATTAAAGAACTCCCAATACGATTCTGGCAACACTGTTTTCTTCTTACCCGAACCCTTTGCAATACATGCCAGGACCAGCTTCCCAAAGAAATCCAGTGCAAACCATACCCGATAGTCAAAATCCTTCAATGATCAGAGATAAGGCTTCTATCCCATGGAAACCATACCCGATCGTCAAAATCCTTCAGCGTTCAGAGATGGAGCTTCTGAAAATCGGTCTGCCCTGCCAGTTACTCGGTTGGAGCATCTTGGATCCAGAACGCAGGTGACCGAGAGTTTACAGCGAATAGTAGGTTTGGAGCAGTCATCAGCATATCCTAGGTATATTCTAGCATATACCTAGGATATGCCATAAACCCACATAAACAAGGGTTTGCCTCCCTAGGGGCAACCCAAAAAGAAGGCAAGCTCACAAGGGAACACATTCATTGTTTACACAAAGAAAGTTAGAAGCAAATAACAATAGATCAAACTAGGGATCGACTAGTTGCCAATTTATGGTTTTAACAGAGAGTTCCATTTGAGCCCTTAGCTAAAGGGTTTAGTGCCTCATAAAAGAGGGGTTCGCTATAGAAGAAGGGGACGATTTTGGGGACAACACACTTGGAGAAAATATTTAGTTTATCAACACTTCACTTGTTGTTGAACAATAAAATGAATTAAAAGATGCCACACATTTTGAGGGTTATAAACAATAAGAATGATACTATGTGCAACTGCAAATGAATCCTGAGGGTTAAGAACAATAAGAATGAATCTTTGTACAACTGCAACACTACAAGAGGATAGTCATATTTCATCACTTTAATATGTAGCATAATAACAGGGGGTTTCTTTTGTATTTTTGTACTTTTTTCCCTAAGGTTTTTATATGATTTCATGGATGTATTTGATGAGGCATACTGATTAGTATATCTAGAGTGCGCGTACGGTTGAACTAATTTTGATGCCTATATCCAATGGTTTAGACCCATATATCATATATTTATTTTTATATTGTATTTTCGTATTGTATCAAATATCCTGCTCGACATGCAAGGCTCGAGATAACCCATTTTAGGGTTATGTGTTGGGAATGAAAATGAAGATTTTTAGGGAAGAATCATTTGTGGGCGGATTAAATTGATCATCTCTGCATTCCGGCGATCTGCTTGAACGAGGGAGAATTCGGGTTTGGCAGTCGTGATCTTCAATGCCTTTTTTTTTGGGTACCCATCATAGATCGGATCTTCGTTGGAGCAATTCCGGTGCCCATGTAACAAAAATACACAAATGGGTCGCCTTCTCATCTACGACATACTCGAGAAACCTGTAAGCAGTTGTTTAATCGCCATTTGTTCCGCTATCTGGTTTTACATTCAAAACAAGAACATAGGTTACTCGGATGTGGGATTGAGCTATGAAACCGTAGTTTCTCAAGGCCAGCACTGGCGTCTTATCACTTCTTCATTTTCCCATATTAGTTTCTTGCATCTAATCTTTAATATGATACGAGGAGCCTTGGGATTCTTGAAAAGCCGAAAACGCAGGTCTTGGGGTGCGATATTATTTGCGATATCGTTACTCCTAATTGTTGTTTTTACGGGCTCCCGGTTCGGGGATTTATCATGTGCTCATTCACTGATTTAAGTTGGAGTTTTCTGAGAAGAGTCTCGTCTTTGTTGGTTATTAGGTGTGTGGTTTTGGATGGATGACCATACTTGCGGAAAAGCGACCTTCTTCAAACTGGAACTGTTTGGGGTTCTTTCTTTGCCTATCGGCTTTGCCCCATTTGAATCTCGATTTTCACATCTATAATTGTTCCCCGGGCCTGTTTTTAGGTCATTTGTCGAATTGTGGTAGGATATTTGATTTCTTGGGGAGTTATACAAGGAAATGAGTAATTATTGGGCAATCAGCTTACTAGGATGGGTCACACTCTCCTTTTTGTGAGTTTGCATCGGACGACATCATACCGTTTTGCCTTTTCTAGAAATTGAGCCAGTTCTTGAATCACCTATCGGTTCGATTATTTCACTGGTCCAATAATATCAAATGGACCTCCGCCATCGGGAACCGGTTGGTGTAATATGGCTTGATGCCTTTTAGTGTTGGGGATTGGCTTCAAGAAAGAAGATGCTAAATCTACAAGGCAAATGAAGACTCTATATGAGACAAATCCGTATCTCTACGTATTAAGCGGGACTTTGTGATCTCAAAGACACAAGAAGTTTGCACGCGTCTATATCTTCATATTACTCCAAGAGGGAAATCAAGGTAAGGTCCACTTTTACACGAATGAAAACAAAATTCATTGATTTAATCTCATTGAATTGATTTATTCGGTTGAAGCAAACGTTTTTACACTTAGTCCTTTGTATACATCGAGATTTTCTTGTCCAATAAATAGCATATTTTATGCAAAGGGCCATTTCAACAATAAATTCTTCCTTTCCTGGGATGTATCTAAGTGTGGAGGAGAAGTGGAAAGTATGGTGGAAAATGAGTAGATATTGTCCTATGCTTGAATCCTTTTTGCCGAGATGTTCTTGGCATACCCAACCTGTTCTTTCCCGGACCCAACCGATTAAGCTCTGTTTTGCACCTTTCTAATCATTATGCCAAGATTTCTTGGCTTCCAAATGTGTATTTGTCATTTGGGCATGTGGGTTTTGTAATTGGGTATTTGTTTTACGGTGTGTTTTAAATTGCTCCATAATTATAGGGTTGAATCGGGGCATTGGCGTGAGTTTACGGAGATCCCCATTTAAGGTTAGATCGAAATGTTTGCAAATTTTTGTCACATTGGACTTGAGTATTAGTTAATTATCAAGTTGAATGTGCATTTGATCGATGCAGGGAACAATTGCCATTGGCACATTTTTCCTTTTTTGATGAGGAAACAAGTTGGAGAGGCTATTGTACGCACAATTGCTTTATTAGACAGTTGCTTTTATTAACGTTAACATCACACATTCCATTCCATTCGACACAATCACATGTGAATTCTCAAGTTCAATATAATTGTTCAAGTTCTAAATATTTAAACGATGGTTATCTAGTATACTTCAAATATTAAATCCTTAGTGCATATTTGGATTCCAAGGTTCAAGATGCAACCCTACACTATCTTCATGTTTTAAATGTCTTTTTATATTCTCCGTCTGCGTTTTTTTTTAATGGCCCTAGAGGCCAAAAAATGTTTTTAGTATAATAACCAACACATAACTACCATTGACATTAATAAATATAACCATTGGATCCAACACATTTAAATTAAAATCCCCCTTAAACCCCCTTTGGTTTGGGTGCATATTCACACGGGGTGGCGTGGGGGCAGCGAGCCCTCATAATTGTATTTTGCACGTACGAAATCAACACCATATAGTATTCCGGTTGAAATCTTATAGTATTTTGCGAATCTTATTATACAGTATAGCAAATCTTGTACTTGCATACCCCACAAATGAGGAACTTTACGTACGGTGTAGATTAAGGAATAAGGGGCGAATATGCCAATCCGACAGCTCTCGATGCCCGGAGTCACCCCCCGTGTGAATATGCACCCAAACCAAAGGGGGTTTAAGGGGGATTTTAATTTAAATGTGTTGGATCCAATGGTTATATTTATTAATGTCAATGGTAGTTATGTGTTGGTTATTATACACCTAAAATTTCAAAAGGTATCAAGTGATATAAATGATGATATTCAAGATACAGTGACACTACCAATGACAAGGTTCTATCATCTATAGCATCATCAGTATCGTCATAAATATGGTCAACAATTGTATCAGTACTAATTAATGACAATATATATGTTACTAATAGTGTCATGAATAATATCACATATTCCATCAACTTTACCATCATTTATTACTCTAATGGTGTTAATCACAATATAAGTGTTATAGCTTATGCCAATTACAGTATCACCCATAGCTTCATCTATAGTATCACATATTGACAATATTATATCAATGCTAGCATATGACGCTATATGTGTCGATAATAATATCACGACTTAGATCACACACTAACCCCAAAATCTGCTCTATATGTAGTTTTTTGCTGTTGTTTTTGCAAGAAAACAACACTCAAAGACCACCCATATAAATGTTCCGAAAATGCTAGAAACAACAGTAGTTTTTTAATGTAGTTTTTCACACGAAAAGAACGCGTAGTTTTCATGCGTGGTTTTTAGACAAAAACAACTCGTAATTTTTATGTGTGGTTTTCACCATTGTTTATAGAGAAAAACAATGCCAAATTCTATGTGTAGTTTCGCATTTTTATGTGTGGTTTTCACCGTTGTTTATAGAGAAAAACAATGCCGGATTCTATGCGTGGCTTCGCTAAAAAAAAGAAACAATGCATGGTTCTTAGATGTGGCCTTTAGTTAAAAACAATGCATAGTCCTATATATAAGTTTTTTTAGCACAGTTTTTCTCATGTTATTTTTAGTATTTGTATTATGTTTTTCATTAATAACACGTTTTTTCTTGTGTTGTTTTTGGTACAATAACATATATATATTTTTTTGTAGTGTAGAAACAATGTGTTCAAATTAAACAAAAATAACAAAGATATGAAACTTAGGATTAGCGATTGTTTTCCATTGTCAAGAGATAATACAGTTAGATGATTGTAATAGTAAACAAGGAATTTTTGCATTATTCAAAATATATAGACTTTGAATACATATTCAACATTTCTTGTAGACAGTTTACATCATGTTCTAAAATCAGTTTATTCACATATTTTGTTACAACAGCTCATGTTTTAAAACATGAGTTCATAAAACTAGTTCATGAACACATATTTTATTAAAATAAATTCAACCGCATGTTACCCATTCCTTTCTAGTTCTCAGAAAGATCTTTTGATGCCTTTCATAGGTTTTTCTTGAAGTAGCCATACTTGAAAGCCCGATTTTGCCTCAAACCTATCGTCAAATTGTCTGCTGAATATTCCCGATCGAAAAGGACTTTTATAGAAGAAAGAAGTTTCGAATGTTTTACCGGATATATCACCTGTTTGATTGCCATTTGCGCCAAGACAGCCGCATGTAATTATTGTAATCCGTCATGAGCTGGCCCTCGTTCCAGGGTAATGGTTTACAGATAAGGTTCGGAGGAATAGACCATTGATTGCTGTTATGGTAGCACCCGGTTATGTTCTGCATGGAAACAATAGATGAGAAATTATTTAAAGAAAACAAACATCTACAAACATCTTTGAATTTCTGCATTCCTTGAAGGACAAGCAAAGCCCAGCTCCTTGGGAATCAAATCCTGGCGGTTGCCCGGCTTTGTTTTAGGGTAAAAATAGAATGAAAAAAAACCTGTTTGCCATCGCCAGCACGCCATAGCCCATTTGCCGGATCTGCCATCGCCATAGCCATCCGGATCTGCCGGATCTGCCATCGCCATAGCCATCCGGATCTGCCGGATCTGCCATCGCCATGGCCGGTAGAATCGCCATCGCCATAGCCTGCCTCCCGCCATAGCGCCATAGCTCAGTAGGCGGAGAAAGAATACGAGAGCCGAGGGCCACCAAACCGCCATCGCCATAGCCCTTTGCTCGCCATGGCGCCATAGCCTACAAAATGGAGAAAGAATACTGAGGGAAAGAAACACAGGACGCACAATGGCGGGATAATCTCGGATTTCAATCTCAGCCCTTCATTTTGGTAGCCAGTAATATCATAGGACTAGGATCAACATCTATACCATTCATCTTTGAGTCAATCTGAACCGCTAAATAAAGACCAATAAGATCAAAGGACTCGGATCAAGATCTGTGCCGTTTATCTCGGCCTTTGACAAAAAATCACGCGTATATAAAATATTATTTTATTTTCCACACCTAACAAATTCATTATTTTATAGGAAAATTATAAAAATTCATTATTTTATGGGAAAATTATAAAAATACCCATGTATTTTCACAAATTGTTAAAATGCCCCTGTTTGTTAATAATACCCATGTTTGCCCCTGAGACGAATTATTAAAATGCCCCTAAGCGCAACCTTATCGTCTAAGTACCTTCTGTATTTTTTTTAAGTTTTAACCATTGTTAAGCCATTGAGTTATCACTTATAAACAATGGATACACCAAAATGTGCAAATACGTGCACATGCCAGTGGTTCGATCAAGCCCAAGCCTTAAACCTGATAAGCTCCAGGGAACGAAGCACATGCAGCTAAATCATATGCAGCCATAACCCAACAGCAAGAAACCAGCAGCTAGTTGCCGCCACTGTACGGATTTGAAAAGGCAGGCGGGGTTTGTGTCTGGAATGGAGCATGTCGGATTGAGCTGCCTCCAAGCAACCATGCATCTTCAACCGGAACAAAATCCAAAATACAAATTTAAAGCGGTTGTGCATTCGAAATTAAAACTGAGATAAATATTCTGAATGAAATCTGAGGCAAGAATACCAATAATGCATGCAACTCCACAACAACAGAAAAACTCAGAACCCCCATGAAACCAAAACCCAGACTCTGGCCACAAATGCTTTGCTTGTTCTATTAGAGATGGCTCTAGAAGCCCTGAGAATGTTGTTCTTGTGGTATTAGAGATGGCTGTAAAATTCCTTTGATCGCTTTGTTCTCTATTGTCAATTCCTTCGATTGTTGTTTTCTTCATCGCTCTTGTGTCTAAGAACTGTTCAATTCCTTCAATCACTCTAAGCACTATTCATCACTCTTGTGTTAAGCATAATCATCGCTCCTGCTCCTGTTTCTATGCACTATCCAATTCCTTCAATCGCTCGTGTCTATGCAATGCCCATTTTTTGATCGATCTTGTTTCGATTCGATGTCCATTTCAATCTTGTTTCTATGTACTATTTTTAGTTGCCGCTTCTTGATAGAAAACTTAGAATGGCGCAAAGGATGCATGATAAATCCAGAAATGGTCATTGTGTTCAATAGGAGACCTCATCTTCTTACATTTGGATTGGGGCGTTATCGAGCAACAATCGAGCCTAGATGGCATGTTGGAGCCCGCGTGGCATGTTTAAGCCACCATGGCATGTTTGAGCCTATAGTGGCATGTTTGAGCCTATAGTGGCATCGGAGCCTTTCTAAGGTCCGGCCTCCTCGGGTCCGGCCTCTCCAGCCTAGGTGGCATGCCCGATCCACCTTGGTATGTTGGAGCCTAGGTGGCATGTTGGGGCTCACATAGCATATTTGAGCCACCTTGGCATGTTTGAGCCTAGGTGGCATGTTGGAGCCTAGGTGGCATGTTTGAGCCACCTTGGCATGTTGGAGCCACCTTGGCATGTTTGTGGCATGTTGGAGCCAGTGTGGCATGTTTGAGCCACCTTGGCATGTTTGAGCCTATATGTGGCATGTTGGAACCTAGGTGGCATGTTTGAGCCACCTTGGCATGTTGGAGCCTAGGTGGCATGTTGGAACCTAGGTGGCATGTTTGAGCCACCTTGGCATGTTGGAGCCTAGGTGGCATGTTGGAGCCACCTTGTCATGTTGGAGCCTAGGTGGCATGTTGGAGCCACCTTGGCATGTTGGAGCCTAGGTGGCATGTTGGAGCCCATGTGGCATGTTTGAGCCACCTTGGCATGTTTGAGCCTAGGTGGCATGTTGGGAGCCTAGGTGGCATGTTTGAGCCACCTTGGCATGTTTGAGCCTATAGTGGCATGTTGGAGCCTAGGTGGCATGTTTGAGCCACCTTGGCATGTTTGAGAATGTTGGAGCCTAGGTGGCATGTTTGAGCCACCTTGGCATGTTGAAATGTATATGTGGCATGTTGGAACCTAGGTGGCATGTTTGAGCCACCTTGGCATGTTGGAGCCTAGGTGGCATGTTGGAGCCCTAGGCGGCGTGGCATGTTTGAGCCACCTTGGCGTGTTGAGCCACCTTGGCATGTTGGAGCCACCTTGGCATGTTGGAGCCTAGGTAGCATGTTGGAGGCTAGATGGCATGTTTGAGCACCTTGGCATGTTTGAGCCACCTTGGCATGTTGGAGCCTAGGTGGCATGTTGGAGCACACGCAGGCATGTTTGAGCCACCTTGGCATGTTTGAGCCTAGGTGGCATGTTTGATTGGAGCCTAGAAGGCATGTTGGAGCCCACGCCATGTTTGAGCCACCTTGGCATGTTGGAGCCTAGGTGGCCTTGGAGCCCAGCGTGGCATGTTTGAGCCACCTTGGCATGTTGGAGCCTAGGTGGCATGTTTGAGTCACCTTGGCATGTTGGAGCCTTGGTGGCATGTTTGAGCCGCCTTGGGATGATTGAGCCTAGGTGGCATGTTGGAGCCTAGGTGGCATGTTTGAGCCACCTTGGTGCGTTGGAGCCTAGGTGGCATGTTGGAGCCCACGCAGGCATGTTTGAGCCACCTTGGCATGTTGGAGCCTAGGTGGCATGTTGGAGTCCGTGGTGGCATGTTAGAGCCATCTTGGCGCCTAGGTGGCATATTGGAGCCCGCATGGCATGTTTGAGCCACCTTGGCATGTTTGATCCACCTTTGCATGTTTGAGCCTAGGTGGCATGTTGGAGCCATCTTGGCATGTTGGAGCCTAGGTGGCATTTTGGAGCCCGGCGTGGCATGTTGGAGCCTAGGTGGCATGTTGTGAGCCAGCTTGGCATGTTGGAGCCCGCGTGGCATGTTTGAGATACCTTGGCATGTTTGAGCCTGGGTGGTATGTTGGAGCCTAGGTGACATGTTTGAGCCACCTTGGCATGTTGGAGCCTAGGTGGCATGTTGGAGCCCACATGGCATGTTTGAGCCACCTTGTATTGGAGCCTAGTTGGCATGTTGGAGCCCACGTGGCATGATTGAGCCACCTTGGCATGTTGGAGCCTAGGTGGCATGTTGGAGTCCACGTGGCATGTTTGAGCCACCTTGCCATGTTAGAGCCACCTTGGCATGTTAAAGTGGGTGTGGCATGTTTGAGTCCTTCAAGAAATGCCTATATGATGCCAACCCAGTGTCCATCTTTGGTTCTTCATATCAATGTGTCTTCTACAAGTTGCCAAGTGACGGATGTCTTCAAGTTTCACTTTCTAGAAGCTCACACACACACACACATGTATGAAGCCAAATGCCAGTGAAGAGTGTCAATTTGTAATGGCATGCATTCAACTTTGTCATACATGGATTCTTAGAAAACCATAAAAAACCACCCCTAAAAAAAAAACACTACCTTAAAAAACAACACCTTAGAAAAAACATCCCTTCAAAAAACCATATCGCCTGAGAAAACAACACATCTTTAAAAAAGAAACTACGCCTCCTTAAGAAACCACACAAAAAAACTACGGCTCCCTAAGAAAAACTACAGCATATCCTTGAAAAACCACGCCCCCGTATAACTACGTATAGTTTTTTTTTAAATCTTCAAAAAAACAACCCGTAGTGTGTTTTTACTGTTGTTTTCAACCGTGGAACAAATTTTGGGGTTGTAGTGTCACTCTTACTATCAATAATTGTCGTAATTTTGATAATGATTGTACAAGTGTTAATGCTTATGACAATTATAATATCATTTGTAATCGCACTGCCTTCTTCAAACTCCCATAGACAAAGTACACAAAATGATGATATTAGAACTTAAAAAAAAAAGATTCTATTAGGGCAATATCCTCTAGTTCATCATCACAAAGCTTTAGATGTAGTAAATGTCTCAGAAGATGCCAAGTCTACATGAAAAGTAGAAGGATCAATCATGCGACGAAATCTAGATTCGCATGAACCATGATCCACCAATTATTATCACTCTGGTTTCTATGGAAGAAAACCTGCTTAACTTGTCTAGGATAAACAAACACCCCATCATTTTTTCCTAAAGATTTAGTAGAATTAACCTCATAAAACCTGATAGATCTTATCTCTGCAGTTTCTCCCTCGATAACATGCTTTGAACTATTTTACCTTCAATAGATAGGCAGTTCTCGGAACAGGGGCTTTGGTTGTATGATATGATCACTTCAACATGAAGACTGTCGAAATGGTCACTAGTTCATCTTTGGTGGCCAGGACGGGCGCTTGATTGATCCAGTGCCATGTGTGCTCCAGCATTCTCGTTGGGTGTTTCTTCAATGGTAAACAAATAAAGAAATGGAACTTAGAGAAAAATGTAACAGTAATGTGCCTAGAAAAAAAAATATAAGGGAGGGTGCCTACCTTTGGCACGGTGACCCTATTGACTCATCCTCTTGATGGCGCACTTAAAGCGCTTCTCATTTGAATTTACCTCCTTTTTTGCTATTTTTTCTATTAATTAAAAGTCTTTTTATGGAGCAGGATAGGCAAACAGACAAGTGTCATGGGAAAGAACTTGACAAGACCTTTACACTGAATATATGCATGCTCCGTTCCGACCATGTTTCCTTAGCAAACTGTTTTAGGGCACCTTGTTGCACCATTACAGGTCAAAAATAAGCTCACTCTGGGGGCTCATAGTAGACAATTCAGGGCACTGACGTGGACGTTTTGGGTTCATCTGAAAGCCTTACTCTCAAGCATCCGCTGAGCCAAAATTTGCCCCAATTTGAGGAGGGGAGGGCTTCTATCGAACCATTCTGCTATTAAATGAGCCAAAGTGTGCACCCCCCTTAGCATTGCATTTTCATTCTTCTAAACAACATAACAACATACCAGAGTCCACAACAAGATGGACAATACAATAAGAAGAAGAGATTTTAAAAGGCAGAGGAAACAATAAGCTTAGCATCAACATCTAAAAAAAAGGGGGGAACGAAGGAATAAAGGAAAGGGAACATTTGTTAGGTTTTCGGGAGAAAGTAAGCCGCTGGTCTCGGAATGTGGTAATCGGCAGAGGCACAACACACATAATCGGCAGAGGTAATCCGCCCTTTCAGATATCTTACCGCATATCCGATGCTGCCCTTTCGGATATGTAACTGCAACAGATGTTTTCGATGCAACATAGGTTTTTCGGCAGAGGTAAATAGATATCTAACTCCAGATATCCGATGCTGGCCGTTGATTTTCTGCTTATTTTGGATTTCAGATAACATTCAGCAGTCTGGTATGGCAGACTGGTAACACAGCAATCTGGTATGGCGGACTGGTGATTGCAGGGCTTTGTGGGAAGATTTACAAGGATCAGAGAGGAGAGCGATGCTGGCCTTAGTGTTTAAAGCGTTCTTACGGCTTAGTTTTTGAAGAGTTCTCGGCTTAGGTTTCTACAGGATTTTTGGGATTAGATTTCTTAAGACTTAGGCTTTTCTTCTTGTGTTGTGGACATCTTAGGCTTTGTTGGGCGCTGTTAATTCCGGACAAGCTAAGAGAGCTGTTGCAGCCATATTAGCATTGTACTTACAGAAAAAATGCAGAGATGGAGCTTTGCCACATCATCAGCATGATACTAGACAGCTATTTACAGAAAAAATGCAGAAATGGAGCTTATAGAAAGCAGCTTGTAAGCTCTTGTTGTAACAAGGAAAGCCTGATTCAGCTTGGTGCAAAAGGAGATCTTAAGCTTTTGAATATCCTTATCTTGAGTTCGTCAAACATGTTAGTGTAAATATATATGCTTATCTAGAATCTTGCATCGCTGTTTTTGAGCTTGGAAATGGTGTGCATTGTTGATGGGTTTTGCAGATTTGTGGTATCACAGGTTGTAGAGTAAAAAATCAGCCTTGGAAATCTTTAAGTCGCCCTGCATTTGCGATACAAGGACTCAAATTCGTATTTACTTGCTTTACGTGTATATGCTGTTGATTCCAGAGAACTTAGCAGTAGTTCTTGTCATCTGCAGGTTTTGATTATTCATGGCAGTGCCGATAATGGCAGGGGGTTCAAATCCCCACTAAAGAAAGTCTGAATAGTGCCGCCCCACTTATATTGGTTAGAAAGGCTACCAAAAAAATAAATGAATACCATAAGAACTAGGAATTTTGCATGGTTTACAATAAAATTGGCCTTTTAATAGTATTATAGGTGGTGGAAAACGTGAAATTATATTTGATGCACTTACGATCTAGCTTGTAACAATACATGATATTATATTTACGTTTTTAATGTTAATAATGATATAATCATAACCTCCACGTGATATTATATGTGGCATTGACGATGATGCTATATCTGATGCTAATCATGTTAAAAATAATGATAAAAATAATGATACAAAGGATGATGCTCGTGTTGACATTATGAACGATTTAATTATCGCAATACATGCGATCCTATAGATGACACTATTATAGCACCACAAGGACAAATGCATGGTATTATAACTGCAACTATAGAAGATGCTACAAATGATATTATTATGCCACTACAATGCTATAAAATGTGATACTATAACTATTGTTATTGGTGATGCTACAAGTGACGATATAGATGACGCGATTTCATCAACAGCTACCGTCACTTATTGTATCAAAATCTAAAAAATTTGAAAGTGCAATTTTAAGCAAATAAATGATGAAACTAGTGATTTAGATTGCTTATTCTCTTGTAGTAATTACTCAATCTATAGCTTGGACATTTCAATAGACTAAGAATGCTCCACGCCATCCATGCCCAAAAGCCCTACGTGCTCGTCATGACTTCATTAGCCAAGCTAAGCTCAATTTCATATCACGCATACCTCCAAAAGTTCCAGTAGCTACAATAATTACTTAGCTATGGTTTTGAAAATTGATATCAGAATACCATTTTGCATAGCAAATGGACTAATTTGCGTAGGTAATGTGGAGTTATGAAATCACACATTTTTAGCTTAAAAAAGCATATAGCTTCGTGACGGCAAATGCGTACAATCCATGATCATTGCTCCCTAGACCAGGCCCATCTCCAGGAGCCAAATTCCTAAATTTTTTAGAATTATACAGCTCAAGTTTACTCAAGTTAGTTAATATACTTATACAATGTGGATACACCTATGCCTCTGATGGTGCACTACTTTAGATCAGATGCTTCACTTTGTCTAAGAGTCTAATAGCATTATCTCAATGGTATCCAAACAATTTAGATCAAATACTTCACTTCCTCTAGGAGCCCAATAGCATTATCTCAATGGTATCCCAACAAGTTGAATACAAAAGCAACAAACAACAACTCCAAACATAAACAACAAGGAGCAAAAACGAATTACCAAAAGCGTATGGTCCAATGCAACAAATTTTCCATCTCTTTTCAAAACACCCGAGTCTTTCTAATTCTTGCTACTACAATCCATTTCTAATAGTTTGCAGGGCGAATTTGATTGGCCTCTCTTCAGGACCAGCTTTTAGGCTGTACTCAGAAGCCTTGATTCGCCCAGGTTTGCCCTCGTCTTCCCAAATCCAGTTCCTAAGAACGAATTCGGCCCTTTCCATGTATTTTCGGCATGATCTGGCCTATGCTTCATGGATTTCTAATAGCGTGCATTTGGGCTTTGATCCGCCCGCTTCTGGTGGCATCCGCCTCTATCCGTAAGCCTTGATTTACCCAAATTTGCCATTGTCTTCCCAAATCCGGTTGTTAGCAACCACATTCGGTCCTTTCCATGCAATTTGAGCATGACCTGACCTGTGTTTCATGGATTTCTAATAAGCTCCAAGTTGGATTTGATCTGCCTTAGTTCTGGGACCTAGAAGCATTTATTCACTTTAATCTTCCCTTGTCTTCCCAAATCCGATTGTTAGCAAGAAAATTTGCCCCTTATCATGCATTTTAGGCATGATCTAGCTTGTGTTTCATGGATTTTAATCAGGTCGGATTTCCTCTATCCAGAAGCTTTGATTTACTCAAGTTTGCCTTTGGTCGTTGGCTTCTCTAATCTTCCCAAATCAGGCTACTAGCAAACAAAATCGTCAATCTATCACGGTAAGTTAAAGAAAGCTATTTATGCATGTCACAACCCATTCCGAAGCTGCCAACTATTGCACGTGATGTCTCCTCAGAAGGCACCAAGAAACGGTCGCTTCTTTTGGATTCAACCTTATCCGTTATCTGGTTTACCTGATTGACTTGTCGATTATTCCGTGGTCGTGACGAAGAAGCAGGCCCCTAGCTTTTGCGCGACCAAAGATTTCCCGCCAATAATTATATTTTAGTTAGAGTTGTATAATATTTCATCACACTTAAAAGAATATAAAAAGGGGGAATTCAGATTTAACTCCATAACCAGTTTCTCTTTACATAAGAAGTTTGACCCTTGCCAGTACATATTGCTAAACATTTGAGTGGATATTATTGTTTGATAATGTAACACTTCTAAGAAAACACCACTTCTTGAAGATACTTGAATCAAAATATTACTGTTTTACTTTATAGTTGAATTCAATCATAAAATAAATACGTAGAATTAAAGTACATGACTATAACATAGCGGAGAAAAGGTCTCTCTGTGGAAGACTATGCGCACCTCATGTGGGCTTTTTGCATTACATGTTGATAGAATTCAATCACAGAAAACCCTGGCAGATGAGTATGGGCCGGAAAAAAAGAGATCTTAACTTGGCAACAAGGAAAAGATTGGCAGAAGAAATGCAGAAGTCTGGTGGTAAAAAAAAATTCACCAGTTCCATAAGGCAGCTGTTGTGCCTACACCTGAATCATGCACTAATAATACCAAAGGAGATGAGAGCTGCAAGGTGAATGATAGCTCTGATGGTGGCAATACAATTTGCAACATTCCAGATGCTAGTATTGGAGAAAAATCTGAAGCTGGTTTTGGTGGAGCTATTGGGGATTGTACCCACCAGACAGACAAGGCAATAAGCACGCCCAACAAGACACCTCAAACTGGAGCTAATGCTACCGAGGGTGATAGCAAGGAAAAAGAGCTAAATCGAGCTAATCATGTAACAGGGTCCTCTGCTCTCTTTTTGGTTTTCATCTTTATTCAATATTTGATTTAGCGTTCCACTTGGAGTTTACTTCCTACATTGGTTTGGAAAATGATTTTTCAGTACTTTGGATATTCTAAGTATATGAATACAAAGGTATACTATGATCAGATTTTTGAATGACTGTTTGTGCAAATATACTGCTCTGTTAAGTGGTAAGTTTCATGTTGTAAGGATTGCTATTTTTCCACATCAAGAACTTATAATCATTACTTTGTGCTACGAAGTTTGTTTATACTTTGTAGAAGTTATGAGTTTGGCTATTGTACTTGGTCTTGAAAAAATGGAAATATAAACCATGTCTTTGCTTTGGTACAGTAACACCTGAATGTATCAAAGGCTGCAAATTGGGTCTTGGTCTTGGATCAAGATTAATGATCTGGATAACCAGATTAAAAGTTTTTTTTTTTTTTTTTTGGCGCCACTTTGGTCAGTTTTGACCAGTTATAATATTATAAGAACGTGTTTACTCTTAGAATTCACCTCAAATGTTGACTACCAGGTTGAATCAACGTAGTCCTTGGAGACGGTCTGCCTTTGAGGTGTGGGTTTTGTGTCCTAGACCTGCTGACGCCAGAATCTGTGAAGTGAGATTACTCCTTCCCAGGGTTTTTCGGCCTTGGGTTCCTACCCTGTTCCTTAGAGACCTATAGGTTCTTGTACTTTCCCCCTTATGCTCGAATAGAACATCGATATAACATATGCGTAGTGAGCTTGCTCCTTCGCATATATATACATCGGCCTTTAGTTTGGACGATTAAGGAGTCTTTAGAATAGCAGAGATAGTTTGATGGTCATTGAAATTGGTTGACGGGGTCCTATTATGTTCTTGCACTGAAAGATTATATGCCATCTCTGCACATAACATGTTTTTCGAGCATAAATAGTTACCAATTTAGTAGACTAATTTGGCTTTATTGCAAGCACAACTTGTATAGTTCATTCTATGTTGGCCTGCTTAATTTAACATCTTATGTTACAACAGATGCAAAGAACTATTCCATTGTAGGAAAATCACCAGTTTATGGCTTTGTTGTGAGCACAAGTTGTATGGTTATTTTCTAACTGGCCTTCTTACTTTAATGATATGCTACAACAAATGCAAAGAACTCTTTAGTTATAGGTCAATCATCAGTTTGTGGTTTTACTGGAAGTGCAACTTGTATATGGCCTTTTTAATTTAACATCTGAATTAATAGTAGATGCAAAAGGCTCTTTTACTGTAGAAGAAGCAATGTTCCAATTTGAATGGACCATTTAAAATTAACAATGACATTACAATTTATTTACATGTTGTTTATCCTGGATAGTATTGTTACAACATGTCCTGAAATGAGATATGTGAGTATATGGCAATGCAATAGTTCTTAATGCTTATTCTAATATTTGTTTAAGCAACTTGAGTTTCCAAATTTTGATTTTAACTATTTCTTTAGCATCGCTCGTGTTGGAGCTTGAGCTCTTTCTTTGTAAACTAGGAACGGTATATGCACAAGCTGAGAATCTTCCCTCTTCCCTTTTCTCCCTTCTCTTTATTTTTCTCGTGCCTTTTTTTTCCAGGTCCCTAGGTGGCATGTTGGAGCCTAGGTGGCATGTTTGAGCCACCTTGGCATGTTTGAGCCTATAGTGGCATGTTGGAGCCTAGGTGGCATGTTTGAGCCACCTTGGCATGTTTGAGAATGTTGGAGCCTAGGTGGCATGTTTGAGCCACCTTGGCATGTTTGAGCCTATATGTGGCATGTTGGAACCTAGGTGGCATGTTTGAGCCACCTTGGCATGTTGGAGCCTAGGTGGCATGTTGGAGCCTAGGGCACAAGGTGGCATGTTTGAGCCACCTTGGGCATGTTTGAGCCACCTTGGCATGTTGGAGCCACCTTGGCATGTTGGAGCCTAGGTGGCATGTTGGAGGCTAGATGGCATGTTTGAGCACCTTGGCATGTTTGAGCCACCTTGGCATGTTGGAGCCTAGGTGGCATGTTGGAGCACACGTGGCATGTTTGAGCCACCTTGGCATGTTTGAGCCTAGGTGGCATGTTTGATTGGAGCCTAGAAGGCATGTTGGAGCCCACGCGTTACTATGTTTGAGCCACCTTGGCATGTTGGAGCCTAGGGTGGCCTTGGAGCCCGCTGTGGCATGTTTGAGCCACCTTGGCATGTTGGAGCCTAGGGTGGCATGTTTGAGTCACCTTGGCATGTTGGAGCCTTTGGTGGCATGTTTGAGCCGCCTTTGGGATGATTGAGCCTAGGTGGCATGTTGGAGCCTAGGTGGCATGTTTGAGCCACCTTGGTACGCTTGGAGCCTAGGTGGGCATGTTGGAGCCCACGTGGCAGTGTTTGAGCCACCTTGGCATGTTGGAGCCTAGGTGGCATGTTGGAGTCCGTGGTGGCATGTTCGAGCCATCTTGGGCCTAGGGTGGCATATTGGAGCCCGCATGGCATGTTTGAGCCACCTTGGCATGTTTGAACCACCTTTGCATGTTTGAGCCTAGGTGGTATGTTGGAGCCATCTTGGCATGTTGGAGCCTAGGTGGCATTTTGGAGCCCGGCCGTGGCATGTTGGAGCCTAGGTGGCATGTTGTGAGCCGCCTGGCATGTTGGAGCCCGCTGTGGCATGTTTGAGATACCTTGGCATGTTTGAGCCCTGGTGGTATGTTGGAGCCTAGGTGGCATGTTTGGAGCCACCTTGGCATGTTGGAGCCTAGGTGGCATGTTGGAGCCCACATGGCATGTTTGAGCCACCTTGTATTGGAGCCTAGTTGGTATGTTGGAGCCCACGTGGCATGATTGAGCCACCTTGGCATGTTGGAGCCTAGGGTGGCATGTTGGAGTCCACGTGGCATGTTTGAGCCACCTTGCCATGTTAGAGCCACCTTGGCATGTTAAAGTGGGTGTGGCATGTTTGAGTCCTTCAAGAAATGCCTATATGATGCCAACCCAAAGTCCATCTTTTGGTTCTTCATATCAATGTGTCTTCTACAAGTTGCCGACGGATGTCTTCAAGTTTCACTTTCTAGAAGCTCACACACACACACACACATGTATGAAGCCAAATGCCAGTGAAGAGTGTCAATTTGTAATGGCATGCAGACAACTTGGTCATACATGGATTCTTAGAAAACCATAAAAAAACACCCCTAAAAAAAAAACACTACCTTAAAAAACAACACCTTAGAAAAAACATCCCTTCAAAAAACCATATCGCCTGAGAAAACAACACATCTTTAAAAAAGAAACTACGCCTCCTTAAGAAACCACACAAAAAAACTACGGCTCCCTAAGAAAAACTACAGCATATCCTTGAAAAACCACGCCCCCGTATAACTACGTATAGTTTTTTTTTAAATCTTCAAAAAAACAACCCGTAGTGTGTTTTTACTGTTGTTTTCAACCGTGGAACAAATTTTGGGGTTGTAGTGTCACTCTTACTATCAATAATTGTCGTAATTTTGATAATGATTGTACAAGTGTTAATGCTTATGACAATTATAATATCATTTGTAATCGCACTGCCTTCTTCAAACTCCCATAGACAAAGTACACAAAATGATGATATTAGAACTTAAAAAAAAAGATTCTATTAGGGCAATATCCTCTAGTTCATCATCACAAAGCTTTAGATGTAGTAAATGTCTCAGAAGATGCCAAGTCTACATGAAAAGTAGAAGGATCAATCATGCGACGAAATCTAGATTCGCATGAACCATGATCCACCAATTATTATCACTCTGGTTTCTATGGAAGAAAACCTGCTTAACTTGTCTAGGATAAACAAACACCCCATCATTTTTTCCTAAAGATTTAGTAGAATTAACCTCATAAAACCTGATAGATCTTATCTCTGCAGTTTCTCCCTCGATAACATGCTTTGAACTATTTTACCTTCAATAGATAGGCAGTTCTCGGAACAGGGGCTTTGGTTGTATGATATGATCACTTCAACATGAAGACTGTCGAAATGGTCACTAGTTCATCTTTGGTGGCCGGGATTGCCCCCGCTTTGATTGATCCAAAGGCCATGTGTGCTCCAAGATTCTCGTTGGTGTGTTTCTTCAATGGTAAACAAATAAAGAAATGGAACTTAGAGAAAAAATGTAACAAAGAATGTGCCTAGAAAAAAAATATAAGGGAGGGTGCCTACCTTTGGCACGGTGACCCTATTGACTCATCCTTCTTGATGGCGACTTAAAAGCGCTTCTCATTTGAATTTACCTCCTTTTTTGCTATTTTTTCTATTAATTAAAAGTCTTTTTATGGAGCAGGATAGGCAAACAGACAAGTGTCATGGGAAAGAACTTGACAAGACCTTTACACTGAATATATGCATGCTCCGTTCCGACCATGTTTCCTTAGCAAACCGCTTTAGGGCACCTTGTTGCACCATTACGTGGTCAAAAATAAGCTCACTCTGGGGCTCATAGTAGACAATTGGGTTTCACCGGACGTGGACGTTTTGGGTTCATCCGAAAGCCTTACTCAAGCATCCGCCGAGCCAAAATTTGCCCCTAATTTGAGGAGGGAGGGCTTCTATCGAACCATTCTCGCTATTAAATGAGCCAAAGTGTGCACCCCCCTTAGCATTGCATTTTCATTCTTCTAAACAACATAACAACATACCAGAGTCCACAACAAGATGGACAATACAATAAGAAGAAGAGATTTTAAAAGGCAGAGGAAACAATAAGCTTAGCATCAACATCTAAAAAAAAGGGGGGAACGAAGGAATAAAGGAAAGGGAACATTTGTTAGGTTTTCGGGAGAAAGTAAGCCGCTGGTCTCGGAATGTGGTAATCGGCAGAGGCACAACACACATAATCAAGCAGAGGTAATCCGCCCTTTTCAGATATCTTACCGCATATCCGGCGTTCGCCTTTTCGGATATGTAATCGCAACAGATGTTTTCGATGCAACATAGGTTTTTCTTTTAGAGGTAAATAGATATCTAACTCCAGATATCCGATGCTGGCCGTTGATTTTCTGCTTATTTTGGATTTCAGATAACATTCAGCAGTCTGGTATGGCAGACTGGTAACACAGCAATCTGGTATGGCGGACTGGTGATTGCAGGGCTTTGTGGGAAGATTTACAAGGATCGAGAGGGAGAGCGATGCTGGCCTTAGTGTTTAAAAAGCGTTCTTACCTTGGAGAGTTTTTGAAGAGTTCTCAAACCCCAGGTTTCTACAGGATTTTTGGGATTAGATTTCTTAAGACTTAGGCTTTTCTTCTTGTGTTGTGGACATCTTAGGCTTTGTTGGGCGCTGTTAATTCCGGACAAGCTAAGAGAGCTGTTGCAGCCATATTAGCATTGTACTTACAGAAAAAATGCAGAGATGGAGCTTTGCGACATCCTCAGCATGATACTAGACAGCTATTTACGTAAAAAAATTAAATGGAGCTTATAGAAAGCAAATTTTGTAAGCTCTTGTTGTAACAAGGAAAGCCCGATTCAAACATGGTGCAAAAGGAGATCTTAAGCTTTTGAATATCCTTATCTTGAGTTCGTCAAACATGTTAGTGTAAATATATATGCTTATCTAGAATCTTGCATCGCTGTTTTGAGCTTTGGAAATGGTGTGCATTGTTGATGGGTTTTTTGATTTGTGGTATCACAGGTTGTAGAGTAAAAAAATCAGCCTTGAAATCTTTAAGTCGCCCTGCATTTGGCGATACAAGGACTCAAATTCGTATTTACTTGCTTTTCACGTGTATATGCTGTTGATTCAGAGAACTTAGCAATGTTCTTGTCATCTGCAAGGTTTTGATTACTCATGGCGGTTGGAAGATAATGGCGGGGGTTCAAATCCCACTAAAGAAAGTCTGAATAGTGCCCGGTCAGGCCCACACTTATATTGGTTAGAAAGGCTACCAAAAAATAAATGAATACCATAAGAACTAGAATTTTGCATGGTTTACAATAAAATTGGCCTTTTAATAGTATTATAGGTGGTGGAAAACGTGAAATTATATTTGATGCACTTACGATCTAGCTTGTAACAATACATGATATTATATTTACGTTTTAATGTTAATAATGATATAATCATAACCTCCACGTGATATTATATGTGGCATTGGCGATGATGCTATATCGATGCTAATCATGTTAAAAATAATGATAAAATAATGATACAAAGGATGATGCTCGTGTTGACATTATGAACGATTTAATTATCGCAATACATGCGATCCTATAGATGACACTATTATAGCACCACAAGGACAAATGCATGGTATTATAACTGCAACTATAGAAGATGCTACAAATGATATTATTATGCCACTACAATGCTATAAAATGTGATACTATAACTATTGTTATTGGTGATGCTACAAGTGACGATATAGATGACGCGATTTCATCAACAGCTACCGTCACTTATTGTATCAAAATCTAAAAAATTTGAAAGTGCAATTTTAAGCAAATAAATGATGAAACTAGTGATTTAGATTGCTTATTCTCTTGTAGTAATTACTCAATCTATAGCTTGGACATTTCAATAGACTAAGAATGCTCCACGCCATCCATGCCCAAAAGCCCTACGTGCTCGTCATGACTTCATTAGCCAAGCTAAGCTCAATTTCATATCACGCATACCTCCAAAAGTTCCAGTAGCTACAATAATTACTTAGCTATGGTTTTGAAAATTGATATCAGAATACCATTTTGCATAGCAAATGGACTAATTTGCGTAGGTAATGTGGAGTTATGAAATCACACATTTTTAGCTTAAAAAAGCATATAGCTTCGTGACGGCAAATGCGTACAATCCATGATCATTGCTCCCTAGACCAGGCCCATCTCCAGGAGCCAAATTCCTAAATTTTTTAGAATTATACAGCTCAAGTTTACTCAAGTTAGTTAATATACTTATACAATGTGGATACACCTATGCCTCTGATGGTGCACTACTTTAGATCAGATGCTTCACTTTGTCTAAGAGTCTAATAGCATTATCTCAATGGTATCCAAACAATTTAGATCAAATACTTCACTTCCTCTAGGAGCCCAATAGCATTATCTCAATGGTATCCCAACAAGTTGAATACAAAAAGCAACAAACAACAACTCCAAACATAAAACAACAAGGAGCAAAAAAACGAATTACCAAAAGCCGTATGGTCCAATGCAACAAATTTTCCATCTCTTTTCAAAACACCGAAGTCTTTCTAATTCTTGCTACTACAATCCATTTCTAATAGTTTGCGTGGCTTAATTTGATTGGCCTCTTTCAGACCAGCTTTTAGGTCATTCATCCAAGCCTTGATTCGCCCGTGTTTGCCCTCGCCTTCCCAAATCCAGCTCCTAAGAACGAATCTCGCCCTTTTCCATGTATTTTTCGGCATGATCCGCCTATGCTTCATGGATTTCTAATAGCGTGCATTTGGGCTTTGATCCGCCTCAGCCTGGTCATTTGATATCCTGGCCGCCTCTATCCGTAAGCCTTGATTTACCCAAATTTGCCATTGTCTTCCCAAATCCGGTTGTTAGCAACCACATTCGGGCCCTTTCCATGCAATTTGAGCATGACCTGACCTGTGTTTCATGGATTTCTAATAAGCTCCAAGTTGGATTTGATCTGCCTTAGTTCTGGGACCTAGAAGCATTTATTCACTTTAATCTTCCCTTGTCTTCCCAAATCCGATTGTTAGCAAGAAAATTTGCCCCTTATCATGCATTTTAGGCATGATCTAGCTTGTGTTTCATGGATTTTAATCAGGTCGGATTTCCTCTATCCAGAAGCTTTGATTTACTCAAGTTTGCCTTTGGTCGTTGGCTTCTCTAATCTTCCCAAATCAGGCTACTAGCAAACAAAATCGTCAATCTATCACGGTAAGTTAAAGAAAGCTATTTATGCATGTCACAACCCATTCCGAAGCTGCCAACTATTGCACAGATGTCTCCGTAGCAGACCAAGAAACGTGTCGTTCTTTGGATTCAACCTTATCCGTTATCTGGTTTACCTGATTGACTTGTCGATTATTCCGCGGGTCGTGACGGCGAAGAAGTGCCCCTAGCTTTTTATGACCAAAAGATTTCCGCCAATAATTATATTTTAGTTAGAGTTGTATAATATTTCATCACACTTAAAAGAATATAAAAAGGGGGAATTCAGATTTAACTCCATAACCAGTTTCTCTTTACATAAGAAGTTTGACCCTTGCCAGTACATATTGCTAAACATTTGAGTGGATATTATTGTTTGATAATGTAACACTTCTAAGAAAACACCACTTCTTGAAGATACTTGAATCAAAATATTACTGTTTTACTTTATAGTTGAATTCAATCATAAAATAAATACGTAGAATTAAAGTACATGACTATAACATAGCGGAGAAAAAGGTCTCTCTGTGGAAGACTATGCACTCTCATGTGGGCTTTTTGCATTACATGTTGATAGAATTCAATCACGTAAAACCCCGGCGGATGAGTATGGGCCTTCAAAAAGAGATCTTAACTTGGCAACAAGGAAAAAGATTTTGACAAGTAAGAAATGCTTAAGTCCGGTGGTAAAAAAAAATTCACCAGTTCCATAAGGATTGTGCCTACACCTGAATCATGCACTAATAATACCAAAGGAGATGAGAGCTGCAAGGTGAATGATAGCTCTGATGGTGGCAATACAATTTGCAACATTCCAGATGCTAGTATTGGAGAAAAATCTGAAGCTGGTTTTGGTGGAGCTATTGGGGATTGTACCCACCAGACAGACAAGGCAATAAGCACGCCCAACAAGACACCTCAAACTGGAGCTAATGCTACCGAGGGTGATAGCAAGGAAAAAGAGCTAAATCGAGCTAATCATGTAACAGGGTCCTCTGCTCTCTTTTTGGTTTTCATCTTTATTCAATATTTGATTTAGCGTTCCACTTGGAGTTTACTTCCTACATTGGTTTGGAAAATGATTTTTCAGTACTTTGGATATTCTAAGTATATGAATACAAAGGTATACTATGATCAGATTTTTGAATGACTGTTTGTGCAAATATACTGCTCTGTTAAGTGGTAAGTTTCATGTTGTAAGGATTGCTATTTTTCCACATCAAGAACTTATAATCATTACTTTGTGCTACGAAGTTTGTTTATACTTTGTAGAAGTTATGAGTTTGGCTATTGTACTTGGTCTTGAAAAAATGGAAATATAAACCATGTCTTTGCTTTGGTACAGTAACACCTGAATGTATCAAAGGCTGCAAATTGGGTCTTGGTCTTGGATCAAGATTAATGATCTGGATAACCAGATTAAAAGGTTGTTTTTTTTGGGCGCCAGTTTGGTCAATTTTGACCAGTTATAATATTATATATAAGAAGAACATGTTTACTCTTAGAATTCACCTCAAATGTTGACTACCAGGTTGAATCAACGTAGTCCTTGGAGACGGTCTGCCTTTGAGGTGTGGGTTTTGTGTCCTAGACCTGACACCAGAATCTGTGAAGTGAGATTACTCCTTCCCAGGGTTTTTCGACCTTGGGTTCCTACCCTGTTCCTTAGAGACATATAGGTTCTTGTACTTTCCCTCTTATGCTCGAATAGAACATCGATATAACATATGCGTAGTGAGCTTGCTACCTTCGCATATATATACATCGGCCTTTAGTTTGGACGATTAAGGAGTCTTTAGAATAGCAGAGATAGTTTGATGGTCATTGAAATTGGTTGACGGGGTCCTATTATGTTCTTGCACTGAAAGATTATATGCCATCTCTGCACATAACATGTTTTTCGAGCATAAATAGTTACCACGAGTAGACTAATTTGGCTTTATTGCAAGCACAACTTGTATAGTTCATTCTATGTTGGCCTGCTTAATTTAACATCTTATGTTACAACAGATGCAAAGAACTATTCCATTGTAGGAAAATCACCAGTTTATGGCTTTGTTGTGAGCACAAGTTGTATGGTTATTTTCTAACTGGCCTTCTTACTTTAATGATATGCTACAACAAATGCAAAGAACTCTTTAGTTATAGGTCAATCATCAGTTTGTGGTTTTACTGGAAGTGCAACTTGTATATGGCCTTTTTAATTTAACATCTGAATTAATAGTAGATGCAAAAGGCTCTTTTACTGTAGAAGAAGCAATGTTCCAATTTGAATGGACCATTTAAAATTAACAATGACATTACAATTTATTTACATGTTGTTTATCCTGGATAGTATTGTTACAACATGTCCTGAAATGAGATATGTGAGTATATGGCAATGCAATAGTTCTTAATGCTTATTCTAATATTTGTTTAAGCAACTTGAGTTTCCAAATTTTGGATTTTAACTATTTCTTTAGCACGCTCGTGTTGGAGCTTGAGCTCTTTCTTGTAAACTAGGAACGGTATATGCACAAGCTGAGAATCTTCCCTCTTCCCTTTTCTCCCTTCTCTTTATTTTTCTCGTGCCTTTTTTTTCCAGGTCCCTTTCCAATCTTTTGTTGAGGAAAGAATGATCACGCATTTTGGATCAATGGCATGGATGTGGCAGCAGGCAATCCACATGAATTGACACCAATATACAGTATATCATTGCATTTTTGTCTACTTATACATCTATGTATTGTAAACCACGTTTGGGATTTTTCCATCCACTCTGATCAATTCATCTCCTTCATTTCTGTAATTTATCATGGTATCTAACTGGCCTTCTTACTTTAATGATATGCTACAACAAATGCAAAGAACTCTTTAGTTATAGGTCAATCATCAGTTTGTGGTTTTACTGGAAGTGCAACTTGTATATGGCCTTTTTAATTTAACATCTGAATTAATAGTAGATGCAAAAGGCTCTTTTACTGTAGAAGAAGCAATGTTCCAATTTGAATGGACCATTTAAAATTAACAATTTGAATGGATAGTATTGTTACAACATGTCCTGAAATGAGATACGTGAGTATATGGCAATGCAATAGTTCTTAATGCTTATTCTAATATTTGTTTAAGCAACTTGAGTTTCCAAATTTTGGATTTTAACTATTTCTTTAGCACGCTCGTGTTGGAGCTTGAGCTCTTTCTTGTAAACTAGGAACGATATATGCACAAGCTGAGAATCTTCCCTCTTCCCTTTTCTCCCATTCTCTTTATTTTTCTCGCGCCTTTTTTTTCCAGGTCCCTTTCCAATCTTTTGTTGAGGAAAGGATGATCACGCATTTTGGATCAATGGCATGGATGTGGCAGCAGGCAATCCACATGAATTGACACCAATATACAGTATATCATTGCATTTTTGTCTGCTTATACATCTATGTATTGTAAACCACGTCTGGGATTTTTCCATCCACTCTGATCAATTCATCTCCTTCATTTCTGTAATTTATCATGGTATCAGAGCCCAAGTCGTAGCCTGGGCAAATTCGTGGTAGAAAGATGGAGGATGCAAGTGAGGATCCTCCTGACAAAATACAGGCAGTTTCCATTCATATGCTATTCCAATTTCATCCATTTCATTCCATTCGTTGAAGACCCAGATGCCTGCATGCATCTTGAGATATGTTGGAGTCGAGATTTGCTTCAGTTCTGTGAGAAGATGGGAAAAAATTTGCTCAAAACGGAGCACCAGAGTCCCCACAAATCAGATGCAGAGCATGGAAGCAAATTGTAGAGAATCAAATCCTGTTGGTATGCATTCCCTGTCACTAAGTTGTTTTTCCCTTTGGAGCATGGTTCAGGAAGTGAACCAATAAGAGGCTTTGGTGCATGGCCATGTGCACATCTGCAATCCAGAAGGGATTGTAGAGCAAGGGGGAACAGGTTAGAACTCCTAGGACGCTTGATCGGATGCTGATCAAGGGGAGAGTGCTGAGGGAAGGATGATCACGCGTCCTGGATCAACGGCATGGATGTGCCAGCAGGGCAATCCACATGAATCGACACCAATATACAGTTATATCGTTTCATTTTTGTCTGTTCATACGTCTATATATTGTAAACTACGACTGGTGTTTTTCCAGCCACTCTGATCAATTCACCTCTTTCATTTTTGTAATTTATCATCTTTTCTCCTCCCCTTTTCTTTTTCCTTTCACTTTTCTTTTTTCCATGCCCTTTTCTCTTCCCTTCTCCCAGTGCCCTTTTCTCTTCCCTTCTCCCCATTCTTTTTCTATTCCCTTTTTTCCTTTCCCTCTTCCTCCTCTCTCTATCCTTTCCCTCTTCAACTTTCCCGATGCCCTTTTTCCTTCCCCTTTTCCCTGACTTTTTCTTTTCCCTTTCCCTTTCCCTTTCCCAATGCTATTTTTCCTTCCCTTTTCTCCTTTCCTCCCTCTACCCCTTTTTTCGATGCCCTTTCTTTACCCTAAACCCTTTTCCCTTCTCTTGTCCCTTTTCCCTCTTGCCCTTTTTCTCGTGCCTTTGTTTCTAGGTTCCGAACAGAGGTTTCGACAAAAGTATTTGAACTTCGGGTGAGCGAAACCTCTTGTTTCGCTTACGCGAAATTTTGCAAAGCATTTTGGTACATTTTGTCTAAAAGAATTTTTTTTGGCGCCACAGTTTGGTCTGTTTTGACCAGCTATAATATTATATATAAGAAAACGTGTTTAGCCTTAGAATTCACCTCAAACATTGACTACCAGGTTGAGTGAACGTACTCCTTGAGGTGTGGGTTTTGTATCCTAGACCTGACACCAGAATCTGTGAAGTGAGATTAATCCTTCCCAGGGTTTTTCGACCTTGAGTTCCTACCCTGTTCCGTAGAGACCTATAGGTTCTTGTCCTTCCCCCCCTTATGCTCGAATAGAACATCGATGTAACATATGCCTAGTGAGCTTGCTCCTTCGCACATATACACGCCGGCCTTTAATTTGGATGATTAAGAGTCTATAGAATAGCAGAGATAGTATCCCTAGATGGCAGTAGCAATGGCAGCCAGTCATGCATCAACATCAAGTGGTGCATGTGGTCATGCATCATCCTCTAGGGGTGCGGGGGCTATGCATGGTCATGCATCATCCTCCAGGGGTGTGAGGGTTACGTGTGGTCATACCAGTGGTCGAAAGAGAGGTCCAAAGTGGGAATTTGTGAAGGAGTTTGGCCAGAATGAGTGGAAATGTGTGTTTTGTGGGTACACGCACATAAATGGATCTGCAACAAGAATACGAGCTCATATTTTATGGGACAGTAAAATCAAGGTGCAAACTTGTACTGCATCTGCCGACCTACGATAAAATGCAATTGAAATGCTGTCTCGAAAAAAGAACAGTAGCAGAAAAACACAGCCAAGGGACAGTGAAGGACCGTGCCATGAAGATAAAATCAATTATACCACCCCTCCTGCTACCTCGATGCCGATGTACCAAGCAGAAAGTGGACTAGGGTCAATATGTGTAAGGCAAGGGTGAGAAAAGAATGATAGACACAATTGAAATAGTGGAATGACAGACTAAGCAACAAAGGATTGAACAATGTTTAACATCAGAGCACTGAACAAGATACAATTGAAGGTCGTAGAGGCATTCTTATATGCCAGAATGTCTTCACATGTCTTGGAACACAGCAATGAAAGAAGCCTTCCAAGAAGTTGCCAAAGCAGGGCTGGCTTTCAGGTTGTCTTCATACAAGCAAGCTAATAATAAGATGGTCGGTGAAATACACGGGAAAATGGAGGGTGCAGACGAAGTTGTATCATGTTATTGAAGCCAGACCGGCTTCACTAGTGACTGACGGTTGGAGCAACGTAAACAAGGATCACCTTATAAACTTCATGATCGTGTATCCAGGAGGCAAAGTATTTTTGAAGACCGTGGAAACCAAAATCGACTAGGTGACAGGAGATTGGATTTTTCAAAAGACAAATGCTGTGATAGAGAGCTTTGGACTGAAGAGAATCTTTCTAGTCGTAATGGATAATACGTCTAATTGTAAGCTAGCAGGTGAGTTGTTAGAGTCAAAATTTCCAGGATTGCATGCCACCAACTGTCAATACCATTGCATGAACCTGTTGCTCAAGAGTTGGTTCTCATAGCACACTTGGTTCAAAGATTCCATTCAAAAAGCACGTCATCTTGTCAAGTTCATCACCAAAAAGCCAGCAATTTATGCCATATACAAGTCATTGCGTCAAAAGGCCCTAGCATTCATGAATCCTGGCCAGACCCAATTTGGTTCCAATTATATTTGTCTTGAAAGAGTGCTTAGGTGTCGTGATTGGATTATCTCCACCTTCAATCATATAGACTTCTTTGAAAGGAAAGAATGCATCCAAACACCGACAGCAAGCCACTGCCCTTCGAGAAATGCTTGGGGGAAGACATTTTGGAAAGACGTAAAGAATGTTGTGAGGTGCATGCAACATGTTTGTCATGCACTCAAAACCCTTGATTCTTCGAAGGCAAGCACTGGTAAGGTCTGAGGGTGTTGGCACTCAATTCAATCATTCCTAGAGCGTGCACAACCACCCCAATACTGCATCCATATGTTGTTTTTCAGTGTGATTTTTGCCAAAAAATAACATCAAAAAACTACATGGTGATTTTTGTCCGACTTTGCTAGAAACAATGTGTAGTTTTTAGTTATTATTTGACATAAAATCTATATATGGTTTTATAGATATAATCTTCAAGGTGTTGTTTTTCAATTAAAGATGTGGCTTTAAAAAGAACAATATGCTGAAAGATTGAAAATAAGTATTGTTTTTTACTATACAAGAAACTTATCGCGGCGGCCAAGGCCGCCGCAAACGTTTCTCTAGTTCCAACCCGCTGAGGTTTGGCCCACTATTAACGTTCAACCTGTCAATGCAATGCATGCTTAATAATGGGTTTCTCTGTTGAATGTGAGAAGAAGTGGCGAGAAACAGAAATTTCTAGAAATTTCTGTTCCGTTCCCAACGTGCCTCTTCTCCATAGCCTGGAGTCCGCGGTCCAGGATGATGGCATCGCAGCATTTCATTTCCCAAGACACACCCGAGGAAGAGCTGCCGCTCCCTCCATCACCAATTTGCTTGGACATGGCATCTTTGCCCATGACCTTCCTGAGCTTCCCGGCCTAGACAACCTTCATTGCCCAAAAAATGCCATTTCCTAATCAGGTTTGCAGTACTGCTAATTGTCTATAAGTATATTATAGTTGGTGATTATTTTTTTACATATTTTGTATTGCAATGGAATAGGCCGTGATTGTAAGGATCAGATGTGTTCTATGCAAAAAAGAAGAGGCTGCATTTAGAGAAACTGCTTCTGTGCAGAGGACAATCTGAGAGCCACGAATTGTTGTATAAACTACTAATGATATTGAAATACTTGATGATGGGTACCGATGGCGCAAGTATGGCCAGAAAGTTGTTAAGGGCAATCCACATCTTAGGTATCATTCTATACTTCATCATTTATTGTATTCAATGATTATTTTCGTGTTCAAACTTCATGATCAGACTCATTGATGATTTCTAGTTTTAATTCTCAAGACACTATGCAAGTTCTATTTTTCATGAGTTCTGCATGCATTTTGCAGGAGTTATTATAAGTGCTCCAATGTGGGATGTTCTTTTAGAAAACAAGTGGAGAGAGCTTCCAATGATCCCAAATCTATCATCACAACTTACAAAGGAAAGCATAATCACGATGTACCTGCTGCAAAAAACAACGGTCATGACCTCAATAATGCTTTTGCAACTCAAAACATGAGCATCATAAACTTGCTCACTTCTTCTGGTCTAACACAAGACGAGCTCTCTTAGGTTTCAAGGTATGGAAGGCTGATGGAAGATGTCAGCACTAGCCAGATGCTGATGCCAATATGGTTAACAGAAGACAGAATTTGAACATGCAAAGAGAATACAGAAAGCAGGAAGAAGGTACTAGCTTGGCAGGTTTTGGTGGATCATCAGGATATGGTGCTAATGCAAGAGCTGGGAATCAGGCCTAAGATAGAGCAAGATGACAACGTAGTTCAATCTCTGCAGCCTTTTCGTAACTTCCATCACAACATGCCTGCAAGGCTGGTGTTAGGACTATGACATATGAAAAGGCTAAAACATCATTGTAAATGAAAAAAAAAAACGAGAAGGAATGTGGCCAAGTGTCTATGTTGCCCAGGAACCTGTGTATTAGGAGGGTGTAATATAGGAACTCTACGTGTAAAACACATTATCAACTAAGGGTGGTCTTTGAACTACAACTTCAATGTTTGTGTACAAAATTTTTCAATGTAATCAATACATGGGATTGTAAATCATGCACTTTTTAATTGCCCCTTGGTACGTGTATCTTTCTTGAGTCTCCCTTCAACATTTTCTATTTTTTCACAAACTTACTAAACATATATCAAATCTTTACTATTAGGACAATTGAAATTTGATTTGTATTATTGTGAATAAGAGAGCAACTACAAAGTGTGAGGGCAACATATAAATGACTATGCAAAATAGATCCTACAATGCTCTACTTTTCCTGGTGTTGGGGTTGCTCCTACTGCTTGTTGCTCAACTACTCTTCCTGGTGCTGGGGTTGCTCCTGTTGCCGAGGTTGCTCTTGCTACTTGCTCCTCACCTGCTCTTCCTATTGCTGGGGTTGCTCCTGTTGCCGAGGATGCTCTTGCTACTTGCTCCTCACCTCCAGAAGCAGACGCCACGATCTCAATTTCCCCTGAGCCTTGCGATCATTCACCTGAAGTGCTAAGCTGTTGCTCCTCCAAGAGTGATACGATTCGTCTGAAGAGCTTGAGTGGCTAGGTTCATCGTCTGGCCTAGGCCACATCCCGCGAGTGCTTCAACATTCGGGTGCAAGCTGAGGCTTCCCACCTTCTTAGCTACTTGTTTGGTCCTCCCGACAACTTAGCTTCCTTGATAGCAGCCTTTTCGAAAGCTCTTGCCTCTATCAATGGTCGACTATGTCTATTCACAGCTCCTTTGGGTCGATCTCGCAGATTGTTCGTTTGGTGCGCGTTCTTATGGCAGCTTCGGAGATTAGCTTATAATTTGCCTTACAAAGATAAAGAAGAAGTTCAAGCTACCATTTCGGAACTTCTAAGGAGTAGAGGTGCTTTCATAGATTTAATAGCTACTTTTCTTAAGAGTAAATTTATTATAACTATGGGTTATTAATTAAGGTAATTTTTCTAATCTAACTATTTCTCGAAATTTCCTACTTCTTTTGGGATAAATAGTGGGCATTTCGCGCCATTTTCTTTCAAGTTTCTTTTGAGCGATTTCGCATTCAATTTTTGCTTGAAAGGTGCGGTTCATGAACAACTTGAGCTCAAATTACTAGAAGATTTCGTTTGACTATATTATTTCTGCCCGCTTAGAGTATAACTTAATCTAATTATGACCCTGCTAATGGGAAAAAAAATTCTCCCACCTTTCGCGATTCAAGACTGGAATTCTCATTCCATTCCTTAGCTAGGCCAGTTAATCTACCTATTCAGGGATTTGGTCAGTGCTAGCTATTAGTCAACTAAGAACATTACTCTGATACCATTGTGACGCTCCCTACAAATATATGGCGCTCGGCCGTACACAGGAAATCCCCCATCTGGTCCTTCGACCGCACGTGCCCTCCAGGGTAGCCCTTAAGCCCAAATTTTTATAGGTGTAATTTAGAATGTGAGGCGAATCTTAGCTTTTTTCGATTAGTTATGTTGGCGATTTTGTTTCGGGCTTCAATTTGAGTTGTAGCAACCTTGGCGCTTCTTTCATCCATCAAGTGATGGAATATATACTTTTTTTACAAGTAAAATTTGGGTCTACAATATATATTTGTTATGTCCGTATACAGTTGTAAGCGTAATGCTCACATAATGAATATACATGTTACCAGACATTGGCATACAATTGTAAATCTCAATAGCTCCACACTAAGGGCTAAACAACAACAAGTACACAAACTTAGCCGAGGCATGATTGCATATTATGGTGGGCAAGCACAAACTGATTTGATTTCAGTCATCTTTTTAAGATTGGATAAACAACAGACCAAAAGCAAAAATACTCCACGGATTGCATACCTGGATGTTGGAACCGGATCATGAAATCCATATAACATGCATGGTTTTTTCCCTTTCCTTTTTTTTTTCTTGGAGTGTTGAACCACAAGTGGTTCAACATGTCCATTTGACATATTTTGGGCATTTTTAGAGTATTGTGTCAGGACCATTGTGTATTAACAAAAAAATAAAAAATTGGATAGGTGAGATGTAGGGTTGAGATAAAGAGGCAAAGTTGAAGGTTGTGATGAAGAGGTGAAGAATAGATGGTTCGGATTAAGAGGTGTAAAGATTAAATAGTTTGAGGAGATATTATCTCCTCCTCTTCCTTCACGTTTACAAAGGGGGCATAGTGGCAATGCTCTAAGAGGAGGGTGGCAGCCTCCTCTTCGTTTGATTGAAGGCCCTTGCAAGGGGTTTTTCCTGTTGTATCTTATCATGTTTTTATTGAAAAAACATTTCTCATTGTGCAAATTTTGTTGTCTTATCCAATCGATATTCCATTGATCTTTTGATCTTTTCTTGAGATGTGATCTTATGAGTGTTGGCTCGATGGGGAAACCGTGTTCAACATTATGGCACTCTCTGTGGACCCGATCGGCCTTCTTTAATGTAAACTTGGTTGAATCCGAAAAGCCATCCATAAACGAATACACATCCTTACCGCCACCATATGCAAAATCTCTTCTTGAAATGGTAAAGGGTAGCGCCTTTAAGCGTAGCTTTGTTTAGTTCTTGATAATCAACGAAATTCTCAATTTTCCATTTTTTTTTTTTACCGGCACTATACACCTACACCCAAGATGGATTCTGTATTTCATAGATTAGTCCCGCTTTGCAACATTTTCTTTCATTTCCTCTTGCACCAAAGATTAGTAAAGCTGGATTTATTCTTCGCGCAGTTTACTGTTGTACCGGCCTAACCCCGGTTTTAATTTAATCTCAAACTCGCATATTTCTCTAGATATACCTTTCATTTCGGAATAATCATATGCAAATACCTCAATGTTTCTTGAAATAGGAGCAAGCTTGTCCCTTTTTGTATATTAGCCAAACCTCCCAATACCAGTCTCCTTTCTTTGCCATTCTTCATGATGATGATATCGCAGGTCCGTTCTTCCCTTGCCACATCCACAATCAAAATCGGTGCAGCTCTTTCAATTGTTCTTCCTCTATATCCTCTTCTTTGATAGCTCCCTCACAAAGGTATTCAAATAAGGGCAGCCTTGCATAATGTGTCGAACTTTTCCTCAATTTTGTTCACGTGGGATATAACATATTTCCCAAAAAGGCAAAATGGGCTAATCGGCATGGGCTTCATTCCACAAATCGCAATAGATGTTGACTTCTAACTTTGTAATCTCCTAGGACTTGATTGCAAACAAGTTGCGAATAAACCCTTGATATGAAGATGTGTAATGCCGCATTCTTGTGCAATTGTTAGGCCGCTCAATAAGGCTCTATACTCTGCTGCATTGGATGTCTGGAGTCATGGAGTATATTTCCTTTTTTGCAAGCACTTCCATTCTCTCATTTTTAAGTACAACTCCCGTGCAAGCTAATTGCATCTTTCTAGAGATCCCGCCATCAAACCATAAATGTGCATGTTTTTCGGTGCCATCTTCCTTTTCTACTGCTGCAACCTGGTTTACTAGCAAGTGATCAACAATGTTATTAGATGTCATCGTTGGAGCTATCTCTTTATTTACGGTAAATTTGCCCATCCCTTCATATGACATCAGGTCCTCTATTTCTATGAGAAGTACTTCTTCATTCTTTTCGTCGTCGTTTTTCGTCTTCCCCTCTCTATTAAAGATATATGACACTCTCATTCCGTTGGAAATACTGCAATAGCCTTCACTCCATACTGGTCTAGCATCAACTGATTTCATCCATCTTCTGCCTAATAACAAGTCATAGCTTGCGGGCTTACTTGGGTCATCATAAGATGGTACCACCACAAAATTTGCCACCACCATTATCTCCTCGACCCTGGTGCTACCCTGGTGCCCTCCATCTATCCCGCACTCCAGGGTATCCCTAGTGCGGGAAGGGGACACGAAGGTGTCTTGCGCTACCTTCCCCTATGGGCTCCTATCACAGCGGAAGCATAAACAACGTCAGAACTAGCAAAAACAATATATCGAACTACCTCGAAGGGTAGCACATCCATACATCCATAGATATAATAGAGATAAACATATGCCATAAAACGTGAGAGCTCCTACCTAGGCCTCAGACTCATGGGGGGTAGACTAACGGCTAGACCACAAGATAGAGCAGACCGACTCATAACAATGGCGGGGCTGGCTAGAGATAATGGCTAGGGTAGTTCGCTCCATCCACCCCTCCTGTGCACACTATGTAGACTGGCTAGATCGGACTCTGGCGTGACTGTCCCCTTCCCAGGATCTAGCGGATCCAAGGGCAGCTAGAGAATCATGGTGACACACGATTCTTCCCCAACTTAACACCCCAAAACAGGAGCCAGGCCGACAGCTGCAACTCCTGAGGATCAGGGTGGCACCATTGATCCAGAGGGTGTCGGGCCCATGTCCGACCCACACGAAGTGACCGGCCATAAGCCTAGCTTGCTATGGGTCCCCAGTAGTCGCGCTCAGCAGGGACCCCCATCCTTTTAGCCACTAGCCCCGTTATGTAGTGCTCATTCAGTCCATAGTCCCCATAGCTCCCATAGCTGGGTGTGTTATTGTGTGCAGGCCGCATAATAATAGGAACTAAAGGGTCTACACTAGGAGCATCACTACGTAATGGCTACTAAGTCTCTACCCCCCTTCCCAATACAAGAGGAGCGAACATGAACAACCAACATCACATATCCACATAACATGATAATAATGAGAAGAACATCTAACCTAATCATATACATCTAACTTACAGTTAGGGTTCATTGATTAGGGTTCAAGATCTAAACTAAGGGCTCTAGAATGGCTTTACTAGGGACATGAGATGCTAACTCATCTGGAATTCTGACTTCCAAATGATCTACCAAGAAATCTATGCCAAAATACCTGCTCCAGAAAAACTTCCTCCTGCTCCCGGCGTCTCCATGGTCTTCGAGATGTTCGAGGTAGCTCTCACTCCTACTCATGCAGTCACACTCTGAGGGCTGTTGTGCTGTGCTGTGCCACAGCAGACGGTTCTCGAAACGGAGTTTCGAGCGCGAATAAGGTTCCCAGACTGTTGGAGCCAGAAAAGAGGCCTAGGGTTAGGGTTTAGGCCTTTATAGGTTAGGGTTTACATGTTATGCCACATGGCTCCAATAGGATGGTTCCGTGTGGCGGGTGCCCAATAGGTTAAGGCCACGTGGAAAATAGTCTTAACCTAAGGTTGCTAAGTTATATGAATAACTTAGCCATGCACCCTACGCCACTAATCTATGGTATACAAGGCTATAAATGTAGACTTTTATAGTGATGGACCCGGAAATATATGTATTTATGGCGTATACTTCCCTGGGATGTCACAATTCAACAAGAGAATTGGATTGTTGATGCATTTTCTAATTTTTATGACAACTACTGCCTGGCATGTGCTTGTGCCTTATTAAAATATATTGATCAAGACTGTATGGGTTTCATTCGATTGAGAATTAGTTCTCTACAGAGTATGTCTGATGAGAACTAAGAATTTGGTGCTAATGGTAGTGCCAAGCCAACAAGCTCTGAGGTTCAACTGCCATTGACAGAGAATACTAATGATCTTCCACGTTTTACTAACTTGATTCGTCTTGATGAGATGAAGAAATTGGAGGAACCTGTGGCGCAAGAACCTACTTTTGTATTACTGGTACCATTGTAGATGTTGAAAAAGATGACGAAGAACCTCTTGTTCATAAAAACGTTCCTCTTGATCTTTGAGGTTTCTATCACTTAAAAGATCATACTTGCTATTTACTTAAGTTAAAAAATATAGCTAATCTTCTTTTTCATATATCTTCTTTCATTGTGTAATTCGTTTTGTTACTGCACGTTGTATTTTATGGTTGTCTTCAACAAAATGGTTATTTTAAATTGCAACCTATTAATTTGAACGATTTTCACAATAAAAACCTCCAAAATATGCTAGCATTTCAGTTTTCTTAAAAGGAATCTATAGTTGAACTATATATCATTAATACATTTGCTAGGTGACCTTGTTGATGCTCCGATTGACAGGATTTTTGTTGCTATGGAAAACTCTATGTGTGCAATATATAAGTGTGCAAAAATTGCTTCTTCCTTCTAAACACTGGGTGCTCCAAAACCATAGAGAGAGAAGATGCTAGAGGCAAGAAGTCAGAGGAGTTAAATGATATCGAAAGGGAAAATTGATAATAAATATGAATGAATTTTTTGAAGAATAAAGCATACCACCAAATTGAATAGAACTATAGTGAATTGAGTTGATTGTTTATTATCTTTTGTTACACTATAAATTGAACTTCACAAAATTAGTTGAGACTATAACATCTGTTGAATATTGTCAATTTAAAACCAATGACGTCTTCCCCTTCCTTCTTGTTTTCAAAGCTCTAGTATTTGTTTGTTGTACTAAGCCATAGCAATGAACAAACAAATGTTTAACTAGGGATTGAATGCGGCAGTAAAAATTTGTAAAATATCAATAACCCAAATGGAATTTGAACAAATCAGATCATGCTTCATCATTATATATCTCTTGATTTGCATGGAGGTTTTTCCTATACCATGTTAGCAATATCATGTTCTTTCCATCCCCCTTAGCATGTTAGCAATATCTTGTTCTTTCCATCCCCGTTTTCTCAGCTGTCACATTTACATATATCTCACAATATCCCTTCATAGTAATTACTCATTTATAATATTTCTAGGTCAATTTGAAGAGGATTCTCGTCAAAGCTAAACATTATGTGTTTCTCTGCTCATATTATGAAGACTATCACAATCTTTGTTCATATTGCTGCAATCTTTTTATGGAGGTTGTTACCAAAACAGTAAAACTATTGTCTTTGCTTGCTCATTCTAGCTTCTTGAATCACCTTAATAGCACAACATGTCTCAATCAGACAGAGCAAAGGTATATCCAGAGCAAAGGTATATCCGTGTATATGATAGAATAGAATAGAATATAAGAATACATTTGTGTCCCTAAGACCAGAGGGCCATTGGACTTGTGTTGCATTTGCAAGCTCCCACGAAGAGGTGTTACTAGCAATACAACGCTGAAAATAATGTAGCCATCATGCGGGCTTAACTTGTTTCTTTGTATACCTATACAACATTTTTACTTGGCTTCTTAGCCATGTGCGTGAACATCGTTATCTTCAGTTTTGAGTTGTGCTTTGTGGGCTCCATTGATCCACATCACTTGCATCTCAAATTATGAACCCTTTATCTTGGTGCACCCCCTGGTGTCTAATTGCCATCTCTCCGATGGCATCTGCCATGTCTGTTAATATGTTGTATTGGATCATGAGCTTTGAGATTGGGTAGTCCCTAACCTTTTGGAATTTAATTCTTATGTCGGTGTATACCTCAGGATTAAACCATATTTGCTTCATTTAATGTGGTCACTTCTTTGTATGTTTCTATTTATGAGATAAATGTCATGTGGCATGAGGAGCGCAAGGGTTGGTTCTATAGGGTTGATGATAAAGTAAGAAGTTCTAATAGCTATAGGGCAATGTAGATGCTAGTATATGGTTAATAAAATTTTATATGTATCACGGGCCACTAACACGATTTTATTTGCAAAAGAACTTGAAGTCTTGCCATCAAGTGATAGTTAAAAATGAAACGAGAAAATGATACAGTGACCAAAGAAGTATAAATTACAGAAATGGTTGATTCTTTGCATATTCAATCATTTTGGACAATTAAATTTGCAGTGAATAATGTCCATCACATGACTCGTTTAAAATGCGCAAGAATAATTATGCTCGCAAAATAATTTTTTCAATATCTTTATTTTCTTGATAGTGGTTCTTCAATATCCTTATTTTCTTAATGGTGCTTTTAGAGTACAACTAGTTGGGTGCAGTGCATATAGAGTCTTTCATCCTGCCATCACGTGCTTCATATACAAGTATCGTAGTACGTGGTAGTGATGAACTCCACTCTCAAGTACTTATATATCTGCGCCACTTCCACATTTTGACCTTGATAAGTGGAACAAGATTGCCTTTGTTGTCATAAATAATCTTGGTCTTGGTCAAATTGACATGCATTCTTATATCCTGGCAGAATATACTTACTGCATCCAAATGATCTTGAATATTTGTAGGGGTATAAGCAAAACATACTCAATGTATCCAAATGATTGTTGCATACCTGCTCGGGTATATCAGCTGCCGAATAATATGGTGAAAGAGATGGGCCCCTCCACCTTCATGATGGATAAGCCAATCCTGAAGCTTATCAATGTATATTCCAAATACCAAAAAACTCTGGAAAGTTTATGAGATGGCTACACTTCGTAAAGAGACCAAAATTACAAGTTGCACATCTAGATATTTAGTTAGCTTTAGCATAGAGATATTGGGTGTATGTAACTCAGGCTCCAAGAGATGCCCAGAGAATCTTAACTAGAAAAGACGCATGTGTAAGAAGCTGGGGAAAAATATTTAGGTAGTATAAACGTGGTTAAGAGGGAGATGTGCATGAATTGACCTAGTACTAACAACACGTTAAATGACGCCTCATGCATGGAAGGTCATATGAAATAGAAAGGGAAATTGTCAATGAATACATGAAAATCTCAGCGAAATCTTTGGAATCATAAAAAGTAAGTGCACCACCAAATGTACATGTTATTTATTTACCTTTGGGCTACAATATGAATACAACTATTTAGCTTTGGGTGAATAGAACTTCATGAATTGGGTATGTTATCTATACTAACTTTGGCTACATTATGCATTGAACTTCATAATCGATCTGTTGAATTTGATAAGATAAAAACCAACGTCTTACATTCCATGTTTTCCAAGTCTAGAGCTCTTTTGTTTTGCTGAGTCGTAGCCATGAAACAAACAAAAGTGTAACTGGATTTTGGTAAATATCAATAAGTAACCGAGATGGAATATGAAGAAATCAGATCAGATTAAAGCTGAGACTAAATCAATTACAAGCTAAACAAAATTCAAAGTTATACAATCTGTCGATCTGCAAGGAGGCATTGGCTGTAGCATGTCAGAAATATCTTGTTCTTTCCATCCCCCTTTTCGCAGTTTTTTGGCTACATCATCCAAAACTTGTCCAACAATTTCTGAAGTCTGAACACTGCCAAAAAATTGCACACCATAATGTGCAAATTCTGCAGCCCGATGAGGAGATTGAGGCAGCAAGTTTGATTGAGAAACTGGGATCTTGGCCTGAAATGTATCAGCGAGATCACTCCAGAATTCGATCCTTGCAGCAGATTTTGGAGCTGGGCGTCGTTTGTGAAGAAGCCATATTTGGAAGTAGAAACTACTCCTTGCGGTTTCATGGTGCCTGAAGAACCTCTTCCAGATACTGGGTTTTTGGATCTGCATGGGGTTCCAAGGAAACCCAGGTCTGTTACAAGATCCACTTCTCGAAAGCCTAGACATCTTGCCAATGCAACTGAACCAGCAATCTTGATCTGGGTACTCGTTATACTCCCTTGCTGGAGAGATCAGGCCAAAGTTTTTCTGATCAAAACGAGCAGACCAATATTTATCTTGAAGATGCATGCCTGTATCAATTCTAGAATTAACAAATCTCTGCTTGAACAGAAAACCATTCAAATCGTGGCTATAAACGAGGGCCTCCAGTTGCCTAATGCTAAAAACAGGATTTCCTGCACGGTGAGGAGAAGAAGGAATATAGAAACAGTCATAAACAGGGATGAGAACAGGGGATTTTTTAACTGCAGCACGGGCAATCCGAAGAGCCTGATACAAATCGGACGGTTTAGGGCCCCAAGGGCTGTACCAGAAAAGGCCTTGCTCAATTGCTGAGAGCAGACCCCAGCAGGGCATGTTCAGCCATACACTGAGCTGCTCCCAGCTCCCGGCGCGCCAGTTCGGAAAGCCATGCCCCAGAGGCAGTCCTTCCTGCAGCATGCTTCTCAGATCAGGCGGAAAGGTGAAGCCGAACCGGCTCTCGATCTGTCCGAACTCTTGTTCGGACAGACCGCGAGCTATGTCTACCTTGCAATCCCTTAGATGCTGGATTGCAAGGCGTCCCGACATATGCTCTATCTGTTCCATGTCTGGCATCTCCGTTGGTTGGCCTTTGAAAAAATGAATTGGCATCTCGGTTGGTTGGCCTTTGAAATATGGAAGTGGATTGAATTGAATTGAATTGAATTGAGCTGAATTAATTTAAAAGCGGCGCCTTCGTCGCTCCGCGACGAAGTAATGCCCATGTGGGTACCCGGCAATAATGGCAGACAAGTCTCCATGGGTCCTTGCATCATCAATTTGGTGTTGCAAGGTCTAGGACCATATCCCTCTGCCTTCTCACAAAGGCACCATAGTCTCTTTCACACAACTATTTCAGAAGTGATCCCCTTTGTGGTCCCCATTTAATGAATTTTAAGGGTTTAAAGGTTCTTCTCAACGTGCATGTGGTGCCTACATGTCCTAGACTCTGGTCTTCACCTTGTTGCCTGGCTTTCTCTCATGCCCTCCCTCTAGTCCATGTCTACCCTTTATTGCTACATATTAGATTGTTGTCTTGATTCCATTGCCCTGATGTCAGCGCAAATCAGCGTCTGCAGATGTTATAGATTGTTGGCCCTGATGTCTAATGTCAGTGCATTGTCATGATGATGCTAAACAAAACCACTTGCCTCCTCTTCATTGTTCCTTTCTATGCCTCATAATTTGAAACAACACAGGGATTTAATTATACCTAAAGGTTGTAGATGCTCTCATAAAGGGCTTTGAAAGATCCTCATAAATCATTATGTCAAGTTGCTTTCTTGCATATGGTCATTTTGCAGGTTCTCCTCATAAAGATGTATCTAGCTCTAGATTGTTTATGAAATTGTTAGACAATTGTTATATATATATTGCCAAATAATAGCTAGAACTCAAAAGAATTTTAGTTAGAGTTGTATAACGTTTCATCACACTTAAAAAAACATAAAAAGGGGAATTCAGATTTATTATTTTTTTAATGGCCTTCCATAACCACTTTCTCTTTACATAAGAAGTTTGGCCCTTTGCCACTAAATATTGCTAAACATTTGAGTGGATATTATTGTTTGACAATGTAAGACTTCTAAGAAAAAACCACTTCTTAAAAAAGATACTTGAACCAAAATATTACTATTTTATTTTATAGTTGAATTCAATCATAAAATCAATACGTAGAATTAAAGTACATGACTACCTAGAGGAAGAAAATGTCCCTCTGTGCAAGACTACATGCACCTCAGGGATGTTAACGAGCGTATAAACTTGCCAAGTCGCTCACATTTAAAGATGCTTTCCTCTTAGCTGTGCATGCGTTCTTAGGAGTAACAATTTCTAACGCACCATTATCTAAGACATTCTCGGTCTTTTGAATGGGTTGGACGCATCAAATGTAAAACTATTGAAGGTGAAGCCATCATAGCTCCCATCAATTCACGCTAATCGTCACAATTTATAAATACACGGATGCCCCCACCCAAAACCTTCGGACATAAAAGCAAGAGTTCCACGTAACAATGTCCATATATTCATTGATAAGTTTCATTTATGCCTAAGTACTTATCGTATGCTTACCTTGCTTATCAATGCCCCCCACCTAATTATAACCAATCAAAGTAGACATAAAAAGTGAAGAGTTCCTACAGAACAATGTCAATATCTTCATTGATAAGTTCCAGTTATGCTTAAGTACTTATCGTATGCTTACCTTCCTGACCATTGCCCCTCCAACCAGGTTAAAGAGAGGGGAGATCGCCGAACACGTAGAGTAAGTTGATACTCTAGAAGCCCAAATACTATGTCCATATTTTATATGCAGGTGAATTCCTCATGACTGAGTTACAACATAAACATGGCTTCAAACCATATAGAGCGATAACCTTGAAAGTGGGAGTCAGGGCCTAAATTTCCAATGGTTGGGGTGTACAATTCATTAGGGTTGCTATTTTGAGTTCTTTTTTGTGAAATCTTATTATGATATTAGGATTTGTACGTATTCCTACACATTAGGTATTTACTTTTAGGTATGTAAGCATGGAATACTAGAAGTGCTTATTCTAGCCCAAACAAGTAATGGTTGGTTGCATGTTGGAGCTTTTTAAGCATGGAGATTTTCATTGTTTCTTCTTGTATTAGTCAGCTTGGTTCTTTCCTGGTATACTTTAACCTTAAACTTCTCAATTCTATTTGTGTAGAATTTGTGATGGGCCTGGCCACTTATCCCCATGGTAACTGAATATCCCATCATACTTTACCATTGGTATTCATGAAATAATTTTAATGCATGCTTTGTTGGTCAATAATTGACAATGCAATCAAGCCCAAAATATGGTAAAGAATTTAATCTTTATCCTTTAAAAGGGAAAAATAGAACTTATATTTATCACAGGCCCAAAGGCTACACTTGAGTACATGTACAAAATAGGTATATAATATCCAACTCCAAATATATGTATTATCCATGAAGTCTCAGGCTAGGAAATCCTAGATATCAACATGACTCTATTAATCTCGTCGCTCAACCGCTTTCGGCTACACTTTCGGTTGCTTCCTCAACTCTGCTTACACCATGAAATAAAAGGGGGTTAGCCACAAGGACTAAGTGGGGGTTGAGGCCTTTGGAAAATTGAAGTGGATTGAATTGAATTGAATTGAACTCAACTCAATTGAATTGAATTGAGCTGAATTAATTTAAAAAGCGCCTTTAAACTCCGCGAATGAAATGCCCATGTGGGTACCGGCAATAATGGCGGAACAAGTCTCGATGGGTCCTTGCATCATCAATTTGGTGTTGCAAGGTCTAGGACCATATCCCTCCGCCTTCTCACAAAGGCACCATAGTCTCTTTCACTACAACTATTTCAAAATGATCCCTTTGGGTCCCCATTTAATGAATTTTAAGGGTTTAAAGGTTCTTCTCAACGTGCATGTGGTGCCTACATGTCCTAGACTCGGTCTTCACCTTGTTGCCTGGCTTTCTCTCATGCCCTTCCTCTAGTCCATGTCTACCCTTTATTGCTACATATTAGATTGTTGTCTTGATTCCATTGCCCGATGTCGGCCTGAAATCGGCGTCTGCAGATGTTATAGATTGTTGGCCCGATGTCTAATGTCGGTGCATTGTCATGATGATGCTAAACGAGAACCACTTGCCTCCTCTTCATTGTTCCTTTCTATGCCTCATAATTTGAAACAACACGGGGTTTAATTATACCTAAAGGTTGTAGATGCTCTCATAAAAGAGCTTTCAAAGATCCTCATAAATCATTATGTCAAGTTCTTTCTTGCATATGGTCATTTTGGTGTGTTCTTCGATAAAAGATGTATCTAGCTCTAGATTGTTTATGAAATTGTTAGACAATTGTTATATATATATTGCCAAATAATAGCTAGAACTCAAAAGAATTTTAGTTAGAGTTGTATAATATTTCATCACACTTAAAAAAACGTAAAAAGGGGAATTCAGATTTATTATTTTTTTAATGGCCCTCCATAACCAGTTTCTCTTTACATAAGAAGTTTGGCCCTTTGTCACTAAATATTGCTAAACATTTGAGTGGATATTATTGTTTGACAATGTAAGACTTCTAAGAAAAAACCACTTCTTAAAGATACTTGAATCAAAATATTACTATTTTATTTTATAGTTGAATTCAATCATAAAATCAATACGTAGAATTAAAGTACATGACTATTTAGAGGAAGAAAATGTCCCTCTGTGCAAGACTACGTGCACCTCAGGGACGTTAACGAGCGTATAAACTTGCCAAGTCGCTCACATTTAAAGATGCTTTCCTCTTAGTTGTGCATGCGTTCTTAGGAGTAACAATTTCTAACGCACCATTATCTAAGACATTCTCAGTCTTTTGAATGGGCTGGACTGCATCAAATGCAGAGGAAACTATTGAAGGTGAAGCCATCATAGCTCCCATCAACTCACGCTAATCTGTCACACTTTATATATACCTGGATGCCCCCCACCCAAAACCTTCAGATATAAAAACTGAAGAGTTCCACAGAACAATGTCCATATATTCATTGATAAGTTTCATTTATGCCTAAGTACTTATCGTATGCTTACCTTGCTTATCAATGCACCCCACCAAATTAAATTAGACATAAAAAGTGAAGAGTTGCTACAGAACAATGTCAATATCTTCATTGATAAATTCCAGTTATGCTTAAGTACTTACCGTATGCTTACCTTCCTGACGATTGCCCCTCCACCCAGGTTAAAGAGAGGGGAGATCGCCGAACACGTAGAGTAAGTTGATACTCTAGAAGCCCAAATACTATGTCCATATTTTATATGCAGGTGAATTCCTCATGACTGAGTTACAACATAAACATGGCTTCAAACCATATAGAGCGATAACCTTGAAAAGTGGGAATCAGGGCCTAAATTTCCAATGGTTGGGGTGTACAATTCATTAGGGTTGCTATTTTGAGATCTTTTTTGCAAAATCTTATGTTATATAATATTAGGATTTGTACATATTCCTACACATTAGATATTTACTTTTAGGTATGTAACCATGGAATACTAGAAGTGCTTATTCTAGCCCAAACATGTAATGGCTGGTTGCATATTGGAGCTTTTTAAGCATAGAGACTTTCATTGTTTCTTCTTGTTTTAGTCAGCTTGGTTCTTTCCTGGTATACTTTAACCTTGAACTTCTCAATCCCCCAACACATAACAACCAACACATCACAACCAACACATCACAACCATTGACATTAACAACCAACACATAACTACCATTGACATTACTTAACACAACCATTAGGTCCAACACATTTAAATTAAAATCCCCCTTAAACCCCCTTTGGTTTGGGTGCATATTCACACGGGGGGTGACTCCGGGCAACTGAGAGCTGTTGGATAGGCATATTCACCCCTTATTCCTTAATCTACACCGTACGTAAAGTTCCTCATTTGTGGGGTATACAAGTACAAAATTTGCTATACTGTATAACAAGGTTCGCAAAATACTATAAGATTTCAAGCGGAATACTATATGGAGTTGATTCCGTATGTGCAAAAAAATTTAGCCCCTTCGGGGCCTTAGGAATCACCCCAGTGTGACAAAAATTTTAGAATTCAAACCAGAAAAAAAAAACTAGAATTCATTTGAGGCTTTCATCACCTGTAGCTTTTGAATTTGATCACAATAAAACAAATAGAACACAAGTAAAAGTTACCATAAAGAAAGATAGAGCAGATTGATCCCATTATTCTGAAAGTCATAAAGTTTGCAACACCCATACACAAACATTTTTCAACTGGAATTTAACAGCAGCCTTTGGCCTCTATGGATTCTTGTGGTGAGAAATCAAAGTGGGAAACTTTTCTGCTTGTTAGCACAATGATCTAGAAGCCTTGGAATTTGCTTAATAACTGCCTCAAAATCTAAAAATGCATGGTAATTTTTTGCAAGCTTCATTCGGAATGAGTCATAAAACAATATCCAATAGCGCAATCCTGTATTAATTAGCTGGTAGGATGTGAAAACCTACCGGCCGAAAAATTGTTGTTTTAGCATAGATAACTTAACCAAACATATCCATATCATACACTATCAAAAAGATCTCGGAGAGAGCTTCCCAACGCAATAAAAATTAACAAAAGTTATGATAAGAAATGTGTTGCCGGCGGGGAAACTGCACTACATGCACCCTTCAAGCCCTTCATGTGCCCATTATGCACCACACACACAAAAAGAGGGCTTTTGTTGTGAGCCATTGCTTGTTGACCATTGGAAAAAGGCTAAAATTAATGGCCATATGCTACATATTTGTGTAGAATTTGTGACGGGTCTGGCCACTTATCCCCATGGTAACTGAATATCCCATCATAATTGACCATTCATATTCATGAAATAATTTTAATGCATGCTTTGTTGGTCAATAATTGACAATGCAATCAAGCCCAAAATATGGTAAAGAATTTAATCTTTATCCTTTAGAAGGGAAAAATAGAACTTATATTTATCATAGGCCCAAAGGCTACACTTGAGTAACATGTACAAGATAGGTATATAAGATCCAACTCCAAATATATGTATTATCCATGAAGTCTCAGGCTAGGAAATCCTAGATATCAACATGACTCTATTAATCCCGTCGCTCAACTGCTCGGCTACACTCAGGTTACTTCCTCAACTCTGCTTACACCATGAAATAAAAGGGGGTTAGCCACAAGGACTAAGTGGGGGTTGAGGCACTGGTAATCTCCTAGATATCTAGACAACATGCAATGTACAGTCCAAAACATTATTCAATCGAGGCTTACCATCATGTGCCTATCCCTGTAATCACACTTGTTAACACATGTCTACAAATAATGAGGTGGCCAACTCAATTTGATCAGGCCGATTGGCATAGGGCGGCGGGGTAAGCCTCCGTGTACACACCCTTCCACATTGCATCCAAATTGGAGGACCACTTAACCATGAGCTTGGCATTGCACCCACATTGGGTATCAACGCCTCATGTTTCATGAATATATGCCATCAACTATGGCGACAATATTAATAAGATGTGTATCGTGCCGAGACTTAGACCATGAGACTTAGACCAGAGGGAAATATCTGCATCTATGACATCAAATGACAAATGAGACACTAATCCAAGCTATTTGGACCACTTGGGAAGCATGACCATGATATCGATCAACCACAAAGAATGTAACTCCGGTGAGAGCATCCATCGATTTTTAAAGATTGAAGCGGACTACAATGAAATGATTGATTCCATGGTGCAAGCCATAACCATCTATCATCTCTCTCTCTCTCTCTCTCTCTCTCTCTCTCTCTCTCTCTCTCTCTCTCTCTCTCTCTCTCTCTCTCTCTCTCTCTCTCTCTCTCTCTCTCTCTCTCTCTCTCTCTCTCTACTTCGATCCTCTGCTTCTTCTTTAATTTCTCCTTCTCCTAAAGCAACCACGAATTTACCTTCTTCCCTCTTTATATATATTTATATACTCTATATTGTCTCCCTATAAATACATGACAACAAAATGTTGTCTATCCATATGAAGTGGCAGCTCTCATTAATTAAATGTTTATCCCTTTCCTATTTCAATGTTATCTCATTAATTATATCCCAGTGATGCAATGCGACGTGTCTGACTGCATTTATGCACCCTGCTAATATCTAGCTTATTATTTTCATCTAACCCTTGTCATGTCATGCACCCATGTATACGTAAGGTTTGTATTTAACTAGCTTTTTGACATATGTGATAATACTAAAACGAAAACAACTTCAATGCTTAGAACAATATAAAAGGCAAATGTTCCTTACTTGATTTTCCACCTTGCGGTAAGTTTTGGGAATTGCCGCAAGATCCAGTTTGCCGCAAGATCCAGTGCATATAGAGGCTTTCAGCCTGCCATCACGTGCTTCATACACAAGTATCGTAGTACGTGGTAGTGGTGAACTCCACTCTCAAGTACTTATATATCTGCGCCACTTCCACATTTTGACCTTGATAAGTGGAACAAGGTTGCCTTTGTTGTCATGAAGATGATCTCAAAAGCATCTTGGTCTTGGTCAAATTGACATGCATTCTTATATCCTGGCAGAATATACTTACTGCATCCAAATGATCTTGAATATTTGTAGGGGTATAAGCAAAACATACTCAATGTATCCAAATGATTGTTGCATACCTGCTCGGGTATATCAGCTGCCGAATAATATGGTGAAAGAGATGGGCCCCTCCACCTTCATGATGGATAAGCCAATCCTGAAGCTTATCAATGTATATTCCAAATACCAAAAAACTCTGGAAAGTTTATGAGATGGCTACACTTCGTAAAGAGACCAAAATTACAAGTTGCACATCTAGATATTTAGTTAGCTTTAGCATAGAGATATTGGATGTATGTAACTCAGGCTCCAAGAGATGCCCAGAGAATCTTAACTGGAAAAGATGCATGTGTAAGAAGCTGGGGAAGGGAGATGTGCATGAATTGACCTAGTACTAACAACACGTTAAATGACGCCTCATGCATGGGAGGTCACATGAAATAGAAAGGAAAATTGTCAATGAATACATGAAAATCTCAGCGAAATCTTTGGAATGATAAAAAGTAAGTACACCACCAAATATACACGTTATTGATTTACCTTTGGGCTACAATATGAATACAACTATTTAGCTTTGGGTGAATAGAACTTCATGAATTGGGTTGATTCTTATGTTATCTATACTAACTTTGGCTACATTATGCATTGAACTTCATAATCGATCTGTTGAATTTGATAAGATGAAAACCAACGTCGTCTTTCTACATTCCATGTTTTCCAAGTCTAGAGCTCTTTTGTTTTGCTGAGTCGTAGCCATGAAACAAACAAAAGTTTAACTGGATTTTGGTAAATATCAATAAGTAACCGAGATGGAATATGAAGAAATCAGATCAGATTAAAGCTGAGACTAAATCAATTACAAGCTAAACAAAATTCAAAGTTATACAATCTGTCGATCTGCAAGGAGGCATTGGCTGTAGCATGTCAGAAATATCTTGTTCTTTCCATCCCCCTTTTCGCAGTTTTTTGGCTACATCATCCAAAACTTGTCCAACAATTTCTGAAGTCTGAACACTGCCAAAAAATTGCACACCATAATGTGCAAATTCTGCAGCCCGATGAGGAGATTGAGGCAGCAAGTTTGATTGAGAAACTGGGATCTTGGCCTGAAATGTATCAGCGAGATCACTCCAGAATTCGATCCTTGCAGCAGATTTTGGAGCTGGGCGTCGTTTGTGAAGAAGCCATATTTGGAAGTAGAAACTACTCCTTGCGGTTTCATGGTGCCTGAAGAACCTCTTCCAGATACTGGGTTTTGGATCTGCATGGGGTTCCAAAGGAAACCCAGGTCTGTTACAAGATCCACTTCTCGAAAGCCTAGACATCTTGCCAATGCAACTGAACCAGCAATCTTGATCTGGGTACTCGTTATACTCCCTTGCTGGAGAGATCAGGCCAAAGTTTTTCTGATCAAAACGAGCAGACCAATATTTATCTTGAAGATGCATGCCTGTATCAATTCTAGAATTAACAAATCTCTGCTTGAACAGAAAACCATTCAAATCGTGGCTATAAACGAGGGGCCTCCAGTTGCCTAATGCTAAAACAGGATTTCCTGCACGGTGAGGAGAAGAAGGAATATAGAAACAGTCATAAACAGGGATGAGAACAGGGGATTTTTTGACTGCAGCACGGGCAATCCGAAGAGCCTGATACAAATCGGACGGTTTAGGGCCCCAAGGGCTGTACCAGAAAAGGCCTTGCTCAATTGCATGTTCAGCCATACACTGAGCTGCTCCCAGCTCCCGGCGCGCCAGTTCGGAAAGCCATGCCCCAGAGGCAGTCCTTCCTGCAGCATGCTTCTCAGATCAGGCGGAAAGGTGAAGCCGAACCGGCTCTCGATCTGTCCGAACTCTTGTTCAGACAGACCGCAAGGCGTCCCGACATATGCTCTATCTGTTCCATGTCTGGCATCTCCCTTGGTTGGCCTTTGAAAAAATGAATTGGCATCTCGGTTGGTTGGCCTTTGAAATATGGAAGTGGATTGAATTGAATTGAATTGATTTGAGCTGAATTAATTTAAAAGCGGCGCCTTCGTCGCTCCGCGACGAAGTAATGCCCATGTGGGTACCCGGCAATAATGGCAGACAAGTCTCCATGGGTCCTTGCATCATCAATTTGGTGTTGCAAGGTCTAGGACCATATCCCTCTGCCTTCTCACAAAGGCACCATAGTCTCTTTCACACAACTATTTCAGAAGTGATCCCCTTTGTGGTCCCCATTTAATGAATTTTAAGGGTTTAAAGGTTCTTCTCAACGTGCATGTGGTGCCTACATGTCCTAGACTCTGGTCTTCACCTTGTTGCCTGGCTTTCTCTCATGCCCTCCCTCTAGTCCATGTCTACCCTTTATTGCTACATATTAGATTGTTGTCTTGATTCCATTGCCCTGATGTCAGCGCAAATCAGCGTCTGCAGATGTTATAGATTGTTGGCCCTGATGTCTAATGCCAGTGCATTGTCATAATGATGCTAAACAAAACCACTTGCCTCCTCTTCATTGTTCCTTTCTATGCCTCATAATTTGAAACAACACAGGGATTTAATTATACCTAAAGGTTGTAGATGCTCTCATAAAGGGCTTTGAAAGATCCTCATAAATCATTATGTCAAGTTGCTTTCTTGCATATGGTCATTTTGCAGGTTCTCCTCATAAAGATGTATCTAGCTCTAGATTGTTTATGAAATTGTTAGACAATTGTTATATATATATTGCCAAATAATAGCTAGAACTCAAAAGAATTTTAGTTAGAGTTGTATAACGTTTCATCACACTTAAAAACATAAAAAAGGAAGGAAGGGAAGGAAGGTTACTTTTTATCGTCCCGCGGAGACCAATCACCTATAGGACCCATAACGCAAAGCAACGACAGCGGATGCCCTTCGCCTAAAAAAAAAACCTCGGCGGTTTTCGAGGAAAACCGCGAAAAGAATCGGCCGGCGGACAAATCAGGCATCATATAAAATGCAGAAACATCCCAATATATACATGCCATGACCCTGCATGCCTTAGGCGGACACCAAAGTGGGGGGGAGGTGAACCTCGGGTCCGGTACTCGGATGTATGACCCCCGGTAACGCGACGGGCGGTGTTCATCAAGAATGTAAGGGCACGCCCGTACTAAAGAAGCGGAGCGTGAATCGCCCGGACCATCAACTGGGCAACTACTAAGTGCGGAGAACGTTCCTCAACGCACCGTTTGGATGCGAAAGACCGACAGAGTTCTGCCCCTCTGTTGGGCTCCCCAGCTCCATCTCAGTCGGGTGGGCACACAGGAGGCTGGCCAGGCACCGGCTTTCAGTGTTTGGAGGTAGAGGCGTGGGCCCCGGGCTAACACGGGGTTGATGTGCTCCTTGCTAATGGGCCATTTTGACCTGCTCTAGAGCAATGGGGTCCCGAGCTTGCCAAGAAAACAAGCATCTAGGTACTCCGCGGTGTCCCGCGATCGGCCCATTGCCCCCGGTATGCGCATCGTGCTCACTGCGTTCCATCTGGCGAACCGGTCTCTCTTACCCCTCCAGCGGGGCTAAGCCATTGCCGGACTCATGGCCGCGGTGTAAGCCAGTCGCGGGGCAAAACCACCCATAGTAACCACTTTGAAAATAGGCGATGTGTCTATCAAAGGGCTGCGGCCCGAAGCGTAAGAATCGGTTTCTGCGGCCGAGGCTGCGATGGGGGGTGAAGGTTTCACCCAAGTGCGGGTGCGAAAATGCCTTGCACACGCCAAGTCATTCAGGTCAAAGGCGGCCCAGGGCTAAACCGACCCCGTCTGAAGGCGTTTCGACCCGGTGCGGAGCGGATGTGGCCCGATGGCCCCAATCATATAGCTACTGCACGGTGGCCCCGGTTACGCATTGCATAAAGCTTTCGGCCTTTGTCACCACCAGCGGATAGGCACGCCTCCCGCCAGAATGAGGAGGGGAACTCCACCCCTAGGGTACTTAGGTGGGGCGGACGCCTACGTGGCCGCCCCCGAGCATGTGAGTGTGAGGCATGGGGTGACGGGAAGAGGGATATGAGAACCACCCCTCGTCTTGGCTGTTGACGCCGCATGTATCCGTAGCCCCGACAAAAATGTGTCTAGGGCATCCGAGACCGCGATATCTTCTCGGTGGGCCAGGTAACATCGTCCCATAGATGAGTTTGGCGATGACCTGGTGCAAAAGATGTATGCCATCCCCATGCTCGGCGAAAGCCGTGGCTCTAACCGGACAATGTAGAGGCCAAAAAGTGTACGGCGAGGGGGCAACCCCGCCACCCCGATACTATCGGGTAAATGCTTGGTTCGCATCCGATCGCATCCCGCCAAAACAACTCTCATACAACCTCGATATGGCATTTCCCGCATGCGGCGGGAGCCCCGGCCGACGCAGTTTAGCTCACAACTTTTCCCGGGACCGTGATCAAAAGCCTTTAAAGTCCACAAAGCGCAATACAAGTCCAAATGGGTGATTCCGGGGCCGCTTCAATCGGTGCCGCCCGGTAAAGATATGGTCAATGCGTTGAGTGGCGGGTCGAGTGCCTGCTGTGTGAGGGCTCGCATCGCCGTACCCTCGCCCAAATGGGTCAATCTAACGCTTCGAGAATGCCGATACCGGTTTGGCAAATGCAGCCCCGACCATGATCGTCCGGTAATTGGGGGGCCGTTAATGTCGCCCGCTTTGTGAATGGGAACAACCACCGCCAGTGGTCCATTGTGGAAACCCCCTCCGCAATGCTTTCGTTGAGCGGGGTAGTGAGGGCCAGAGCACAAGCCACGGGTCGCCCACTTTGAGTAACTTCGACTTTTTATACCATCGAGGTGAGCGCCTTCCCATTAGCTAACCCGATTTGGGGCCTCCTCAACATCCTCATCCACGAGAACCAATGGGGGCCATCGTGGGGGTATGGGCGTCACAGCGTCCCTGGCGGGTCATAGAGTGCTTGCAAGTACCGCTCCCCGCCTGGGTGTGATGTCCCCGTAGGCTGGGCCTTGAGCACTCGGCCAAAGGTTCGAGGATGAGTGTCGGCCGGTAGAACATCTCCCCTTGCTTGGCAAGGTCACCCAAGCGCCTTTTTGTCCTTCCCGGATAGGCGCTGATTGCTGTGGTGGCTCGCAAGGCGGGTACTGGATCCGGATGTGGCCGGAAGCTGCCGCTATGCGTTCTTTACGCCCGCATCAAACCATCGGTTACGCTGGAATGTTGCCGACCACGGCGGCGACGCTGGGTCTCGCCAAAACTTGGCCCGCATCCCGTAATAGCGGGTCGGTACCGGTATGTCTCGCTTCTAAAGGGAATTCAGATTTATTATTTTTTTAATGGCCTTCCATAACCACTTTCTCTTTACATAAGAAGTTTGGCCCTTTGCCACTAAATATTGCTAAACATTTGAGTGGATATTATTGTTTGACAATGTAAGACTTCTAAGAAAAAACCACTTCTTAAAAAAGATACTTGAACCAAAATATTACTATTTTATTTTATAGTTGAATTCAATCATAAAATCAATACGTAGAATTAAAGTACATGACTACCTAGAGGAAGAAAATGTCCCTCTGTGCAAGACTACATGCACCTCAGGGATGTTAACGAGCGTATAAACTTGCCAAGTCGCTCACATTTAAAGATGCTTTCCTCTTAGCTGTGCATGCGTTCTTAGGAGTAACAATTTCTAACGCACCATTATCTAAGACATTCTCGGTCTTTTGAATGGGTTGGACGCATCAAATGCAGAGGAAACTATTGAAGGTGAAGCCATCATAGCTCCCATCAATTCACGCTAATCTGTCACAATTTATAAATACCTGGATGCCCCCCACCCAAAACCTTCAGACATAAAAACTGAAGAGTTCCACAGAACAATGTCCATATATTCATTCATAATAAGTTTCATTTATGCCTAAGTACTTATCGTATGCTTACCTTGCTTATCAATGCCACCCACCCAATTATAACCAATCAAAGTAGACATAAAAAGTGAAGAGTTCCTACAGAACAATGTCAATATCTTCATTGATAAGTTCCAATTATGCCTAAGTACTTACAGTATGCTTACCTTCCTGACGATTGCCCCTCCACCCAGGTTGGAGAGAGGGGAGATCGCCGAACACGTAGAGTAAGTTGATACTCTAGAAGCCCAAATACTCTGTCCATATTTTATATGCAGGTGAATTCCTCATGACTGAGTTACAACATAAACATGGCTTCAAATCATATAGAGCGATAACCTTGAAAAGTGGGAGTCAGGGCCTAATTTTCCGATGGTTGGGGTGTACAATTCATTAGGCTTGCTATTTTGAGTTATTTTTTGCGAAATCTTATGCTATATGATATTAGGATTTGTACGTATTCCTACACATTAGGTATTTACTTTTAGGTCTGTAAGCATGGAATACTAGAAGTGCTTAATTCTAGCCCAAACATGTAATGGTTGGTTGCATGTTGGAGCTTTTTAAGCATGGAGACCTTCATTGTTTCTTCTTGTTTTAGTCAGCATGGTTCTTTCATGGCATACTTTAACCTTGAACTTCTCAATTCTATTCGTGTAGAATTTGTGACAGGGCCTGGCCACTTATCCCCATGGTAACTGAATATCCCATCATACTTGACCATTGGTATTCATGAAATAATTTTAATGCATGCTTTGTTCGTCAATAATTGACAATGCAATCAAGCCCAAAATATGGTAAAGAATTTAATCTTTATCCTTTAAAAGGGAAAAATAGAACTTATATTTATCATAGGCGCAAAGGCTACACTTGAGTAACATGTACAAAATAGGTATATAATATCCAACTTCAAATATATGTTTTATCCATGAAGTCTCAGACTAGGAAATCCTAGATATCAACATGACTATATTAATCTCGTCGCTCAACTGCTCGGCTACACTCAGGTTGCTTCCTCAACTCTGCTTACACCATGAAATAAAAGGGGGTTAGCCACAAGGACTAAGTGGGGGTTGAGGCCTTTGGAAAATTGAAGTGGATTGAATTGAATTGAATTGAACTCAACTCAATTGAATTGAATTGAGCTGAATTAATTTAAAAGCGGCGCCTTCGTCGCTCCGCGACGAAGTAATGCCCATGTGGGTACCCGGCAATAATGGCAGACAAGTCTCGATGGGTCCTTGCATCATCAATTTGGTGTTGCAAGGTCTAGGACCATATCCCTCTGCCTTCTCACAAAGGCACCATAGTCTCTTTCACTACAACTATTTCAGAAATGATCCCCTTTGTGGTCCCCATTTAATGAATTTTAAGGGTTTAAAGGTTCTTCTCAACGTGCATGTGGTGCCTACATGTCCTGAACTCGGTCTTCACCTTGTTGCCCTGGCTTTCTCTCATGCCCTTCCTCTAGTCCATGTCTACCCTTTATTGCTACATATTAGATTGTTGTCTTGATTCCATTGCCACTAGATGTCGGCACAAATCATCTGCAGATGTTATAGATTGTTGGCCCGATGTCTAATGTCAGTGCATTGTCATGATGATGCTAAATGAACCACTTTTGCCTCCTCTTCATTGTTCCTTTCTATGCCTCATAATTTGAAACAACACAGGGGTTTAATTATACCTAAAGGTTGTAGATGCTCTCATAAAGAGCTTTCAAAGATCCTCATAAATCATTATGTCAAGTTCTTTCTTGCATATGGTCATTTTGCAGGTTCTTCTGATAAAGATGTATCTAGCTCTAGATTGTTTATGAAATTGTTAGACAATTGTTATATATATATTGCCAAATAATAGCTAGAACTCAAAAGAATTTTAGTTAGAGTTGTATAATATTTCATCACACTTAAAAAAACGTAAAAAGGGGAATTCAGATTTATTATTTTTTTAATGGCCCTCCATAACCAGTTTCTCTTTACATAAGAAGTTTGGCCCTTTGTCACTAAATATTGCTAAACATTTGAGTGGATATTATTGTTTGACAATGTAAGACTTCTAAGAAAAAACCACTTCTTAAAGATACTTGAATCAAAATATTACTATTTTATTTTATAGTTGAATTCAATCATAAAATCAATACGTAGAATTAAAGTACATGACTATTTAGAGGAAGAAAATGTCCCTCTGTGCAAGACTACGTGCACCTCAGGGACGTTAACGAGCGTATAAACTTGCCAAGTCGCTCACATTTAAAGATGCTTTCCTCTTAGCTGTGCATGCGTTCTTAGGAGTAACAATTTCTAACGCACCATTATCTAAGACATTCTCGGTCTTTTGAATGGGTTGGACGCATCAAATGCAGAGGAAACTATTGAAGGTGAAGCCATCATAGCTCCCATCAATTCACGCTAATCTGTCACAATTTATAAATTACCTGGATGCCCCCCACCCAAAACCTTCAGACATAAAAACTGAAGAGTTCCACAGAACAATGTCCATATATTCATTCATAATAAGTTTCATTTATGCCTAAGTACTTATCGTATGCTTACCTTGCTTATCAATGCACCCCACCAAATTAAATTAGACATAAAAAGTGAAGAGTTGCTACAGAACAATGTCAATATCTTCATTGATAAATTCCAGTTATGCTTAAGTACCTACCGTATGCTTACCTTCCTGACGATTGCCCCTCCACCCAGGTTAAAGAGAGGGGAGATCGCCGAACACGTAGAGTAAGTTGATACTCTAGAAGCCCAAATACTCTGTCCATATTTTATATGCAGGTGAATTCCTCATGACTGAGTTACAACATAAACATGGCTTCAAATCATATAGAGCGATAACCTTAAAAAGTGGGAGTCAGGGCCTAATTTTCCGATGGTTGGGGTGTACAATTCATTAGGCTTGCTATTTTGAGTTATTTTTTGCGAAATCTTATGCTATATGATATTAGGATTTGTACGTATTCCTACACATTAGGTATTTACTTTTAGGTCTGTAAGCATGGAATACTAGAAGTGCTTAATTCTAGCCCAAACATGTAATGGTTGGTTGCATGTTGGAGCTTTTTAAGCATGGAGACCTTCATTGTTTCTTCTTGTTTTAGTCAGCATGGTTCTTTCATGGCATACTTTAACCTTGAACTTCTCAATTCTATTCGTGTAGAATTTGTGACAGGGCCTGGCCACTTATCCCCATGGTAACTGAATATCCCATCATACTTGACCATTGGTATTCATGAAATAATTTAAATGCATGCTTTGTTCGTCAATAATTGACAATGCAATCAAGCCCAAAATATGGTAAAGAATTTAATCTTTATCCTTTAAAAGGGAAAAATAGAACTTATATTTATCATAGGCGCAAAGGCTACACTTGAGTAACGTACAAAATAGGTATATAATATCCAACTTCAAATATATGTTTTATCCATGAAGTCTCAGACTAGGAAATCCTAGATATCAACATGACTATATTAATCTCGTCGCTCAACTGCTCGGCTACACTCAGGTTGCTTCCTCAACTCTGCTTACACCATGAAATAAAAGGGGGTTAGCCACAAGGACTAAGTGGGGGTTGAGGCCTTTGGAAAATTGAAGTGGATTGAATTGAATTGAATTGAACTCAACTCAATTGAATTGAATTGAGCTGAATTAATTTAAAAAGCAGCGCCTTCGCCGCCCCACGCAGTAATGCCCATGTGGGTACCGGCAATAATGGCGCATAAGTCTCGATGGGTCCTTGCATCATCAATTTGGTGTTGCAAGGTCTAGGACCATATCCCTCTGCCTTCTCACAAAGGCACCATAGTCTCTTTCACTACAACTATTTCAGAAATGATCCCCTTTGTGGTCCCCATTTAATGAATTTTAAGGGTTTAAAGGTTCTTCTCAACGTGCATGTGGCCCACATGTCCTAGACTCTGGTCTTCACCTTTTGTTGCCCTTTCTCTGCCCTTCCTCTAGTCCATGTCTACCCTTTATTGCTACATATTAGATTGTTGTCTTGATTCCATTGCCCTCGATGTCAGCACAAATCGTCATAGATAAAGATGTTATAGATTGTTGGCCCCGATGTCTAATGTCAATTCATTGTCATGATGATGCTAAACAGAACCACTTGCCTCCTCTTCATTGTTCCTTTCTATGCCTCATAATTTGAAACAACACAGGGGTTTAATTATACCTAAAGGTTGTAGATGCTCTCATAAAGAGCTTTCAAAGATCCTCATAAATCATTATGTCAAGTTCTTTCTTGCATATGGTCATTTTGCGTGGTTCTTCCTCGATAAAGATGTATCTAGCTCTAGATTGTTTATGAAATTGTTAGACAATTGTTATATATATATTGCCAAATAATAGCTAGAACTCAAAAGAATTTTAGTTAGAGTTGTATAATATTTCATCACACTTAAAAAACATAAAAAGGGGAATTCGTTATTTATTTTTTTAATGGCCCTCCATAACCGGTTTCTTTACATAAGAAGTTTGGCCCTTTGTCACTAAATATTGCTAAACATTTGAGTGGATATTATTGTTTGACAATATAAGACTTCTAAGAAAAACCACTTCTTAAAGATACTTGAATCAAAAATATTACTATTTTATTTTATAGTTGAATTCAATCATAAAAATCAATACGTAGAATTAAAAGTACATGACTATTTAGAGGAAGAAAATGTCCCTCTCCGGCAAGACTACGTGCACCTCGTGGGGGCGTTAACGAGCGATATAAACTTGCCAAGTCGCTCACATTTAAAGATGCTTTCCTCTTAGCTGTGCATGCGTTCTTAGGAGTAACAATTTCTAACGCACCATTATCTAAGACATTCTCAGTCTTTTGAATGGGCTGGACTGCATCAAATGCAGAGGAAACTATTGAAGGTGAAGCCATCATAGCTCCCATCAACTCACGCTAATCTGTCACACTTTATATATACCTGGATGCCCCCCACCCAAAACCTTCAGATATAAAAACTGAAGAGTTCCACAGAACAATGTCCATATATTCATTGATAAGTTTCATTTATGCCTAAGTACTTATCGTATGCTTACCTTGCTTATCAATGCACCCCACCAAATTAAATTAGACATAAAAAGTGAAGAGTTGCTACAGAACAATGTCAATATCTTCATTGATAAATTCCAGTTATGCTTAAGTACCTACCGTATGCTTACCTTCCTGACGATTGCCCCTCCACCCAGGTTAAAGAGAGGGGAGATCGCCGAACACGTAGAGTAAGTTGATACTCTAGAAGCCCAAATACTATGTCCATATTTTATATGCAGGTGAATTCCTCATGGTGAAGTTACAACATAAACATGGCTTCAAACCATATAGAGCGATAACCTTGAAAAGTGGGAATCAGGGCCTAAATTTCCAATGGTTGGGGTGTACAATTCATTAGGGTTGCTATTTTGAGTTCTTTTTTGCAAAATCTTATGTTATATAATATTAGGATTTGTACATATTCCTACACATTAGATATTTACTTTTAGGTATGTAACCATGGAATACTAGAAGTGCTTATTCTAGCCCAAACATGTAATGGCTGGTTGCATATTGGAGCTTTTTAAGCATAGAGACTTTCATTGTTTCTTCTTGTTTTAGTCAGCTTGGTTCTTTCCTGGTATACTTTAACCTTGAACTTCTCAATCCCCCAACAAATAACAACCAACACATCACAACCAACACATAACAACCATTGACATTAACAACCAACACATAACTACCATTGACATTACTTAACACAACCATTAGGTCCAACACATTTAAATTAAAATCCCCCTTAAACCCCCTTTGGTTTGGGTGCATATTCACACGGGGGGTGACTCCGGGCAACGGAAAGCTGTTGGATAGGCATATTCACCCCTTATTCCTTAATCTACACCGTACGTAAAGTTCCTCATTTGTGGGGTATACAAGTACAAAATTTGCTATACTGTATAACAAGGTTCGCACAATACTATAAGATTTCAAGCGGAATACTATATGGAGTTGATTCCGTATGTGCAAAATACAATTATGAGGGCTCTCGCTGCCCTACCTCACCCCCGGTGTGAATATGCACCCAAACCAAAGGGGGTTTAAGGGGGATTTTAATTTAAATGTGTTGGACCCAATGGTTGTGTTAATTAATGTCAATGGTAGTTATGTGTTGGTTGTTAATGTCAATGGTTGTTATGTATTGGTTGTTATGTATTGGGGGATTTAATATTTATATGTTGGATGTTAATGGTTTGTGTTGCAAAAAAAAAATTTAGCCCCTTCTAGGCCTTAGGACGCTACCCCCAAAGACAAAAAATTTTAGAATTCAAACTAGAAAAAAACTAGAATTCATTTGAGGCTTTCATCACATTGTAGAAGCTTTTGAATTTGATCACAATAAAACAAATAGAACACAAGTAAAAGTTACCATAAAGATAGAGCAGATTGATCCCATTATTCTGAAAGTCATAAAGTTTGCAACACCCATACACAAACATTTTTCAACTGGAATTTAACAAATGTTTTGGCCTCTATGGATTCTTGTGGTGAGAAACCAAAGTGGGAAACTTTTCGCTTGTTAGCACAATGATCTAGAAGCCTTGGAATTTGCTTAATAACGCCTCAAAATCTAAAAATGCATGGTAATTTTGCAAGCTTCATTCTAATGAGTCATGAAACAATATCCAATAGCGCAATCTCAGATTAATCACCGGTAGGATGTGAAAACCTACCGGCCGAAAAATTGTTGTTTTAGCATAGATAACTTAACCAAACATATCCATATCATACACTATCAAAAAGATCTCGGAGAGAGCTTCCCAACGCAATAAAAATTAACAAAAGTTATGATAAGAAATGTGTTGCCGGCGGGGAAACTGCACTACATGCACCCTTCAAGCCCTTCATGTGCCCATTATGCACCACACACACAAAAAGAGGGCTTTTGTTGTGAGCCATTGGTTGTTGACCATTGGAAAAAGGCTAAAATTAATGGCCCTTCATGTGCCCATTATGCACCACACGCACAAAAAAGGGGCTTTTGTTGTGAGCCATTGATTGTTGACCATTGAAAAAAAAAAGGCTAAAATCAATGGCTCAGAAATGGTGCACTCTAGATGTACGCATTACTACATCCATTTGAATACATCACGAAATCATAGGAAAACCTTAGTGAAAAGCGTACAAAAACACAAAGAAAACCCCCTGTTATTATGCTACATATGCTACATATTTGTGTAGAATTTGTGACGGGTCTGGCCACTTATCCCCATGGTAACTGAATATCCCATCATAATTGACCATTCATATTCATGAAATAATTTTAATGCATGCTTTGTTGGTCAATAATTGACAATGCAATCAAGCCCAAAATATGGTAAAGAATTTAATCTTTATCCTTTAGAAGGGAAAAATAGAACTTATATTTATCATAGGCCCAAAGGCTACACTTGAGTAACATGTACAAGATAGGTATATAAGATCCAACTCCAAATATATGTATTATCCATGAAGTCTCAGGCTAGGAAATCCTAGATATCAACATGACTCTATTAATCCCGTCGCTCAATTGCTCGGCTACACTCAGGTTGCTTCCTCAACTCTGCTTACACCATGAAATAAAAGGGGTTAGCCACAAGGACTAAGTGGGGGTTGAGGCACCGGTAATCTCCTAGATATCTAGACAACATGCAATGTACAACAAAAACATTATTCAATCGAGGCTTACCATCATGTGCCTATCCCCAGAATCACACTTGTTAACACATGTCTACAAATAATGAGGTGGCCAACTCACGACGGGCCAATTGGCATAGGGGTGGTAAGCCTCGTGTGTACACACCCTTCCACATTGCATCCAAAGATTGGAGGACCACTTAACCATGAGCTTGGCATTGCACCCACATTGGGTATCAACGCCTCATGTTTCATGAATATATGCTAACAACTATGGCACAATATTAATAAGATGTGTATCACCATGAGACTTAGACCGCTGAGACTTAGACCGCAGGGAAATATCTCTGCATCTATGACATCAAATGACAAATATTGCTAATCCAAGCTATTTGGACCACTTGGGAAGCATGACCATGATATCCGATCAACCACAAAGAATGTAACTCCAAATGAGAGCATCCACGATTTTAAAGATTGAAGCGGACTACAATGAAATGATTGATTCCATGGTGCAAGCCATAACCATCTATCTGGGACTCTCTCTCTCTCTCTCTCTCTCTCTCTCTCTCTCTCTCTCTCTCTCTCTCTCTCTCTCTCTCTCTCTCTCTCTCTCTCTCTCTCTCTCTCTCTCTCTCTCTCTCTCTCTCTCTCTCTACTCTCTCTACTTCCGATCCTCTACTTCTTCTTTAATTTCTCCTTCTCCTAAAGCAACCACGAATTTACCTTCTTCCCTCTTTATATATATTTGTATACTCTATATTGTGTCCTATCGCCACATGACAACAAAATGCTGTCTATCCATATGAAGTGGCAGCTCTCATTAATTAAATGTTTATCCCTTTCCTATTTCAATGTTATCTCATTAATTATATCCCAGTGATGCAATGCCACGTGTCTGACTGCATTTATGCACCCTGCTAATATCTAGCTTATTATTTTCATCTAACCCTTGTCATGTCATGCACCCATGTATACGTAAGGTTTGTATTTAACTAGCTTTTTGACATATGTGATAATACTAAAACGAAAACAACTTCAATGCTTAGAACAATATAAAAGGCAAATGTTCCTTACTTGATTTTCCACCTTGCGGTAAGTTTTGGGAATTGCCGCAAGATCCAGTTTGCATCTTCCCAAAGCAAGATCTACCTAAGGGACAACCCGCCCCATTGAATTAATAATCTCTCCCCGGATCGTTAAGTGAATCTTCGGGTCTCTTCTCGTAGAATACGTTTAGGTCGAGGGTATAAGTAGTCCTCTACTTAACAAATCATCATCCCCCAACATGTGGGAAGGGTCAAACATATATCACATGGAAGACATTGTGTACCTTTAAGTGCGAAGGTAATTCCAACCTGTAAGCCACGTTTCCAATATGTTGTAGAATCTTATATGGTCCTCCCATACCTGGGAGCCCATTTTCCTGCACTCTTGAATGCCAAGGAACTTTGCTTAGGATTTATTCTCAAGAACACAGCTAAATTCTGTCGAAGTCTTCGTAACTGAGCATTCATGCCTTCATTTACTTCATTAGCCACCTCTACATTGCACTTGGGATCTCTCCAATTAAGAGGGCAATGACACTCCTTGTCATACATTGCTTCAAAGGGGCTCATTTTGATGGAATCTTGGTAAGTGTTGTTGTAAGCAAATTCAGCCAAATATAAATAGGAATCCCAAACCCTTGGCTGACTAGGCACATACATCCGCAACATATCTTCTAGAACTCGCCTCATTAAGCTCAACCCAGTTTGTCTCTGTTTGAGGATGATAGGATGTACTAGTATTCAACTTAGTCCCAATTTTTTGAAACAACCTCTGCCAAAACTGACCCATAAATTTTGAATCTCGATCAGAGGTTATAGTTCGTGGCATTCCATGCAATCTAAATATTTCCTTCACAAACAACTTAGAAATATGTAAGGCTGTAGCCATCGTCCTTGTTGGCATAAAGTGTGCTTGCTTCGTTAGCCTGTCAACTACAACAAAGATCACATCGTACCCTGAACGAGTCTGAGGAAGCCAAACAATAAAATCCATACCAATACATTTCCACTTAGATGATGGAATTTCCAAGGGTTGTAATTCCCCCGGTTCCTTAAATCGTGATGCTTTAACTTTCTGACAAGAAAAACACTTGGCCACATACTCCTTCACCATCTTCTTTTGTCCAGGCCTTATGCATCCCTGGATGGCCTGCCAAAGGACTATCATGGGCTTCATATATCAGTTTCATCCTAAGTTCTAGGTTGTTAGGAATGCACATGCGGCCCTTATAATATAACATTCCCTTATAATACAACATTCCATTAGTCAATGCGTATCCTAGAAATTCTTTAGGCTTCTCAACTACAGATGCAAAATATGGATCCTTTCTCAGGTTGTCAAGGATATTTACATCCCATTGTCCTTGAAGCACACTGATAGAAGTTAAAAATGACCTACGAGACAAAGCATCTGCTATTACATTCTCCTTTCCAGGCTGGTATTCAATCTCAAGTCACACTCTTCCCGTAGCTGCATCCACCGTCGTTGTCGGTTTTACATGTGGCTGCTTCACAAAATACTTTAATTTTTGATGATCAGTCTTTAAGAAGAAATGCTGACCCAACAAGTAATGCCTCCATACCCTCAAGGCATGATGTAACGGGCCCATGGTAGACCGCTCGAGTATTCGATCCTTGAATGTGCCTGTGGGGCGTTCCCGAGACACCGACATAAATGGGTAGAAGCGACTACTCATAAACGTCTAGACGGTTTTCCCAGTTGGTTAAGGGCATGTCGGTTAGGAACGTTACACATGAATTATAGCTAGCATTTCTAAATCATGAACTGGATAATTCTGCTCTGCCGGAGACAACTTACGTGATTCATAAGCACAAACTCGACCATCTTGCAACAAGGCTCCACCAATAGCTTTTCCTGATGCATCTGCGACTACATGGAAAGGTTTATTCATATCAGGAATCTTTAAAATTGGCACCCTAATCAATGCATCCTTCAACTTTTTAAAGTTTCTTGGCAACTTTCTGTCCAAACCAAAGCATTCTTCTTACTCAACAAAGATGTGAGAGGAGCAGCGACTTTGGCAAATTTTGGCACAAATTTACGATAATACCTTGCTAATCCCAAAAATGATCTTACCTCCTTCACATTCTTTGGGATTGGCCAGTCTCTGACGGCCTCTATCTTTGAAGGATCGGGTTCTACCCCATTTTCTGAAATAACATGTTCGAGGTACACCAATCTACATTGAGCAAAACTGCACTTTGACATCTTTCTATACAATTTCTCACGTCGCAAGATTGCCAATGTTTGTCTTACATGCTCCACGTGCTCCTGTAAGTTCTTTGAATATATTAAAATATCATCAAAGAATACTAGGATAAATTTATCCAGGAAAGGCCGAAATATATCATTCATCAACCGAATAAATGTAGCAGGAGCATTTGCCAAGCCAAATGGCATCACCACAAATTCGTAGTGTCTATATCTTGTTCGGAATGCAGTCTTATGAATGTCAGGATCCTTAATCCTTATTTGGTGATATCCAGACCACAAATCTATTTTCGTGAAGTACTTGGCTCCACCTAACTGATCAAATAGCTCATTGACCCGAGGCAATGCATATTTATTTTTTATAGTAATGTGGTTGAGCATTTGATAGTCAATGCAAAACCTCAATGTACCATCTTTCTTTTTGACAAATAAGACTGGGGCACCAAATGGAGAAGTACTTGGGCGTATAAACCCTTGATCCAATAACTATGCCAATTGCTTCTTTAGTTCGGCCATTTCTAAGGCATGAAATCTATATGGGGGCCTGAATGTGGGCTCAGCTCTTGGAACAAGTTCTATCTCATGGTCTACCATCCTATGTGGAGGCAATTCTGTCAATTCTTTAGGAAATACATCTGAAAACTCATTTAATACCTGCTGAATCTCAGGGGCAATAACTTGTTCTTGTAATACTGTTGTGGCTAAGACCAAGACTGCACATCCCATACGTCCACAACCCCTTTTAATCTGTTTCTTAACACCTTTCCAGGACAAAGGAGATACAACAGTTGATGAAGGCATTCCCTCCAAAATATAATTATGTCCACGAGGATCTTGACAAGTAACTAGTCGCTTTTGCAATCAATGCGAGCCTTACATGGTTTCAACCATGACATCCCCAAAATAGCATCATATTTCCCTAGGCTCAATACTTCAAAACTAGTTTGAGACTCCAAGTTCCCTATTCTGAACTTAACGTTAAAAAAACTATTCTATTCTATTCTATTCTATCATGAAATCAGAAGTCTTAATGTTTCCATCAGCTAAATCCACATATTTGGGAACCGACTAATCATATTCAAATCTAATTTCTTAAACAAGCTTGGAGGATAATAAAACAATGGGTACTACCGCTAATCAATAAGAAACAAAACATGAGTTCCACGAATGGTACCTGGCACTCGGATAACCACAACGTGATTGTCCACATTGCCTTAATCCATGGCAGCATACACGTGCATCCTTTCTTTAGGAGGATCCATGATCCTTGCAGCTCTAACTTCAACTGCCGGATTTGCCGGAACTATTGGCCCACCAAGTATCTCTAAGTTCCCCTAGCCCACCTTTGTTGCTATTAGAAGGGCCTCCATGACCACCTCTATTTTCTCTCCCTCGCATTCCTCCTCTTTGACCTTGTCCATAAGCACTATTTTGTCTAGACCATTGATTTGGACGCCCTTCACGCTTGAGGACCCGATGAGGGGTCTATCGCCCACACTGTCCTTGGGCAATTTCGTCCATAATGCCCAACCTCTCGACATCTTAAACATCTCGTTTCACCGATACACTTCGCCCTAGTTTCATCACCAATGGCGCAAGTGCGAATCGACCTCCTTGATTTTGACCACCTTGGGCACTCATAGCCCGCGCGACCATAACTTCGGTTAAAGGATCTACCTTTACTCATGACGTTTCCAGCCTGCCATGTGGAAGGTGCCTGCCTTTTTTTTTTGAGCCAGCAGCCTTACCTTCTCAGCAAGATCAGCTTCACGGTTCTTAGCAATCCTAACTACCTCCTCTAGGTCTTTATAAGCTACACCAGACATACTGCTTCTAATATCGACATGAAGACCTTTCACAAATCTAGCACACAATTTCTCTTTATCATCAAAAGGACAATAGTATTGCAATATCCTAAACTTCTCATTGTACTCGGTCATAGTACTCTTCTGCATTAAGTCTAGAAATTCATTCATCTTATCAACCTTGTATCCTCGAGGCATAAAGTATCCCCCAAAGGCATCTTTAAATTCTTGCCATGTAGCCTGACCTGTTACCTTATTTAGATCACGCAAATGATTCTCCCACCATACCCTAGCAAATCCTCCAAGCATCGCTGGAGCCAGTATAGCCTTGACAGAATCCTCAGCATGGATGAGATTAAAATAGAACTCGACACCACACAACCATGCATCAACATCATCACCTGTGCCATTTTCCCCAGTAAAGACTTCTCTCTTGGTATCCTTCAACACCTTCTCTACTGCCTTGTCAGATTTTGCTTTTCGTGTAGGCATCTGCTACAACACTTGCTGAATAGTTTGCAGAATTGCAACTACATCAGGAGTTCCACTAACAACTCAATTGGATTGTCCAGCCCCTCTTGGAGAATACATCTCACCAAGACAAAGAATATCAATGGTTAAGCACCTCACAATCCTAAACCATCCCAAGCATTGCCCATGACCAAACCTCGGCTCTGATACCAACTGTGATGGCCTAGCCAGTTATCCCCATGGTAACTGGATATTCCATCATACTTGACCATTGGTATTCATGAAATAATTTTAATGCATGCTTTGTTGGTCAATAATTGACAATGCAATCAAGCCCAAAATATGGTAAAGAATTTATTCTTTATCCTTTAAAAGGAAGGAAGGAGGGAAAAATAGAACTTATATTTATCGTAGGCCCAAAGGCTACACTCGAGTAACATGTACAACATAGGTATATAATATCCAACTCCAAATATATGTATTATCCATGAAGTCTCAGACTAGGAAATCCTAGATATCTACTCTATTAATCCTGTCGCTCAACTGCTCGGCCACACTCAGGTTGCTCCCTCAACTCTGCTTATAGCCACAAGGACTAAGTGGTGGTTGAGGCGCTAGTAATCTCCTAGATATCTAGACATACAACATGCAATGTACAGTCCCAAACATTATTCAATCGAGGCTTACCATCATGTGCCTATCCCTGTAATCACACTTGTTAACACATGTCTACAAATATATTATCATGGCACCTAATCTTCAAGATATCATGCACATCACCATGTTAAAAATAAGACAAGTAACTAGGACAATCATAAGGTGCAACCAATATTCCTCTGGGTACTGAGGTGGCCAACTCGGCTGATCAGGCCAGTGGCATATGGGCGGGGTAAGCCTCGTGTGTACACACCCTTCCACGCTGCGTCCAGTATTGGAGAACCATTTAACCATGAGCTTGGCATTGCACCCACATTGGGTATCAACGCCCCATGTTTCATGAATATATGCTAACAGCTGTGGCGACAATATTAATAAGATGTGTATTAGTCGTGCGACTTAGACCATGGCATCTAGTCTTTGGCCCCCAGAGGACTATATCAAAGAAGAGCATATTACATAGAATAGGAATTCAATCCAAAGTATTTTCATGGCAATGCAAGCACATTAGACATCAATAACATGGCAAATACATATCAAGAAAGCAAAGAATCAACTTAATAATCCTAGTGCGATACCAACAATTTAGCAAGGGAAAATAACACATAACTAACAAGAGAAACAACACCATTAATGTCCTATCAAGCTATGGGACAAAATGAGCTTATTCGGGTTTAATATGGGACAAAATGAGCTTATTCGAGTTTGAACCCTATACTTGAGGTTGCACTACAAGTATTAACAATTTCCCTTAACCAACTCCCCAATAGAAATTATTATAAAAAAACTCTAATCTAAATATGATAAACCCTTTTATTTTTATTTATATTAGGGCTGATTATAGTGGCAACGGCGGAGGGAAAATCCTGTGGCCTTTTGGCCATGCTCCGGAAGAGCGTTACAGTCCACCTGATCAATCAGGAATTTACTAACTGATACAAACTCAGCGCAGAGATGTGGATAGGCAGTTGTTAGTGAAAGAAGATCATTCAGCAGATATTTTTTTTTTTATTTATTTCTAGACTCTATTAGCCACTCTTAGTATGACGAAATAACCTCCAGATGGTTTTAGAAGCTCTCAGAGCTATATATTGTATTATCATTACTAACAAATGAAAGAAGCAAATCATTGGGAAAGCATGACCAACGGAGTCTGTCTCATAGCAGTTTTTCCAAGGTGAAAACCACTGCTCCTAGGAGAGGAAATATCTCTTCATCTATGAAATCAACAGACACTAATCCAAACTATTTGGACCACTTGGGAAGGAAGCATGGCCATGATATCTGATCAACCATAGCAATGTAACTCCAGTGGAGAGCATCTATAGATTTTCAAGATTGAGCAGACTACAATGAAATGATTGATTCCATGGTACAAGCCATAACCACCCACCTGAGATTCGCTTCTCTCTCTCTCGCTCTACTTTCTGCCTTCCTAGATATCTAGAGATACAACATGCAATGTACAGTCCAAAACGTTATTCAATCAAGGCTTACCATCATGTGCCTATACCTATAATCACACTTGTTAACACATGTCTACAAATATATTATCATAGCACTAAATCTTCAAGATATCATGCACATCACCATGTTAAAAATAAGACAAGTAACTAGGACAATCATAAGGTGCAACCAATAGTCCTCTGGGTACTGAGGTATCCAACTCGGCTGATCAGGCCAGTGGCATAGGGGCGGGGTAAGCCTTGTGTGTACACACCCTTCCACGCTGCGTCTAGCATTGGAGGACCACTTAACCATGAGCTTGGCGTTGCACCCACATTGGGTATTGCTGGAAATCGTCTTGCTCTACGCAGAGCTCTCTAACCTTTATTTATCTGCTAGGAGAGATGTCATAAATCATATTTGTCATTTTAAATCATGATTCATGACCTTGATGCCACTGGAGTAGGTATTACACATGATGAGAAAGTTTGCTTGCTCTTGAATAGTCTTCCTAAGAGCTATGAAGGCCTCATTAACAACTTGGAAGAACGTTTGTCTGATTACACATTTGAAGGAGCCATTGAACGGATCAAAGCAAAAGCAATTTGCAAGGCACCATCAAGTCTGTAAGTATTATGTAATCTATAAGAATATCATAATCTATCAGAATTGTGGACTTGAGATTTCAGGAGAACAAGTTGTCTAGACAAATGAAGTAAAGGTTCAGACAAAGAAAAACAATACAGACTTATGAAGGGGGCTCCAGTAATGAATTGTTTCAGGTTGAAGACATCCACTTGACTAGCCATATATTAAGCCCTAATGGCATTGTCATGATGTAAATCTGTCGCTAGGAAGCATTACTTAATTTGTTTTGTTAAACTCCTGATATGGGTATTTATAGAAAGATATAGTATGAAGATACTCGGCCCAATTATTTGGAGCCATTTTTCATTTGAAAACATCGGTCTAATGAGACCACACCAAGCCAGAACGACGCAAGAGGTCGGTCCAGCAGAGAGGCTAGAACTGGCCATAAAACTGAAAACTAAGATGTACAGAAAACGCCTTGGAAGACAGAAGAAAGATCAAATTAAACTGTGAAAGGTTTGTGTCAAACTTCGATTGAATGAATTGATATTGTACAGTGTACATTCCATGGTTCAATGGTTAATTTAATTGCATAGTTACATTGCTATGCTGTGAAAATTGATCATTAATATGGTTAGCATTACAAATGCAAACCATATTAATGCATTGTATTACAAATGCATAGGTTATGCATTGTGTTAAGATTGTTTGATTCTCAAAATCTAACATTGGTATCAGAGCTGGTTTGCAGACAAAGATGTCTAGCAGATTTGGTGTAGGGTTGAATGCAATAGATGTATTCAAGGGGGATTCAGGCTTCCAAGTATTGGAAAGAGGAGGTGAAGCATGTTCTTCAGGTTGAAGATCTTGGGATCTTATAGAGTCAACTGAAGAAGAAAACATCATGGGAAATTCTAGAAGGAGAAATGTGAGTGTGGTAATGAAGGCAGTTCTTCAAATGAAGGACAAGCTGTGGCAGACCAGACGAGAGAAATTAGTGTAACTTCTGGAGGTACTATATTTGGTGAAAATACAAAAATTCATGAAGCTCAAGGGAGCACAGTAATGTAGGAAAAAGTTCATATTATAAACCTGTAGATGCAGTATACAGAGAAAGCAGGTGGTTGATTATCAGTCAGTAACATAGAAGTACAGTAGAAGCTTGCAAACAGATGGTTATGCAACATGGGAATTTCGTTCATTATACCTAGTGGTCTATATGACACTAGTGCTTTAAGAAGCTTAAGTATAATACTAAGCTTAATAGCAAGATCAGGTTTTAGTAGTCTATATGACACTAACAGAGCTGAACCATGGGTTTTAGTGGTTTATATGACACGAATATAGGAGAGCTGAACCATGGAAAAATTAAATGAAATATTGGACCTATATGGTTAAAGGTCTAAAATTGTAAAGTTAATATATAGCAAAAACTCAGTCCAATGAGTTTCGAGCCAAAGGGATATTTGAAACTCGGTCCAATCTGCTGATGCCGGATCTATCTCTGTGGTACAGCGCAGGGTTGCCCTTAAGGGGCTATTTATAGCCAAATGGCTATATTTTGAATATTTTCGAAAATGAGATACTAAAGCTGAATAGGTTACTATTGAAAATAAATTATATTCTTTCGCCAAAGTTTTACCATTTCGTCCGCCTGCCTTTCTTAAATTAGCCATGCATTCTTAAGCTCAGATCTAGAGTTTCGCCTCCACTTCCATGGATCTAAGTGTTTAGGATCATAGATTGTCCCCTTAACAACATTGTAGATCAAGTAATTGTTTGCTAGCCCTAGTGGACCATAGTAGAATACTCAAAAAATCAACAACTACTCGAATTTTGCTAAACATAATAGGTTTCCTTAATCCTGTAAGTTGTATGTGAATTGACATCTAATTTATTTATTTCAATTACCATATTAACGCTGGCAAGATTCGCCAAGTTTCTATGAAACAGCTTCAAGTCGCAAAAAGTCGCCTACAAAACTAATATAGAAAGCTTATGATTCGCCCACCTTCTAAATCACGCCTATGCGATCACAGTAGTAAATCGCATTCCAGACGCATGTAAGTTTTTTACGCTTTTTACGCACGGCATTCTTAACGCATCTTCAGAAATTTAACGCATCTAAAAAATTCTCGTGACGCTAAAAGTTCGAGATGCAGACGCACCGCACTTTAAAAACGCATGCATCTTTATGAAAACCTTGAAAAACTTAAAAACCTTTAAAAACGTAAAAACCTTTTAAAACGCATCGCACTTCAAAAAAAACGTGAACGCATTTCAAAAAAAAAAATTTTTTTTTTTGATCGCACGCATAAAACCATTCCGTAATGACGCATCGTGACGCCCAACCGGCATTTCGGTAGTACCTTGGCGGTACCGGTGACGCCAGACGTGAACCTGGCTACAATCGATGCAGATTTGGCCTTATAAGCAACCCCTTAATGGTTTAGGCTTAACCAATCTAATCGGTACCCAACAAGACAATATAAGATGTACGTAAATGTAAATTAGATGGACAGCTTAGTTGTTCAAGTTTGTGCTAAGAGGAGCTAAGGTTTGTACGCTGATTAATATAGAATGGTATTAATAGATATGAAAAAGGGATATACATGAGTTGAAATAGTCATGGTTCTTATTCTCTATTGAAATGCATATTCGATATGCTAAAGGTCTAATGTTGAGTTATTGAAGAATTATTTTGATAATGTCAATGTTGAAGGAAATCTTAAAGCTATTTGAATAAATACGAAAGATATGAGATAGTTATGTTTGTTGTGAGTCAAATCTGAGATGAAGACATGATTGTTAACATCATAATTTGTAACATTGATTGTTAACATCAGTTTGCTTTTCTTACATTGGTATCAGAGCAGGTTTTAGTAAGATGGCCAGCAGGTTTGGAGCAGGTTTATTGAATGCCATTAAGATGTTCAAAGGGGACTCAGGGTTTCAAGTCTGAAAAGAGAAGATAAGACATGTTTTGCAAGTTGAAGGCTTGTGGGAGTTAATTGAAGGAGATGAGCTGGATGTCAACTCCAGAGGTAGAGATACTGTTGTAAACTCCAGAAGTAGGGGTGCTGTTGTTATTACTCAAGGGAGCTCATCTACAAACAATGAGCAAGAAGTGGGCACTCAGACTGGAGAGGTAGAGATAACTTCTAAGGAAGGATCAGCTGAACAAAATGCAAAGATAAGAGAAGCTCAGGGGATTATAATCAGTAAAGTGATCTCGAGTATTGTGCTGAAGTTAAGGGGAATGAATCCCAAGCAAATGTGGAGATATATGTTACTTACATATGAGGAAAAGACATCCTCCCAAATTGATGTATTAGAAAATGAGCTTAGGAGGTTAGAGTTTCATGAAAAGGATGATGTAAATGACTTTTTTCAGAATTTTGATAATATCATTGCTGACTTGGAAGGTGCAGGCGTTTTCTACACACAACAACAAATTTTAGCAATCTCCAGAGCAGTTGGAAGTCTAGGGAATGTGTCAATGTTTATCAGAACTATAGCAAGAACAAGAATGGATGCAGAAAGAATGTTGAAAACAGAGATTGAACAAGCAAAGGTGATGGAAGATGAGGAAACTTCACAAATTCTGCTGACAAAAGGGAAAGGTAAATCTGAAACTCGTCAGGGAGCAAAAATAGGTCCTTGTTACAATTGTCACCAGTTAGGACATATTAGAATTAACTGTCCTAATACAAGTAGGGAAATAAATTGTTATAATTGTGGGGGAAGGGGACATTATGCATCAAACTGCTCAACACCAAAAACTGGTAATAGAGGAAGGGGCAGAGGAGGAAGAGTAAATTTCAGCTCTAGGGGAAGGGGAAGAGGCAGACCTCAAAGTGTGAATGCTGAGGCAATTGTGGCAGAAGAAGTATATCTAGAGGAGGAAAAATCTGAAGATGAAGATGAGGTAAGAAAATTTTAATTATTTTCTACATGTGAAACACACAATGATGATGATCTTCTGATTTTGGATAGTGGAGCAGAAAAGTCAATTGCATGCACATCAAAAATCTTGAAGGATTGCAAAGGAGCAAATGGGGGTCATGTACAAGTAGGAAATGGGGATCTGCAGAAAATTAAAGATGTTGGTGTACTTGAAATTTTTTATTTGAATGGAAAAAGTGTGAATTTGAACAATGTGCTATGTGTCCCAAGTTTAGTAAGAAACCTCATATCAATTTCTCAGCTTGTTGATAAGGGATTTAAAGTGGTCTTTGAACAAATGGATTGCAAAATCTATGAAGGAAATGAATTAAAATTCTTGGAAAGAAGAGTAGGAAACTTATTTGGAATAAATGTTCATGGACATGAAAGCATAAATATGATCACAAACCCTGATGTGGAAATTTGGCATGAAAGATTGGGACACACCAACTTCCAAAATATTGAAATGATGATCAAACAAGGGTGGATCAAATCAGCAGAGGCATTCAAAGGAAATTACACTTGCAGGGGTTGCAAATTGGGAAAACACTCAAGACTGCCATTCTCAAAGGCAAAGAAGAAAACAAAGGATGTTCTTGAGTTGATTCATACTGACTTGTGTGGACCACTTAATGTGACAGGAATTACAGGAAAACGATACTTCATAACATTTGTGGACGATTATAGCAGAAACACTAAGGTTTTTTGTTTGAAGACTAAGGATTTAGCTTTTGAAGCTTTCAAAACTTTTGCTGCAGAGGTCGAATGTGAAACTGGAAAAAGAATTAAGTGTGTACAGTCAGATCGAGGAGGTGAGTACATGTCTTATAGATTTTCAAAATATTGCTTGAACAGAGGAATAAAAAGACAATATACTTGTAGTCACACACCCCAACAAAATGGAGTTGCAGAAAGGAAGAATAAATCAATTTTGAATGCTGTTAGATCTATGCTAAAGCATGCAGGGTTGCCAAATTTTCTTTGGGAGGAAGCAAAGAAAGACTAAGATGATCCAAAATGCATTGCCAACTAAAAGCTTACAAGGTACATCTCCTGAATTATTGTGGTCTGATAACTTACCTAATTTTGAAAAATACAAAGCATATGGCTGTTTAGGAGACACACATATTCCTAAAGAAAATAGGTTGAAGTTGGATGATAGATCAGTCATAACATACTTAATAGATTATGACGAGCAGTTTAAGGGCTTTAGGATGTATAATCCGCTGAGAAGAAACATTATAATCAGCAGGGATGTTGTCTTTGTAGAGAAGGAATTGTACAGGCCAAGATCTAATGTTCATGATAAATCTGAAAACAGTGATAAAGCAAAGATGAGTATGAATACCACTCCAGATATAGATGAGAATGAGCAGGACATAGACATTCAGAAACAAAATATGGAGAAAAACGAAAAATGCAGAAACCATGATTCTATGAATCAAGAGAAAATTGTAAATGAAGAAACCAAAGAATGAGCAAAGATGAACCAATGATTAGGAAAAGAAGATCTGAAAGTCAAAGGCTGATTGATGAGGCCAATGTTGATACGAAACTATATGGCAGGAAAGAAGATGGGAAAAGTTCGAGATTGCAGCTACATGAACAAGACTCAGAAGTATTCTTAGTTATGGAAACAGGAGTGCCAGAGAGATTTGATGAAGCAATAAATGGTTCGGAAGCAAATAAATGGAAAAATGCTATGAAAGAGGAAATAGATTTTTTTGAAAGAACCTGCACATATGAATTGGTTGACTTACCAAATGGAAAAGAGGCTGTTGGAAATAGATGGATATATAAGACAAAGAAGAATGCTGATGGTAGCCCTAAATACAAAGCCAGACTTGTGGCACAAGGGTACTCTCAAAAGAAAGGTATAGATTTCGAGGAGACCTACTCACCTGTGGTCAAATTAGCAAGTATAAGAATGATAATATCTGTGGCTAATGCATTAAATTTTGAATTGCATCATATGGATGTATGTACTGCTTTTTAAATGCTGAATTGGATGAGGAGGTTTACATGAAACAGGCGCAAGGCTTTGAAAAAGGAAAAGAGAAGGTGTGGAAACTGAAACGTGCAGTTTATGGCTTGAAACAGTCACCAAGACAATGGAATTTATGCATAAATCAATTTTTGAAGGAACAGGGATATGAAAAACTAGCAAATGATGGAAATGTATACATTATGAAGAAAGGTGACAGTTTTTGCATTTTAGCAATCTATGTAGATGATTGCATACTAGCAGCTAATGACATGAATATTATGATGGATTGCGAGGAGGGACTTAAGAAAAGGTATAAAATGTCAGATCTGGGACAACTCAACAAGTTTCTAGGGATTCAGGTTAAGAGATTGTTGACCCACAAGGGGTCAATATAATTCATCTGAGCACATGCTACCTCACCAGTTTCTTCAATGGAGAGACCATTATCAACATTCTGCACTAGCCATTTATTTGTCTTACTTATGTTGGCATTTTAGATGTCCAAAAGGCCCTGCAGTTGCCCAATCTTGACCCTCATTTATGAATACGACCTCATTTCCATCATTTTGATGCCCTCCATTCGGCTCATTTTGGAGTTAAGTGTCTATGCTAGTGCCAAGTGCAACACTTCTATTTTTTTACATTACAGGGTAAAACAGGAATATATTCAAAGTTCAAGATGCATTCAGTACTATTTAGGGAATCAGACCTATACTTGAAGAGAAGTCCCGACAAGCATGCAAAGATTTGCATAGGCCTATCTATAATCGTGGAGATGCTCAAATTTGAAGCAAACTAGTGATACACTCAACTTTTGGAGTCAATAATAAAAAAAACACCTTAAAGAAGATCCAGAACAGGTAACGGTTTAGATACAACTTTAGGTCCATGCTGGATTGACTTTAAAGATTGCGTTCGCCCGGATCCACCATTTTTTATCATGATTATCAGCATTCCAAAACCTTCCTAGACTATCTTCCAGTTTTGCTTCCATTCATGATTGCCATTTCTTCAGTGCCCATCCACATTTGTTGCATTCCCTTATTGGCATATGTAATGGTAACCTGACTCAGAAAATTCCAGTAACGCTACCCAGACTCAAACAAGCAAACAAAAAAAAAGGATGTCAAAGAGGAGCGAGAGAAAACGAAGTGGTTTTTGTCTGTTATACCATGGTGCCTGAATGTTTGTCTCAAGCCAGTCAGTTTACTATATTTTCTCATTTGTTTTTTTATGGTGCCCCCTTCAATGTCCAAGCCTCTTCACATTTTTTTCAATTTTTTCCTTGCCAAAGTCGAACTAGCATGGCCCTAAAAGTTGCATCTAAACCTCTTGAAACCCTAAGCTCCAAGGTGTAACGTAATGCTGACCGAAAATGGAAGGAAGGCCATTTCAGATCATTTGCTTGATTCTCAACGACGGTTTAGGCCCCATTCCGTGTGATTCAAGCAGCTGAACAATCAGCTCCAGCCACATAGGAGCACCGAGCATGGAAAATCGGCTGATTTGGAGAACATAAAAGAAGGCAGAAGCAATCCATTGGCACGGCTCCAGGAACTCCATTATTCCAGTGAGTGCAGTCCTATTGCATAGAATTATCTGTGATTTGTATTTGTGAAGATTTGAATTGTTATGTTTACTTCATTATTGCTTCCAGTATATCGTTCAGGGAAAAAAATAGCGGCTAATATTAGCCAAATGGCGATTTTTGGACATTTTTGGAAAAAGTACGGCTAAACTATAAAGGAGGAAATTTTTGGAAAAAAGAAAAAAATCGCCAAATATTTTCAAAGTTGACCTCCCTTACACCAAGGTTTAGCCAAACATAAGAAAGAAGGAGAGGAAAAATTCTTCCACTTTAGCCAAGCATTCGAAAGTTTTCCTATGCATTTAGGGATAGATTAGCCATACTTTTTAATAGCTAATGTAAAATATGAGATTATTCATGAGATTATGGAATAAAGGTTGCTAATACTATATTAGATGGACAGTTTTTTGTTCTCCAACTAGTAGATTTCTATTATTAATATGTTCGTACAATAAAAAGTTTGGCATAGCATAAATGTTTGACTAAAGTTTATATAAAGGTTCAAACAAAAAAATAGCCAAACATTCAAAACTAGTAAAGGAAAATTATTCAACTTTAGCCAAACATTCGAAAGTTTTCCTATGTATTTTGGGTTAAATTAGCCAAAGTTGTTCTAGCTAATCTAAAATATGACTTTAGTAATTTTTTCCCTGATATCGTTGAATTCTCCAAATGATAAGGATAGATCAATGTCTCCATAATGTGGTGCAGCAGCTTGATGTCTTTGTGAGTTCACTGAGCATATTATTTGCTGCTACATGAGAGACATACAGTTGCAGTTACAAAAGTTACACGCAGTGTTGAAGAATCTACATTGTGAAGTTGATTAATTTCGTTGCAGCTATTGTACCTTTGCGAAGTTGCGGTTATTGGAATTGTAACAGATGTCCCGGTGATAGTCGAGGAGATAACGGTAGTGGCAAACTTTGTTGTTGTACCATCCTACGACGATCCAGGGAAGCCCACAAGCTATGATTTATTATTGGGTAGAAGATGGATGAAATCCGTTGATGCTAGACCGGTATGGAGTGGAGGCTATTGCAGTATCTCGAATGGAGCGAAAGTGTCACACATCTTTAACAGAGTGGGAAAGGCGAAAAGTGATGAAGAGAATAATGGGGGAATGTTTTTTATAGAAACAGAGGATATGATGTCTTATGAAGGAATGGGCAATTTTATTATCAACAAAGAGGTAACTTCGGTGATGTCTAGTAACACTCATCACTTACTAGTAGATCAGGCTGCGATAGTAAAGAACAATGTTTAAAATGAAACGCACTTATTTAAGAAGTGCGTTTGAAAGATTCCTTCTAAAAATTTACAAAATTCTAAAATACCCCTAAAAAGGACTCTTTTACTATCTTGTGCCTAAAGATTTATAAAACTGCTCATGAAAACAGACATTTTAGGAAGACTTAACATTAAGGAGAAGAACAACAAAGAAAAATATCTCATTTTAGAGGGGAAAAGAACCACTACGAAAGCCAAAGTTTTATTATGGGGCAAACTCATATGAAAAAATTAGACGCTTTTGTATCTTATCCCTTAGAACGTTTATATTGACTGTTATAGAAGACAAAAAAATTGTTATTTCACAACCATTTTGGCTAAATATCCTAATTGACCTTAAAAGACATTGGGAGACAGTTGAACAAACTGCTTGAATGACAAATTATTGTTTTTGCATCATATGGTATTACAAATGGTAATATATCCACAAAATCATGCGGTTAGTTGAAGTTCCAACTGACGATGCCGTATAAATTTATACCGAGGAAACAGAAGTTGAAGTAATGAAGCTCTGTGATTACATGGCCTTCTTTGTTGTTCTCGGAGATGTATTCATCATGTCTTTGGGCTTGCACAATACCAATCCACAATATAGTGATGTTGAGAATATAGTCAAGCTCCTTGTCAATGTTGAGACATCTGTAGCAGTGGGCGTCACTGCACATTTCTCCACAGAGAAGTATTTGTCTATCTTGCTTTTTTTTGTCTGTTTGCAAAGAAATAGGTAAACTTTTAAGGGGTTGCTACTCCTTTCATCCCTGTGGACAAACTACGTAGTTTCCTTCTCGTTGAACACCTGTGTCTCCATAACATTTTGGGGTCCTTTGCCTTTAGTAGCAGTTTTTGAGCTGCCTAAAGTGAAGTTAGCTTGTGTGTAGAGAAAAAAAAAAAAGTAAAAATAACAACGGGATTCGACTAATTTATGCTCTAATATTGCATTACAAGGTCAGAGAATTTAGAACTATTTTAGAACTTTTTGAACCAAAAAACTAAGAGAACTGCATAAAATTACCCCTTGAGTGTGTTATTTGAACAATATTAAGTTGCAAAAACCTTTGGGAGCAAGAAAGACCCCACAAGATTTTGCACGATATAAACTTATACTCCTGGGCTACATATTTTATGTATATATATCTAACGTATATATGTTCTTATGTTTGTCCTCTTGAATCCGACCGTTGATCCGAGATCCTACGGCTCACGTGGCTTTGGGACGTATCGTGCGGCCCAGATGGCTTGGGAGTTTGTGTATAGACTACCATCTGGGAGTTTGTGTATAGACTATATATGTAAGCGATCCTACGGTCCAGGTTGATTCGATCCTGATCGTCGGTCCGAGATCCTACGGCTCACGTTGGTTTGGGACACATCCTACGGTGCACATGGCTTGGGAATTATATGTAATCGGTCTAACGGCCCAGGTTACTCTTGATCCTGATCGTCGATCCGAGATCCTACGGCTCAGGTGGCTTGACACATATCCTATGGTCCAGATGGCTTTGGGAATTATATGTAATAGATCCTACGGCTCATATTGCTTTTATATGGTGAGATCTTGATCGTTGATCGAGTCTAAGATCCTAAGGCTCATGTTGAATGCTCGTCCCTTAAGGAAAGGCTTTTAAAATTTTTTATGTTATTAAGGGGATTCGAACCCTGACCCTCAAGCCCCCAAACTTCCCACTCTAACCACTAGACCAAGCATTAGTTCTATAAAAAATTTATGTTTCAAATATACTTAAGGGTAATGTTGTAATTAAGATAAAATAGAATATAACATTCTAGATAGTTCAAGAAAGTTCTAGATTCTGGAGGCTCTGGAAAGTTCTAAAATCTTCTAGAATGTTCATGAAAGTTCCAGAATATTCTAGAATGTTTTGGAATACAAGGGAATCTAGGGGGAATCTAAGAGAATCCTTCCAGAAAGACCCAAATTGTTCTAATAAGTTCTAGTGTAGGGGAATCTTCGAAAATGTAAGGGAATAGGGAAATACTTCCAGAAAGTTCTAGGATGTTTTGAAAGTTTCAGAATGTTCTAGAATGTTCTAGAAATTTCTAAAATGTAAGGGAATCGAGGAGAATTAAAGGGAATATAAGGAAATCTCATAAATTGTAAGAGAATGTAGGAAAATATTTACAGGTCTGACGGGATCGCTTAAAATCTAGTTGAATCTAAGGGGATCTTCATAATATCTAATGGAATCTAAGAAAATCTTGATGAAATCTTAGAGTTTTTTTTTAAGATTTTGCAAAGAGCCACAATAGAATGTTCTAAAATGTTTCATAATAAAGGTGTACAATATAAATCTTGAAAAAAAAATGTTCTAGATGCTCAGGGCAAGCGCCTCAGTCTAAAAATAGAAAGTGTTTTAGAAATGTTGCACAGATCCAAAATAGATTATTTTGGAAGGTTCTAAATGCTCATGGGTAAGCACTTCAATCAAAATAGAAAATTCTAAGAGAATCTAGGGGAATCTTCATGAATGCTAAATATAGTACATAGAATGTTAAAGAATATAGAGGAATCACAAGAGAATCTCAGTAGAATCGTTGGTTATCTAGAGCACGACAGGGCCTTGCACCGTAAGAACATGCTAAAACTGGAACAATGTGCCGTAGGACGCATTAAATTTCTTGTATATATATATTTATATTTATATATACATCTTAACATATATATATTCAATATATATACGTTCACATATTTGTATATATTAAAAAAAAACGGTATAAATTTATACCGCAGGAAGTCTCTCGGTATAGATTTATACCGCAAGAATTCTTTTTTTTTTTCGGATATATATCTTAATATGTATATAGAAACTCATGGGGGTAGTTACAAAATGGCATATCGGATATAAATTTTTGATCTTGGCCCTTGGATAAAAAGTTGGTGAGGTGGCGTAGCTTAAGCCCTTGGATTTTGATGGGGGCATACATGATTCATACATGGGGGCGTACACCCCATCTGTGAACCATTGGATCAAAGGGGAAGGCGAAATCCTAGCCCTTGATTTTTATGGGGAAGGTGCAAAGAAGATGCCAAAAAGTGAATTTGGTGTAGCAGATCTTAACCATTGGATCAAATAATGAGCATAAATCCTAGCCATTAACTCTTTAATATTAAATTAGTTTTTTTTTTTAAAGGAGGTGAGGTGGCACCCTCATTAATAAAAAGAAGTAATGAGGTGGCAAAGCATTTATTAGTGGACATTCTAGGAAGCTTCTTTTTGTTTAATCGCCTTCAAAAGCACGTAGCTTGCGGTAGAGGGGTCGGATGAAGGTGGGACTCACGCCCTTGGATTCCTCTCGTTGAGAGCTTTCCAATGAGTGTGTTGCAGTTGGAGCCAACATGATCGAACACTAAGAATTTTTTTGGAATGTGCGATTTTCAAGGAATCTATGGCAAGTTGAGGGAATCTTAGTATAATCTTTATAGGATCTTAGGGAGTCCAGAGGAATATCATGAGAATCTTAGAGAATCTATGATAATCTCAAGAGAGCATCTTTGAGAATGTAAGGGAATCTAATGGAATCTTGATAAAATCTTTAAGAACCTAGAGGAAAATTGATGTAATCTTGGGGAGTCTAGGGGAATCTTCGTAGAATCTATTGGAACTAGAGGAATCTCAAGAGAATCTATAGGAATCTCAAGCCCTTCTTTGGGAATCTAGGGGAATCTTGATAAAATCTTTAAAAACCTAGAGGAATCTTAATGGAATCTTAAAGAATCTAGAAGAATCTAGGAGAATCTTGATAGACTCTTGGAGAATCTAGAGGAATCTTGGGGTATTCTTTTAAAATCTAGGCGAATCTTTAGAGAATCTTAGGGAGTCTCAAATGAATCTTTGGGAATCTAGGAGAATCTAAAGGAATCTTCATAAAATCTTTAAGAATCTATGGGAATCTTAATGGAATCTTAGAGAATCTAGGAGAATCTTTATAGAATCTTGGAGAATATAGAGGAATCTTGGGGTATTCTTTTGGAATCTAGGGAAATCTTTATAGAATCTTTGGGAATCTTAATAAAATCTAGGGGAATCTCCATAGAATCTTAAGAATCTAAGAAAACCTTTGGGAATCTAGGAGAATCTAAGAGAATCTCAAGAGAATCTTTGAGAATCTAGGGGAATCTTCCTAAAAATTTTGAGAATCTTGATGGAATTTTAGAGAATCTAAGAGAATCTTCATAGAATCTAGGAGAATCTTCATAGGATCTTCGAGCTTTATGCAGTCCCTCATATTACAAACACTTGTATATATGTACATATATATGTTATATGTATATTATATATTTATACAAGAAATTTAATGCGTCCTACGGCACATTGTTCCAGTTTTAGCATGTTCTTACGGTGCAAGGCCCTGTCGTGCTCTAGATAACCAACGATTCTACTGAGATTCTCTTGTGATTCCTCTATATTCTTCAACATTCTATGTACTATATTTAGCATTCATGAAGATTCCCTAGATTCTCTTAGAATTTTCTATTCTGGAAGTATTTCCCATTCCCTTACATTCCCGAAGATTCCCATTCCTGAACTATCTAGAATGTTATATTCTATTTTATCTTAATTAGAACATTACCCTTAAGTATATTTGAAACATAATTTATTTATAGAACTAATGCTTGGTCTAGTGGTTAGAGTGGGGGGTTTGGGGGGTTGAGGGCTAGGGTTCGAATCCCCCCAATAACATAAAAAATTTTAAAAGCCTTTCTTAAGGGACGAGCATTCAACATGAGCCTTAGGATCTTAGACTCGATCAACGATCAAGATCTCACCATATAAAAGCAATATGAGCCGTAGGATCTATTACATATAATTCCCAAAGCCATCTGAACCGTAGGATGTGTGCCAAGCCACCTGAGCCGTAGGATCTCGGATCGACGATCAGGATCAAGAGCAACCTGGTCCGTTAGATCGATTACATATAATTCCCAAGCCAAGCCATGTGCACCGTAGGATGTGTCCCAAAGCAACGTGAGCCGTAGGATCTCGGACCGACGATCAGGATCGAATCAACCGGACCGTGGGATCGCTATATATAGTCTATACACAAACTCCCAAGCCATCCGGGCGCAGGATACGTCCCTAAAACCCGTGGAGCCGTAGGATCTCGGATCAACGGTCGGATTCAACAGGACAAACATAAGAACATATATCTCTATTACATATAATTCCCAAAGCCATCCGACCGTAGGATATGTGCCAAGCCACACGAGCCGTAGGATCTCGGATCGACGATCGGGATCAAGAGCAACTGGGCCGTTAGATCGATTACATATAATTCCCAAGCCATGTGCACCGTAGGATGTGTCCCAAACCAACGTGAGCCGTAGATCTCGGACCGACGATCAAGATCGAATCAACCTGGACCGTAGGATCGCTTACATATAGTCTATACACAAACTCCCAAGCCATCTGGGCCGCAGGATACGTCCTAAAGCCACGTGAGCCGTAGGATCTCGGATCAACGGTCGGATTCAACAGGACAAACATAAGAACATATATATGTTAGATAATATACATATATATATAATATACAAGTTATTGTACTATGAGGGACTGTACAAATTCGACTAGAAGCCAAATGCAGTGCCATCCAACGAAGATCCTATAAAGATTCTCCAAGATTCTCCGAAGGCTCTAGAAAAATTTCCCTAGATACTATGAGATTCCATCAATGTGCGCTTATATTCCCCAAGATCCGCGAATTATTCCTCGAGGAATTGTACAAATTCGAGTAGAAGTCAAATTTAAAGTCATGCGATGAAGATTCTATAGAGATTCTCCAAGATTCTCTAGATACTCAAAGATTTTATGAAGATTCCCTTAGATTCCTTTGGATTCTTAAAGATTCTCTTGAGATTCTCCTAGATTCTCAAATATTATCCTAAGATTCCTCAAAATTCCATGTAGATTCTTCAAGATTTTCTTAGATTCTATGAAGATCCCCTCAGAGAACACACATCTAGTGTCAAAGATTCCCTAGATCCCCTTGGATTCCCCCTAAATTCCCTAAAATTCCATAAACATTCCCTAGATTCTTAAGGTTCTACAAAGATTCCCCTAGATTTTCAAAGATTATCTAAAGATTCCTTTAGATTCCCTAAGATTCTATGTAGATTCTCTTAGATTCCCTTAGATTCTATCAAGATTCCACTAGATTCTCTAGGATTCCATAAAGATTCCCCCTGATTCTCAAACATTTTTTGAAGATTCTCTTAGATTTCTCTATATTCTTTTGATTCCCATAGATTCGTTAAGATTCTCTTGACATTTCCTTGATTCCAAAGGTTATCCCAAGATTTCTCTAGATTCCTTTAGATTCCTAAATATTCTCTTGAGATTCCCTTAGATTCCCAAATATTATCATAAGATTCCTCTAGATTCTCTAAGATTCCATGTAGATTCTTCTAGATTCCCTTAGATTCTAAGAAGATTCCCCATAGAATCCACCCACCGGCCAAATATTCCCCTAGATCCCTTGGAATCTCCTGCAATTCCCTAAGATTCCACAAAGATCCCCCTAGATTCTTAAGGTTCTATAAAGATTCCCCTAGATTTTCAAAGATTACTTGAAGATTCGTTTAGATTCCCCAAGATTCTATGTAGATTCTTATAGATTCCTTTAAGTTCTATGAAGATCCCCTTAGATCTCTAAGATTCCATCGAGATTTCCCTCGATTCTTAAATCTTTTTTGAAGGTTTTCTTAGATTCCCCTAGATTCTTTTGAGATTCCCATAGATTCTTAAGATTCTCTTGAGATTCCCTTGATTTTCAAAGATTATCCCAATATCTCTCAAATTCCCTTAGATTCTATGAATATTCCCCTAGATTATCCAACATTGCACGAAATGATGCCAAACCACTACTCATTAAAAAGCATTTGATGAGAGGAATCCAACGGCGTGGGTCATACTTTGATCCGAGACCTCCACCGCAAGATAAAGTCGTTTGAAGGCGACGCAAAAAAGGAAGCTTCCAAGAAAGCTTCATGATTAATGAGTTGCCACCTCACTATCTTTTCATTAAATAAAGGGTGCCACCTCACCTCCTTTAATATAAAAAATTCTAACTTAATAAAAAAATGAATGGCTAGGATTTATCCTCTCCCTTTTGATCTAATGATTAAGATTGGTTGCACCAAATCCACTTTTGAGGAAGCTTCCTTGCACTTTCTTTATAAAAAATTAAGGGCCATGATTTCTCCTCCCCTTTTGATCCGACGACTTAAAGACATGGTGCATGCCCCTATGCATGCCCCCCATCATAGTTCTATGCCCATGCATTACCTCTCCCATGAGGTGGCGGCATCATGGCCTTCCATTTCCAATTGGACGGCTGGCATTAATCTCTATATAGCATGGGTACATCCTTTCCTGGGACACATAGAATAATTTTATATATACAAGTGTTTGTAATATGAGGGACTGCATAAAGCTCGAAGATCCTATGAAGATTCTCCTAGATTCTATGAAGATTCTCTTAGATTCTCTAAAATTCCACAAGATTATCAAAACTTTTAGGAAGATTCCCCTAGATTCCAAAAGATTCTCTTGAGATTCTCTTAGATTCTCCTAGATTCCCAAAGGTTTTCTTAGATTCTTAATGCTCCATAAAGATTCCCCTAGATTCTTAAGATTCTATGGAGATTCCCCTAGATTTTATTAAGATTCCCAAAGATTCTCTAAAGATTTCCCTAGATTCCAAAAGAATACCCCAAGATTCCTCTATATTCTCCAAGATTCTATCAAGATTCTCCTAGATTCTCTGAGATTCCATTAAGATTCCCATAGATTCTTAAAGATTTTATGAAGATTCCTTTGGATTCTCCTAGATTCCCAAAGATTCATTTGAGACTCCTTAAGATTCTCTAAAGATTCGCCTAGATTTTAAAAGAATACCCCAAGATTCCTCTAGATTCTCCAAGAGTCTATCAAGATTCTCCTAGATTCTCTAAGATTCCATTAAGATTCCTCTAGGTTTTTAAAGATTTTATCAAGATTCTCCTAGATTCCCAAAGAAGCACTTGAGATTCCTATAGATTCTCTTGAGATTCCTCTAGTTCCAATAGATTCTACGAAGATTCCCCTAGACTCCCCAAGATTACATCAATTTTCCTCTAGGTTCTTAAAGATTTTATCAAGATTCCATTAGATTCCCTTACATTCTCAAAGATGCTCTCTTGAGATTATCATAGATTCTCTAAGATTCTCATGATATTCCTCTGGACTCCCTAAGATCCTATAAAGATTATACTAAGATTCCCTCAACTTGCCATAGATTCCTTGAAAATCGCACATTCTAAAAAAATTCTTAGTGTTCGATCATGTTGGCTCCAACTGCAACAAAATAGTGTCAAAGCAACACTCATTGGAAAGCTCTCGGCGAGAGGAATCCAACCAGTGAGTCCCACCTTCATCCCACCCCTCCTGCAGCTTCGCGCTTTTGAAAGCGATTAAACAAAAAGAAGCTTCCTAGAATGTCCACTAATAAATGCTTTGCCACCTCATTACTTCTTTTTATTAATGAGGGTGCCACCTCACCTCCTTTTAAAAAAAAACTAATTTAATATTAAAGAGTTAATGGCTACGATTTATGCTCACCTTTTGATCCAATGGTTAAGATCTGCTACACCAAATTCACTTTTTGGCATCTTCCTTGCACCTTCCCCATAAAAATCAAGGACTAGGATTTCGCCTTCCCCTTTGATCCAACGGTTCACAGATGGGGTGTATGCCCCCATGTATGACTCATGTATGCCCCCATCAAAATCCAAGGGCTTAAGCTACGCCACCTCACCAACTTTTTATCCAAGGGCCAAGATCAAAAATTTATATCCGATATGCCATTTTGTAACTACCCCCATGAGTTTCTATATACATATTAAGATAATGATATCTTTGGTATAAATTTATACCGAGAAAACTCTTGCGGTATAAATTTATACCGCTCGGGTCCTCTTGCGGTATAAATTTATACCGCTCGAGTCCTTTTGTTGTATAAATTTATACCGCTCGAGTCCTCTTGTTGTATAAATCTATACCGCTCGAGTCCTCTGCGGTATAAATTTATACCGTGCGAACTCTCTAGCATACTATGTCCACACATTACTATCTATTGAGGTATAAATTTATACCATCTTGAATTTTATTTGGAAGAAACTAAGGACTACAGAGACAAATAAATTACAAAGTCTAAAAAAGTCCAGATTGGATACATACGTCGCCATCGCGGTATACAGAAGTCTATAGCAAGCTGGAGGAGCAAATAAGAGCAAGTGTATAAGGCAAAACGCAAGCATCTTCGAATTCAACTCGCGTGTGAGGCACACTTTAAGGTGAAAATATTTGCTTCATTGAGGCAATATCAAAATGTGTTGCATTTTTGGCAATTTTGTGTTTTTGGGCACTCTTAGCGCTTGCTATTTTTTTTCAATGTCTATTTTGTTTTGTCCTTAAAAATATTACTATTTCTCAAACCAAACTAGGGGGTCAAAAAATGGTACCAAACAAATTTGAATGGAAGCTGAGTTCAAATTCCCCTCCAAAAATGGTGCCTAAAATATTCAAATTGTCACACTTGTCACAAATATACCAAGAAAAGGGCATTTTTTGGGGAGATTTTAGGGAATCTTTCAAAGATTCCTTTTAAAGTGCGTTTGGAGCAAATTAGTGCGTTTCATTTTAAACTTTGTTAAAGGAGGATGGAGCTGAAAAACATGCATATTTATGGTTTGACGGCGGGATCTCTAGAAAGTTACAACTAGCTTGCATGGGGGTTGTACTAAAAAATGAGAAGATGGAAGTGCTTGCAAAGAAAGGGGATCTCCTCCACGGCTGTACGTCCAATGCAGCAGAGTATAGAGCGTTATTGGCTGGTCTAACAATTGCGCAGGAATATGGCATCACACATCTTCATATTAGAGGCGATTCACAACTTGTCCCAATCAAGTCCTTGGAGATTCTGTAATTAGAAATGAACATCTATTGCGGTTGTGTGAAGTACATGCTAAATTAGCGGCTTTTGCTTATTGGGAAATAAGTCATGTGCCACGCAAAACAAAATTCGAGGTGATGCATTATGCAAGGTGCCTTATTTGATCACCTTTGTCGTGAGCAATTAAAGAGGAAGATATAGACGAAGAAGATTTAGCGAAATTGCATCCAATACTCGTTGTTGACGTTGCAAGTGAAGAGCACATTTTTGAGATCACTATTGTGAAGAATGGTCAAAAAAGGAAATTAGCTTTGGGGGCCTTAGTTAATGCACAGGAAAAAGACGACCTTGCTCAATTATTCCAAGAATATTCAGATATATTTGTTTATGACTATTCAGAAATGAAAGGTGTGTCTAAGGATATATATGAATTTGAAATTAAATTAAAGCCGGAGGCTAAGCCAGTACTACAGAAATTACGAAGGATAAATCCAGCTTTGCTAATGCTGGTGCAAGAGGAAATTCAGAAAATGTTGAAATCAGGCTTGATTTATGAAATACAGAACCCAACTTGGGTATCATGCATAGTGCCGGTACAAAAAAAAATGGAAAACTGAGAATATGCATTAACTATCAAGAGTTAAACAAGGCCACGCTTAAGGATTGTTACCCGTTACCGTTTCTTGAAGATATACTTCATACAGTAGCAAGTAAGGAAGTATATTCATTTATGGATGGCTTCTCAGGATTCAATCAAGTTTATATTAGAGAAGAAGATCAACCAAAAACTTCCTTTATAACTCCATTGGGAACGTACGCAATGAGAAGGATGCCTTTCGGCCTTATGAACGCCCCTGCGGCTTTTCAAAGAATTATGTGCAGGATTTTTAAGGACATTCCATCAGATTTACTCAGGATTTTTTTAGATGACCTGTGCTTGGCGACTTCTAAACAAGAACATATTTTTCAGATCCGACAGATTTGTGAGCTTTGTAAGAAATTCGAGGTATGCCTAAACCCTTCCAAATGCATCTTCTTTACTAACAAAGGAACATTATTGGGGCATCAAGTTTCTACTAAGGGCATACAAATCGCAGAAGATAAGCTTAGGATTATACAGTCCATGCCACCGCCGAAGACTTTAAAAGCAGTGAAAAGTCTTATTGGGATGGTGAGTTTTACGAGGATGCACATCCCAAATATGTCTCATATCCTAAGCCCCATCACACAGTTGACTAGGCAGGGGCACGTTACAAAAGGAAGAAGTAAATTTATCCAAATAGATTGGACACCAGCCTGCCAGGATGCATGGAAGGAGTTGCTGAAAACTATGAGCAGTGGAGAGTTACTAGTACCACCCAAGGAAGAACCTTATTCAGCTTACATCACAGTTACAGAATGGGCTATAGGAGTTGCATTGTGCCAGTCCCAGGGGATAATCATGTATACGGGAAGACAATGGTCAGTTATAGAGGAGAAATACCCTAAAATGGAAAAGTATGCAGCAGCGCTTATACATCTTGTGGATAAATGTGGCCACTACTTTGTAAACTTGCCGATTCAGATCTATATGAAGCAAAATCCCTTGCCGTTGCTCTTTAGTAAATGTACAAAGAAGGCGAAGCTTCACAAATGGGCAGTGAGGCTGCAAGAATATCAATTAACAGTGAAGATATATGATGGCGCTCGAAATTCAAGTAAGTATTTGCCTTATGCGTTTTTCCGTTTTGACGTGCATGAAGGAAAAATGGAGGATGACACCCTTAAGGCGAAAAATCTGAATGCAACAAATGAAATGGAAAGCAATGCTCTAGTTAATCAAGGAAATTTGGCAATCTTAAGCACAAAATGAAGAATACGATTTATACATTGGTAAACAGACCTCATGGATGATGCCGATTAAAGCATATTTGGAAGATCAAACTCTGCCTGAAGGGTTGTCAGCAAAAGCCTTAAAGAAGTTCAAGATGAACTGCCTTTCATATATTCTGGTGGGCGATATATTATGTCGCAAGACTATGGAAGGTGTATTACTTCGATGCTTGGACGAGGAAGAGCAATTGACAGCTATGGAAAACTGTCATAATGGTGTTTGTGGCGGCCATATGGCTGGAAGAGCTACAGCAAAAAAGGTGTTTAGGGCAGGTTATTTCTGGCCATCCCTCCACCAAGATTGCCAAGAATATGTGAAGCACTGTCATGAATGCCAGATATTTGGGATAGGAAAATTTCATCCAGGAGAACTTGGGGCAATTGACACATGCAGATCTTTTGAGATATGGGGGTTAGATTTCATCGGGCCAATAGACCCACCCTCATCAAACCAGCATGAGTACATTTTAGTCGCAACAGACTTATTTACAAAATGGGCGAGGGCGGTCCCATTAAGAAAAACAACAAAGAGAAATACAACCGAAGTTTATATTTGCATACTTATGTTGTAGGTTTGGAATCCCAAGGAAGATATCTTGACGGATCGTGGCACACATTTTATCAACACCGTAATAGATGATTTAGTGACCGGGCTAAGAATCCGCCATGTAAAAGCTCCGCGATATTATTCGAAAGGTAAACGGACAGTAGAAATCGACTAACAAGATGTTAATGGGGATGTTGAAGAAGACGGTTGATGCATCAAAGAGAGATTGGCATATAAAGTTTAATAATCGTGCTTTGGGCATATAGGACCGCTTTTGAAAACGACCCACGGGATATTCTCCATTTAGACCGGTTTATGGCACAGAAGCATTGCTGCCCATTAATATTGAGTTGCCTTCCCTGAAATATGCTCTAGAGATGGAAATATGTGACAATACTTTGAAAGCTAGATTCGATCAAATAATGCAACTGGAAGAGGATAGGTGGATATGTGAAATGAACTTGCAGATGAAAAAAGCCAAAGATAAGGCTTATTTCCAGAGGAAAAATAACCTTCAGGGTGAGTTTGAGGAAGAAGAATTGGTGTTGAAGTGGAATAGAGGGCAAAACATTAAGAAATTTCAACCTCGTTGTGAAGGACCATTATTTATAGCAGGAAAAGCAGGGCAAAATTCATACTGGTTGCAAGACAGCGATCTTCGGTTGCTGCCAAATCCTGCAAACCTTAAATATCTCAAAAAGGACTGGCCTTGAGAGATTCAAGGCAAAGCTCCATTTTGGGGCATATGGTAGGCTTAGGATTTAGGTAGATGGTCTAGTGTAGTCTATAGTTTAGTTTATAATTCAAAAGTTCGGTCGCGTCTAGGGGGTTAGGATCTACCTGCACGTTTTATCTTAGTCATGTAATTGTCACTATTAGCTATGTCCATAGGACTTGATCGATTTATCTAGGGTCTCAATCGTTGTGCTTGACAGATAGATGTAGTAGATATGGTGAGTGAAAAGTCTTAGGATTGAGGTAAATCTTTGTATAAACGCTCTAATGCATATTCAAGGTTTGACTTTTTTGCAGGAGTTGGAACAGTGGTTAACAGATGCGCAATTGGAATCATAGGTCGTTAATGTGGCCTTGCCTGCATGCAAGTCTTCTGTTCATAATATTATACTGGTTTGCATACCAGTCTATCACACCAATTGTTCACATTGCAAGCCATCATCCTTCGTGCTTCCACGTGCATGTCTGCTAGCTTACATATTTGCCCATCATGCTGATCCGCCTACCAATTTGCCTCGCTATTTTCCTTTGTACACAGTGCCAAACATGCACACAAAGTTCTATTATGCATCCCCATATCATGTTGGTCTTCATGTCATGTGCTGGTACCAATGTTCTAACATGCACTCAGGACTGAATTTCATTTGTAGGATCTCGAGCAAAAACAGTGGAGAAATTGGGTTTAAACGTAACTGTAATGTGAACTTGCCTGCATGCAAGTTTCTGTTCATACACCATACTGGTCTGCATACCAGTTTGCCTTGCTGTTTTCATATGTGAACTTGCCTGCATGCAAGTTTCTGTTCATACACCATACTGGTCTGCATACCAGTTTGCCTCACTGTTTTCACTTGTGCAGTGTACCAACTTGTCCGCATACGCAAATTGTACTATCCATCTGCTGGCCTTTATGACGTGCTGGTCTGCATACCAGTTTGTCTAAATCTGATGATCTTCGTAATCCCTACATATAGGTCACAAATCATATCGTCCATTATTGGTTCTTATATGATGTACAGTCTGCACACTAGAGTATGTTCTACCCTATACATGCTCCATTTTACTTTACTGTCCCCCATGACATTACGATGTCTTCCCAGACTAAAGCATATTCAAGCAGATCCACTTCGCCAAGGTGTTGAAACTATCCAAGTTCTGAACTACTAGCTATCCACATGCATCTATTTGGGCTGACGGGACCAGCCCCATTCGTTTGGGGCATAATGTTAACCCACAAGGGGTCAACATAATTCATCTGAGCCATGCTACCTCACTAGTTTCTTCAATGGAGAGACCATTATCAACATTCTGCTCTAGCCATTTATTTGTCTTACTTATGTTGGCATTTTAGATGTCCAAAAGGCCCTGCAGTTGCCCAATCTTGACCCTCATTTATGAATACGACCTCATTTCCATCATTTTGATGCCCTCCATTCGGCTCACTTTGGAGTTAAGTGTCTCTGCTAGTGCCAAGTGCAACACTTCTATTTTTTTCCATTACAGGGTAAAACATGGATATATTCAAAGTTCAAGATGCATTCAGTACTATTTAGGGAATCAGACCTATACTTGAAGAGAAGTCTCGACAAGCATGCAAAGATTTGCATAGGCCTATCTATAATCGTGGAGATGCTCAAATTTGAAGCAAACTAGTGATACACTCAACTTTTGGAGTCAATAATCGAAAAAACACCTTAAAGGAGATCCAGAACAGGTACGGTTTAGATACAACTTTAGGTCCATGCTGGGTTGACTTTAAAGATTGCGTTCGCCCGGATCCACCATTTTTTATCATGATTATCAGCATTCCAAAACCTACCTAGACTATCTTCCAGTTTTGCTTCCATTCATGATTGCCATTTCTTCAGTGCCCATCCACATTTGTTGCATTCCCTTATTGGCATATGTAATGGTAACCTTTCGAGAAAATTCCAAAGAATGCTACCCGACTCAAACAAGCAAAAAAGGGGATGTCAAAGAGGAGCGAGAGAAACAAAGTGGTTTTTGTCGCATTATACCATGGTGCCGAATGTTTGTCTCAAGCGATCGGTTTACTATATTTTCTCATTTGTTTTTATGGTGCCCCTTCAATGTCCAAGCCTCTTCACATTTTTTTCAATTTTTTCCTTGCCAAAGTCGAACTAGCATGGCCTCTTGAAACCCTAAGCTCCAAGGTGTAACGTAATGCTGACCGAAAATGGAAGGAAGGCCATTTCAGATCATTTGCTTGATTCTCAACGACGGTTTAGGCCCGTGTGATTCAAGCTGGTGAACAATCAGCTCCAACCACATAGGAGCAGAGCATGGAAAATCGGTGATTTGGAGAACATAAAAGAAGGCAGAAGCAATCCATTGGCACGGCTCGAGGAACTCCATTATTCCAGTGAGTGCAGTCCTATTGCATAGAATTATCTGTGATTTGTATTTGTGAAGATCTGAATTGTTATGTTTACTTCATTATTGCTTCCAGTATATCGTTGAATTCTCCAAATGATAAGGATAGATCAATGTCTCCATAATGTGGTGCAGCAGCTTGATGTCTTTGTCACCAATCGAGCATATTATTTGTTTGCTACATGAGAGACATACAAGCTATTGCGATTCTGAAGTTACACGCAGGTTGAAGAATCTACTTTTGCGGTTTATGGAGCATATTACCTGCATTTTTAAGCAAGAAAAGCAAAAGCATTTCACCTGGAAATAGGCCTTATTGTAAATCTTATTGTTGCTTGATGTTGCATCATCAGCAAACGATTATTTGAATGTCCAACTTGGACTTATCTTTAACTTGTCAATTGCGCTTGAATACAAAGAAATATCCCTGCTCTATTTTGGGAAGCAATAGATCGGATGCAAAATTGTATTAGCAATGTTTTAGTTTAAAGTTTTTCATTTGCATTGCTTTGTCTATTAGCTTTTGTTGGCTGCAGCAGGGAGAGATTATCTATTATCTTGTATTGACTGCAGCAGGGAGAGAAGGATGATAACAGTGGTAAAAGTTTTATTAGTTTGGAAGAACAATGAATAAGTGATTGCTAAATCATATTGAGATAAGTAGCTAAGTTAGTTGGTGTATTGCTCCACTTACACCATCGCCAGAGATATAGAGAAAGAAAATTGATCTCGATGAGTCAAAGTGAATATGTGAAGGCAGTTCTTGAAAAATTTAATATGCAAGATTGTAATCCTGTAAAATCACCAACACTAGTAGGGATGAAATTGTCTAAGGACATGTGTCCTAAGACTGATCAGGAAAAGGAATATATGTCTAAGGTCCCTTATAGACAATTGGTGGGATGCTTATTATTTATAGCAAATAACACGAGGCCTGATATAGCCTTTATTGTGAATGTCTTGAGCAGATACAATGACAACCCTGGTCTAGGAATTGGAAAGTTGCCAAAAAAGTATTAAGATTCTTAATATGTAGCATAATAACAGGGGGTTTTCTTTGTGTTTTTGTACGCTTTTCACTAAGGTTTTCCTATGATTTCGTGATGTATTCAAATGGATGTACTAATGCGTACATCTAGAGTGCACCATTTCTGAGCCATTGATTTTAGCCTTTTTTTTTCAATGGTCAACAACCAATGGCTCACAACAAAAGCCCTTTTTTTATGCATGTGGTGCATAATGGGCACATGAAGGGCCATTGATTTTAGCCCAACAACCAATGGCTCACAACAAAAGCCCTTTTTGTGTGTGTGTGGTGCATAATGGGCACAACAACCAATGGCTCACAACAAAAGCCCTTTTTGTGTGTGTGTGGTGCATAATGGGCACATGAAGGGCTTGAAGGGCGCATGTAGTGCAGTTTTCGTGCCGGCAACACATTTCTTATCATAACTTTTGATCCAGAGCTCTGTTTGAGATGATTTTTATTGCGTTGGAAAGCTCTCTCCGAGACCATTTTGATAGTGTATGATATGGATATGTTTGGTTTAGTTATCTATGCTAAAACAGTAATTTTTCAGCCGAGTTTGGTAGGCTTTCACATCCTACCAGCTGATTAATACAGAATTGCGCTATTGGATATTGTTTTATGGCTCATTCTGAATGAAGCTTGCAAAAAATTACCATGCATTTTAAGATTTTGAGGCAGTTATTAAGCAAATTCCAGCTTCTAGATCCTACGCTAACAAGCGAAAAGTTTCCCACTTTGGTTTCTCACCACAAGAATTCATGGAGGCCAAAGGTCACTGTTAAATTCCAGTTGAAAAATGTTTGTGTATGGGTGTTACAAACTTTATGACTTTTGAAATAATGGGATCAATCGCTCTATCTTTATGGTAACTTTTACTTATGTTCTATTTGTTTTATTGTGATCAAATTCAAAAGCTACAGTGATGAAAGCCTCAAATGAATTTTTAGTTTTTTTTCTTTTCAATTCTAAAATTTTTTCACACACCTGGGAGGGAAGGGCGGTTCTAAGGCCTTGGAGGGGCCAAATTTTTTTTTTGCAACACAAACCATTAACATCCAACATATAAAAATTAAATCCCCAACACATAACAACCAACACATAACAACCATTGACATTAACAACCAACACATAACTACCATTGACATTAATTAACACAACCATTGGGTCCAACACATTTAAATTAAAATCCCCTTAAACCCCCTTTGGTTTGGGTGCATATTCACACCGGGGGTGACGTGGGGGCAGCGAGAGCCCTCATAATTGTATTTTGCACGTCTGAAATCAACACCATATATAGTATTCCACTTGAAATCTTATAGTATTTTGCGAATCTTGTTATCAAGATAGCAAATTTTGTACTTGCATACCCCACAAACGAGGAACTTTACGTACGGTGTAGATTAAGGAATAAGGGATGAATATGCCTATCCAACAGCTCTCGTTGCCTGGAGTCACCCCCCGTGTGAATATGCACCCAAACCAAATACAAATACAAATACAAATACAAATACAAATACAAAGGGATAGTTTATAGTACAGAAGATTTGCAAGTTAAGGCATACAGTGATGCTGATTGGTGTGGAGATGTTGATGAAAAAAAGTCAACATCAGGATATATCTTATTTTTAGGAGGAGGTCCAATTAGTTGGAGAAGCAAAAAACAGTCATCTATTGCATTGTCAACAGCAGAATCAGAGTATGCCTCAACCACTTTGGTACAAAAAGAAATAATTTGGACTAGAAGAATGCTAGAAGAACTTGGAATTAAGCGTAAAAGGAAGTACGTAATTATCTTGTGATAATCGAGAAATGCATAACAATGACAAAAACCCAGTCTTGCATGAGAGGACAAAACATATAGAAATGGAGATGCATTTCATAAGAGATATGGTGAATAAAGGAGAAATCATACTTAAATATGTGTGTTCAGAAAAACAAGTAGCAAACATTTTAACAAAAGCTTTGGAGATTCCATAAATTATCTGAAATGTTGAATTGCAAAGAAATTAAAGGTTTATAATCTGAAAGGGGAATGTAGGAAAAAGTTCATATTATAAACACAGAGATGCGATATCTCTGAAAGCGGTGGTTGATTATCGCTTTAGTAACATAGAAGTACAGTAGAAGCTTGCAAACAGATGGTATGCAACATGGGAATTTCGTTCATTATACCTAGTGGTCTATATGACACTAGTGCTTTAAGAAGCTTAAGTATAATACTAAGCTTAATAGCAAGATCAGGTTTTAGTGGTCTATATGACACTAATATAGCAGAGCTGAACCATGTTTTTAGTGGTCTATATGACACGAATATAGGAGAGCTGAACCGTGGAAAAATTAAATGAAATATTGGACCTATATGGTTAAAGGTCTAAAATTGTAAAGTTAATATACAGCAAAAACTCGGTCCAATGAGTTTCGAGCCAAAGGGATATTGAAACTCGGTCCAATCTGCTGATGCTGGATCTATCTCGGTGGTACAGCGGTTAGGCTTAACCGCCGGAACTGTGTACCAACAAGACAATATAAGATGTACAGAAACGTAAATTAGATGGACAGTTAGTTATTCGAGTTTGTGCGATCTGCACACTCAAATGATGATAACCTTCAGTTTTACTTAACATTATTGGATTATTTTTGAAATATCTATTAGAGAAACGTTGTAGGAACATGTGGAAAAAACTTTGCCTGATTTGGAACTGGGATGATGGAGAAAAATGAGTTCAAAGTGGATCAAAAATTCTGTCACTGAACTGAAGAAGGACATATTAATGTTATTTTATTCTATGCTTGAAATGTTGTTTTAAAGAATGTGCCATATAGGCTCCAACATGCCACCCTGGCTCAAACATGCCATGTAGACTCCAACATGCCACCTAGGTCAAACATGCCATCCAAGGTGGCTCAAACATGCCACATGGGCTCTAACATGCCACGTAGGCTCTAACATGCCAAGTTGGCTCAAAGGTGCCAAGTTGGCTCAAACATGCCAACGTGGCTCTAACAGGCCAAGGTGGCTCAAAAATGCCACCTAGGTTCCAACATGTCAAGGTGGCTCAAACATGCCACGTGGGCTCCAATATGCCAAGACGGCTCAAACATGCCACCTAGACTTTAACATGCCAAGGTGGCTCCAACATTCCAATTCAAACATTAATGGCCTAAAAATGCCATTTCTAATGAAATATTTATTAATGGTTTTATTGATTTTACTAGAAATGGAGCCCAACGTTGCTGGGCATAGCTAGGAACTGAAATAATACACTAGCACAATTGTAATGAACTCACAATTTAAAATTATACAATTAAGAACATGCAACCGCATCTCCCAATTCTGCTTGTTTTTCTCTTTTCCTTTTGCCTTTTTCCACTTTTTTCTTCTTTTATTTTTCTCTTTCCCCGTTTCCCTTTTCCATTTTTCCATTTTTTCTTTTTTTATTTTTCTCTGTCCCCGTTTCCCCTTTTCCATTTTTCCATTTACCCTTTTCCACTATCCCATTTCTTTTATTTTTCCCTCCTCATTTTTCCTTTTCTATTTCACCTTCCCTTTTTATCAAATTTCCATTTGCCCTTTTCCTTTTCCTTTCCTCCCTTTTTTTTTTTTTCTCTATTATTATTTTTCCTTTTTTCCCTTTTCTATTGTCCTTTTTTTTTGTTCCCTCCTTCTCCTTCTATTTTTCCATTTTACCCTTATTTTTTCCTCCTTTTCCCTTTTCCCGTTTGCCTTTCCACATGCTTTCCTCTTTCCCATTCTCTCCATTTTCCTACTCCCCCCTTTTCCCTTTTCCCTTTTCCCATTTCTTATTTCCCCCTCCCTTACTTCGCCTCCTCTTTTTGCCTTTTCTCAGCTTGATAAATCCCTCCAGATCAAAATGGCCACTATCAAATCTCTGTAGCCTGACATGTCTTCTAGGTCAATTGAGGCGAAAATTCTTTCTGCTTCCTTTTCATCCTTTTTTAGCTCCTATGCATGCTTTCAACCCATCTATTTTGATTCCTGCCCAACCTATCTATTTGGATTTCTATCCAGACTCTTGTCCGATTTTTGCCAGTACAGGATCTCGACTCATCCAGTACAATTTTGATTCTCCAGAAGCAAGGAGAACAAAATCTAAGGCTGGTAGAAGACGGACCTGCTGAAGCTGTGCTATACCCGTGTTTAAATGAAGTTGTGGGGTATAAGTTGGGCTAACGATGCATGTAAACCAACGAAACTGATGATGGTTGTGGCATATCCAATTCAAACCATACTCTCTTTTCTGTAGGGTGTTGGGAGAGAGGTAATGAAAGGCACATAAATTGAATACAAAGAAGGGTATGTCGTTACCTATTTTTGCTGTAATATGACACGATTGAGCCGACCTGGGAGGAGCTGAGCGAAATGATACTAAGGCGGCAACAAACTCCGAATCTTGGATAACTCGAAACTGCTGGTCTGCATACCAGTTTGTCTAAATCTGATGATCTTCGTAATCCCTACATATAGGTCACAAATCATATCGTCCATTATTGGTTCTTATATGATGTACAGTCTGCACACTAGAGTATGTTCTACCCTATACATGCTCCATTTTACTTTACTGTCCCCCATGACATTACGATGTCTTCCCAGACTAAAGCATATTCAAGCAGATCCACTTCGCCAAGGTGTTGAAACTATCCAAGTTCTGAACTACTAGCTATCCACATGCATCTATTTGGGCTGACGGGACCAGCCCCATTCGTTTGGGGCATAATGTTGACCTACAAGGGGTCAACATAATTCATCTGAGCACATGCTACCTCACTAGTTTCTTCAATGGAGAGACCATTATCAACATTCTGCTCTAGCCATTTATTTGTCTTACTTATGTTGGCATTTTAGATGTCCAAAAGGCCCTGCAGTTGCCCAATCTTGACCCTCATTTATGAATACGACCTCATTTCCATCATTTTGATGCCCTCCATTCGGCTCACTTTGGAGTTAAGTGTCTCTGCTAGTGCCAAGTGCAACACTTCTATTTTTTTCCATTACAGGGTAAAACATGGATATATTCAAAGTTCAAGATGCATTCAGTACTATTTAGGGAATCAGACCTATACTTGAAGAGAAGTCTCGACAAGCATGCAAAGATTTGCATAGGCCTATCTATAATCGTGGAGATGCTCAAATTTGAAGCAAACTAGTGATACACTCAATTTTTGGAGTCAATAATCGAAAAAACACTTTAAAGGAGATCCAGAACATGTACGGTTTAGATACAACTTTAGGTCCATGCTGGATTGACTTTAAAGATTGCGTTCGCCCGGATCCACCATTTTTTATCATGATTATCAGCATTCCAAAACCTTCCTAGACTATCTTCCAGTTTTGCTTCCATTCATGATTGCCATTTCTTCAGTGCCCATCCACATTTGTTGCATTCCCTTATTGGCATATGTAATGGTAACCTGACTCAGAAAATTCCAGTAATGCTACCCAGACTCAAACAAGCAAACAAAAAAAAAAGGGGGGGATGTCAAAAAGGAGCGAGAGAAACAAAGTGGTTTTGTGTCATTTATACCATGGTGCCGAATGTTTGTCTCAAGCCCGATCCCGTTTACTATATTTTCTCATTTGTTTTTTTATGGTGCCCCCTTCAATGTCCAAGCCTCTTCACATTTTTTTCAATTTTTTCCTTGCCAAAGTCGAACTAGCATGGCCCTAAAAGTTGCATCTAAACCTCTTGAAACCCTAAGCTCCAAGGTGTAACGTACGTCGAATCGAAAATGGAAGGAAGGCCATTTCAGATCATTTGCTTGATTCTCAACGACGGTTTAGGCCCGTGTGATTGAAGCGGCTGAACAATCAGCTCCAGCCACATAGGAGCACCGAGCATGGAAAATCGGCTGATTTGGAGAACATAAAAGAAGGCGTATAATCCATTGTACGGGCTCCGGGGAACTCCATTATTCCGTGAGTGCGAAGTCCTATTGCATAGAATTATCGTGATTTGTATTTGTGAAGATCTGAATTGTTATGTTTACTTCATTATTGCTTCCGATTATATGGCTGAATTCTCCAAATGATAAGGATAGATCAATGTCTCCATAATGTGGTGCAGCAGCTTGATGTCTTTGTCAGTTCACTGAGCATATTATTTGCTGCTACATGAGAGACATACAGTTATTGCAGTTACAGAAGTTACACGCAGTGTTGAAGAATCTACTTTATGGTTAAGGAGCATATTACCCATTTTTTAAGCAAGAAAAGCAAAAGCATTTCACCTGGAAATTGGCCTTATTGTAAATCTTATTGTTGCTTGATGTTGCATCATCAGCAAACGATTATTTGATTGTCCAACTTGGACTTATATTGTACTGTCAATTGCAGCTTGAATACAAAGAAATATCCCTGCTCTATTTTGGGAAGCAATAGATCGGATGCAAAATTGTATTAGCAATGTTTTAGTTTGAAGTTTTTCATTTGCATTGCTTTGTCTATTAGCTTTTGTTGGCTGCAGCAGGGAGAGATTGTCTATTATCTTGTGTTGACTGCAGCAGGGAGAGAAGGATGATAACAGTGGTAAAAGTTTTATTAGTTTGGAAGAACAATGAATAAGTGATTGCTAAATCATATTGAGATAAGTAGCTAAGTTAGTTGGTGTATTGCTCCACTTACACCATCACCAGAGATATAGAGAAAGAAAATTGATCTCGATGAGTCAAAGTGAATATGTGAAGGCAGTTCTTGAAAATTTTAATATGCAAGATTGTAATCCTGTAAAATCACCAACACTAGTAGGGATGAAATTGTCTAAGGACATGTGTCCTAAGACTGATCAGGAAAAGGAATATATGTCTAAGGTCTCTTATAGACAATTGGTGGGATGCTTATTATTTATAGCAAATAACACGAGGCCTGATATAGCCTTTATTGTAAATGTCTTGAGCAGATACAATGACAACCCTGGTCTAGGACATTGGAAAGTTGCCAAAAAAGTATTAAGATTCTTAAAGGGATCCAAATACAAAGGGATAGTTTATAGTACAGAAGATTTGCAAGTTAAGGCATACAGTGATGCTGATTGGTGTGGAGATGTTGATGAAAAAAAGTCAACATCAGGATATATCTTATTTTTAGGAGGAGGTCCAATTAGTTGGAGAAGCAAAAAACAGTCATCTATTGCATTGTCAACAGCAGAATCAGAGTATGCCTCAACCACTTTGGCTGCAAAAGAAATAATTTGGACTAGAAGAATGCTAGAAGAACTTGGAATTAAGCAGAAAGGAAGTACAGAATTATACTGTGATAATCAGAGCTGCATAACAATGACAAAAACCCAGTCTTGCATGAGAGGACAAAACATATAGAAATGGAGATGCATTTCATAAGAGATATGGTGAATAAAGGAGAAATCATACTTAAATATGTGTGTTCAGAAAAACAAGTAGCAAACATTTTAACAAAAGCTTTGGATTGCAGGAGATTCCATAAATTATCTGAAATGTTGAATTGCAAAGAAATTAAAGGTTTATAATCTGAAAGGGGAATGTAGGAAAAAGTTCATATTATAAACCTGTAGATGCAGTATACAGAGAAAGCAGGTGGTTGATTATCAGTCAGTAACATACAAGTACAGTAGAAGCTTGCAAACAGATGGTTATGCAACATGGGAATTTCGTTCATTATACCTAGTGGTCTATATGACACTAGTGCTTTAAGAAGCTTAAGTATAATACTAAGCTTAATAGCAAGATCAGGTTTTAGTGGTCTATATGACACTAATATAGCAGAGCTGAACCATGTTTTTAGTGGTCTATATGACACGAATATAGGAGAGCTGAACCGTGGAAAAATTAAATGAAATATTGGATCTATATGGTTAAAGGTCTAAAATTGTAAAGTTAATATACAGCAAAAACTCGGTCCAATGAGTTTCGAGCCAAAGGGATATTTGAAACTCGGTCCAATCTGCTGATGCTGGATCTATCTCGGTGGTACAGCGGTTAGGCTTAACCGCCGGAACTGTGTACCAACAAGACAATATAAGATGTACAGAAACGTAAATTAGATGGACAGTTAGTTGTTCGAGTTTGTGCGAAGAGGAGCTAAGGTTTGTACAGTGATTAATATGGAATGGTATTAATAGATATGAAAAAGGGATATACATGAGTTGAAATAGTCATGGTTCTTATTCTCTATTGAAATGCATATTCGATATGCTAAAGGTCTAATGTTGAGTTATTGAAGAATTATTTTGATAATGTCAATGTTGAAGAAAATCTTAAAGCTATTTGAATAAATATGAAAGATATGAGATAGTTATGTTTGTTGTGAGTCAAATCTGAGATGAAGACATGATTGTTAACATCATAATTTGTAACATTGATGGTTAACATAAGTTTGCTTTTCTTACAAGTAAGTTCCAGTATTGTACTTAAAATAAGAGGCATGAGTCCTAAATAAATGTGGAATTATATGTTGCTAACCTATGAGGCTAAGACATCTTCCCAAATTCATTTGCTGGAAAATGAACTAAGAATGCTAAAATTTCATGACAAAGATAATGTGAATGATTTTTTCCAGAACTTTGATAATATTATAGCAGACTTGGAGGGTGCAGGAGTTTTCTATTCTCAACAACAACAGGTACTGGCCATCTCTAGAGCAGTAACAAGTCTTGGAAATATTGCAATGTTTATTCGAACCATTGCAAAAACAAGATTAGAGGCTGAGAGGATGCTCAAAACCGAGCTGGAGCAAAATAGAGTTTTGGAGGAAGAAGATCCATCACAAATTCTAATGGCAAAAGGAAAAGGAAAAGGAAGAGGAAGAGGTGAAACTCGCCAAGGAGGTAAAATAGGCCCCTGCTTTATTTGCAATCAGTATGGCCATATTAAAATTAACTGTCCTAAATTATCAAAGGAGGTAAATTGTTATAATTGTGGAGGAAGGGATCACTATGCTTCAAACTGCTCAACTCCATTAGATGAATCTATGGGTAGAGGAAAAGGAGGAAGGGGAAATGCAAGCTATAGATGTAGGGGAAAGGAAGGGGAAGAATCTTTAACTCAGAAGCTCACATAGCAGAGGAGATACCACTAGAGGAGGAAACTGCAGAAGAGGAGGAAGAAGTAAGCATTTCAATGCGTTCATCATGTGAAAATGGATCTAATAATAATGATCTTTTAATCCTAGATCGTGGAGTTGAGAAAACCATTGCATGCTCAGCCAAAACCTTAAAGGATTGCAAAGGAAATCGAGGAGGACACATTCAAGTGGGAAATGGAGATTTGCAGAGAATTGAAGATGTAGGAGTCTTAGAGCTATTTGATTTAAATGGAAGAAGTATAAATCTAAAAAATGTACTTTGTGTTCCTAGTTTGTTCAGGAATTTGATATCCATTGCTCAGTTAGTTGACATGGGCTTTAAAGTTCTATTTGGGCAAATGCATTGTAAGATCTTTGAAGGCAAATGAATTGAAATTTTTAGGAAGACGAGTTGGAAATCTATTTGGTATCGGTTCTAACTACTGTGGAAGTGCAAACTTGGTAACACATCCAAACATTGAAATATGGCATGAAAGACTTGGGCATACAAATGTGAAAAATCTTGAAATGATGATTAAACAAGGCTGGCTAAAATCAGCTGATAGCAAAATAAATAATTTTGTCTGCAAAGGTTGCATGTTGGGAAAACATAGCAGGTTGCCCTTCTCAAAGGCTAAAAGGAAAACAAATGAGTTTCTAGAATTAATTCATACTGACATCTGTGAACAAGAGTTTACTGCCTCAGGACAAAGAATTTAGCTTTTGAAGCTTTCAAAAGGTTTGCAGCAGAAGTGGAGTGCACAACAGGGAAGAAAATAAAATGTGTTTGATCTGATAGAGGAGCTGAGTATATGTCATCCAAAATTACAAGTTATTGCATAAACAGAGGAATTAAAAGACAATACACTTGTAGCTATACACCCCAGCAGAATGGGGTAGTAGAAAGAATGAATAAAACAATTTTGAATGCAACTAAATTAATGCTTAAGCACGCTGGTCTACCAAATTTCCTTTGAGAGGAAGCTGTGGAGATAAATAATGTCTTGCCATCTAAAAGCATAAATGGGAAAACTCCTGAGCAAATGTGGTCAGGAGGAGAACCAAGTTATGATAGACTCAGGGCATATGGGTGTGGGATATGCACATGTCCCTAAAGAATTGAGACAGAAATTAGATAATAGATTAACCATAAGTTTCTTAGTGGAATATACGATGAACAAACAAAAGGATATAGAATGTATAACCCTGAAAAAAGAAATATTTTGATTAGTAGAGACGTTACATTTGTGGAAAACCAGCTTTATAGACCCAAGACGAGCTGTGAATCAATCAAGGAGCAGGGTGAGATGCTTGCTGATGATAAACTTGGAAGGGGAGGTACAGAAATAAAAAATGGAAACTTAAAGAAAGATACAAACATGGATGAAGGTGACGAAGAAAAAAGATCTGTTATAGATAATATTGAAGAATCAGAATAAATTGTTACAATGGAGCAAAATGCAGAGCAAAACTTGGAACCAGTCAGGAAAGAAAGGAAAAGGAGAATTGAAGGTGAAAGGCTTAGGGAAGAAGCTATGTTTAACACTGATCTATATGGGAGAAAAGAAGATGAAAAAAGCATTAGAATAGAGAAACAGCCAGAAAACGTAACATAAGCTCTCATGATATTAGAAGCAGAGGTGCCAGAAACCTTTGAGGATGCGATAAATGGTTTTGAAAGTAAAAAATGGAAAGAGGCCATGAATGAAGAAATGGAATATTTTGAAAGAACCTCAACCTATGAAGTTACAAACCTGTCAAAGGGAAAACAGGCTATTGGGAACAAATGGATATTCAAACTGAAACAAAATGCTGATGGAAGCCCAAAGTACAAAGTAAGATTGGCGGCTCAGGGATTCTCACAAAAGAAAGGTGTGGATTTTGAAGAAACATACTCTCCAGTAGTAAAGATGTCTAGTATTAGGATGATAATTGCCATGGCAAATGCTTTGAATACGGAATTGCATCACGTGGATGTATGTACAGCCTTCCTAAATGCAGAATTAGAAGAAGCCACTGCTCAGTCCATGTAGGTGATAGTAGTTCCCAATCAGGTAGTGCTACTGGAACCATTCTTGTTTGTCTTTCTTCTCACTATACCGAAAATATTTCGTGACGTCCTGTGTTGCAAAAGCAATTGATCATCATCATCAAGATTGCCTCTGCTAGTTTTCAAATCTCTTTCCATGTTGATTCCTGCAAAGTCCTAGATTCAAAATAAAATGTTGTTCTCACCGGATCCCATTTAAGCAATCTGTTATTAGCTTGATGTCACCATGCCTTCTAAAATCGCCTACCTTGTTGACAATCCTCCTCTGTCTTTTTCTTTTCTTTGGCACTCCTGATTTGGTTATCTAGCTTCCTACCATTTTCAACTCTTGGTCTCAAAAGGTCTTATTCCCTCAATTTCTCCTCCAAAACAGTCCTGCTCAGCCTGCCTACAATGTGTAAAAGCACTCCTGCTTCCTTTTCTCCTTCCAATTTCTGTGATACCCAACCCTTAACATTGATTTATAGTGATATCTGTGGTTCTTTCTCAGAGCCCACTCTCACTGGCTGCAAATATTTCTTATTGTTTCTTCATGATCATACCCGCAAACTATTTCTACATCTGCTTCTTCGCAAAAAGTCACACATTTTCTCACTTTATCCTTTTTCTTAAATTCGTTGAGCGTGCCAGTGGTCACAAACTGATCACACTCAAAACAAATGGTGGTGGCAAGTCCAACTCAAGTTCTTTATATCCTCAAGTTCTTTGCTAGAATGCAAAGGCATATGAAGATCCCAAGTTGAATTGACTTGAATTGAATATTAACATCCATGAGGACTAACAAGTCTATTAGATCCAATTAGATTGCATGGTGGAGAAGTCGCCCTCCATCGTTAGGCATTGACCTAAAACCTGGCACTTCGATCAACTCGGTGGATTCTACTTGTTAACCAACCTTTGTGCAAAATTTGCAAAATGGCATCACTTATTTTAGGATCCCTAAAGCAAAATGAGGTAGTTGCATTCAGATCTGTATATCTCGAGCTATGCTGATCTTTTTTAAATGATTCTTGGAGGATCAATCTGAGAAAGGATGTGGGAAGAAAATTGGCTCAGTTTGGATTTGGAATGACTGGGAAAATCGGGTTCAAAGTTAGAAGAAAATTTGGCCAGTGCACTTCCCTGAAACAAAACAAGGTCTGCACACTCAAATGATGATACCTTCAGTTTTACTTAACATTATTGGATTATTTTTGAAATATCTATTAGAGAAACGTTGTAGGAACATGTGGAAAAAACTTTGCCTGATTTGGAACTGGAATGATGGAGAAAAATGAGTTCAAAGTGGATCAAAAATTCTGTCACTGAACTGAAGAAGGACATATTAATGTTATTTTATTCTATGCTTGAAATGTTGTTTTAAAGAATGTGCCATATAGGCTCCAAACATGCCACCCTGGCTCAAACATGCCATGTAGACTCCAACATGCCACCTAGGTCAAACATGCCATCCAAGGTGGCTCAAACATGCCACATGGGCTCTAACATGCCACGTAGGCTCTAACATGCCAAGTTGGCTCAAACGTGCTTTTGGCTCAAACATGCCAACGTGGCTCTAGCAGGCCAAGGTGGCTCAAAAATGCCACCTAGGTTCCAACATGTCAAGGTGGCTCAAACATGCCACGTGGGCTCCAATATGCCAAGACGGCTCAAACATGCCACCTAGACTTTAACATGCCAAGGTGGCTCCAACATTCCAATTCAAACATTAATGGCCTAAAAATGCCATTTCTAATGAAATATTTATTAATGGTTTTATTGATTTTACTAGAAATGGAGCCCAACGTTGCTGGGCATAGCTAGGAACTGAAATAATACACTAGCACAATTGTAATGAACTCACAATTTAAAATTATACAATTAAGAACATGCAACCGCATCTCCCAATTCTGCTTGTTTTTCTCTTTTCCTTTTGCCTTTTTCCACCTTTTTCTTCTTTTATTTTTCTCTTTCCCCGTTTCCCTTTTCCATTTTTCCTTTTCTGTTTCTCTTTCCCCGTTTCCGTTTCTTCTTTTATTTTTCTCTTTCCCCGTTTCTCTTTTCTCTTTCTTTCCCCCCTTTTTTTCACGTTTTCCGTTTCCATTTTCCTACTCCCCCCTTTTCCCTTTTCCCATTTCTTATTTCCCCCTCCCTTACTTCGCCTCCTCTTTTTGCCTTTTCTCAGCTTGATAAATCCCTCCAGATCAAAATGGCCACTATCAAATCTCTGTAGCCTGACATGTCTTCTAGGTCAATTGAGGCGAAAATTCTTTCTGCTTCCTTTTCATTCTTTTTTATTTCCTATGCATATAATTGGTGTCTAGCTCCTATCCTGCCCAACCTATCTATTTCGATTTCTATCTAGACTCTTGTCCGAATTTTGCCAGTACAGGATCTCGGCTCATCTAGTACAATTTTGATCCTCCAGAAGTAAGGAGAACAAAACCTAAGGCTGGTAGAAGACGGACCTGCTGAAGCTGTGCTATAGCCGTGTTTAACTGAAGTTGTGGGGTATAAGTTGGGCTAACAATGCATGTGAACCAACGAAACTGATGATGGTTGTGGCATATTCAATTCAAACCATACTCGCTTTTCTGTAGGGTGTTGGGGGAGGGGCAATGAAAGGCACGTGAATTGAATACAAAGGAGGGTATGTCATTACCTGTTTTTGCTGTAATATGGCACGAAATTGAGCCGACCTGGGAGGCTGAGCGAATTGATACTAAGGCGGCAACCAACTCCGAATCTTGGATAACTCGAAACTGCTAGACTATGACCTTTAACTAGACTGATGTTTGATAGTACGACCTATCTAGATTACATGGAGATGAATAGTCCTAGGCGCTGAGGCAGGCGCTTGACGATCGAATGAAGGTAAAGCTTCCAGTGGCTGAAGGAACACTCGGCATGTTTGACTCCCGCATAATAGCTCCCATAGTACCTTCTTTGCTTAGGACAAGACCAGATCTGCAAGTAAAAACTAATAACGAAGACGGTGATTTAGTTGTAAATAATTATTGCCAATGAATTTGTGATGTATTTTGTACCTCGATATTATTTTTATTAATATATTGAATTGAATTGAATGGGGTTTAACGTCCTTGAAGATCAACTGGTCTATGGAACATAAATAAAATGTGTAGCAAAATGCCAAATGGTAGGTGCACATAGAATTATAGACTTTACTACCAGAATTAAAAAATCCCTGCCCTTTCTAATTTTTGATGGAAAACCCTCAGTAGGAAAATACATATTGCCATACAATAATGTTTATAATGAGGCTGGGGCACGTTGTATCTTCAATAGATTTCTCTCGTGAGCCATGTGTAAGTGAAGGGTTGTCTTGCTCCTTATAATGACTTGTTTTTACTTTTCCTAAGATATCTGTGTTCCACAGCCCTTGACTAAAACAAGCATCAAGATAGGCATATAGTTGTCCAAGCCCTATTGGTGTAGTTACTAAGATACAATAGTGATCCTGGAACCCCCATTTCGTAAGTCAATTGAAGCGCTTCTCTTTCAAACAAAGCTTCCATTACCACCCCCTAGAACTTTTTGTAGAGCCAAATTAGATAAGCATTTTGCATCCATGTTATTGAATTTTTGAATATATCGAGATGTTATTGCTAAATGGAGAATATAACCATGCTTATACTTACATAAATGGCTAGCTCAACGCTAATTATGTTTCTCTGTTTGTTTCTTTGTGTTTGAATTTTCATATACATTATAAAATGACCATTTTGGATCAAACTGTACCATTTCAACCATGGGGCCCTCCAAAATCCCTAAATTATATCAGTTCTCTTGCCTCCTTCTATCTCACTTTGTTGTTTTGTTGTTTATCACAATAAGAAATGTATTCAACATGAACTCCTAAAAATCACATTCCTTGTATATAGTATGGGTATGAAATTGATATACATGTCCAACATCATTATGTATATACCTAAAAGCTTAATATATAAATGTGCACTGTCTTCTCATGATGAAGGCACAAAATCTATGTCTCATCTTGCCACACACACCTCAAAACAAAATTTCATGAACTTGATGTTTGAAGACACATCGAATGTGAATAACCATGTGATGCAAAAGGATTCAATGTCTAATACGTCTACAAGATGCACACCCGACAATAACCAATATTTAAAACTTGAGCAATTTAGTTCTAAATTATGATAATATAGTCAAATATTTCGTTCATAGCATTGAGGTTAGAGTAATGATAGATTATCGAGGATAGTTGTAGAGCAATAGGAGGCTAAAATCCATAAGGAAAAAGCCAGAGTGAGCATAAGCCAATAGTGAATGGAATCTTGTCAATGATGCTTATTTAAAAACATATAACAATAGCATTATACAAAAAAACTTCAACCAACATGCAAGAATATTTGTGTGTGGATAAGAAATATTTTCATTAAATTTTTATTTAAACAAAAAGAAATATATTAGATTCTCATTCCACTCATCTAAATTATCTTGGTTTCTGGTTGTTCACCAAATACATTATTTCATGGGATCGCTATCTTCATTTATAACACCAAAGAAATGGCACATTATTAATCTTTATTTGGCCTAGGGCATGCATGCCAATATGTATAACCCATTTCATTCTTTTAACGACAATAAAGAAGAGAACTGACCATTAATGGTGTTTAATGACTGAATGATAATTTACTCAATAATCATGGAGGTGCGTTGTAACGGGCCCATGGTAGACCGCTCGAGTATTCGATCCTTCAATGTGCACCAAATGCCCCCATACAGGAAAATAAATGGGTAGAAACGACTACTCGTAAATGTCTAGACGATTTTGTCCAGTTGGTTAAGGGCATGTCGGTTAGGAACGTTCAATTGGTATCAGAGTAGGTCTCGAGTTCGAGTCTCCATGGGTGCCTATATGCATGGGTAATTTGCAAAGACTTGGTAATCATTAAATTTTATTTAGACATGGTATAGCCTTGGATGTTCGAGGGACAAGCATAGTTCTAGTGGGAGATTATCTTGGCCCATGGTAGACCGCTTTCGAACATTATTTCATCCTTCAATGTGCATGTGGGGCATTACCGGAACACCAAAGCATAATGGGTAAAATTATTACTACTCATAAACGTCTAGGGCATTTTGCCCATGATTGGTTAAGGCATGTCGGTTAAGAAACGTTACACAAAATTTTTTAATCATTTACGAAAGAACTATAATTGCAATTAACAAGTCACTTTTGTTTAATACAACTTTGCGAAATCTAAATTTTTTTTTTCGTTCTGGAGGTTCTCGTCCTCGTCCTTTCCTCGTCCTAAATCCTCGTCCTCGTCCTCCGTCCTCGTCCCTCGTCCTCGTCCCTTCGTCCTCGTCCTCGTCCTCGTCCTCGTCCTCGTTTTCGTTTTGAAGTACTTGAATTTATTCATTACACACATCTTTAGTACAATATATGTAACGCAGAAAGCTATCCAACATAATTTAAAGTTCCCACTACTAGACTTGATATTTGTCATACTTGAACCCATATGCCATGCATGGCAGTCTTAAAAAAGGTGGAGAAGAAAATAGCTTGTGTCCCATTCCACATGTTCTTAGTTTCTTTGTAACTTGTATATTCCACTCATAGTGTAAGGAGATGATGCCAGACGTTTTTAGACATTTGTAAAGTGACTTTATGGCCCTATCAGCAAAAAAATGAGGAACTTAAGGCTTAGTCCCTCTACAATTTATGTGGTCAGGCAAAATTGTTGGTATAGCATTCCCACATTGCTCTATCATAATGTTGTAGCCAAAATTCACCCACATAACTGGTTATTCTTGTACCATGATTTACAACAATGTATATCACAACTGATCTACCTTCTTACTATGCCGGCATCTGCTATTAATGCTAGTGGTCCATTCTTGTTATGAAAGTTCACTGGGATCCACCATGGTGGGGTGATAGTAGCATCTAGATCATTTATGTTTAATGTAAACAATTCTTTTAGTGTTTTCCATGCTGCAAGTAATGCTTTAAGGAAAGGGGAAGCATTGAAACATGGCCTTAAACCATTGAAAAGTGAAACCTGTACCAACATTTTATTATGTCTGCATGAGAATTGAATAATGAGTTGCAGATCTGGCAAATCTACCTTTTCCTCTATGATATTCCAGATGAAATTTGCCACTGAAAATTGGCTTTGTAGGCTTATATCAATCATGCCAATACCTCCTCCTTCCTCCCTCTTACACTTCCACCATGCTATTTTGACAAATGCCCCTCGTGGGGGAGGGGGGAGGGAGGGGGGAGGGGGGAGGGAAGAGAGAGAGATTTAAAAAAAATGAAAAGAAAGAAAAAGGTATTTTGCCTAATCGTGGTAAGCGTGAGATGTGGCAGAGAAGGGTTTATTGTCATATGGCATCCAATTGAACTCACTATATCGATCTGAAAGGTTAAAATCTTAGTTTTTTTACAACATGAATCTGTTTTTTTGCTTTTTTTTTTTTTTGAAGGAATGAAAGGTTTATATTCATAATATAGGAAGTATTACATCAGGATCCCATCTGGATCAGATTTGAATCCAGTACAAAAATACAAATATTTCAATACACAAAAAAGATTACTATAGGAGTGAACTCAACATCTTCGTCTTTCTTGTGCAAAGAAATATTTAAAGCTCTAGAAGCCAGTTGCACAAAAAAAAAAACTCTTCAGAATAAAGATGATTAGAAAGGAATTCAGAGTAACCTGAGAAGCAGCCACTCTGCTCAGGGAAGCAACCATTGCTTCCAAGAAGACCAAAACTGCAAGTAAATCAACAATCTGTGAGATTGCTTTAGATGCTGCATTGTCGGGATGTGAAACAGTCAGCCTAAATTAATCTCATTTCTTGTAGAAAGCCTGTAGAAATTGGATAATAAGATACTCTGTTCTTTCCAAGAACCAGCTCTATACCTCTCCACCAGCAAGAGAGAAGAAGAGGAAGGAAAGGGTTCTTCCATCCGACTTTCAAATTTGGCTTAAGATATGAACTGCCAGCAAACATTACAACCTAAGCCTTGCAAAAATTTTGCTCCACCTTATAAGCTACTGTGCAATTTCGGTGTGATCTAAAATAATAATAGAGGAAACTGCTGTTGCCAGATCCTTCCAGAATTATAAAGAATCATAATGCTAGAGCAAAAAGACCACGTTAGTGGTACTTGCAATGACCAAAAAGACCGCCAGGAAGCAGCTCTAAGCACAAAGAAACCAGCAATTCTTATTTACCAGAAATCTTGAAGACGAAATGTGAGACCCCCAAGTGGCACCCAAATTTTAATCTTGAATCTCTCCTTTGCCGTAGCAGTGCCGGATCAGAGAGACGAGGGTGGCCTCCTCTCTCCTGTATCCGCCCTAGCCGCGGACGACAGCGCCAAGAAACGGCCGCCTCATTTTCTGAAATCTTGATAAGAGATCTTTTTTTTGCATTAACCCTCATGAGATGTGACAGAGAATGGGTTGCTACTCTTGCCATGTGGCATCCAATTTGTACAACTAAAATTTGAATTCTTGCATTGACCTTCATGCTTTAGCACAAGATGTGGCAAAGGAGAGTATGCTATCCTTGCCATGCCACCTCCAATTGGACATAGTAGATTGATCTGAAAGGTCAGAATCTTAGTTTTTCTACAACTAAAATATATATTTTTGCATCAGTTCTAGCACTTAGTGTGGCAGAGAAGGGTCTCCATTCTTGCAACGTGACCTCAAATTGGACCTAATATATTGGTCTGAAAGGTTAGAATCTTAATTTTTCTACAACTAAGGTTTATGTAAATAGATTTTTGTACTATGCATCTGTGGAATTTTCATAAAATTAATTTTGAATCCGTATTTTATGTTCAAATTCTAATGTTTTGAACAATCTTAAGCAAGATTATATGTAAATTGAAGCTTTAAAATCCTATCCTTTACTCCAAAAGACCACAAAATCAAGCGTGAAAGACGCATTTTTATGTCATTTTCAAAAAAAATGAAATATGGAATAATTTCAAATTAATAGAATTGTGGTTCTTGGTCTACTCACTATTCTCATTGAATCTGACCCCTTCCATGGAGTTCCTCTTTGATGGATATCTCATGATCCCCCGGGACTTGTTTGTTTTGGACCATTACTACCTGTGTTTACCTCCATTCTCATTTCGAAACGTTGACCTTGTGATACAGATTTAGTGCCTCTATCCTGTTTTTGCCTCTAAAAGATTACATTCTCTACGTTATCTATAGTGGAAGAGGAATAAATCTTACCAATATTGGTGTCCTTTTGATTTGCTTGATTCATAAATGCCAAGACTTGCTCGTCCGGTGCTACCATGGTTTGATCCTTCACCGAACTCATGTCTTGATATTGCTCTGCTGCTACTCTACTTCCACCATCATTTATTCCTAACACATCCATTTTTAGCTTTTGTAGTGCCGATTTTGCAGTCATGCAACTGTTAGAAGTGAGTCCATCCTCTGCTCTGGGGATTGCACTTGCTTTTCCACATTGAGCTTGATCTCTCTGTTTCCCACTGACTATGGCTTTCATTAAAGCAGTTGATCTTTGTCTCATCTATTGCAGCTTATCAATTACTTCTCCTTCCCCAATGCTAGATTGTATTACTCTTTGCCAAATCTAAAATTAATGATTACAAGAAATTAAGGCTTTTGCTCCAAATATCGTTGTTGATACTTGTTGCACTCTACGAGCCAGCTTGGAGCCGCCAAATCCTCCCCCATGATCCTATCGGCTGCTTTGCTAAAGGCTCGCCCCCATCCCATCCCATCTGTGTCTATAGCTCCATAGCCCACCTTTGATCGAAAGGAGACGATTTGATCGGGAGAGAAGCCCCTCTCCCCCCCCATGACATTCTCTCCTGGATTCCTTTTCCTAAAATCTCCCATGTTGCTTTCACCTACCGTAAAAACAGCCGCCTTGGTCATCATCGGCATCTTGTCTTTTGTCCCAAAGACTATATTTTTGTGTGATGCATATTTATGTTTTCATAACTAAACTCTCTAAAGGTCTCAATAGTGTAGTAGAGTTGTATGGCCTATATAATCTGAATTCACCTTCAGCATAGTCTTCTATAGTACAAAAATGGTACATTAATAAGATGAGTAAAATTGTCTATGTTCTTATATTCTTATACGTGAACAGGGCATTGACATTGTATATGCTATGTGGTTGAATACTCCAAATGGCTTCAATCCTTTAGAGAAAGCAAGATTTCAATTTCAAGAGTGATAGAAGGTATAGTTTTGAGACCAAAAGGCGGCAATGGATATCTCGTGGTAATCAAAGGTCATCATATAGCTTCTTTTCTTGGGAGTCGCCGCATGAGTAAACGTTTAAATATGCAAGGAATCAAACACACTGACCCTAATTTTTGGTCAACAGTTGTTTTTAAGTGTTGTTTTATGCAAAAAACAACACCCTAATGGTCCCAAAAGTCCACATGGCCTATTTATCCAGACAAAGAGACAATGGGTTTTTGGAGAAAAATTTCCCACGGTAGTCTTTTGGCAAAAAAAATCCACGCGTAGAAAAAATTACCATAGTTTTTATGAATTTTTGTCAACGTGTACTTTTTTCCTTCACTGTTGTTTTTTGTGGAACTATGCATTGTTTATCTTTAAAATAGCACGCGTAGGTTTTAATTTTACCACACCTGAAAAACTAGATTACAACACTAGAAATAAAGGGCTACAAAGAAAAGAACACGTAGGAAATAAAAAAATGCTGTTTTCAAGTGCTCTTTATCTCAATATGGACACGTCGTTTCAAGTGTTGTTTTTGCAAAATTAAAAAAATCACGCATGGCTACATGTGTTATTGAAATCTAGCTATTGTTTTCTTAGAATAAGGAAATGTAAAAGTAATATTATAACTCATAGAAAAAACGTCAGTTTGTAATGTGGTTGTTTAACTAATGATATATTGACACGTGGCATACTTTCACTACAACTCCAAAATTTGCTCATATTAGAGGTTGTTTTTGGTTTTTCGAAGGTAAGAATTTGATTTTTATGTGTTGTCTTTAATGCGACCAACCGTTGTTTTTTTAAGACATGTTTTTTTTTTTAAATTGTCCCCGTGTCATTTGATTTGAGAAGGAGGGTTGTTTTTAGTGCAGGCAGGCCAATTCTGTTTGTTAAAAAGCCTTTTGGGAATTGAACCCAAACATGTCCATTGAAGCAGATAATTTTTAAGAACATACAAATACAAGAATAACGAATAGAGGCCACATGGATGATAATCTATCAAGAGACTCCTAAAATACCACATTATACCTCTCAAAATGCAAGACAACCATTCAACAAAAAAATTATCTATACTGACCTATCTATAAATAAAATGCGTCTTTTGCATCATGTCTAATAACACATTCATCTTAGCAAATGCATTGACGATGCAAAATTGCAAGATAACGCAAGAAAACGCATGATGATTTATTTATTTGTAAGCAAAGGACTCTACATAGACTCTCCTACCTGACAACAGTCCTATAAATAAATTGCAAAATAAAGCAAGATTTTATGCTCCTTGTTGGATCTGACATTTGCAAAACCTGAAACATGGTAAAATGTATTAGGAATTTGACAATTAGTAATTAACAAACGAAAAAGTTATGATTCTTCATCAAAATACATGAAATCTTGCAGCCGACATCCAAAATACCTTGGCACTTACTAAGTTCAAATAAAATACAGATTTAAGATAGAAATGCATTAGAGCTCATGTTATTATAGATTTAGAGTATCTAGTGGAAATTTACCTGGTCCTGCTGTACAATTGTCCTTTTGCCATACGCTGATCCTAGATAGCTTGAGGAAGGAACATAAAGATGGTTGTATGAAGCACACCAACATCTCATAAGAGCATCAAATAGAAAATGTATTTAAGAAAGCAGCTAAAAATGCATTAAAGATCATGTAAAACATCTATGGAGAGTTTACCTGTCCGGTGCTGTACAAGTGCTTTTTTTCCATAGGTGATCCTGGATAGCTTGAGAAGAGAATATGGATGATTGCTTGAAACGCACCAGCGTCTCATAAGAGCATCAACTAGCTTACTCTGCGGAAATGAAAACTAAGGTAATGTTTGTGGTAAATGCTGGTGTCCACGAAATGCTGCTCCAAAGGCTGAAGGATAACAGTTACTATTAGTGGCTGAAGAAGGAGAGTAACTACAGTTATGCAATAAAGCAAAAAAATGACACCGATATTATCTGATATATTTAGCCATACTCTTCATGCTGCATCTCATTGTTTCTAAATCTGTAAAGTCACGATATAAGGTCCCATTTAGTTATGTAAGAGTAGAGATATTCGAAATGGTCTGCTGTGATTCAAACCTGGCATTCATTGTAAATCGAAAGGGAAAAATATGAATAAGGAAAATACCTCATAAAACCACAAGACAGATCCTGATCCTGTGCAGCTTTCTCTGAGCAGAGTCTGCTCCAGTGTTCTTCAACTCTAGCCGTAAAGCAAATGGGTTAGAAAAAAGCGCAGGATAATGAGTTTGAAAATAAGAAAAAGAATATATGGCCAAGCTACGACAGATCGCAGGTTCCAGAAGTTATGGAGTTTCCCTTGACACTCTGTATAGCTCATTCCGGAGCTAGAAATGCTCCATAGCTTGAGCTGTTGTGCATCATAACCCTCAGCACGAGCGCCAAGGGCAAAGACGGCCACCTCCAGCGCCATCGAAACAGGGAAGAGAAAAGACAAATGAAAAAACAATGAAGAAACGTATACTTACTGGATTGATGACGTGGTAGAGAGGAATTGGGGGGAGATTTTTTTTGAAAGGAAACGGAGGGAGATTTTAGATTAAAGGCGCCTCACATGTAAATTTTTAGGCATTCATATGAACTAAATCTGAGACGGCCGGTTTGACGTCTGAGCCGTTCGTCCCCGACCTGAGCGTCTCCAACGGCTTGACGTCCGGCAAGTTTTGTCGCTGACATGTTAGGCGTCCCTTAGGGAACTCTAAATAAGGCCGGTCCACTCATGGCAGTTTTAAATATGGCATCATTGTTTCCAGGAGGCAACAAGTTAATTCTTCAGTTGTAGGCATTTTCTACTCCTAGCAGTTTCACTAACGGCAATGGCATCTTATCTTATCTTATCTTATATAATAATGTTTTGGCGTGTGTCATGAACCACGCCCTAGATCCAATGGTTCAGATGGTTTGGCGTAGATCCGAGGGTTTAGGGTTTTTTTTTTTGCTTCATTGGCTTTCTTCTGGCGGCCGCCCGATGCTTACAGGTCTCTCCCTTAGCTATAGCTGGACGAGCAGCATATGATGATGCAGGATCTCCTCATGGCGGCATCATCTCTCATATGCGGGATACATTATCCCTGGTGAACCAACCGATTTTGAAAAATGCAAACAGAATGAATAGGTTGAAAACTGGAATAAAAACACTAGAGTTAGGGTTGTGATCGCTGGTACTCCTACGATTTAAGAAATGGAAAGCTTCGATGAGGATTCAACAATGGTTTCAACAAGAAGTCTTAGGCAAAAGCTTTGGGATATGGCCTACCAGATTTGCTAGATCAAATGGCTCAATCAGAGTTCGTATAGAAATTTATAAGATTTTGGCTTTGCAACTCGAATTCTTGTGACTTCACAGAGTATTATTTGCTGCTTGACAGATTGGGGTTTCAGAAGATTCATATCTTCACAGAACATATGCAAGCTTACAAACGAACTCTTAGATTCACAGGGATGCAACTCTAAGCTAAGTAAGGTTCTGGTGCATTTGACTTTTGATCCAACTACATACAGTGCAGAACACACAAAAACCCTAGAGAATTGCCTCATATTGAACCTCATTGGTCCAGATTAGATTAGGATTTCCTTAGGGTTTCTAATTTATGGATTAGGAGCAGAGGGCCTAAGACCCTCATGGCTAGAGGAAGTGGTTGGACGTGCAGCTTGATTTAGATGATGCGGATACGGATGCAGCTTGCTTCTTACAAATCTCATTTCAGGCTTGCCTCTTACAGATTTTTGCCTCTGATGTTCAAGGAAGAGGAGGATGGCTCTACGGAACCAACATGATGTTGATATTGCAGAGAATGATTTTGAATGGACGTCTGAAATAGGCTGTTAGAAGATGACTTTGGGCTTCTGGTTTAGAAATGATGGCCGACTTGGCTTGCTCTGGACTTCTTCACACATATACGGGATTCGGACTGCTCTGTTATACAAGCAGTTGCAGCCTGTGTTAGTTGTTTCTTGAAACTTAAAGGTTCATGTTGGAGTCCATTCTGCAGCCATTTCGAGCAATGTAGCCATGTATGTATGCCTTGCGAATTTGATCTTTCGAAGCAAGATATCTAAATTCTCAGGGGTTTCCCATCTTTGAAATTTTATGGGAACTTCTTGATAAGTCTTCAGTATTGTTAAAAGATCCTGCATCAGTTAGAGATGATAGCTCCAGAAGATACCATCAATCTTGATCAACACAACAAACATAACACATGATGTGAACTGTTAGGTTGGCTATGGAGTCTTCTTCAAGCTTTCAAGAGAGGTGGGAATATTCATTTCTGATTTAATTGAGTTCTTGAGGCTGATGGAAATTTCTCTTGGTTGGATCCTGAAATAGTGGTACCTTATGATTTCTGTGCTTCAACAGACATCTGCTTCAGTTCTATCCTCTCTCATGGTGCTGAGATCTTCAACGATTTTGAACAAAATTCTTTAGGATGTTTTTTATGCTTCCGGAGTCTCCATGGAGTTATAGCCCATGCACCACTCAATATTTCCAGCTGCTCATGATGTGGGGAAGATGAATAGGAAAAGAAGGTAGTTTCCAAAAGGAGTAGAAGGAATTCCTTTTCAAATATTTGCAGTTTGAAGATTCATATGTTCATGACAGATGATAGATCCAATCTTACATTGACCGTGGTATCCCTTGCCATTGTAGATTGCAGATTAAAGTTTGAGACCTCTCCATCAACTTAGAGCTATTGATTGTGCACCATCAACTTAGAGCTATTGATTGTGCAGATTCCTCGCTGTGCAGATCTCTGAAAATCATTTGCTGTTACAGGTACAACTTTATGTGAAGAAAATCTTTTCTGTTACTATTGAGGTTTTTATATAGCCATCATCAATCATAAAGGATGTATGACAATGTATTGTTCATATCCATTAGCTATTCTTAAGATATATTACCACTTGATCCAGCGAAGTAGTCAACTGCTTTGAAACATGCATCATAAAAATGCATTCATTTTCGTGAATATAACATATTATGTTCCGAGTGTTCCTGTTTTTCAATAGCTTCTGAATATCTATTATTATATTTCTCAAGATACACCCCTTTATCCAACAAATGATTTATGCAGTTGTAGTCAATGTTTTTTGTAACATGCTTCATAGGAAGGCATTCATTTTGGTGAATGCTTTTCAGTAGCTCTTGCACATCTACTATTATCTGAATGTAGTTTATCTTTAGATATATGACAAACAAATGCAACATCAAAGTTCGTGACTGTTCCCAATTTGGAGGTATTATAATTTTGACACAGGGTTCTCTAAAATTGTTATGCATTCACTATAGAAGATATCGACAAATGTTTGTGAATAAGATAATGGCAAAATGCATCTGCACATCGAATCTTCTGCAAATATATCAAAATCTTTCTTAAAGCGGCAAAGAGATAACATCAATAATTATGTAATGAAATAAAAAAGTATATGCTTACCAACTACCTTGGTGTTTCAAAGATGTGCATTTGACAATAAGAAAATAGACAATAAGAAAATAACGAACCTCTTTAGACCAGTCAAAACATAGAATTCATTTGTTTATCAGATCTTTGATTTCGCAAGAATGGTCCCCCCTTCAGTTTTACCAATCATGCTTCCCTTTTCACAAACCTTAATAACATCTACACACATGTTTAAAACTATAGTGTTACGCTTTAAAATTGTCTCATATTAAGGGTAGCAAACTTTGTCCACTTGGGGCACTAAATAACCATTAGTGTTATGCTTTAAAATTGTCTCATATCAAGGGAAAGCAAACTTTGTCCACTTGGGGCACTAAATAACCAAACAGGAACAAACCAATCTTTCTATAATGGACATGTTAAATCAAGATTGATTTATTGTTTAGCTTTAAAAAAGCAGTTGAAGAAAAATTCTTAGAAGATAAGTAGGGTTACCTTCCGAGTTGGAAACATTGCTGGGGTATAAATTATGGGTTTCCAACTTATACCAGCAACGCTGGGCACCATTACTAGTAACATATTATTGACCTCCTTTGTTGATCCTTGATCCCTTTAGGTTATTCTACATGTAAGATTGATTCAGATCAAATAATTCTCCTACATTCCATCGTTGTTCCAAGTTGAATTTGAGAACCCATCTCATTAATTGATCAATAGTGTAACCTGGCCTAATATAGCAAAACATGAATACCCTTGGTGACAATTTCAACTCATGTAACCCTACACCCATTACCACGTGATAAATTCAAGAAATAGGAATTGGGTATCTGCTCTTTGATTTTCTGCTACAGTACGAAATCAATGCATGGCTTTCGTCAAGTGCAAAGTATTTTTGGGGAATAAAAAGCGAAGTATTTATTTGGGATCACATATCTACATTTCTCCCATTTAGAGTGATGCTTATTAATCAAGTGTGCTTATGCATATTCTTTATCTATAGTGGCTATCTAGCTATATCAATAGTCTAGAAAAGAGTGAACATACAGGAGATATTATGGACGTTTTTACATGTTATCTTATTATTACAATGATGGTTTAGATAAAGCCCACATGTAACTAGATCTAGTTGTTTATATCAAGTTTGGAGAAAGGCAAAGGCTTTGGCCGCCATTACCATCCAAGAACTACAAAAACGTTGATGGTTTATTATTTAAATTCACAACTCATTATATAACTTCCTTCTCAAAAACGCACTTTCACTTTGATTGCAAATCCAAAAGCTTCAGTTTGCTAATGCAATTCACTAGGTGCACTACCCCAAGATCACTTCAACAAGAATTTACTATCTTAAAACTAAGTTAGACTAAAGGCACTATGGAATTAATGCTGGCAATCCTGAAGTTACTGTAGCAGCAATGTTAAGACCATTGAAATTATTCGAAGACATAAATGAGTCAATACACTATAGCAGCGATATTCAATTATATGCAACAAACCAACGCTTCAAAATTAGACCTAATTGGTGAATTAGATCTCAATTTTCCTCCTCGGATCGAGTATTCTGCTCTTTTTTTTCATTAGAATATCATAATATATATAAAATTACTTTGGATGCCCCCATGGAATAGATATCTATATATTCAAATCGATCTAGGCCGTTCATTTAAAAATAGGTGAGGTGGCGAACATATAGCTATTGGATCTTCATGGGGAACATGCATGGGCATGCATGGGGGCATGCACCATATCCCCAAGCCATTGGATCAAAAGGGGAGAAGAAATCCTAGCCCTTCAATTTTGTTACGAAGGTGCAAGGAAGGTGCCTAAAAGTGGATTTGATGCAGCAGATTGTAACCGTTAGATCAAAGGGTGAGGATAAATCCTAGCCCTTAACTTTTTATATTAAATTGATATATGTTTTTTTAAAGAGGTGAGGTGGCACTCTCATTAACAAAAAGTTAGTGAGGTGGCAAAGCATTTATGAATGCACTTTCCAAGAAGCTTCTTTATTTTAATCGCATTCAAAGGCACGTAACTTGCAGTACAGAGGTCGGATGAAGGTGGGGCCTGCGCCATTGGATCCCTCTCGTTGAGAGCTTTCCCATGACTAGTGCTTTGGCACTATTCCGTTGCAGTTGGAGCCAACGTGATCAGATTCTAAGAATCTTCTTAGAATCAGAACTTTACAAAATCTATGGTAATTTAAGGGAATCTAGGGGAATCTTCATGGGATCTTTAGGAATCTAGAGGAATCTCAATGAGAACCTTAGGGAATTTGAAGAATCTCAAGAGAATCTTTAGGATTCTTCGGAGAATCTTTAGGAATCTAGGGGAATCCTCATAATATCTCAGGGAAGCTAAGAGAATCTACATAGAATCTTGGGGAATGTAGAGGAATCTTGGAATAGTCTTTGGGAATTTAGGGAATCTTAGGGACTATGGGAACCTCAAAGAGGATCTATGGGAATCTAGGGGAATCTTCATAGAGGATCTAGATAGAATCTTGGGGAATCTATATGAATCTTGAGAGAATAGTTCAGAATGTAAGGGAATCTCGATGGAATCTTTAAGAATCTAGGGGAATCTTGATGAAATCTTGGAGAACCCAAGGAAATCTTCATAGGATCTATGGGAATCTACATAGAATTGTGGGGAATCTAGGTGAATCTTGGGACGATCTTTGAGGATCTATGGGAATCTCGAGAGAATTTATGGAAACCTAGGGAATCCTCATAGAATATTTGAGAATCTACGTGAACCTTGATAGGATCTTAGAGAATCTAGAAGAACCTATATAAAATCTTTAAAATTCTAGGGGAATCTCGATGGAATCTTTTAGTTTCTATGAGAATCTTGATGGAATCATAATCTTCATAGTACCTAAGGGAATCTAATGGAATCTCTATTTAATCTTTATGAATCTAGGGGAATCTTGATGAAATCCTTTAGAATCTTTGGGAATCTAGGAGAATCTAGAAGAATCTAGGGAAATCTTGATGGAATCTAAAGGAATCTTTATATGATCTAAAGGAATCTTTAAGAATCTAAGGGAATCTTGATGAAATCTTATAGAACTTAAAGGAATCTTCATAGAATCTAAAGGAATCCAAGAGAATCTACATAGAATCCTGGAGAGTGTAGGTGAATCTTGAGACAATCTTTGGGAATCTAGGGCAATCTCAATAGAATCTATGGGAATCTTAGAAAAATCTTTGAGAATTTAGGGGAATCCAAGGAATCTTCATAAAATCTTCGATAATATAGGGGAATCTAGGTCTTTATCAAAATTGAATGAATCTAGGGAATCTACGTATATACGAATCTTGAAATAGTATTTGGAAATCTAGAAAAATCTCTGTAGAATCTTAAAGATCTAGCAGAATCTTTCACATTGGTGTGATTTGCAGGGTCGGCTTCACACAATCCTTCATAGGGTGAATTTGGTGTTTCCAATCTTTAGTCGTTAGACCAAAAGGGAAGGAAAAATCCTAACCATTATTTTTTTAATTAAATTTTAATTTTTTATATTAAAGGAGGTGAGTTGCCACCATCATAAATAAAAAGTAATGAGGTGGCAAAAAGCATTTTGCAAATGCACTTTTAGGAACCTTCCTTTTAAAGTAATGGCCTTCAAAGGCTCGTAACAACATGCAGCAAGGGGGTCGGAAGGTGGCCCACATCTTTGGATTGCTCTCGTCGAGAACTTTTCAATGAGTGATGCTTTGGCATCATTATGTCCATGATTTGGAGTCAATGTGATCAAATTCTAAGAATCTTCTTGGAACATTAGAATTTTATGGAATCTCTGATAATTTATGGGAATCTAGAGGAATCTTCATAGAATCTTTGAGATTCTAGAAGAATCTCAAGAGAAATCTTGGAGAATCCATAGGAATCACAAGAGAATCTTTGAGAATTTAGGAGAATCTTGATGGAATCTTGAAGAATGTAGGAGGATCTACATAGAAACTTGAAGAATCTAGAGAAATCTTGGGATCTCAAGATCTTAAGGAATAATGGAAAAATCTGAAGAGAATCTCAAGGAATTTATGGAAATCTCAAGAGAATCTTTGAGAATCCAATAGAATCTAAGAGATATATCTCTGTATTTTGCTTCTAGTTGGATTTGTACAGCCCCTAACTCGTACAGGCCCTACATAGCACAAAGACTTGTATATATATATATATATATATATATATATATATACTAACTTCTCGCTAGGATCTAATCTAGCAGAATTTCTTACTCCAAACACTAACTCTCCGTAGAGCTTGAGATTTTGTCTACCCTGGCGTTACCCAGGCCCAAACCATATTCCCTAGCAAGTGTAGTGTTCTAGTTTAGCAAATGTTTTATTTTAGCAAAAAATACAACTTATATCATGATTCACATGCTCTACTCTCTAAGATCTTATGCACAAGAACAGCTCAGCGAGGACCAAATTCTTAGCCCCATGCTAAGCTAGACCCATCCGAAGATCTATGTCATCTGTAAATGCAAGTTAACTCTGAGCAACATGCTCTTTCATAATTAGTCTTATGTACAAAACCAGCTCAATGAGGACCAGATTTTCAAGCCCCAAACCAAACCATTCCCATACATGGACCTATATTATTAGTAATAATAAATGCGAGTATGAGCCCTACGCTCTTTTGTACCAGATCCCATGTACAAGATCAGCTCAATGAGAACCAAATTTTTAGCTCCAAACCAAGCTAATCCCATAAGTAGACCTATATACTCCATATTCAGCAAGAAAAACAAGCAAATTATTCTTATGCAATGTGGAAAATCTTGATAAATACTTAAATTATGGAATTTTTCATATGGTGACCCATTTATAATATTCGAGCATCACTTAGACTTAGAGTTTGAGTTTCAGCCATATACTAAACAAAACTCCAATTGTATTTCCATGGGATTATCAAAAGGACAGATTTACAAGCCTCATACAAAAAAACAAGATGCACAACTGATGTCATGATGTGAGGAAGAAGATATACTTCTTGAGTTTTTACTATCTAGCTTTATATGTAAACTGTGTTCTTGAATATTAAGACAAAAATCTAGAACAGTTACAGGGCTGTTCCTGAAGGCAAAATTTCTCAAGACACTTTTATCCAAAATCAGCAAGGAAAAGTGAAGGTATCACCACAATGTTTCAGTACAAAGCGCGATTCCATAGTACCATAATCACATAGTCACCATCAAAACACGAAAAGATGAGTTCCACATGTTACCTGCAGCCAAACCAGTTGCATGTTAGCCTGATAAGGGTAAATGCAAAGCAGCCGTCAGGTAAGCAAAGAAGAACTCAGTTTTTATCCTTTTCTTTAAGTGCAAAAATAGATTTAAGTAAAGCTCAAGCTTAATCTTTACATCACCATTTCTGGTCTGCACTATTCAAACAGAAAATTCAGCCATGAAGATACTCCCAAAACAGCAAATTTTAGAATTTTACAGCTCAAGTTTCTTTATGCACATGTTGTTTTCAGCCTAAATAAACCATCACAAAGTAGACCAAGTCTTGTATCAGACTTTTCTGCGAGCATTAGGCCATGTGACAGTATTAAAATAGCAAATGAAACCTCTTTTGAAGCGCCCTCCAGGCTTGAAATTCCACCACCACCGAAAGAAAAATCAGCTTCCGGATTGTCATAGACAGGTTCGCCTTGATCAGCCAAGGCATTTGTTTTCATTGTGGCAGCTCGTATAACACACCTACGAATCACATTTGAGGCCTGAAAATTTTTTGCTCGGCCATCCAACGGTGTCCTACGAACCCCAAAATCACTTCTCCGATTCTTATTCTTTGCTCCAGGAGGACGACCTGCTCCTTTCTTAGGCCCCATGAGCGCCACACTATGCTTCCCACTGGTTTTCTTTGGGCGGATAGTGTTGGAAAGCAAGGAACGAAACACAATAAAGTTTTTGCTACCAAAAGAACTTACGTTCATTTTTTGGTTCATATTCCCATGCATGCCTCATTAAGAGGCCAAGGAACTTAATATCAAATATTCCCCCCTTTTTTTTAAGCACCACACATAAAGAGGGCAAGAATTTAATATCACACACTTACCTTTTCTATGTACTACACATATAGAGGCCAAGACAATTAATGCATATCATTCCAAGACCCAAGACAATTAATGCATATCATTCTCTTTTTTACGTACTACACATATAGAGTATAGAGGCCAAGGCAATTAATGCATATTATTCCATAAGGTCATATGTCCCCTATGTATCTAACTTAACATAGCGTATTCCTCTACCTAGGCAAAATTGGGTGTGGTCAAAGGAATAATACATCCATAGTGTACCCAATGGTCCAATACCATATTGTCTTGAAAGATATTCCAATCCTTTTGGGCAGCCATCCTACAAGTTAGTTACCACATATTGTAAGGTGGAAATTTACTAACCTTTCACTCTCCTTTTTATTTCTCCTTTTAGAAGTACATGCTGTTCTTCATTGTTATAAGCAAAGCTGCCATATGTCATAGCTCAGCCCTATTTGATCAACTGAACATTAGCAACCTAGCAAAGTGAAATATCATGCTGCACAATCATGTAGTGCAGCCATTCACAACCTTTTATATATATTTATAGATATATAGATATATATGATGTCCTGCCTCCTACCGCAGGTGCAAGGGTCCATGTTTTATGATAGAGAATAATTTAAACTTCTATAATTCCAGCAAATACTAGGTTCAGTAGGGAGCCTAGCCTTGCTGCTAGGACCCTACACACCCGTAATATTTAATCTATTAAAATATGATAATGGACACAAGTTTTGGAGAAACTCATACCTGTTTTCAATGTTCTTGATCAGATCCTTTGCCCTGTAGTTAAGGCCAGGAAAGTCTTGTCTTAGTACGTTGATGACATTCCGAACTATAGTCCGCTTGTCAAAACCATTTTTAACAAACATGTCAATAATTTTGTGAATATCCTTTGATGCGCCCACCAAGCTGCTGTGTACATACAAGCAAGGCATTATCTGTGAGCAAATCACTTTACTTGCTTGAAAATATGGCCTGCAACTATCCGCCAAGACATACTTTTTGGCTACAAAGGGTAGTAGATCTCTTTTGTCATATTTCTTAGTGTAGAATGATCCCTTCTCAGCATTCGTAATCTGAATTCTCATATTTAGGAAGCAAGCATTAGTCCCAACTTTAGTGTCTTCCACATTCCCAATGAAATCAGAGGTCTCATTTTTAATTTCAATGTATTCAAGGTTGTATAACCATATATCAGATTTTTTATCAAGAAACTCTTTGGGGTTACCACAGTTGACAAGCAGGAGGTCATCCATATATCTGAATGAATGTCTAAACCTCTCGATGTCCTTGTATCTGCCCCTCTTGGCCAGGTTAATTATGAAATTGATCTCATGCCAAGCCAAATAGAGATTACACCAATTCGGCGAGCACGCAAATCCCATGGGTATCCCACAACATTGTCTCCATGTCTTATTATCATTGCACAACCAACAATTTTTTAGCAGCCAAATATTCATGTTTATGAAACTTTGGCATGTTACTTCTGTCCAGCAATCAGGCTGTTTTTCTTTGCTGTCCCATTTTGCACAGAAATCTTCACCATGGCTACCCTTGTTTTTTATCCACAACCTATTTTTCCAATGCTTCTTTCTTTGGTATTGGAATGCTGTGGAGATGATCTTCTCAATAACGAGAACACAATCCTCTTCCCTTCAAGAGGGATAGACTAAATAACATTTAGTCCGTCCCGCAACATAGAGGCTATGAATTTTTTCCGGGAGATTTAATGCAACATCATAAATGCGAGTTGACTAACCAGGTTAGGGCTTAAATCTTTTTTGGCGTAAGATACTAATTCACGAGCACATATCCAAGGAAATTTCTGGCCATAAATCTATAATGCATTTTAAGCCTTCTGTAATCAGACCCATAATTTGTGAGAATATAGAGTTATGAGCATTCGTTATCCAACGAAAGCTATTTTTATGTGCTTTGTAGATACAAAGCGGATATGGAAGTGGTGCGATATTGTCCGTCGATTATCAAACTCCCACAAATCAAGAGTAGCTAAAGCTATATTCTGGTTTGCTCAATGGGTTTGCTAGAAGCAACAAAATCGAGGTCATTATTAAGCAAAGAACCGACTCCTTGGCTAAGTATGGACACATGAAGCTTGGATTGTTAGATGCCTTATCTATACCCGGCTACATACAAGTTTTCGATAGTCAAATCGGTCTTTGTTTGCTTCCATATCATCTTCGAAGACATAGTGCCTGACCTTACTATCACATTTCTGAAAGTAGTCTTTTATCATTCCATAAGCCATCTCCCTAGCGGCTGTTTCAATCAGCAGATATTTTTGTGCATCAACTGGTTTGATCACAAACTTATGTAGCTCAAAGAAGGTGCATAGTCCCTTTGTCACTTGGACTAGGCACTCATTCTTGTCTAGCCTTCTATGAGGAATGTGATTCATTCCTTTCAAAATGTGAGGAGACGGCTGGAACACATGAGCTGGATATAACACTGGTGTAGCTTATGATGTTGCACAAGCTCAAAATACTAGAGCTGTGTATTCTCCTTTAATGCTATGGTTGCCTAAATACAATGGCACCATGGGTACTAATGTGCATGGGTGGGAACCTCCCCCAGCATTAGATAGGGTTGCCTAAAATACAATGGCACCATCAGGTAGTATGGTATTTTTGAATTTTCACATCATGTTGCTACATGGTTCCTATGGCTTGGTCATGCATTTGATGGTGCCATCATACTAGTCATGATGAGCAGGTTGACCCTTGGCATAATTGGGCAAAGGTCTAAAATTGACTGCCTATTTGGTCTTCACAAAGGCTAGTTATGTAAAATGCCATGTTGTTGCCTCGTTAAAAACTATATGGTGACTACAACACTATACTGAGTATTTTGGCAACTTTTGCATATGGTAAGGTGCCAATCCTTTTAAAAGCATTAACTTTAGCATTTTCGGAAGGGGCTTTCGTAGCAAAATACATAGGAATTGTTTTAAACTAATCTGCCGGTTTTTTAGGCATAGCCATTATGGTGAATGTAACCATTCAGCATTTTAAATATGCTAATGTGGCTTGGGGCATAAAAATATTTTAAACTTCAAAATGTATATATTTCAAACTAATTTGCCTTGGCTTTCCTAGGCATAGCCTTTATGGTAAATGTAACTATTGAGCCTTTCAATATGTCAATTTGGCTGGGGGCACAAAAATATTTTCAGGCTTCTAAGTGAAGTTATTGTGTGAATGTAAAACGTATGCTTGACGTGAGAAGCATTAAGCCTAAGATGCATCCATGCTACACAATTTGCCTATGGTTGGATTTTGACTTAAAAATAATGCAATAGTCTTTGTTTTTAAATAAAATCGATTTAGGGCATTAAATCCTATTTCGAAGATGATGATGAAAGGTTTTACCTAATGTATGGCGCTGGAACTGGCGTCTGCATGAATCGGCTATTTCCTAATGCAGGGCAAATATCAAAAGAAAAAAATCGACACCAAAGCAGATATGCCGGATTTGGGCCTCACGATTTGGCTTGGCTTTTCATGTCTGAGATCTACAGACATAGAAATTTCGATTTAGGGCAAGACCGTGACACTTTTTTCATGCTCTATAATGGCCGAAAAGCCATAGCAAGCATCGATTCATGATGAGAATGTTTTATGCCAGAGCTTGAGCCATGCTATGGTGCCGGTTTTGTTGCTTAAACCGGTTTGCCATAAGTCGGATTCAGGGAACAGCTCCCTTTTAGCTTGATCGGCAGTGCTTTTTACATGATCCAGATTCAGGATATAAAGTTTGAATCCTGTGTTGGTAGTTTCGGCCACGGTTACAGGGTTGAGACTTCCGGTGTTGGGGTTTTCGGCTGGCTACAACAGCATGTGCCTACTTCTAGCTTGTGCCCATGATTACTTATAGTGTAGCTGGATACATGATAATACAGATTTCTGACAAACAACAGGACAAGGCAGATGAAATTTCGTCTGGGGTAACTAATGCAGCATGGTCCGAGCTTAAGGATTTCATCACGAACTGATCAAAAACAATACTCAGGTTCTTATTTGATAGCAAATTTGCATGTGATGTTTTCAAATTTGTGCGGAGAAAATGTTAATAGATTTAAATGCACAAAACTAGTACTTCTTGTTTTACGGCTCATGGTTCTGTGGAATTATGAAATTCAGCTAGATTTAGTGCAGAACTACTAGCCTGATATTAAATTGTGACAGAGTAGTTGTATGTTCACAATAGTTTAAAAAGAGTTATGTACTTAATACTTGAACACTAAAGTTACAAAATTGTGGCACCATGTTTATACACGGATTGCCAATGCATTTTGTGCTAGTGTCTGAAAGGGCCAATGCATATTTGTGCGATGCTGTTAGACCGAATTCTGGCTAAAATAAATATGCTGCTATCAATGGCCATTACTATTGGTTCGATTAATATATGCTTATGCATAGAGGCTACTATGTCTGGGCAGATTTCTTTACTATATCCGGGCAGATTTCTATACTTATAGGGACTTTCTATGCATGGCAAGGACTTCTAGAAACTTCTGTGACTTGAAACATGAACATATTGTTATGAAATTTAAAACCATAAGCGCTAAGCTCTTAAGGTTTACAGATAATTTAAGATTTCCAGTTCCTTCTTTTCTTGTTAACGATGTCTCAGGGCAAGGTTACAATTGGTGATCAGTGATAAACTGAGAGACCCAATGTACCTTTTGGCCCTTGCATCGTTACCGGGATTACTGCTAACGTTTGCATGTTTGGCTGCAGGTACGGGCTCTCTCCTCCAATTGTCGCTTTTTGCTTTTAGGGATGTTGTTATCAGGAAAAAGGGTGGAATATCTTCACATAAAAGCTCGAAATATGTGCACAGCGATTATGATCACCAAAGATATGTATATTACTAGACTTTCTGGTAAAAGAAAAGGATGTTATCACATTTTTTCACTTTATATTACTACGTTTGTTGCTTTCTAAAGCTATACTTTCAAATATTCTACATGCTAAAGGAAAAAGACTTGGTAATAGGAAAATATTGAACGACCTCAGACAAATATAGTACTTATTTTGTATTCAGGAAGGACTCATCTGGAATAGGGCCTGGGTAGTGCCAGGACAGAATTTCTCTAGCTTCGGTTAAGTGACCAAGTTAGGAGTATGACTTTGGTTAGATTAGATCCTAGGCAAAGGAAAGTATATATGCTGAAACATCTGTTATCATATTCAAGGATATGAAACTCTATCCTCTTGAGTCCACACAATTAAGCGAACAACGTACACCTCTCGTGATTGATTGAACATTATGCCTTTCATTAGCACTACTCTCTTTATTATCTCGGCTATTACTTATTTGCTACTTACTTATTGTTTGCTATTTACTTATTGAGTGCGACATTTCAAAATGACAAGTACTAGTCACGCGAATGAGGGCCAGTTTCTATGGTTCATGAACATTAAAAATTGGGCTTCTTGAAACCTGAGCAAGACCATAAAGGTATGAGTATATGCTGTGTGATTTATCTTTTAACTTTGTAACGATTTACAGGTAACGTAGGGTCCTAGCAGAATGCTAGGTACCCTACGCTACCTAGCATTATAATGCTAAATTTTCTTTTTAGGACCCTACTTCTGCTTGGTGGGAGGTAGGATACTCATATATATATATATAAATATAAATATATATAACAGGAAGGAGACGGCTGGAACACATGAGCTGGATATAACACTGGTGTAGCTTATGATGTTGCACAAGCTCAAAATACTAGAGCTGTGTATTCTCCTTTAATGCTATGGTTGCCTAAATACAATGGCACCATGGGTACTAATGTGCATGGGTGGGAACCTCCCCCAGCATTAGATAGGGTTGCCTAAAATACAATGGCACCATCAGGTAGTATGGTATTTTTGAATTTTCACATCATGTTGCTACATGGTTCCTATGGCTTGGTCATGCATTTGATGGTGCCATCATACTAGTCATGATGAGCAGGTTGACCCTTGGCATAATTGGGCAAAGGTCTAAAATTGACTGCCTATTTGGTCTTCACAAAGGCTAGTTATGTAAAATGCCATGTTGTTGCCTCGTTAAAAACTATATGGTGACTACAACACTATACTGAGTATTTTGGCAACTTTTGCATATGGTAAGGTGCCAATCCTTTTAAAAGCATTAACTTTAGCATTTTCGGAAGGGGCTTTCGTAGCAAAATACATAGGAATTGTTTTAAACTAATCTGCCGGTTTTTTTGGCATAGCCATTATGGTGAATGTAACCATTCAGCATTTTAAATATGCTAATGTGGCTTGGGGCATAAAAATATTTTCTGGCTTCAAAATGTATATATTTCAAACTAATTTGCCTTGGCTTTCCTAGGCATAGCCTTTATGGTAAATGTAACTATTGAGCCTTTCAATATGTCAATTTGGCTGGGGGCACAAAAATATTTTCAGGCTTCTAAGTGAAGTTATTGTGTGAATGTAAAACGTATGCTTGACGAAATACGTGAGAAGCATTAAGCCTAAGATGCATCCATGCTACACAATTTGCCTATGGTTGGATTTTGACTTAAAAATAATGCAATAGTCTTTGTTTCGTGTAAATCGATTTAGGGCATTAAATCCTATTTCCAGTATGACAGAAAGGTTTTACCTAATGTATGGCGCTAGAACTGGCGTCTGCATGAATCGGCTATTTCCTAATGCAGGGCAAATATCAAAAGAAAAAAATCGACACCAAAGCAGATATGCCGGATTTGGGCCTCACGATTTGGCTTTTAACTTTTCATGTAAGTGCATGTCTCTGAGATCTCTGACATAGAAATTTCGATTTAGGGCAAGGCAAGTGACACTTTTTCATGCTCTATAATGGCCGAAAAGCCATAGCAAGCATCGATTCATGATGAGAATGTTTTATGCGAGCTTGAGCCATGCTATGGTGCGGTTTTGTTGGGGAAGCCCGGTTTGCCATAAGTCGGATTCGGGGAACAGCTCCCTTTTAGCTTGATCGGATTACTTTTTACATGATCCGTTCGGGATATAAAGTTTGAATCTGTGTTGGTAGTTTTTGACCCGCGATTCGGGGTTGAGACTTCCGTGTTTGGGGTTTTAATTTGGCTACAACAAAGATGTGCCTACTTCTAGCTTGTGCCCATGATTACTTATAGTGTAGCTGGATACATGATAATACAGATTCCTGACAAACAACAGGACAAGGCAGATGAAATTTCGTCTGGGGTAACTAATGCAGCATGGTCCGAGCTTAAGGATTTCATCACGAACTGATCAAAAACAATACTCAGGTTCTTATTTGATAGCAAATTTGCATGTGATGTTTTCAAATTTGTGCGGAGAAAATGTTAATAGATTTAAATGCACAAAACTAGTACTTCTTGTTTTACGGCTCATGGTTCTGTGGAATTATGAAATTCAGCTAGATTTAGTCTTGAAACTACTAGCGATATTAAATTGTGACCAGTAGTTGTATGTTCACAATAGTTTAAAAAAAGAGTTATGTACTTAATACTTGAACACTAAAGTTACAAAATTGTGGCACCATGTTTATACACACGGATTGCCAATGCATTTTGTGCTAGTGTCCGAAAGGGCCAATGCATATTTGTGCGATCTTTGTTAGGCCCGAATTACGGCTAAAATAAATATCTGCTATCAATGGCCATTACTATTGGTTCGATTAATATATGCTTATGCATAGAGGCTACTATGTCTGGGCAGATTTCTTTACTATATCCGGGCAGATTTCTATACTTATAGGGACTTTCTATGCATGGCAAGGACTTCTAGAAACTTCTGTGACTTGAAACATGAACATATTGTTATGAAATTTAAAACCATAAGCGCTAAGCTCTTAAGGTTTACAGATAATTTAAGATTTCCAGTTCCTTCTTTTCTTGTTAACGATGTCTCAGGGCAAGGTTACAATTGGTGATCAGTGATAAACTGAGAGACCCAATGTACCTTTGGCCCTTGCATCGTTCTTACCGGATTACTTGCTAACGTTTGCATGTTTGGCTGCAGGTACGGGCTCTCTCCTCCAATTGTCGCTTTTTGCTTTTAGGGATGTTGTTATCAGGAAAAAGGGTGGAATATCTTCACATAAAAGCTCGAAATATGTGCACAGCGATTATGATCACCAAAGATATGTATATTACTAGACTTTCTGGTAAAAGAAAAGGATGTTATCACATTTTTTCACTTTATATTACTACGTTTGTTGCTTTCTAAAGCTATACTTTCAAATATTCTACATGCTAAAGGAAAAAGACTTGGTAATAGGAAAATATTGAACGACCTCAGACAAATATAGTACTTATTTTGTATTCAGGAAGGACTCATCTGGAATAGGGCCTGGGTAGTGCCAGGACAGAATTTCTCTAGCTTCGGTTAAGTGACCAAGTTAGGAGTATGACTTTGGTTAGATTAGATCCTAGGCAAAGGAAAGTATATATGCTGAAACATCTGTTATCATATTCAAGGATATGAAACTCTATCCTCTTGAGTCCACCTGAATTAACTGAACACTGTACACCTCTCGTGATTGATTGAACATTATGCCTTTCATTAGCACTACTCTACTGTTATCTCGGCTATTACTTATTTGCTACTTACTTATTGTTTGCTATTTACTTATTGAGTGCGACATTTCAAAAATGACAAGTACTAGTCACGGAATGAGGACGGATTTCTATGGTTCATGAACATTAAAAATTGGGCTTCTTGAAACCTGAGCAAGACCATAAAGGTATGAGTATATGCTGTGTGATTTATCTTTTAACTTTGTAACGATTTACAGGTAACGTAGGGTCCTAGCAGAATGCTAGGTACCCTACGCTACCTAGCATTATAATGCTAAATTTTCTTTTAGGACCCTACTTCCTGCGGTAGGAGGTAGGATACTATATATATATATATAAATATAAATATATATAACAGGAAGGAGACGGCTGGAACACATGAGCTGGATATAACACTGGTGTAGCTTATGATGTTGCACAAGCTCAAAATACTAGAGCTGTGTATTCTCCTTTAATGCTATGGTTGCCTAAATACAATGGCACCATGGGTACTAATGTGCATGGGTGGGAACCTCCCCCAGCATTAGATAGGGTTGCCTAAAATACAATGGCACCATCAGGTAGTATGGTATTTTTGAATTTTCACATCATGTTGCTACATGGTTCCTATGGCTTGGTCATGCATTTGATGGTGCCATCATACTAGTCATGATGAGCAGGTTGACCCTTGGCATAATTGGGCAAAGGTCTAAAATTGACTGCCTATTTGGTCTTCACAAAGGCTAGTTATGTAAAATGCCATGTTGTTGCCTCGTTAAAAACTATATGGTGACTACAACACTATACTCTGAGTATTTTGGCAACTTTTGCATATGGTAAGGTGCCAATCCTTTTAAAAGCATTAACTTTAGCATTTTTAGGAAGGGGCTTTCGTAGCAAAATACATAGGAATTGTTTTAAACTAATCTGCCGGTTTTTTAGGCATAGCCATTATGGTGAATGTAACCATTCAACATTTTAAATATGCTAATGTGGCTTGGGGCATAAAAATATTTTCTGGCTTCAAAATGTATATATTTCAAACTAATTTGCCTTTGGCTTTCCTAGGCATAGCCTTTATGGTAAATGTAACTATTGAGCCTTTCAATATGTCAATTTGGCTGGGGGCACAAAAATATTTTCAGGCTTCTAAGTGAAGTTATTGTGTGAATGTAAAACGTATGCTTGACGAAATACGTGAGAAGCATTAAGCCTAAGATGCATCCATGCTACACAATTTGCCTATGGTTGGATTTTGACTTAAAAATAATGCAATAGTCTTTGTTTCGTGTAAATCGATTTAGGGCATTAAATCCTATTTCCAGTATGACAGAAAGGTTTTACCTAATGTATGGCGCTGGAACTGGCGTCTGCATGAATCGGCTATTTCCTAATGCAGGGCAAATATCAAAAGAAAAAAATCGACACCAAAGCAGATATGCCGGATTTGGGCCTCAATGATTTGGCTTATTAACATTTAGCCTTTCATGTGCATGAGATCTCTGACATAGAAATTTCGATTTAGGGCAAGACCGTGACACTTTTTTCATGCTCTATAATGGCCGAAAAGCCATAGCAAGCATCGATTCATGATGAGAATGTTTTATGCCAGAGCTTGAGCCATGCTATGGTGCCGGTTTTGTTGCCGGAAACTGGTTTGCCATAAGTCGGATTCAGGGAACAGCTCCCTTTTAGCTTGATCGGCAGTGCTTTTTACATGATCCAGATTCAGGATATAAAGTTTGAATCCTGTGTTGGTAGTTTCGCCACCCGCGATTCTGTGGGTTGAGACTTCCGGTGTTGGGGTTTTCGGCTGGCTACAACAGCATGTGCCTACTTCTAGCTTGTGCCCATGATTACTTATAGTGTAGCTGGATACATGATAATACAGATTTCTGACAAACAACAGGACAAGGCAGATGAAATTTAAATGCAGGGTAACTAATGCAAAGATGGTCCGAAGCTTAAGGATTTCATCACGAACTGATCAAAAACAATACTCAGGTTCTTATTTGATAGCAAATTTGCATGTGATGTTTTCAAATTTGTGCGGAGAAAATGTTAATAGATTTAAATGCACAAAACTAGTACTTCTTGTTTTACGGCTCATGGTTCTGTGGAATTATGAAATTCAGCTAGATTTAGTGCAGAACTACTAGCCTGATATTAAATTGTGACAGAGTAGTTGTATGTTCACAATAGTTTAAAAAGAGTTATGTACTTAATACTTGAACACTAAAGTTACAAAATTGTGGCACCATGTTTATACACGGATTGCCAATGCATTTTGTGCTAGTGTCTGAAAGGGCCAATGCATATTTGTGCGATCTTTGTTAGACCCCAGATTAATTAAAATAAATATGCTGCTATCAATGGCCATTACTATTGGTTCGATTAATATATGGTTATGCATAGAGGCTACTATGTCTGGGCAGATTTCTTTACTATGTCCGGGCAGATTTCTATACTTATAGGGACTTTCTATGCATGGCAAGGACTTCTAGAAACTTTTGTGACTTGAAACATGAACATATTGTTATGAAATTTAAAACCATAGGCGCTAAGCTCTTAAGGTTTACAGATAATTTAAGATTTCCAGTTCCTTCTTTTCTTGTTAACGATGTCTCAGGGCAAGGTTACAATTGGTGATCGATGATAAACCGAGACCCAATGTACCTTTTTTGGCCCTTGCATCGTTCACGGGATACTTGCTAACGTTTGCATGTTTGGTCGCAGTGCAGACTCTCTCCTCCAATTGTCGCTTTTTGCTTTTAGGGATGTTGTTATCAGGAAAAAGGGTGGAATATCTTCACATAAAAGCTCGAAATATGTGCACAGCGATTATGATCACCAAAGATATGTATATTACTAGACTTTCTGGTAAAAGAAAAGGATGTTATCACATTTTTTCACTTTATATTACTACGTTTGTTGCTTTCTAAAGCTATACTTTCAAATATTCTACATGCTAAAGGAAAAAGACTTGGTAATAGGAAAATATTGAACGACCTCAGACAAATATAGTACTTATTTTGTATTCAGGAAGGACTCATCTGGAATAGGGCCTGGGTAGTGCCAGGACAGAATTTCTCTAGCTTCGGTTAAGTGACCAAGTTAGGAGTATGACTTTGGTTAGATTAGATCCTAGGCAAAGGAAAGTATATATATATATATATATATATATATATATATATATATAAATATATAAATATAAATATATATCCGGTAGGAGACGGTTGGACTTAATCTCTATGCAAAACAGGGCAGTAAGTTTAGTGAGCCAAATAAGCCTTGGCCACGTCTTATCCTGAAAATAGAAAGAATAAAATCAACTTCAAATCTAATTTTGAATGACATGGCATTGAATGGGTATGGCTATAACTAAGCCTCCCTGAGAGTCTGGATAGTGCTTGATGGCAACATTCTAGAGAAACCCCTTTGGTCAACATAATAGCTAGGTGAAACAACCTTTATTTTTCAGTGGAATTTGTTGAAGGCCAACATTTGCAAGTGTTGAAACTGCACATAGTAATCACTTGGTGATACTTCAATATGACAGAATGGCGAGGGTCTACTATGGAAAAATAAATATCTAAGTATTATCACTAGATAAGGTCACGTTAAACCCATTATCTAAGGTGACTGATCTTCTACTTATCATCTCTTATCATTCCGTAGCCAGGGCCATAGTTCTTAATGCCATGTTATTTGGCCAAAACAAGACGGAAAGATTATGCTATCCTAGTTTATTTAAAAATACAGAGCATATGTAAACCAGTAAACTAACTTGCTATAAAGGGGTAACCGTAAGCCATCTGACAAAACCAAACATGGCCTAATATTCTTGTCTCATAGGAGTATTTTCTATGGTATTGGACCACTTCTTCTATGACATTAAAATTCTTTTCAAAGATCATGTCATTTAACTATGGTTTCAGTGCACATTTACGTATCTCATAAAAATGAGTGGCCCAATTATGGTGAAGAAATTTATTCTAAGGAATATTCGTGCTGCATTCCTAACTAATAGTATGAATATTATTAAGGGTGCATATTTACCTAAAAACTTGAGCTCCTTAAAGAGTGAAGGCCGGATCTTTAGGGTCCCAAGACGAAGATGATATTTCTCCTTGGTTGTCTCAAATCTGGCATGCTGGTACACAAAATTAAGTCTTGACGGCACCAAGTGTGAGGCGCCTTAAATCAATGGCATCAAATACAAGGTATTTTTTGCCTTTACCAAAATTTGGAAACTCGGATTTGCTCCTGCTTGCTTGGCCGTCAAACCCATTTGCAAAACCTTGTGGTAGCTTTGATCTGCTTGCATTATGGGGCCAAAACGTGGAGCAGGCAGACCACCTGGTGCCAAGAACAAGAAGGGCACAAAGGCGGATTTCAATAACAGGAAGATTATTGTCAAAAATAAAAATACAGAAGCTGCCAATGTCATTCGCAAATGTTTGCAAATCGCTGCAAATGCTAGAGCTGGAGCATCTAAGGAGGACCAGGAGCCTTTATACAACAATCCTGTGACTACTGCTAAGCCTGGAGACCATAGCATGGACGTAGCACATCATGAGGTTAATTCATAAATGTTTAGTTTGAATTCAAGGGCACATAATAGTTGGAAATAGATATAGAGTGCTTCCTTACAGATTCCGGCCCCATTTGCTGCCGTAAATACCATCATGCATGTCCAGACCTTCCTCTAGAGTACTTATGAAGTTTATCTGATGCAAGTCCATAAGCTTTTCGCAATTAAAAACATGCTGATGCAAAATTACAGATCCGGTCAGGTTGTTTCCATACAGGAAAGTGAACACATTTGCACGGTTATACTATCAAGGGATTCAGTCATTATTCCTGCTTTCTAACATAAACTAAATGTTTGAATTTGCTGATTCTATTTTAAGCCAGGACATAGCATATATGGCTGAGTATTGCACATGTTTCTTTTGGATTAAAAGGCCATTTCTTATAGCCAAACTAGCAGGCAGCAGAGCATGGAATATGGCTGCGGCACGAATGATTATTTAGGCATTATCACATAATTTATGCTTGGTTCTAGATGTAGTAGTGGCTTTGACATCTTGCTAAATCGTACATGGTAAACATCAAGCCTGATATTTAGGTAACTAGTACAGTGATTGAAGACTTTTTTACTATGAACATCCATCTGCATCTATTAATTTAAAGGAGCCGGATAAAAACCGGGGCTTCCTCCCATGCTTACCTGACGGCCCTCTCCTCTTTACCAAGTTTTTGCTAATGTAGGTCTGGTTGGCTGCAGGTAACGTGGAGCTCCCCCCTTTACTGAATTTATGGATGCGTAGGATGTATGAACTGTGGACGATTTGCAAATACTCTTCAAATGGGAGCTGCCATTTTGATCAAAGGATCTACTTTCTGTTTCCTTCTACTTTTCTAGAAATATATGCATCTCTTTTTTCCTATTTTGGCAACATGCTTAACTTGAAACCGTCTACAAGGGTATCTGACATTGGTATGGCAGCAGCATGTTTTTCTGCTATAACGCTATGAAACAGATCTGAAAATAGCATTTTGGATGCAAAATAGCTTATTGTAACATTTTGAGGATATTAAAACATGGTTGCACTGGAAATGCCTTTCTTTGCGCATTAATTACATGATTGATCTAAGAAATACGTACACTAAATGACATGATTGATCTATGAATACAAACGCTGAAGTTAAATTAGTAATGCAAGGGACTAATTTATGGACATCTATGGCAGAAATCGTAACCATTGATTACTACTTCTTACTTCTTACTTCTTACTTCTTACTTCCTACTTCTTGTTTCTGTATATCTTTTACTTATTTCACATATGAATGAAATGGAGATGCATTAAAGCATAATACCTTGTAAACATGTAGCAGTACTACTATTGCAGTCCAGAGAATGCTCAGGGCCTGGGTAGTGCCAGGGCAGAAATTCTCATGCTTTGACGGAGTAGTCAAGTGTGGAGTATAAGGCTTAGGCTAGATTAGACCCTAGCAAAAGGAAAGTATATATGCTGAAACGTCTGTTCTCATGTTCAAGGACATGTAACCCTGACTTCTCTAATACTATCAGTACGGTTCATTCTTTCTTTCTTTTTAGCATACTACAATACATGTTACTACATACTTTGTCACTTTTTAAGTCTTGCTTTGTACTTCTGACTTCTGGTTTGTATGTTTCTTATACCTATATGCTTTTTTAACTGGTAAAAATTCTTCTGCTAAGATGCATTATCTAATAATATACCTGAGAAAGTTGCAGGATATCTATATCAGAATTTTTAACAAATGCATGTTTCTTAACAGGCTGCTACTAAAGGTCCCATTGACACGGACAAGGAATTACTTTGGATTCCAGAACTCAACAAAATTGGTTTCCCTGCGCTCAACTGCCAGGTACCAAACAAAGCGGTTCAAACAGTCATAGTATGCTTCAATAATTCTGTTATACAAAAACGGATTATTGAGCTGGAATTAAGCCTGACAGATAGCAGACTGTCGGCTGTTGCACATCTTGGCTTCAGTGAATGGCTTTGTGTCCTCTTTGAGAAAATGAAGAGTAAACCCGAGGACTATACAAACCTTATTGACATTGTGTACAATAGCATGCAAGAGCTTATTTGCAACAGAACTGAAGTGGATGACAATTTTGAAAAAGTCTTTGACAAGACTGAAGGCTGGCTATTGAAAAACTATGGTGAAGAAGACAAAAAGAAAGGGAAGCAAAAAGTGGCAAGAAAAGTCAATCCACCCATGACTACTGTGAAAGCCAAAGAAAAAATAACACCTAGACTTGGCAATAGGCTGTTTAGTAGCACGGCTATGGGTTTGGAAGGGGCCCCTCAGCAAGAGGCAACACCCATTGATGAAACGGGGCTGCCGCAACATGCTGAGTTGAATGAAGAAGAGAGATGCGTAAACTTGAATAGGCTGGACCTGTATAATACTCCTATGTTTCCTATGCTATCTCCCAGTCTCGTGGAAGCACTTGGTGAGGAACAGTCCCAGAATTTATGGGAAAGTGGTAACCTTGGCATTCGAGCACCTATATCTGTGCAGGCCTGGAAATATATGGCAGAAATTGATGAAGCTCTACTTGATAACGCCTACAAGGTTATTGAAAGAGGGGAGTACTGCATTGAGATGGAAAAAATCAATGTCCCTTTTGACACATCAGTATTTGGGAAAGAATGCCCTTGTCCAAACGGCCTTTTCTGCAATCAGAAGAATCACATGGCAAACGTAGCAAAACTGGAAGGTGACTTTCTTCTTAGGAAAATATGGAGATGCTTTTGTCCATACTTCAAATGTGCCTGCGAAATGCCGCCGCTATGTGCAAAATGTGGAGATAATATTACCTGGTTTGATCAAGGCGTATGGGCTATTCTAAACAATCTGGACATTGTTTTTCCAGAACTAGGATGCATTGAGGCCTTCTTGACATTTATCGGTATTCTGAGCAACAACCTGCAAAAAGTTGTATATGCCTACCTCTCATATTCAAAATACCGAAAAACAGTCTGCAACATGGCAATTGATCTTGCTGCTGACCCCAAGATGGATGTTGAAGCCAAATATGGTCGAAACCACATGGTTTTAGTTGCAGATATGATGCTCAGGCCTGGAACATATGCCAAAAGTGCTGCAAACAGTGGTATAAGCAATAAGAGTCAGGGGTTTAAAAAGCAAAAACCCTCAAACTTTGCTACTCCTGACAGTATGGTAGCACGTTACTATCCACCAAGAATGTTCCACCGCGGTAACAGGAATGAAGAAAGAGCGAGTGGCAGCTCTAGTAGCACTCTGGTCACTGACACCACCAACATTAATAACTCTGCTGTTGAACAAATGAACGAGGGCGATTTTTCTGTTACAAAAGTGGATCTTGCTACTCGGTTTATGGCAGAACCTAAAATCATCGACCTTGATGACTCATAAAGAGGTTAGTTACATGATTGCTATTGGCTAAATCATCTAGTTGCTTTTCTAGTATTTACTATGAACAGCTCTATTTTAGGTAGCAGTTATTTACGTCTCTATAAAATCTGCATACTGATAAAAGTACATTGCTAAAATGAGAATGATCTAAATAAATAGCATAATAGATTAATGGACGCTCATTAAACTACATGACAACCTGTAGTTAATTAGAGTTTGCGACATTATTCTTTGACTATATACAGATCCTTATGGAACGACATGACCATCTGGTGCGTTTGAGTTTACAAACACCCGTACTTACACCTCTGCCGAAACGTGGTTGGAATGATCTGAAACTTTCGTCTTGGCTTTCTTAAACTAGGTTAGGGTAACAGACTTGTCCACCCTTGGTGCTTATTCTGGGTCCTATACAGGAAACAGACGCAGCTGATGCAAATGAACCTAGGTGGCTGGAAATGGATACGAACAACCGAATTTACATAAAAGCCAATAGGAGTGGGGAAACAAAATTCATAGTGCATCTCACCTACTGTTCTAAACTTATGGATGCCATTCGAATCAGGGATGTTTTGAATAACATCATACCTACCTATTTTGGGGAAATTGGCCTTGAGGCTGTTAGGGAAACAATGTTCAGCTGGAAATACTGTGCCAAACTTTCTGATCTAATCTATAAACCGTTCCACACATTTGTTGACAAGAAGGTCCCCAAATGCCCCTGTTCTAACCAATCTCTGGTCGACTATATTGATAAACAACATGGGCATGTTCTAACTACGGACTTCAGCATTGTTAGAAACAAAAATTTAAGGAACCTTCTAAGGAAAGGGCTGAATCACATTCCTCATAGGAGGATGAATATCAATGAATGCTTGAACGCAGCCCTGGAGGGTCTCCATTCCTTTTTCATGGTCAACAGAATGGTCCTAGATATAAAAGACCTAGACCACAAAGCCATGCAACTGATTGAAACTGCCTTTAGAGAAAAAGTTCTTGGATTGTTAAAAGCATATCTTAGCAGTGACAAGGGTAAGATTTCCCATTATATTCTAGAAGACGATGAAGATGCTATCAATAATCTCGAATGGATCAAGAAAAACTTATATGTGGCTGGAGTGGATAAAGCCACGAACAATCCCAGCTTCATGTGTCCGTTCTTGGCGAAAAGCCTAGCTTTGACTCGTCTGGGCAGTGTAGACTTCATTTCCAGCTCTGTTCCAGTCAATGAGATACAAAAAGAAATGAGCATTAGCATTTCTGAGTTCATCCCTATAGAGTACAATCTGGAGGAAGCACCTCGACTACCATATCTGTTGTGCATTTACAAAGCACATAAAAACAGCTTTAGATGGATCACCAATGCCCATGGATCGGTTTTTTCTGAATTAGCTAATCTTGTGTCCCAAGGTCTGAAAAACATCATTGAGGTTTGGCCGCAGATAACCAGGGATTTATGCAAGAATGTGAAAGTATTCTACCCAAGAGGATTTAGCCCTAACTGGCTAGTCGACTCCATTTATCAAGTATCTTTGAATTTACCTAAAAAGATTCATAGTGTATATGTGGCAGACATCACTAAGTGCTTTGAATCAATCCCTTTGGAGGGCGGGGATGGCCTTTGCTCTATCATAGAAAAGATAATTACAACGGCGTTTCATTTTCAAAGGAAAATGAACCCGAAAACTAAACTGTTCTATAAACAGTCCAGATCCAGCATTGGTGCTTTTATTACAAAATGGGACACCAAAGGTAAACAACCGGAATGCTGGACTGAAATAACATGTGAAGAATTCTGCAGTATGAATGTTTGGCTGCTCAGAAATTGTTGGTTGTGCAACAATGAATTAGCGTGGAGGCAGTGCAGTGGAATACCAATGGGATTTTCTTGTTCTCCCAGCTGGTGTAACTTATACCTAGCTTGGTATGAGGTACACTTTATTCTTAAACTTGCTAAGGTGGGAAGATACAAGGAAATAGAGAGATTCAAAAGCTCATTTAGATACATGGATGATCTGTTACTAATAAATTGTGGAAATCCTGGCGAGTTCTTTGATAAAACTGCCAGTATACACATTTACAACATGGACTGTCTGGAAATTAAAGAGGAGACCTCTAATTTCATTGGGAACACACGGCCAGAAAGAATTGGACTTACCGCTAATTTTTTGAACATGAAAATCAGAATTATTGATGCTAGCCTTGGTGTGTTTAAAACCTCCAAATATGACAAAAGGGACTCACTACCCTTTGCTGCAAAGAAATACGTGCTTGCGGACAGCTGTCGGCCCTATTTCCAGGCCAGCAAGGTCATATGTTCACAAGTTATGCCTTGTCTTTACACACATAGCAATGCCAGAGACGCTGCTGCTGATATGGGCAGGATAATGAATGGGTTCATAGAAAATGGATTTGATCATAAAACTATTCTGCGAAATGTGACTATGGTACTGGAACAAGAATTTCCGGGACTCAGGTTTCCAGCAAAGGACCTTATCAAAATTCTTACAAACAGGTACTTTTCCTTGTTTTCCTTGTTTTATCTACAAACTTTCAAATTATTTATCGGTGAGTAGGGTCCTAGCAGAAATGCTAGGTTCCCTACTCTACCTAGCATTATTACTGCAAGATTCCAGGGCCCTACTCCCGGCGGTAGGAGGTAGGCTTACATATATAAATATATAAATATAAATATATATCCGGTAGGAGACGGTTGGACTTAATCTCTATGCAAAACAGGGCAGTAAGTTTAGTGAGCCAAATAAGCCTTGGCCACGTCTTATCCTGAAAATAGAAAGAATAAAATCAACTTCAAATCTAATTTTGAATGACATGGCATTGAATGGGTATGGCTATAACTAAGCCTCCCTGAGAGTCTGGATAGTGCTTGATGGCAACATTCTAGAGAAACCCCTTTGGTCAACATAATAGCTAGGTGAAACAACCTTTATTTTTCAGTGGAATTTGTTGAAGGCCAACATTTGCAAGTGTTGAAACTGCACATAGTAATCACTTGGTGATACTTCAATATAATGAGAATGGCGGGGTCTACTATGGAAAAATAAATATCTAAGTATTATCACTAGATAAGGTCCGTTAAACCCATTATCTAAGGTGGTGATCTTCTACTTATCATCTCTTATCATTCCGTAGCCAGGGCCATAGTTCTTAATGCCATGTTATTTGGCCAAAACAAGACGGAAAGATTATGCTATCCTAGTTTATTTAAAAATACAGAGCATATGTAAACCAGTAAACTAACTTGCTATAAAGGGGTAACCAGTAAGCCATCGACAAAACCAAACATGGCCTAATATTCTTGTCTCATAGGAGTATTTTCTATGGTATTGGACCACTTCTTCTATGACATTAAAATTCTTTTCAAAGATCATGTCATTTAACTATGGTTTTGATTGCACATTTCATTATCTCATAAAATGAGTGGCCCAATTATGGTGAAGAAATTTATTCTAAGGAATATTAGTCTTTGCATTCCTAACTAATAGTATGAATATTATTAAGGGTGCATATTTACCTAAAACTTGAGCTCCTTAAAGAGTGAAGGCGGGATCTTTAGGGTCCCAAGGCGAAGATGATATTTCTCCTTGGTTGTCTCAAATCGGCATCTTTGGTACACAAAATTAAGTCTTGGCGGCACCAAGTGTGGCGCCTTAAATCAATGGCATCAAATACAAGGTATTTTTGCCTTTACCAAAATTGGAAACTTCGGTTTGCTCACCTTGCTTGGCCGTCAAACCCATTTGCAAAACCTTGTGGTAGCTTTGATCTGCTTGCATTATGGGGCCAAAGCGTGGAGCGAGGCAGACCACACAGTGCCAAGAACAAGAAGGGCACAAAGGCGGTTCAATAACGGGAAGATTATTGTCAAAAATAAAAATCTGAGAAGGCGCCAATGTCATTCGCAAATGTTTGCAAATCGCTTGCAAATGCTAGAAATGGAGCATCTAAGGAGGACCGGGGAGCCTTTATACAACAATCCTGTGACTCTTTGCTAAGCACGGAGACCATAGCATGGGCGTAGCACATCATGAGGTTAATTCATAAATGTTTAGTTTGAATTCAAGGGCACATAATAGTTGGAAATAGATATAGAGTGCTTCCTTCTGATTAGGCCCCATTTCTTTGCTTGCGTAAATACCATCATGCATGTCGGACCTTCCTCTAGAGTACTTATGAAGTTTATCGATGCAAGTCCATAAGCTTTTTAGCAATTAAAAACATCTTGATGCAAAATTACAGATCCGGTCGGGGTTGTTTCCATCTGGGAAAGTGAACACATTTGCGCGTTATACTATCAAGGGATTAGGTCATTATTCACCTTTCTAACATAAACTAAATGTTTGAATTTGCTGATTCTATTTTAAGCGGGGACATAGCATATATGGCTGAGTATTGCACATGTTTCTTTTTTGGATTAAAAGGCCATTTCTTATAGCCAAACTAGCGGCGTGAGCATGGAATATGGGCTGCGGCCACGAATGATTATTTAGGCATTATCACATAATTTATGCTTGGTTCTAGATGTAGTAGTGGCTTTGACATCTTGCTAAATCGTACATGGTAAACATCAAGCGATATTTAGGTAACTAATGCGATGATTGAAGACTTTTTTACTATGAACATCCATCTGCATCTATTAATTTAAAGGGCCGGGATAAAAGCAGGGGCTTCCTCCCATGCTTACGGCGACCCTCTCCTCTTTACCAAGTTTTTGCTAATGTAGGTCGGTTGGCTGCGGGTAGCGTGGAGCTCCCCTTTCTTGAATTTATGGATCGTGGGATGTATGAGCGTGGGCGATTTGCAAATACTCTTCAAATGGGGCTGCCATTTTGATCAAAGGATCTACTTTACATTTCCTTCTACTTTTCTAGAAATATATGCATCTCTTTTTTTTCTATTTTGGCAACATGCTTAACTTGAAACCGTCTACAAAGGGTATCGACATTGGTATGGCGGCGACATGTTTTTACTGCTATAGCAGCTATGAAGCGGATCTGAAAATAGCATTTTGGATGCAAAATAGCTTATTGTAACATTTTGAGGATATTAAAACATGGTTTACCTTTGGAAATGCCTTTCTTTAGCATTAATTACATGATTGATCTAAAAAATCACGTACACTAAATGACATGATTGATCTATGAATACAAGCGCGAAGTTAAATTAGTAATGCAAGGGACTAATTTATGGACATCTATAAATCGTAACCATTGATTACTACTTCTTACTTCTTACTTCTTACTTCTTACTTCCTACTTCTTGTTTTACGTATATCTTTTACTTATTTCACATATGAATGAAATGGAGATGCATTAAAAAGCATAATACCTTGTAAACATGTAGCGGTACTACTATTGCGGTCAATTCCCAGTTTTTGAAGAGAGAATGCTTTCGGGGCACAGGTAGTGCCTCCAAAAATTCTCAAAAAGATTTTCAAGAGATTCCCATAGATTCCCCTAGCTTTCAAAAAGGTTATTTTAAGATTCACCTAGATTCCCCATGATTCTATGTAGATACTCTTCGATTTCCTTAGATTCTATGAAGATTCCTTTAGGTTCTCAAAAATTTCATCAAGATTCCCTCGATTATTAAAGATTTTGTGAAGATTCCTTTAGATCCTATGAAGTCCCTTTAGGATCTTCAAGATTCCATCAAGATTCTCCTAGATTCCCAAAGATTCTCTAAAGATTCACATAAATTCCCCAAGATTCTATGTAGATTCTCATAGACTCTCTAAGATCCTAAGAAGATTTCCATAGATGCTCAAATATTCTATGAAGATTCCCTTCGATTCCCTTAGATCCTTTCGAGATTCCCCTAGATTCCTAAAGATTGCCCCAAGATTCACCTAGATTCTCCACGATTCTATGTAGATTATCTTGGATACCCTTAGATTCTATGAAGATTCCTCTAGGTTCTCAAAGATATAAATTGCCTATCGATACTGCACTCTAATTTGGCGAAATGATAAAAGTTTTTAGCAAAATGAGATAACTATTTCCAAACAACCGATTTAATGGTTTCCAAACAGGTTGAAGCATTGTTAATTTGACAGATATTGCCCTCATTGAACCATATTTGTTATCCGAACGTGTGCCATGTATTTGTTAACAAAGGGCAAGCATCTAAATAAAAAACACAAGATTGCAAATTATAAAAGTTTTATACTAATCAGATTTTTATGCATGTTGTTGCTGGCCCCTCTATCTTGCACTTTATCTTCTACCACTAATCGTCATTTTTTACCACTAAGCGTCATTTTTCTATCATTTATTAAAAAACTATTATGTGTATTGAGTTGAGCAAATGCATGGGGTGAGTCTTTGATCCGAATCGGCATGATATCTCTACAACACGCGGAGACAACTCATCTCAAAGTGGGTTCAGATAATCAAATTAAATACCGCCTCAAAATGCAATAATTTGTAGACTCTAAATCCACTCCATTGCATATTTCAACACGTGAGATCTCGGCCACTAAAATGCCAATTCAGCGGGCATAGTGTTGTTTGCCATCTAATAAATGAGAACAAAAAAAAAAAGAAATAGACGTTCTATGTATTAGACTCACTCTTAGAGGATTTCCCTATAGACAATATTTCTTGTATATCTTGATGTGCCAACATCTATGGAAGCGTCTCCATCCTTCGATGGAATAAGTACCTTTTATGCCTTAAATTCCTTCAACTCTCAATAGTTCCACATAGAATTGTGCAGTGACCGAGAATCAACGCATTTGGCAAATACAAAAGCGACCATTTGCAAGTCTTTAATATATGTTGGGCATATCTCAAATATATATGTTGGACAATGGTTAGGCATATATTGGACATATGTTGGGCAAAAATGTTGGAAATATGTTGGAGACAAATGTTACACAATCTTCATTATATGTTAGCGGACCTAGATGGCCTTGAAGCGGGACGGGATGCCGGCGCAAATTGACATTAGATAACTTGAGAAATCGATTGTAGAGCTTCGGCCATTCGCTTCGTCCCCCCCAAACAACGTAGACATCGAACATGTCGGCATTTAATTTCCTCATTTATTTCAATGACTTTTATTCAATGGATGAGATCAAATCTTTAAAATTAAACAGCCGAATGTGGCCACCTTAAAATGTTTTAACGTCACGTATCACTAAGATGTAAACAATGATACATTCTTCAATTTTAACATAATATTTTTGTTTTACTCATGAGCAATGCGGTTAATATCAAGACCTATAGATTATGCTAAAAGAAGCTATAACCATAAACATGACATCTCAACATCACAGCTCAAATCACAAAAACTCATGATGTGCCAAGGAGTTTCTTGCTACTGTCTTTCAAGAACACCCTATGCCGATGGAACTATTATTATTATAGTTGATAAGGTGTTACATGGAGTTGGTTCACACTATTCAATAAGTAGCAAAGCAAGAGCCTTCAAAGTTTAGAGAAGCCAACATAATGAGCATGCTATGTCACAAATAAACAATTAATACCAAAGTTTAATGTTTAACCTTTTTTCATTCAAGAACCACCCAAAAATGCATGCATTTTCAAACCAAACAACTAATACATAAGGCATCCACAAGTTTAAGCTTCCGGATGCTTTCTTGCTCCCTTGTTTGAGCTTTCAAACAATGCCTACAACAAAATTCCAAGGAGGATGCTACATATCCAAACACCGCCTTTGGTAAATGAAGGGACCCTTCTATTGAAAGGAATTGAAGCCAATGCGTTCATGCCCAACCATAGCTATAGCCAAATCCTTCGAGTAAGCAAAATGCATTTTGTTTTTCCAACTACATGATTAATCTCAAACTTCAACAATTATTTCAAACCTAAAAAGTTTGCATAGAATCTACCCACCATGAAGAAAACCAAAATTTGTATCCCATTATATAGCTCATCAAAGGGTTTGTTCCAGCCTCAATTCATCCTGCGCCCGACGCTGCTGGCGCTGAAGCCTTCCGGAGACTGATAAAGGCGTAGTGATGAATGGCGCTTTGGGAAGTGCGTGATAGGTGGCGCTGCGAAGCGTGCGGCGTATGTGCTGAAGCATGCACGGATGGGTGGGCGCTTTAGTGAGGAGCACCTCAGCGGCGATTTCTGGCGGTTTTCTCTCCGCCTTCAGCGTCTGGGCGATTGGCGTTAGGCGTCGGTTTCGGCCACCGATTGTGAAAAGGCACGGTTCGGCGTTTGGTAAGTCTTAAATGCATTGAAGTATGCTTATTGCTTCTTGCAATAGCATGAATTTTGAATCGTAGTCATCACGGCAACGATTTTTCCCAGTGGTTTTAATCACGGGCCATCCTTGATTACGGTTAGGGACTTGGGTCGTTTTGGCCGCAATGGTCCCATAACCATTGGGTTCCGTGGGACATTAAAGTTCCTTCCTTCCTTACAAATTATAGCTTAATCATGTTCATATGCCCTAAAAAAAAAGAAAAAGTCGGTAGAACTATTGCTAGAAATTATAGAGGCATCTTTTTTTATCCATCACTTGTAGGTTCTTCAAGCTTGTCAATTAGACTCTATATGTTGGTATACAAACAAATAAATCTCACGCATCAAGATTCAAATTTGAGGCCTGACATTTGAGATGTGAACATTCCCTCACATTAAGATCCACTAGCTTTTATCATGATCTTCAAAGCTTTCTTAAGATCTTATGAATATTTTCCTTTTAAATTCCCTTTCTATGAGGATCCCCTATGATTTTAATAGAATTCCACTAGGCTTCTTGAGTACTTTGGCTCCCCCAAGAATTGTACAAAGTTTATCATATAGTTGATTGTATTTAGGGACCATGTAAAGTTAAGTGCATCTGCATTGGGCAACCTTGTTGAAACCTTGTTAAAGCCAACAACTTTAAACTAACCACCAAACATTTTCCCGTATTTAGGGGCTATGTGAAGTTAAGATGTCTATCTATACCGGGTAACTTTGTTCTAACCTCATTGAAATTTTGTTGAAACCAACAATTTCAAACAAACGGGCCAAACATTTCTCTAGAATGTCCAAAGAATGAAAAAGATGTCGTACATTGCACATTCAATGTGGCCAAGTGCTTGAATAAACTATAATTTTGCTTTCGAATACAAACTTGCTACTTGTTTCCTGTATCCCCCGCAAATATTTGCTACAACCATTGAACCGGCCGCCGTAAATCAAATCCCACTGCCTTCGCCACCCGTCATTAATGTCATCCAACTTTGGAACACACATAGTCGCTTTTTCGAACATATGAAGATTCATCCCCGCTTTTACAGAATCAACCACAAGTAAAACCGAACCGCACAAAGATAGTAATTTTGTCCACTTTCAATGCACCTAGAGCTCTCTGTCAAACCTGCAACAAAGCTATCCAAGTCATAGAAACACCGTCAAGTCTTAAAACACATCGAAGTTGTTTCAATTTTAGCCAACATAGAGCAAATACAATGCGGATCAAACAAGTCAAACAAGGATTCGATAAGAAAACAAAGACCTTTCATGCATGCATTCTTTGATTCTCGGCCTGTCATTCCAAGGTGATAGCATGCAATTCATCATTTTCTCAATCTATCGAGAACTCCATTCCCATCAATAAGTATGTAATCAGGAACAATTCCAGCCATTTTGTTCAACTTATCTGCTTCGCATCATTTTGCATGAATATTTCAAATGCAAATGCTTCAAAAGCACCTCACTTCTTTGTCACTAGGATAACCGTGGTTCTTGTTTTTTTTGCATGTATCTTCCATTTATCTGCATGCATGATTCTATTTCCAGTTCTTATTAGTGTGAACTGTTTTTAAACGCTTCTATAGTTGTTCCCATAACCAATAGATTGCCAAATAATAAACCAAAGATGAATGCTATTAAGAACCGAGTCTTCATATCCGGCTATTATGTTAACTCCCACGTAAAAATTACACGAGTCTAAGCATGAGTCTAAGTATAACGTCAATTTACACGGCGTGTCAACATTGATCCAACGCTTTCAAAAGACATCCCCAAATGAAAACATCTATTTTCCTTTTTCGTCTTGACATTGGACAAAGCCGCAAAACAATACAAAGCCCGATAATAGCATGTGTGATGGATTTTGAAGTTTGAATTGGACGCTTGAATTAGAAGTTTTAACTACCGTAAGATAGCCGGTGGCTTTCTATCTACATAAGGTTCCTAAGAGCAGCCGCTAAGTTTCCAATAATGATCCATTTAAGAACAAACACACAGCGATATTGAGGGGCACGCAAAAAATCCCAATTCTTTGCAAGTATAGGGGCAAATGGAATGCTTTAACAATACGTTAGTATTCATAGTGACAAAAGTCCAAAGGGCATAATGATCACCAACACATACATAAAAATGTTTGGCTTGAATTATCGCAAACTTGCTCATACTAGCAATAGCTAGCTTTGCCCTGCGTGATTGGCCCCGGTTTTACGGTTAGGCCAAAAACTTGCTTCTTCCCACCGACAGACATAACACATATCCTCCCGCATTGTGACAAATCACCGATCACATCGCGAGTTCCTTGAGGCCTAAGATCTAACAAAGACTTCCACATGGCTATCTAGAGTACCTACTAAATGAGAATACCGTTGGTATTATGGAATTACCAGAAATTTCCTCATCATCTTCTACGGATGCGGAGGTCTGCGTACCTTGAAAAAAGGGCTTCATGGCGAAAAGCTAGAAATGTATGCGCATTCGGATGGCATCACGTAATGGTAAATTAAGCATCCAAAGGCACAATTATTTTCTTTAAAAGTGCACCCACAAACCCGCCTCCAAGGCTTGTACCTACCTATCGATTGATATCGGTGGAAGAACTCACTTTTAGCATGCTCAATCCGAACCGATATTTACCTAGCAAAATAGCAAAACAAAACTTACGAGCAAAGACATCGATGTTATTGTGCATACAACATTTAAAGGAGGACATACAACGAGGTAAGGGGTATAATGATTACGTATGCCCTCCAAAGAATCTGCGTAGAGACCGAACTTCAAGAAAATAATCTCTCCTTTTCCCATTCAACCCATTTTCCTTTTCCTGATGCATGGAATGGTTTTACGCATGCGGCGCCTTCATAAAGCCCCCAAGTAGAGAATACCTAAGATATCATGATATTATGGTGCATGCTAATCGGTAAACTAATTGTTCGATTAGAAGGTCACAAGAAGGTCAAAGAAGACTTCCACCGGCATATATGTGTCGTCTAAAACATTGGCGGACCAAAGGTAAGCCACCCGTTGGTTCACAAGGACATCTAATTTGTTTGAGGAGATGGGTTTCTCTATGGGAAATATCCCACCTTTTTCACTACAAAGATAATGGATGACAATCTGAATTTTACTCGACAAGAAATCAATCGGCTTATAACGCCATGACTTGGAGTATCGTATGTTTCAAATACATGGGTGAATCCCATCAAAGAGTTGCTAAAAAGAAATTCTATAAGGATAACTTCCTAAATATATCGTGGATGGGTTCATTATAAGACACGGATATTTAGATATGGATCTGCCGAACAAAGTGAGATACTCTCTATGGGGGCGTTTAGAGTGTCATCTCACACCGGTGGAGATTTGAGGTTGGTAGGGGCCGAAAAAGATTAGTCGTGAGGATCGGAAGTGCCCAATGTGCCCGATCTAAACATGGTCGAAATCGAAGAACATTTTATTTTTACCGCCCAACCTATTACATTATTAGAGGCGGATATCATTGTCTTTTAGAGATCCCACATCTCTACCCATACCGTAGAGTATTACGATCAGAAATGTGTATCTCACTTTGTATATGAACTATCTCTAGAAAGGAGAAATATTCTCAAACAAAAGAATCCAATGGGCCCCAAACAAACGAAATAACTCGATTTCTTTTCATCCGAGACAAACGATGATAAGAGGTTAGTAGACTCACCACGAAGAGGAAGTATCCTGACCCTAAAGGGGTAACTTTGGCAATCGCCTAAGAAGATAAAAACGATCAGCAGCCATGAAACATAAAAAAAGTCTTTCCGTAAGAGGCCAAGCACCAAGCAAAGAAAGCGGGCCAAGAAGGGGTATTATGAAGTATTTTTTGCAGCAGCCACGGTGAACGAATGGATGGATCTCCTCCATCAAATCCTATCTGGCGCATTTTTGATTTTCAATTGTTAAACTTAATATTTTGTTTCCATACTTTTAGATAACGGGAGGGTTTTCCTCCGGGAAGGTCTTGAATTTTTTATGTTATGGTCTCATAGACCCTTCTGCCTCCACGACGTTAATAAATCTTTCTTTCTAATTATACCTTTTGGGTACTTGAAGAGAACTCTTTGAGCATGTCTTGCTAAAAAGTCAATGCCCATTACTAGACTTTATAGAGTTTGGCATGGAACAGGTGAATGCAAAATTTTAGATCAAACATTCTCTCAATTTAACAGGTTTGGAAGAGTGTAAGCACCTGTCACCTCATCATTTCGGCACATTTGGTACATCAGAAATGCTACCAAGCCGTTTCTCCAAATTTTTGTGCACCCCTGCTCAAAACAAATTTAGCTGATCCAATTTCTCAGCCATCAACTCAAAAGCAGGATACTATACCCTGTGATCCCAATAATCCTGTTATTACTTGTAGGTGAATAATTCACCTTAGATTGCAAGAATTTCTCTATCATCCACCTTTTCACGTAAAAAAGTAACTAAATAACTTACACCCTAACATGAATAAAGCTCGAGATGAAGATCAAGGGCTTACCAAAGTATCTAAAAGTACCTCAATACCATTTTAAAAACGACGTAAGCCTCGCATAACCCGCACCACCTCTCCGCAAAATAAAAAATATCGTAAAAAGTTTGAGTAGATTTACCCCGGCAAAGACCTTTGCCCTAGAAGCCCGACTGCAGAAGCACCTTGCTCATCCACTTTTTGGTATTCGATCATGCAGAGTAACTACCTTCACCACTCAAGGTAATTATTACTCAAAGTGCTCAAATACGGAGCAGCCACCCAATTTGATTATGATTGTGATGATGAGCACTAGAAACACATTTGGTATATTCATAAGCTTTTACTTTGATTGGCCTTGAAAGTTTGCAAGGCGTAACAAAATTTGCCACTTCGTATTAATCAATAAGAACTACAGGGAAAGCCAATGCCCACATATTCTAAAATAAATTATGTCACATATGCCATACTCCACAAAGATAACTATATATACACGCCAGCTTCCAAAAGCAAAAATTGAACCACGCTCCCAAGTGCAAAATTAATGATGTGCTATTGACAGCTATTATTCCTTGCACTTGATAAAAAGACATACTCTCCTGGAATGGCAGGAGCAAGAGTGAACTCATTATACATGAATTACTTACATCAGATGTCCTCCACAAGAGGAATCTGAGGTCGCCTAAACACTTTGACGTTTAGAAATGTTACGTATAACATCAATAGACTTTGGTAGCTTGTATTGTTTCTTCAAGAATTGTGATGCATCTGCGCGTAGTATGACACTGCAAATCGGCGGAGGGTGTCAAAGATTGCTAACGCTTTCGTGGAGATAGTCTTATCCATGTCAACACTTGTTGCCATTTGCTCACTTGCATGTCCGAAATTCTCTCAATGATAGCATGTGCCCAAGCAAGGTGATCACAAGAATGAGTATCATGTGCCTTCACCAGTGCACCAGGCACAAGAATGGTACCTCAAGTTCATATAAGTTCGAGGATTTTATGTACTAAAGATGCAAAAGATTTTCAACTACTCCTCTAAGCAACCCTTCGCCATCAGCTATAAAAAATTCCTCAGAGGAAGCACTACTTTAAACATAGAAAATTTGATCTATTTTGACCATGCGACTTTGTTGAATGGTTCAAAATGATTGATCTTGTATTTATCCGACGGATTCTTAGATTAAGCATGCATGTATACATTTACCATTTTTTTTTTTTTTTCCAAGCTTTTAATTTTTTTATCTATGCACGCAGACTTAGACAATTCAAATGAAAGTTAACAAAGATTCAGCCCGAGGTAGGAAAAGAAAGCAACCCGACTTTTAGTACTCTCAAATCTTCTTCTAACATGTCGACATCAATCGGGTGCAAAAAAGCATGTGAAAGCCCTTATCCGCAATTGTGGCATACTAGAAAGCTCTAAACCGGAGTTCTTGGGGATTGGCTTCAAAGGACATATTGAAGCCGAATATCCTCGAATACCATCGCAGATACACCTAGCTCCATAACCCCTCGAATAACTAATCTGCAAAGAATACGCCATACTAAGCATTCAAACATTTGGAATGCAAAACCGGGCTAAAACCGCAAATCTTCACTCTCCATTCAGAAAACAAATTGTTAAATGTACCGCTTCTTACTCAATGAGTGTGTTATATGTTATGACATTGGGAGTACAGCCAAGATGCAAAGATATGCTCAAAAATCTCGGGCTACTTCCGGTTTCCAGCCTTGCTCAAGATTCAATAATAATGGTGTAAGAATAGACATCCGGGCAACCTCTTTTTGACTTCTCATGAAAAAACTTCTGCAGGGTTTCATCTATTTTCCCCGCATTACCAAGGGCATTCAGAAGCACATTATACAATGCATTGTCGTAGGAAGCCACACTCTAACATGTTGTTATAAATACCAATGGATCTCATCAATTTCCCCAGCCCTTGCATGAGATTGTAACAAACACTTAAAAGTGAAGGCGTTTGGCTTCAGATGGAACTTTGGCAAATTCTGAAATTCCTCATTCTGTTGAGCTAACATGTTTCCTCTACTATAAGCTTCTAGCAGAGTACTGATAAATGGAAGTTGATCGCGAAAAGGTTTGTCTTCGATCTCCGAAGGAGTTGGCCAATTACATCAAAGTGTTTCGACCCAAAGCGGTGCAATGTTTTACGTTAAAAGAGCAAAACCATCTTTTTCATAATAAAAACGAAACTAAAAGTTCTTTGAAACATGAGCATTGCTAGTAAAAGATGATGGTCAACTTATATCTTAGTGCTGGTAAAACTCTTCATCAATATCAACAATCAATAGCTACACGAAAAGGCTATTATAATGTTTACATTATTTACCTGTGTTTTGCTAGTCAGCCATTTTTGAACATCCAACACATCTATTCCAACATAAAGGAATATAAAGGTCTCGCAATGAATGAAAATGTTGCAAAAAGCATGCCCGCAATGATTGCATCACCCCTCAAGCCCACACAATTCCTAAAGTACAAATTATATCCCAAACGCAAAAACAAATGATCAACATACTTCCGTTATTCGAGTTTTCTCATCATGTTGTGCCGGTGTGTAATGGGCCATCACAATCCCACAAAGAATACGCCGGATTCCGCCAATTCAATTGTGGTCAGAAAAATAGACGTTAGAAACTATGGTTTCAATGCCTTCTACACTTAGAACCAACCTCTGCTATGGTCTATGAAAGATAAGCCAAAAGTGCCATCATGGCAATCTCACGATCCGTTGAATGCCTGATAATAAATATGTTGTCAAACAAAGATATACTATATCAGCATCATGCTTGTTATCTAGGTGAGAACCGCAAACAGCATACTTTCCTATAAAAGATAGCTTTGTGCAAATAAGAATGCTTTGATCATTTTGAGTCATCTAACCTTCCAAAATAGAAATTTTTCATTAAAATGACGACTTAATGTACCATGTACGTAAAGATGAAATGCGTCAATACACTTTTACATGAGGTAGCAAGATCGGATTTGTACAGTGTCGCAATTTCAAATTAGTGGCAACCAAATAAAGGTAAAGAACATCAAATAATGTCAAATCGGCCAGCTTAAGAAAGGATTTGGCCTTTTTATCCTCTAAATCCGGAGATCCGGTTCTTGTTCCTCGCCTGATACAGACGACACAGTTTTTTTTAGATAACGGGTATGCAAATGCAGATGACCTAACTCAAATTCTAGCGAAATAAGCGCATTGAAGAAGGGTTTCTAAGAATGTAAACTAAATAGGAAACACGCTAGCTAGGAGTACCATTGCAATATTCACTCGAATTCCTCACTGTGGAGCTGACTTCTTTTAGCCATAGCCGTTTTTTAGCTTAAGCAATGGTCTGTACTAAAGATGCAGCATTTTCAACTACTCCTCTAAGCAACCCCTTCGCCATCACTATAAAAAATTCCCAGAGGGAAGCACTACTTTAAACATAGAAAATTTGATCTATTTGACCATGCAGCTTTCGTGAATGGTTCAAATGATTGATCTTGTATTTATCTGGACGGGATTCTTAGATTAAGCATGCATGTATACATTTACCATTTTTTTTCCAAGCTTTTAATTTTTTTATCTATGCACGCATTCTTAGACAATTCAAATGAAAGTTAACACAAAGATTCGGTCCGAGGTAGGAAAAGAAAGCAACCCGACTTTTAGTACTCTCAAATCTTCTTCTAACATGCTGACATCACTGGGTGCAAAAGCATGTGAAAGCCCTTATCTGCAATTGTGGCATACTAGAAAGCTCTAAACCCGAGTTCTTGGGGATTGGCTTCAAGCGGACATATTGAAGCCGAATATCCTCAATCCACCATCGCAGATACACCTAGCTCCATAACCCTCGAATAACTAATCTGTAAGAATACGTCATACTAAGCATTCAAACATTTGGAATGCAAAAACTGGGCTAAAAACCGCAAAATCTTCACTCTCCATTCCGAAAACAAATTGTTAAATGTAACGCTTCTTACTCAATGAGTGTGTCATATGTTATGACATTGGGAGTACAGCCGATGCAAGATATGCTCAAAAATCTCTCGGCTACTTCCAGTTTTCCAAATTTTGCTCAAAGATTCAATAATAATGGTGTAAGAATAGACATCCGGGCAACCTCTTTTTGACTTCTCATGAAAAACTTCTGCAGGGTTTCATCTATTTTCCCCCTTGCATTACCAAGGGCATTCAAGCACATTATACAATGCATTGTCAGGTAGGAAGCCACACTCTAACATGTTGTTATAAATACCAATGGATCTGTCAATTTCCCCAGCCCTTGCATGAGATTGTAACAAACACTTAAAAGTGAAGGCGTTTGGCTTCAGATGGAACTTTGGCAAATTCTGAAATTCCTCATTCTGTTGAGCTAACATGTTTCCTCTACTATAAGCTTCTAGCGATGCATCGATAAATGGAAGTTGATCGGAAAAGGTTTGTCTTCGATCTCCCAAGGAGTTGGCCAATTACATCAAAGTGTTTTGACCCAAAGCGGATGCAATGTTTACGTTAAAAGAGCCAAACCATCTTTTCATAATAAAACGAAACTAAAAAGTTCTTTGAAACATGAGCATTGCTAGTAAAGATGATGGTCAACTTATATCTTAGTGCTTTGGTAAAACTCTTCATCAATATCAACAATCAATAGCTACACGAAAAGGCTATTATAATGTTTACATTATTTTTGTGTTTTGCTAGCGCCATTTTTGAACATCCAACACATCTATTCCAACATAAAGGAATATAAAGGTCTCTGCAATGAATGAAAATGTTGCAAAAAGCATGCCTCGCAATGATTGCATCGATCCTCAAGCCCACACAATTCCTAAAGTACAAATTATATCCCAAACGCCAAAAACAAATGATCAACATACTTCACATGTTATTCGAGTTTTCCGTCATGTTGTGCCGTGTAATGGGCCATCACAATCCCACAAAAAGAATACGCCGAGATTCCGCTCAATTTATGGTGGTAAAATATAGACGTTAGAAACTATGGTTTCAATGCCTTCTACACTTAGAACCAACCTACGCTATGGTCTATGAAAGATAAGCCAAAAGTGCCATCATGGCAATCTCCGCGATCCGTTGAATGCGATAATAAATATGTTGTCAAACAAAGATATACTATATCGACATCATGCTTGTTATCTAGGTGAGAACCGCAAAGATATACTTTCCTATAAAAAAGATAGCTTTGTGCAAATAAGAATGCTTTGATCATTTTGAGTCATCTAACCTTCCAAAATAGAAATTTTTTTCATTCACAGACGCACTTAACAGCCATATGTTCAGAAGATGAAATGCGCCAATACACTTTTTACATGAGGTAGCAAGATCGATTTGCACGATTAATCATAATTTCAAATTAGTGGCAACCAAATAAAGGTAAAGAACATCAAATAATGTCAAATCGCCAGCTTAAGAAAGGATTTGGCCTTTTATCCCTCTAAATCGAGATCCGGTTCTTGTTCCTCGCCGATCTGCAGACCATACGCTTTTTAGATAATCGGCATGCAAATGCAGATGACCTAACTCAAATTCTAGCTTAAATAAGCGCGATTGAAGAAGGGTTTCTAAGAATGTAAACTAAATAGGAAACACGCTTAGCTAGGAGTACCATTGCAATATTCACTCAATTCCCTCAAATTGGGCGGCTTCTTTTAGCCATAGCCGTTTTAGCTTAAGCAATGGTCGCCGAATTTTACTCGCCGTCTTGAACTTCCTAGAATTTTTCAAAGAATCATAATCGACCAAACTGAAGATTATGACCCCGAGATTGCATTTTACATGAGCCCAACTCAAAAATCTTACAAAGTCTTCAATCCGGCCACGCACCTTTAAAACCCGAAGAAGAATCCAAAATACAAACCTTAAGCCTAAAAATGGGTCAAATTTATGCCAACGGAGTCTAAAAATGATGTAAACAGACCATTAGGCATGTGTTAAGCAAAATCCCATTTTGAAGGTTCAGCTCCCACTCGGTTGTGCACAGGAACAATAGAAGCTCGGTTATTGCCCGCAATGATTTTATGGTATCGGAAGCTGGCCAAAGGCACATCCTTGTGATGTCGGAAACTCTTGCACCGAAAGTATTTGCGTTAATTAGATTCTAATGGAACGAAATGTTGAAACTAAACTCTAAAGTCGAAGCTTCAAATCAATTACCTCGGGTTATACAGGGATTCACAAACGTCGTCGCCATATCCTACTCTCCGCCATAGCCCCCACAAGCCAGTAGGACCCAGAACAGAGAAAGTGGAAAATATCCTTTTGGATGATTTTTAATTAATGTGCATTGCCACCTCATGAAGGTGGACATTAAATTTCTTTCCCATTAAATTTCCTTGACTTTTGATTAGAAGCCCTAATTCCAATGATCTGGATTAAAAGCCCCAATTCTATCACCTTCCATGCAACTTCCTATCCAAATTTGACTCCGCCAAGATTTGACCTTCCCTTTTAATCCAAAGGCCCATATGAAAAGCCCCAAATAATTTTAATCGGCGGTCCTAGATAAAATGCCCCAATTTCAAGGGCCCAGATTAAAAGCCCCAAATAAGGGGGGATGCTTGGGGTGTTACGAGGTGGTCACTGTGGCATGGCCATCTCAGAGATGGACGGCCAAGATCAATCTCTACATCAATCTCTACCGAATGTTGGCAGCACTCATATAATTGTATATATATAAGGATATATATATATATATATATATATATATATATATATATATATATATATATATATATATATATATATATATATATATATATACAAGTATTTATACTATGAGGGAGTGTACAAATTCGACCGAAAGCCAATGCAGCATCATTCAATGAAGATTCTATAAGCATTCCCCTCGATTCTTTATGATTCTATCAAGATTCTCCTAGATTCTCAAAAAATTTACAAAGATTCCCTTAGATCTCCTATGTTCACATAGATTCTTTTTAGATTCTCCTAGATTTTCAAAGATTATCCCAAGATTCCTCAAGATTCTATGTAGATTCTCCTACATTCTCCAAGATTCTATGAAGATTCCTCTAAATTTCCTTATATCTCCCTAGATTCAGAGAAGTTCTCTTCATATTCTCATAGATTCCTTAAGATTCTCTTGAGATTCCTTCATATTGTACAAAGATTCTCCTAGATTCTCCAAGATTCTATAGAGATTCCCTAGATTATATGAAGATTTCCCCTATTCCTTAAGATTCTAACTTGAATTCTCCAAGATTTTATGAAGATTCTCCTAGATTCCTTTTAGATTATAGGAAGATTATCCAAGATTCCATCATGATTTCACTAGATTCTCAAAGCTTTTAGAAGATTCCCTTAAATTCCCAAAGATTCCCTTAAATTCCCAAAGATTCTCTTAAGATTCCTCTAGATTCTCTAAGATCCTATGAAGATTTCCTTAGATTTTACATGATTCCATCAAGATTCCTCTAGATTCTTAAAGATTCTATAAAGATTCCCTTGGATTCCCTTAAATTCTCAAAGATTCTCTCTCGTGATTCCTATAGATTCCCCAGATTCTCGCTAGATTTCTATAGATTCTATGAAGATTCTTCTAGATCCCCTTTGCCTTCCTTAGATTCCTTAAGATTCTACAAAGATTCTCCTACATTCTTATGATTTTACAAAGATTCTTCGTAATTCCATCAAGATTACCCTAGTTACTCAAGAGATTCCTTGTGATTCCCAAAGATTCTCAAGAGATTCTTATAGATTCTATAAAGATTCCTCTAGATTCTCCAAGATTGCTTCAAGATTCCTCTAGATTCTCCACGTATTATAAAGATTCCTTTAGATTCCCTGAGATTCCCATGGATTCCCTTTAGATTCCCTAAGATTCTCTTGGAATTCTCTAGATTCTCTAACATCTCCTCATTCCCTAGATTCCTCTTAGTGTTCGATCCGTTGGTGGCAGTTCTAGCGTTTAAATAGTGTCAAAGCATCCGACTCATTGAACGGGTCTCGGCGAGAGGAATCCAACTGCATCAAGGTCCCACCTTCATCCCACCCTCACGCAACCTCGTGCGCTTTTGAAGGCGATTAAATGAAGGAAGCTTCCTGCAAAGTCCAATCATAAATGTTTGCCACCTCATTTACCTTTTTTATTAATGGGGTGACACCTCACCTCCCTTAAAAAAATAAAATCAATTTAATATTAAAAAAGTGAATGGCTAGGATTTATGCTCACCTTTTTGATCTAATCGGCTAAGATCTCAAGTACACCAAATCTACTTTAAGGGACCTTCCTTGCACCTTCCTTCCAAAAAATCAAGGGCTAGGATTTATCCTCCCTTTCATCCAACGGTCCCGAATGTGGTGCATGCCCCCATGCATGACCCATGCATCCATGCATGCCCATAAGAAATGGATGGCTCTCGATCTTTCCCTTCACCGCCCCCATAATTAAAATAGAATGAGATCCCGGCATGTAAGAATCAGACACATTATATACCAAAGTTTTATGATATACCTTTATATATATAACTGATATCATAATATATATAAAATTACTTTGGATGCCCCCATGGAATAGATATCTATATATTCAAATCGATCTAGGCCGTTCATTTAAAATTGGTGAGGTGGTGAACACATAGCCATTGGATCTCCATGGGGGGCATGCATGGGCATGCATGGGGGCATGCACCAAATCCCCAAGCCATTGGATTAAAAGGTGAGAAGAAATCCTAGCCTTTCAATTTTGTGAGGAAGGTGCAAGGAAGGTGCCAAAAAGTGGTTTTGGTGCAACAAATTATAACCATTAGATCAAAAAGTGAGGACCCTTAACTTTTATATTAAATTGATATTTTTTTTTTTAAAAAGAGGTGAGGTGGCACTCTCATTAATAAAAAAGTTAGAAAGCATTTATGAATACACTTTCCAAGAAGCTTCTTTTTCTTAATCGATTCAAAGGCAACGCAAACTTCCAAAGCAATTGGCCTGGATGAAGGTGAGGCCTATGCCATTGGATCCCTCTCATCGAGAGCTTTCCAATGACTAGTGCTTTGGCACTATTCCGCTGCAAATTGGAGTTAACGGATCGATTCTAAGGATCTTCTAAGAATCTTAGAAGTTTCACGAAATCTATGGTAATTTAAGGGAATCTAGGGGAATCTTCATGGGATCTTTAAGAATCTAGAGGAATCTCAACGAGGCAGCTTAGGGAATCAAGAATCTCAAGAGAATCTTCGTGATTCTTTTTGGGAGAATCTTTGAGAATCTAGGGGAATCCTCATAATATCTCAGGAAAGCTAAGAGAATCTACATAGAATCTTGGGGAATGTAGAGGAATCTTGATATAGTCTTTGGGAATTTAGGGAATCTCAAGAAAACCTTAGGGACTATGGGAACCTTAAGAGGATCTAATCTATATGAATCTTGAGAGGAAAATCTCGATGGAATCTTTAAGAATCTAGGGGAATCTTGATGAAATGTTGGAGAACCAAGGAAAGCTTCGTAGGATCTAAGGGAATCTACATAGAATTGTGGGAAATCTAGGTGAATCTTGGGACAATCTTTGAGGATCTATGGGAATCTCGAGAGAATTTATGGAAACCTAGGGAATCTTCATAAAGTATTTGAGAATCTAGGTGAACCTCGATAGAATCTAGGGGAATCTACATAGAATCTTTAAAAATCTAGAAGAATCTCGATAGAATCTTTTAGATTCTATGGGAATCTTGATGGAATCTCAATCTTCATAGTATCTAAGGGAATCTAAAGGAATCTCAATAAAATCTTTAGGAATCTAGGGGTACCTTCATGAAATCTTTGAAAAATTATAGGAATCTTCATAATCATGGAAAATCTAGGTGAATCTTAGGGCAATCTCTAGAAATCTAGGGGAATTTTGAGAGGACGTAAGGATATCGAGGGAATCTTCATAGGATATTTGAGAATCTAGGGAATCTTCTTAGGATCTTAGAGAATCTAGGAGAATCTACATAGAATCTTGGGGGAATTTATGTGAATCTTAAGAGAATATTTGGGATCTTGATGGGGTCTTTGAGATTCTAGGGAAATCTTGATGGAACCTTGAGAGCATAAAGGATTCTACATATGATCTAAAGGAAGCTTCATAAAATCTTTAATAATCGGGGGAATCCCGGGAATCTTGATGAAATCTTGGAGAACCTAAAGGAATCTTCATAGAATCTAAGAGAATCTAAAAGAATCTTCATAAAATCTTTGGAAATGGATGGAATCATGGAGAATCTAGAGGAATCTATATAGAATCTTAAGGAATCTAAGGGAATCTTGATGGAATTGTGGAGAATCTAGAGGAATCTTTATAGAATCTATGGGAATCCAAGATAATCTACATAGAACCATGGGGAATATGTGTGAATCTTGAGGCATCTTTAGGAATGTAGGGGAATCTTCATAGAAATACTTGATAATTTAGAGGAATCTTGATAGAATCTTAGAGAATCTAGGAAATATACATAGAATCTTGAGAAAACTATGTGAATCTAAGAGAATCTTCATGGAATCTTGGAGAACCTTCTATGATCTAAAGGAATCACAAGGAAATCTTGGAGAATCACAAGAGAATCTTTAAGAATTTAGGGAAATCTTGATGGAATCTTGAAGAATATAGAAGGATCTACATAGAAACTCGAAGAATCTAGAGAAATCTTGGGATCTCAAGATCTTAAGGAATCATGGAAAAATTTGAGGAGAATCTTAAGGAATTTATGAAAATATCAAGAGAATCTTTGAGAATCAAGTAAAATCTAAGAGATATATCTCTGTATTTGGCTTCTAGTTGGATTTGTACAGTCCCTAACTCATACAGGCCCTACATAGTACAAAGACTTGTATATATATATATATATATATATATATATCCGAAGCCTTTCCGTTCCCAGAACGTACAGACCATTCCCTTGGCCTTAAACATAAAGCTTAAAGCCAAAGAGAACTTATCAGTCCCTAGTCAAACTAGGGGAGCCTTAGGAACCAATATCTTAAATCTTTAAACTTTAAGACATACAAGAAAAACCTATTTCATGCTGGTTTATGATCATAATCCATAAGCATGCTTATGCAAATGTTCACCAATTCCGTGTAACCTGAATTTCTAATACGCTGCTGTATTTAGACAAATGCATTCTTAAGCATTTAAATCTGCAAATATTTGCATGTCAGTTCCTCTATGTGCTCAAATGCAAGCCTAATTATACACTGGATATTTTTCTGGAAAAAACTCCAGGCTATGTATATTCAGATTATTAAATCTCGTACCATAAACAACTGCTCAAAATCAGTTCCAAATATTCTTTCTTCCATTAAACATAACTAGCAGATTACAACAAGATAATAGATCAATCATTATTTCAAATCCATAGAATTACCTCGGATGTTCATATCCGGGCTTTAGAAGTCATCAAAATTTGACACGCTTACAAGATATTAATCCATGTGTTCTCGCTAATGCACTTACCGAAATTAATCAAAGCATGTACAAACTATAATAGGCTTAAATTCCTCCGATCTTGTAGTAAAAATATTTTCTCCAATGTTCAAGACTTCAACCAAATCCAAATACGAGCATATTTGGAAGAGTAAAGTTGGTTACCTGCATTGAACCAAGCCTAAGTTAGCTTTAAACAAGGTAACTAGACCAGCAATGACAGGTAAGCTATAACTCTACTCGGCTCATCGCCCTTTACCAAATAATTATAAGAGCTCAAAATAAATTGCAGGCCATGCCTCAGTATAGGTCCACAGTTACCCATATGGTTATGGTGAAAGAGAAACCTCGGATAGAATAAACTAATCCATAAGCACATAAAATGCATCCTCGCTGCAATTTTTCAACCTCCCTGATACTTCCTTACCATTTGTAGGCAGCTATTTTTAGCCAGTCATCAGCAGATAAACTGTTTTATCTTACATTCCATTCCACTTCTTTCATTGGTCTAGACCCAAATCTAAGAATAATGATCCAACCTGAACAGAGCTTTTAAATTATATAACAGCTTAGAACTCATAAAATAAGGAGCAGAGCAGCTTTATCGATCCCCTAAGCAATATTTAAGCCTCAATGCCAAGATTCCAGCCACAATTTACTGATTCTAAGCAACAAAATCATGCAATCTATCTAAGCTAGGCTGCGATTTAATTTCAGTAAGCAATGATTGAGAGGTTCAGATGTCAAAACCGGATATACACAAGCAAACTATCAAGGTATAGAAGCCAAGTTTCCATTTCCTAAAAGATCATGTTAAAACACCTAGTTATGCCCCAAAGAGAGCAGGCAAGTGCTAAAGAATTTAGGCAAACGCAAAGAGAAATGAGATTTCGGTTATATAATTATCTTAAAGATACATTACTTGAACCTCGGTTTTAGCGTTGGATCTGAAGCTTCTTGAATATTTTTATGTCTTCCTCGACTTCAAAGAAATCAGCTATATTAGTGTTGGTGATACCCTTGAATGATCTTTCAAAGATACTAGTGACCTCTCTTTGAATGCCAATCACCGGTTTTCAAGAGGAATTGAAAAAGAAGCTATCGAACAATGTAATGGGGCTATGCCAATGAATTCTCTCTCGTCCCATGGATTCTCCAGCTTGCCTTAGAATACAACGGATCTTCCCAATCGTAACCCGATGGATTACCATGCATGCCGCCAAAAAAGCTTGTCGGTCATATTTGAGCCCTCCGCTCGCCGATTCTCCACATAAAATGTTTAGGGTTTGGATGCCACGCTTCCATGGCCACTTGCCCTAAGATAATTTTTCATATATCCATTGTAATTTCATAACCTAATTGCCCACGTCCCTAACTCTATCCATTATCATGTCACACCTTAAATGCCCCAAGTTAAGGCCATGAGAGTCTTAAATGCCAAGACCTTACATACCTTTTTTTGCCCTTCATGTGTCCTTTAGAACAAAACTTAAAGCCCACAAAATACAGCAATGGGTGCCCTACGATACCCATGAAAATGTTACTAGATGCAAAATAAAAGTTAGTAAGGAAAGCATGCAAAGCTCCTTAAATGCCAAGTGGCAAGCATGCACTAAAAAGTTTGCATGCCCTTTCTTACAAGTGAGGCCCACCTTATTTTTCACCTTAACCCGTGAGCTTTCTAATCCAAGAAATCCCTCGCCGTTGATTCAAGCTCGCGGATAGAGCATAACAAAGCGGCGGCGAGCGTAGGGAGCCCCCTGGATGCATCCCTCGAGCCCAAGATTTAGCCTCCGATCCCGATAATCCAGTGCCGAACCGATAACCCGTATGGGCGTATGCCAAGCCCAATAAACGATCCGGCCTAGGAATGGGCGATGCCGAAACCGCAATAAACGATCCGAGGAGCCGATAATGCAAAATGGGTGCGGCCGGATGAGGCAGCTTGCCGGCTGAGAGGTTAGCATCCCTAGCTTGTTCGTTATGGCGAATAAACAAAGGGCTCGCTTTCCTCGCAGCTGCTTATTTGCCATAACAGGGCTCGCAAGGGAATTAACCCTCTTAACAATTTCTCGCCACAAATGTCCGTGCAAAAAGTAGAATAAACCACATCCTTAGCTTGAATAAACAAGTCGATATTATTGCACGCCTTTGCTTGCCCAATAATTTTACTAGTCCATGTCAACATGTAACCACTTACCTCATTAGAACAAGTTAATACTTGACGCTTTTGTTGCTCACGCCCACATTTTAGTGCTTAGGAGCTCTCAAATGCGCATCTCCAATCATATCATGTTGCTAGGGTCTAATTGTATGTTTTAAACGCACAAAGTTTAGTTTAGTGGCATTTATCCAAAAATACAATAATGCCAAAAACACCATTGGTCCCGCTTAAAATGTCTCATATATTCCCTTGAGGGAATTCTTCCCAAAGTAACATGGTCATGCTTAAGCTTATCATATGTCCCACACATTCCAATTTCCCGTAGATGTAGATGTATTCCTCAGACTGCAGACTTTGAATATCAACTCAAGTGTTTCACTTACTTAAAATTCCATATGCCCTCTCATGGGCCTCCCTCGTGATCATAGCCCTAAAATATAGCAAAGGTATTTGGAAAAAAGTCCCGCCATAGATGACCTTGGCACGACCTACAATTCGTTGACAAATCTAAGTCGACCACAAATTCTCTATTTTGCCAAAACATTTACCTTGTTTTATGGCTTATTCACCGCTTCACAATGTCAAGCATATTTTCTAGACTACTAGTTCCATAAGGTTTTCATGTAATTTCACCTTGGCCCAGTATGCTTGCACAAGCCTGTAATTGGTTATTAAACGCTAGCAACCTCATTATAGAAGTGGCTTCATTGCCAATTTTTAGAAGTGGCTCCACTGCCCAATTTTTAGAAGTGGCTCCATTGCCCAATTTTTATGTTCCCTTTTTCCAAAAGTGAGCACATCAACCTTAAGACTTGACAAACTCGTTTGGATATATATATATATTTTATATATATATAAATAAAAATGCCCTACCTCCAACCTAAGGCATGAGCTGGTTCAGATGTAGAAAGGAGGGAGGGTCCCTATTCTACATAAGGACCCCCCTGCCCACTATCATTTATTGCAAATACAGAACAGAAATTTAGTCATACCTGTATAATTTGAGTGCCCTAATAGTGATAGCTATCCTGAAGCTCAAGCTTGTGAAAAGGTTCTGTACATTGTGCCATAAATGTATGAATGTCTTTAATCATGGATCTGGGATAAAAAGAAGTTGTTTGACCAATGCCAGAGTCAGCATGCCTCAACCTGCACATATTTGGAGATGTAGAACGGTAGTTTATCCCTTTATCATAATGTTATCTCCAGTAGATATGGAATTGATGAGTAGAATAACTGATCACCCTATTACAGTTGGGAAAAATATCGATGCAAGAACACGAGTAAAGGCATAATAGCCATTTTGCCCAAAGGGGCTAACACTTGCAAAGCAAGTTCAGTTTGAATCATAGTTAATTCGTAAGAAGAATAACTATGTTATATTGGAATTGTAAACCACATTAGCGGATCTCTCTTGCAAGGCAAGAACTTTAAAAAAAAGACACCGAATATTAAGCGAAGTTGATGCATAACAACCATAGTAAGAGATACCTTATTTGTGTGTCTCAAAAGATCACGTTAATGGGTAGTGCCCATTAATAGCGTAAAAAATTTGAGATTACCCGTGAGTTTTGAAAGTTTTGCGGATTCTCGATGATGGTTGTAGTGTCAAAACTCGTGCCCCGGGAAGGTATCCTCCTCACCGCCATGTACGCTTGTGCCACCTCAAGTGCCATATATTAGTGTTCTTAGATTTCTTGCAAAAGATAACAGAAGTTTTTATGCCATGAAATGGACCAATAAATGCACGATCAACCTGTTACAATTGAGACAAGTATTGGGGCAAGGCCCTGAAGTAAAGGCATAATAGCCAAGGCATAATAGCCAGTTTTGCCCAAGGGGCTAATGCTTGCAAAGCAAGTTTGTATCTTGAATTTTGCCCAAGGGGCTAATGCTTGCAAAGCAAGTTTGTGTCTTGAATATGTAACCAGAGTACCTTGTTTGTATGTAAAAAACCACCCTGGTGGGTTCAATAAATTCAGGTGTCCTATTTAGTTAGTATAGGGCTCCGTGGATGTCTAGTTAATACAAAAGGTCTTGGCTAGGCCGGTCTATATATATATATATATATATATATATATATATATATATATATATATATATATATATATATATATATATATATATATATATATATATATATATCATTATTATATTTATAAAATTATTCTATGTGTCCCAGGGAAACGATGCACCCATGGTTTATATAATGTGCTAAAAATATATGACATGCTTCTTTGCCGTCGGATTGGGGGCACAAGTTGTGTGGCGAAACCTGGGCCATTGGATTATGGATGGGTCATGCATAGGGCATGCATGGCCATGCATGAGGGCATGCAACACATCCCTGGACCATTGGATCAAAAAGGGGAGGCAAAATCATGGCCCTTGATTTTTACAAGCAAGGTGCAAGGAAGCTTCCTAAAAAGTGGATTTGGTGTAATCAATATTAACCGTTAGATCAAAAGGGAGAGGAGAAATCTTAGCCATTTATTTTTTTATTAAAAAACATTTTTTATATTAAAGGAGGTGAGGTGGCACCCTTATTTAATAAAAAGGTAATGAGGTGGCACCCCATTAATTATGAAGCTTTCCAGGAAGCTTCCTTTCTTTGTGCTGCCTTCAAACGACTTTATCTTGCGATGGAGATCTCGGATCAATGTGGGACCCACGCCATTGGATTCCTCTCATCGAAAGCTTTTTAATGAGTAGTGGTTTGGCATCGTTCCGTGCAACCTTGGATAATTTAGGGGAATCTTCATAGAACCTAGGGGAGTCTAAGAGAACCTATGTAGAAACTTGGGGAACTTAGAGGATCTTGGGATAATATTTGGGAATCAAGGGAATCTTAAGAGAATCTTAAGGAATCTATGGGAATCTCAAAAGAATATAGGGGAATCTAAGAGAATCTTCAAAAAATGCTTAAGAATCTAGGAAAATCCTGATGGAATCTTTGAGAATCTAGGGGAATCTTCATAGAATTTAAAGGAATCTAGGAGAATCTACATAGAATCTTGGGGAATCTAAACGGATCTTCAAATAATATTTGAAAATCTAGGGAATTTTATATGGAACCTTAAGAATCTAGGGGAATCTTAGTGGAATCTTAGGGAATCGATCAAGAATCCGAGGATTTTAGGGGAATCTTTGACAATAAGTGTGTTCTATAGGGGAATCTTCATAGAATCTAAGAGAATCTAGAAAAATCTACATGGAATCTTAGGGAGTCTAGAGGAATCTAGGGAAATCTCAAGAGAATCTTTAGGAATCTAAAGGAATCTAAGGGAATCTAAAGGAATCTTGGGATAACCTTTGGAAATCAAGGAAATATAAAGAGAATCTTAAGGAATCTCTAGGAATATCAAAAGAATATAAGGGAATCTAAGAGAATCTTCAAAAAATATTTGAGAATCTAGCAGAATCTTGATGGAATCTTAGAGAATCTAGTGGAATCTTCATAGAATCTAAAGGAATCTAGAAGAATCTACGTAGAATCTTGGAGAATCTAAAGGAATTTTCAGATAATCTTTGAAAAAAAAGGGTAGTCTGTGTAAAAACCTTAGAATTTATGGAATCTAAGAATCTAGGGGGAGTCCAAGGGGATCCAAGGAAATCTTTGACTCTAGGTGTGTTTTACAGGGGAATCTGCAGAGAATCTAAGAGAATCTAGAAGAACCTCCATGAAATCTTGGGGAATCTAGAGGAATCTTAGGATAATCTTTGGAAATCTAGGGGAATGTCAAAAGAATCTTTAAGAATCTAAAGGAATCTTAGGGAATCTTCGTAAAATCTTTGAGTATCTAGAGAATCTTGATGGGATTTTGGAGAATCGCTATAGAATCTTCATTGCATGACTTTAAGTTTGACTTCTAGTCGAATTTGTACAATCCCTCCACGAATCATCAATGGATCTTGGGGAATATAAGCGAACATTGATGGAATCTCATAGAATCTAGGGAAATCTTTCTAGAGTCTAGAGAATCTAGGAGAATCTTAATAGAATCTTTGTTGGATGGCACTGCATTTTGCTTCTAGTCGAATTTGTACAGTCCCTCATATTACAAACACTTTTATATATATATATATATATATATATATATATATATATATATATATCAGTTATATATATAAAGGTATATCATGAAACTTTGGTATATAATGTGTTTGATTCATACATGCCCTGGATGTGGTTTAAGTGGGGCCCGAGGTGGCAACATCGAGCCATCCATTCCTTATGGCATGCATGGAGGCATGCATGGGTCATGCATGGAGGCATGCACCACATCCCCCTGACCGTTGATCAAAGGGGAGGATAAATCCTAGCCCTTGATTTTTTGTAAGGAAGGTGCAAGGAAGGTCCCTTAAAGTGACTTTGGTGTAGCAGATCTTAACCGTTAGATCAAAAGGTGAGCATAAATCCTAGCCATTAACTTTTTAATATTAAATTGATTTTTTTTAAAAGGAGGTGAGGTGTCACCCTCATTAATAAAAAGGTGTCACCCTCATTAATAAAAAAAATGATGAGGTGGCAAAACATTTATGATTAGACTTTTTAGGAAGCTTCCTTTTGTTTAATTGCATTTAAAGGCACGTAGCTTGCGGTAGAGGGGTCGGATGAAGGTGGGACCCACGCCATTGGATTCCTCTCGTCGAGAGCTTTCTAATGAGTGGTGCTTTGGTACTATTTCGTCGCAGTTGCAGCCAACGTGATCGAACACTAAGAATCTTTTTTGAATCTTAGAATTTTACGAAATTCATGGTAATTTATAGGAATCTGGGGAATACTTTGCATTGGCTTCCGGTCGAATTTGTGCAGTCCCTCATAGTAGAACCACTTGTATATATATATATATATATCACTCATATATATACAATTATATGAGCTCTACCAACATGTTGGTAGAGATTGATCTCGGCCGTCCATCTATGAGATGGACGGTCGAGACGGTGACACCTCGTAACTCCCCAAGTAGCCCCCTTTATTTGGGGCTTTTAATCTGGGCCCTTGAAATTGGGCCATTTTATCTAGACCGTCGATTAAAATTATTTGGGGCTTTTCATATGGGCCGTTGGATTAAAAGGGAAGGTCAAATCTTGGCCGTCAATTTTGGATAGGAAGTTGCAGGAAGGTGATAGAATTGGGGCTTTTAATCCGCATCATTGAATTGGGGCTTCTAATCTCTTCCCTTGATTTAAAAGTCAAGGAAATTTAATGGGCAAAGAAATTTAATGTTCACCTTCATGAGGTGGCAATGCACATTAATTAAAAATCTATTTTCCACTTTTCTCTCAGCTCTGTTCCCAAGCTTATGAGAGAGAGCGGGATATATATCCTTATATATATTTTCACGTGGAGGTAATGATGTCGAGATGGAGGGATTTCAAGTTTTCTTTTTTTGCTAACAATTTCTTTGAGTTCCTATGGCGTTGGCATTCCACCGTGTCGAACTAATGCCTCTGAAGATCGAGCGGAAGGAGGCAACGGATTGTCTTTGCTGCTCGGTTCTATCCGGTGGAATTCCACCTATGCTCTTTCGGTTCCGGTTCGTGAGTTCGCCATACCCATACCATGCTTTAATTTGGGCAAATGATTCCTTATGCATGTGTTTTGGGTTCATTGATAGTAGCTTGGATTTGGAAAATGGGGCGCTATCCAACTTGGGTCCTGAAAGTATGCTTGGCGGAGGCTGCATCATCCCACGGGGAAGCCGGAGGCAATTCTCTTTTTGTATTGGCGTACCTCACTATTGCAGGCAAGGCCGATTTTGCAGGCTTCGTGGTACCCAATTCGTGGTTCTTATGGGTCTTCCATTTTGCTTCGCATTGTGCTTGATCTCACCAAGGAACCCGAACACTTGACATGGGTTCTATATCCGTAATTTAACCGCATTTTTCTCGTGAAAAACAAATGAAATGAAGTTACGGTAGTTATTAGATCGGTTTGAATCCAAAAATGGTGCTTTTGGGCGATTTGGAGAAACTCTAGAGCATTTTTCTCGATTAAAAATGGACGCCATAGCCAAACTTTACGCCCACGATTTCTTTCTGCTGGCCAGTATTATTTTGTTGGCAAATCACACCAAGAAAGCCACCAATAACGAATGCACACACGAAAAGTTCATCTTGCTCGAGCATCTTTCTTTGGTACAACACCCTTGGCGCAAATTTGTAGGACGATTTTCGGTTTAGATTGATGGCGTCTTCGCCAATTTCGCTTTGATTTGGAATTGGGTTCTCGATATGTAGCTTAAATCACCTCGTTTTGCTTGATTTCAAAGCCCGGAAGATTGATTCTTGAAGATTGGAATAACCTTTTGCGCTTTACATAGATATGGGGCATGTAAACAATTTTGGCGAATGAGGCCTCGGATTTTGACGGATAGTGTGTATCCAATTGCAAAGAAGTTGTGCTTTTGATTTGGGCGATCCAATTTGGCGCCAAGTTGTGCTTCAGAGAACATGGTTTGAATGGGGTCTAAGTTTCAGAGAATCTCGCTTATTTCCAATCGGTGTGAAGCCATAGGTCATCCAAGGCAACAAAATCTTCAAATTGCACAAGGTAGGTTCTTAATCCTTCAACATAACACATACCATACATTCTTTAAGTAAACTAAATATCTTTTCGGACTTTTTTGTTTCCCAGTTCCCTCTTATGTCCAGAGGTGTTTATTTTAAGAGAATCATGGCGTAAAAGAAAGAAGTAAAATTGCCGAAATTTGCAAGCAATGCAGATATTTTTAAACGATGGCCAAAATCTTTATGCGTGAATCAAGTAGCCTTGAAAGTAGCCTTGAAAACCCGGAAGGGACATCAAGGGTTTTGGAATCTGCGAATAATTTTTGCTTTGTCGAAGTGTTTCCTATTTTCCCTAAATGTGTAGATTCCATGGACATTATAGTTTGCAAAAGAAATGGCAAACATTAAGACCAGATTTGACACGTAAAAGAGGCATTTAGCTTGTGGGTCGATGATTTGCTGGCCCCGCCTTTTAAATTTTTATTTGAATTGTGGCAAAGATTTCGCCCGCATGAAATGGAGACCAAGAGGGCGATCGATAGCAACTTCATAGCAATCTACAGGATCAAGTTTCTTTGTTAAGACCCCAGTTGCATGAAAATGGGATTGCTTTGTTTGAACATGAAGTAAATCAACTAGTATGTGTTGCACAACCAACACTTAAAAACCGAATGTAGATTTCAAGTCGTAAGATTTGGCAACCGAGAGCATTCTCTAGCATCCTTTTGGAGGTAGATGGCGTGAATTGTGATTCAACATATTCAAAACAGGGAAAAATATGAAGGTTTTGAAAATCATATGTTTTAAACAACTACTAGTGAAAGAATTAGAAGCATGATAGAACCGATTCTCGCACTTCTCTCTATATCTCAGCTCAAGAGAAACGAAGCTTTCATGGTAGTACATCATGGTGAATCGAATGATATATGTTTTGATTGGGAGTTCGTTGGTAGGATTGTTTTCAACAAGTTAATTTATGTCATGTGTCGCTTTTGCGGGGAAAGTTTGATACGAGCTTCAATACTTGAGGTTGTAAGTCACCACAGTCCTTTTGTGTTAAAGTGAACAGGTTTGCATATCGTGCATAAAACTCAATTGTCGTGTTGTCCGGCGTAACTTAGCACTTACCTCCAAGCCCTCAACATCAACATCCTATCTACTTGAGTTCGAGATGTTCTTTTGAAGAGGTATTTCAAAATCTTGTTGACGATAGACGAATTGTCATTTTAAAAATTAAATGCTTTTTCCAAAGCATTAAATATATTGATGGGAATTTCTAATACTCGCCAGCAGATCTTTGTCAAGTCACATCTGAGATTTGTAATGAATTTGGTAATCGATTTGAACATTGAGGCAGTCAGATCTAGAATGTTAGATCCATGTTTCGTCACTAACATCGCACAATAGTGTATGACCAATTACTAAAAATCAAAGTCGCATCTAGCATGTTAGATCCATGTTTCCTAGATCGCCCAACATATGTTATCATGATTTAGAAAAACGGCCAAGAAATAATGTGGGCATGTGGTATGATTTCTTCCACTACTCATTCAATTGTAAATAGTACATTTTATGTTTCAAATGTTGCCATACAATTTTAATATGCCAATAATTCAGGCCGATGAACGAAGATCGTTTATGCTGAAAATAACACCTTGAGAGAGCAATCATGTCAACGTTTTTTGTTTGATAGCATCCAACCTATGTTGCTTGAAATGGTGGTTGCGTGAAAAGTCACTAAGGTGATATAGGCAGCTTATGCTTTAGAATGAAGTGACCACTTTTAATAAGCTCGTCGGGTCATTAAAAACATCTTAGGCAAGGCACCAAATCTCCTTTTCTTTGTTCTCATCACGAGCATGCAAGATTCAATGTCCGCAAATTGTATTCTATATTCTTAGCGGGGGGCAAATAAAATGAATGGTGGGATGTACGAGACTAAGAGGAACCGATGAAGCAAACATGGCTGGTGGTTGCCCCTTTTCGCATCAACCGGAAGTCAGATGAGAATCTTGGACGAGCTCGAATGTTTCCAGACTTTTAGAGGTTTAGAATCGTTAACAAAGCATTCTTCAAGAGGTCCAACTCCAAGAACGTCAAATTTTTCTTTGAAGAGAAGGATTCTTCTCCGATATTCTAGGGGACCCAATGTAGTAAACTCTCCTAGATTTCCTCCTCCTATTTACTTCGTGAGGGATGGTTCGCATAGATGGCAACAACGTTTGGGCAGGAAATCAAGGGAATAACCTCTCTCCTAAACATCCTATCAAAAGGGAAGCAGATTTCTTAGCTTCTCCAAAAATGAGTCATGATCGAAAAGATCTTTATATGTTTGTTTGGAGTTCTAACGCTTCTCCGCTCTCGAAGACTTGGGGACGACTTTCTTGCTAATAAAGGATAGCGTTGTTCTCACAATTGATTAAACAGTAAAACAATGTGGCTTCCAGATCGCGAAACATGAGATGCCTCCAAAGAATCGGGTTATGACGAAATTGATTTTCAACATGTTTGCGAGAAAACCTTTTTTACATCGTGAAGACCAACGTTCTTGAGTTTTTCTCATGAACACTTGGCGAGGTACGACTTAGGGGCGATTTGAGTTTTCTCTCTACTCCGCTTACATTAAACCCGACTTTAAGTTTTGGGAGCTGCCCTTGCTCATACCTATGCCCGTGAAGGTGAGTTGCCTTCGAACACTTTTCCAGATTTCTTAGAGTCAATGCAGGCTGCAAAATTGTAGTGTAAACTTATCTAAGTTCGTGCAGATGATGTGCTTCTCCGAGGATACAGCGGATACAACACGAGATGGGCACTTTGCTTGGTGAATGAAGTCTTTCCCTTGGTGCGTGTACATGAAGTTTTTGTTTCTAGATGGCATGATGCACCATATTAGTCGAACTAGAAATCTTTGCCCAAAAACGCAAGGAAATTGTACTTTCATTATTCTTGCCGCTTTACAAGTTTTTGCACATCGTGGACTGATTTTTCTTTTGCATCATGAAACAAATACAAGCGTGTGTTATAATTGGATCACTTCCAACCCATTCCATCAAACGCCATGACATCACACGGGCAAATGAGGTCCACAGATCCGCTTTGAAAGAGGTCATCATGACATCACCCGGGCAAATGAGGTCCACAGATCCGCTTTGAAAGAGGTAGGCTAAGACCCTTTTTACCACATGCGTAAACTTGTGAATTCATCATTTGTCTATTCGCATATTCTTGATTTGCCAATTGATTCATGGTGGTTGGTTAATTAACCCGTTGTTTAATGTTATAATCCTTTGATCCATGTTATCGGGCTTTATTCATTCTCACGCTTCACCGCACTCAAGAAACGTGGAGATGGCATCATAGGTCTTCATAATTTCAATAATTATTACCCCAAGGTTCTTAAAAGAGCCCGGCGGAGAGAACCCCAAATTGGTTGGAATGTAAATGCCCACGCCTAAGAGTGGCGGCTTTGCATCATGTCCAAATATCCTGCCTACCAAGCATGCGGCGATACTCCTTAGACAGTCCATTGCAAAGCAACCAAGTTCCAAGAACGAGGGTGTTAGCATCCACGAGCCAAGTAGTTACATGTTCCCTTACAAATGTGTTGGAGTCGTTTCTAAACCTGAGCGGATTTACCTTTAGGCCTAGACATATTTAACAATGTCCGATGGCATCTTTGTTACCTTTTTTCATCTCCGATTGCACCAATGTTAGATTGTAGATTAGAAAGCCTCATATTGGCTTGCAAAGTGCATACACCGTATCCATGAGCCGTCTATTTTTCAGTCGTGAATATGAACATTGTTTCCTGCATGTAACTCTCCCTTCTGTTAGAGTCTTTCCTCTTCCCATCTCTCGTATTTGACCAATAAGTGTTCCATAAACAACGGGGAATGAATAGAGCATTGTTATGTTATGGTGTTTGGTTGTGAAAGAACATACTAACCATCTTAGTTGGCTCTTATATTTCCAGATTTCGAGCGGATCAACTTTGTGAATGAAGCTTTTAAGCTTCGATTTCATGCTTGCAAAATCCTCGCCTTCCACGCTTCTCTTTGCTTGGCGAGAGGTCATATCCGTGATGAGTTGCAAAAGTTGCTGATGTTTCCTAGTCATATATATTATCGAAGTTAATTGCAAAGTCGCCAACAAGATTATTGGATATGGAAATCAAAGCGATGAGCAATGCATCATGGTCGGCGGCAAGGTGTTGATCTTTGCTTTGTGAGCACATTTCTTTTTTCTCTTTCGTGCATGATTTTCTTTCACTTGGCATATTTGCTGCCGTTTGTCTAACCAAATTAGGCATGTATTCCCTCGCCAAGTTATCCCGATAGGGTCTCAAGGATTTTTGGGCAATCGCAGTGTGTGTAAGCTTGATCAAAGGTTTCCGAATGATACCGCTAGGTAAATTCGTTCTACCATATTTTCTCGAAGTATGATGCAAGACATCGATTTATGTGCAAATATGAATTGGCCCTACTTTTGGTTGAAAAGGAAAGGAATCGTGGAATGTGGAAGTTGTGGCTTGCTCATAGATTCATGGTTCACATAATAACTTCTGAAAAGAAGCTAAAAGAGTTACTAACCTGCACCTATTTCCGTCTTATGCGAAATATGCCTAATTTATGGCGCCAAAATCAAAACCTGCATGAACCGTTGTTTTCTAGTCCTTAAAACAAGCAGGAAATTTCGATTTAGAGCTGGTTTTGCACTTTGAAATCATTCACCAAAGATCTGTGGGTGGTAAGCAAACTCGCTCGATTTAAGATTTGGCTGAAGCAAACTTGTGTAGACATTCAAGGGCACATGATAAATATTTATCCGATTAAATATCTCTACCGGATTGCTTTTGGTTAGGATATATTTGGTGATTAATTCAATGTTCTAGGGGAATAGAGAACAAAGGGCAAAAAGCTTTAACCGCCTTTATTCTTCCCCGCTTATTCTTCGGTTTGTTTCGGTGTGTAGTTCCGGTTTAAGATCCGTGGAACCGTGAGCTAAGTAAGATATTTCATGAACATTGTCACAAAGCAGAAGCTTCAAAATACAAATCGAAAGCATGTATGGCAATCCAACCAATTTTTTTTTTTAGCGAGGGCTTTAAAGCCACGATTTGCCACAATCATATTTTAATGTTCTCGTTCCTTGCAATAATGCAGAAACCTTGAGGTATGGCGAGTTTGCTCATCTGTTTTTTTAATGGGTTATGGTCCTTTATGACTCCGGCAACAATTCACCTGCCGAAGATTGTGCGTTCTCCTCTCGAGCCCGTAAAAGTAATCCTTTTGCTTCTACAATTTTCCGATGCCTTTGTTGCAACTTCTTCATCATCAATGGCGGCAAGTGTATGTAGGCATTTGTATTTTCCTCGCCCATTGATTGATTTTGTCTTTGCACGAAAGATCCGGCCCCGAGACATGTGATTTGTTAGCTTAAGATTTTGCCAAATATGACATGGAATATAGGGATCAAAGGCATGCCATCGAGTGATTTGCTTCGTAAAGTTGTCATCATCATCGACGCCCGGGACATGCAATTGAATGATAATTTTATGAAGTCATCAACCAAGCCCAAAGAAAAGAAGCATGACAAAGATGTACAATTTTTTCAAAGGTAGGATGTTCTTTATGCTCGCGATCTTTTGGCATTTAGAATGATTACCGTAATACAATTACTAGATAAAAATGAGGGAACAAAGATCTCTGCCGTATGATTGTAGCCTTAGAAAGGCCAACTCAAAGAAGCCAATGAAAGATTGTTATAGTCTCAACCTATTATTATAATCATGACTAGAAACTAAGCCCTATAGTTTCTACGTGTGAAATGTAATTTTGATGATGCAACTTTTATGTGAGCTATAAAAACTGGAGACGCTATCTCTCTATATAGTTGCAAATGTAAGCAAGTCTGTTAACAAATAGATTGGAAACGCCTATTGTGGTTGCCGCTACCTTTCACTTGAAGCATTCAACCCGCTTGGAAAATCTTTGTGAAATTGAGGAGAGTTATTCTTTAGTTAGATCTTTGAGGCTGGTCCAGATTTATCAAGTAATCGAAAACCCCATGGGTGTGCTAACGGTCTCTTTTGCTTTAGATTTTCATTTTTGTACACTTAAAACGATCTTTGACTTCTAGTTTTCATTTTGATTTAAGACAGAATGTGAGAAAAGCCGACAAACATGCTAAGGAGGCCATCAACCTTTTAAACTATTAAGTACACAGCATTAGAATACTAGAAATAGATGCAAAGATGATTGATATACAAAACATAAAACAAGGAGCTTCGCACCAGGTTGCCCTCAGGGTATGCATTTATAAGTTAAATTTAAAACCTCGATACTTGCTTGTGACCTATGAATGTAGAGCTCTTGATGTTCATTAAACATCTTGACACATCATAATTTATGATAATAATCTTCGCATTCCATGTTGATGCAACTTTTACAAATTGTTCAATAAAAGCAACTACCGTAAATGCAAAGATTGCTTTATTGCCCATATCAATGGACGATTTGCATGGCTTAAGAGATTAAAAAGACATGCGTAAAAAGAACGGCCATACAAACATCATGGCATAAATATCCTCAAGCATATCATACGTCGTCTCAAATCTTTTCTGTTAGAGGACTTTCTATATGCTCAAAAACTAAAACCAACATAACTTTGTGCGTTCAGAAACTAAAGCCAATAAACTTTGTGCATATAATACTCTTTTATTAAAGCTATTATGTTCAACATTGTCCTACCTTGCAATGACACTTATAAATTCTCTGTCATTATATATCGAGAAGAACTTAAATTTTTTATTTGTATATACTTTACCGGTCTATTTGCATATTTTATTTGTGTGCCTTGATGTAGGAATATTCCCTATTTTATGCCAAATCAGTGACCTGAGTTTTCATGTCTAAAACAAAGTTGCCACTTCTAATGGTGCAACGAATAGCAACGCAGACCAATTGAACGAACTTATACGCTATTTGCCGTCACAACCAATATTCAACCAATATAAAAAAAAACCATTCCCTAGTCGTGAGACCGCAAGGCCAAAGGATGTGAACTCAAAAGCTTAAACGCCCCTAAGGATCTTCATAAAATATTTGAGAATCTAGGGAACGCTGTGGAATATTAGAGAGTCTAAGGAATATGCATAAAGTTGACTTCATATTTGACTATATCTTTTGTTTGATCTTCACTTTTACAATTGACTTTTACGCTTTGGAGTAAATCGTGATGGGCTTATTGAACTTCGACTTTGTGTTTGACTTCCTCTTTGAAATCAATTGTGGATTTTAATGGGTCAGCTTCAAACAATCTAATGTGTACATTCAATTTAGTTTGACTTTTCTATTTGCCTATACCCGATATAATGCGCCTTTAATTTCGAACTTCCATGCTAGGATGTTATTTGTAAATTCCTCATAGAGAAAATTCAATTACAAATGTCCAGTCGACTTTACACTCCCTCATAGTACAAAGACTTGTATATACATATATATATATATATATATATATATATATATATATATATATATATATATACATATATATATATATATATATATATATATATATATATATATATATATATACATATATATATATATATATATATACATATATATATATATATATATATATATATATATATATATATATATATATATATATATATATATATATATATATATATATATATATATATATATATATATATATATATATATATATATATATATATATATACAGTGATCTTCGATGGTTTAGACTGGTTTTGTTGCCGACTGATGGCCTTGCTATTTTTGAATCCCTTTTCACTCCAAATCCAATCTTGACAACTTTGCTCCTATACAAATTAATGGTATAACACTAAAATTACCCTTTCAAACTTTTTAGGCGAAAATGCCCAAGAAGACAATTTGTCGGACATTTCCTTCGGATTCTACTTGCTTGTTATTTTTATGCAGCATATCTCAACCGAATCATGGGCTATGAAAAACTAGCACATTTGCGGTTGCAAAAGTAAAAAATTGAGTAGAAACTTACAAAGGAGATGGCAGGATGAATTCTGATAAATGAGCTCATTCAAATCAAAAGAAAAATTGAACCCTAACCCTTCATCTATGTTCAGATTCAACAATTGCTACATGTGGATGTGATGAAGCATGCATTCTACAGCATAACTAGTTTAAATCTGACGGTTTATAGCTCGACAAAGAGTTCCACAAATCATCATAAAAAGAAGCAGAAGGGTATTTTAACAATTCCAAGTCGGGGCATTTTTATAAATACCCCAAAATATTGGGGTATTTTGACAATTTTCCCTTCAATTTAATGCCCACATGAGCTTATTTTTTGAATCCTACCTAAAGAATTTCAACCTAATAACTAACGTCTTATAAGAAGATGCACATGTTATTATCTTGTTAAATCCTACAAAGACATTTGTGTATGATCTAATGCCCACTACTTAAATTTTCACAGATGCTTGCATCTATCCGAATAGTAATTACATGATTTGCACTTGCTTGGAATCATAATCACAACATTGCAATCAAGTGAATCCCCTTATAACCTTTAAAAAGCATGCTATGGATGTTACTGCAATACTCCTCACATCATTTGCATATGGCTGGGATATTAATCACCAAGATCACAGGCAAGTGAACCCCTCATAATTTATAAAAAGCATGCTCTAAATAGTATTACAATACTCTCGGACAAACATGCATCAGCACATAGACTCCAACATGCCAAGGTGGCTCAAACATGCCACATGGGCTCCAACATGCCACCTAGGCTCCAACATACCACCTAGGCTTCAACATGCGAAGATGGCTCAAACATGCCACCTATGTCAAACATGCTAAGGTGGCTCAAACATGCCACGTGGGCTCCAATATGCCACCTAGGCTCAAACATGCCAAGGTGGCTCAAACATGCCACATGGGCTCCAACACGCCAAGGTGGCTTAAACATGCCAACTAGGCTCCAACATGCCACCTAGGCTCAAACATGCCAAGGTGGCTCAAACATGCCATGTGGGCTCCAACATGCCAAGGTGGCTCAGGCATGTCACCTAGGCACCAATACGCCACCTAGGCCACCTAGGCACTCCAAATTGGTGACATAGCATGCCAAGTAAGCAAGGCCAAGTTTTGACTAGGCCAAAAATGAAAAGATGTCCATCTTTGGTCTTTTCATTGGGCAATGTTAGCAATCTTTGGTTGACATGGCTAGATGGTGATGATATGTACATGATGACTAGGACTTTATGCAAGAAATATGATAACCTTTGGAATTTTTGGTAGAGGAGTTTGGCAAGGGATAGAAGAGATGTGACGTTCCAGGTATCTATACGGTATACGTATGCATACCATGACACGTCACCAGGATACAATGGGCTTAATGGTCCAAGTGAGGGTTACCCATAATGGTTTTTATTAGCTATGTTAATAAAACCAAAGGGATAATTATGAATTATAATGGCCTAATTAACTTAATTAAGCCATTATGGACTAATTAACTAATTATCACCAGTAAGGGGGTGCCACCTGGCCCAAACCGATTGGCCAGAGGGGACTTACCATTTTGGGCCAAGTAATAGGGGTCCTACCCCAATTTCTCTCCCCAAATTCGAATAGGGATTGAGGAGGAGCAGCAGCCAGCAGCCTAAGCTTGTTTTGCCAACACTTACCTACCAGCTTCAAAAGATGGATGCCTACCGTGACCATGGCTCCCACCAAGACAAGTTAAGTTAGGAGATAGGTCTCTTTTCTGCTGACACTTCTTTGAGTAGATGGAATGATTAAATTCTCTTTATGAATTGTTCTGAATACATGGATGGTAGTTACATTAGTTCTTTACGCTTCTTAAAGTGTATTGGGAATTAAGGAAGGGTAGTGACCTAAAAGCTTCCTAGGATTAGAGATGTCTCTAGTTAGATCCCTTAATACCCAATAATGCGGCAAAACATTACAAGAGCCTACACCGGGTGGATGCTATGATGTGGTTCAAAGACTGACAACGAAAGTGTGAAGGTGAATCTGGTGGAGTCCCCGCTAAGCGCGCTCACGGACTTCTATAGTGTGCTAGGCTTATAGCCGGGCCACCGTGTGTGGGCGGGTATGGGTCCGACACTCCGGGCCTGCGGGCGTGAGTCATAGATGGCCGCCCAGGCTCGAACGGGTTGGTGAGCTGACCTTTAGATTTAGGGGAGTAAAGCCGGTAGAATCCGGATCACGGGGGTAGTTGATGCGCACATGTTCTCTAGCACACCCGTGATCCGTCATACTCGGGAGAAGATGCCTCTCGACCTACCTCATCGGATCGGGAGATGTAACCGGAGTAGTCCCGGAGGTGATTCCTTGGGATTGCGTCTCCTGAGGGCTACAAGCACGCCATAGCATGATTCACCTATCTGCAAAGTGTACGCAGGGGGGCGGATGGAATGGACAACCCTAGCCATTGTCTTATGCCAGCCAACGCCATGTTATAATATGCCCGCCTGCATGATATCTTGAGGCCACGGCCGTCGCTGATCCTTGAGTCCGAGCCGGGGTAGTGCCTTGTCATGGTGTTATTTCATGTTATTAAAGCTGTTATCTTTTCCATGATGATGATGGATGGGCCACCCTTCGTGGTGGTATGTTATTGCATGATGATTGTATGCTAACGTGTATGTATGCTTCCGCTGTATAGGATTTCCCATAGAGGACGTGGGACGAATGACACCTCCGTGTTCCTCGCCTGGACACTTGGCCATCCCAAGTGCTCCGAGTATGATGGAGGGCCTTGCCATGGTGATGTGGTCGCCATGGGAGGGGAATTCCCCGTATGTATATGATGGAAGCATCGTATAGAAATGTCTTAATATTAGTTCGAAAAAAGGACAAAGTAGTTATGAGAATAGATTAAAGGGAACTTCAAAAAATACAAAAAAAAACCATTAAACGGGCAAATATATGTTGTAAGTGCAGCCAAAAATAGGTTGTAAGTATAGCTGAGCTGTAGGTAATTATGCAAACTTAATGATAACATAGGGTGTATGTTAGTAGTACTAAAGAGTTAAGTATAGGTCGCAATTCTAGATTATTAAGTATAGGGATGTAAGTATAGCTGAGGTCTAGGTAATTATACAAAATTAATGACAAGATAGGTTGTAAGTATAGCTGACATGATGTGGGTAATTCTATAGAGAATTAATGATAACCTAGGGCGTAATTAATTCAATAGAAGTAATGATAGCTAATTCGTATAGGGTATAATTCGTATATGATGTGATGGAATCATAATTACAACCGCGCCTATTAAGTTATACAAAACCTTGCATGCAACTACTATATCTTGCATGAAACCCTTCCCTTACCAATGGTGAGCCATGCTGCCCGGCCCGCTCCATCCCGCCGGACTCGCCTCAGGGAGGCGAAGAAGGAGATCAAGAAATTGATCAAAAAATCACTTCCTCCCTCCGCGATGCGGCGTGGTCCCCGCACCGGTCGGGATGAATCTGCGAGGAGTTGTTCATGAGGGCAAGCTTACCGAAATGAGAATCTTAGTAGCAAAGACTAGCGGCTGAAGTCCCCACACACACCCTGCATTCCGGATGAGGAGCCGGAGAAGGAAATTGAAATAGCGTAAGAAAAAATGGAAGCAGATGAGGAGTGGCGAGGAGAATTGGAGGAAGAAAGAAGGTGTCATGGGCCCTCTCCTCCTGAAGATGAAGATACTGAAGCCATACTCAAGAGATGGCGCAAGAAAGCTCAGAGGGAAGAAGAGGAGGAGGAAGAAGAAGAGGAGGAGGAGGAGATTGAGGGCTGATTTTTTTTTTTTTTTTTGTTATTTACTTTTGTTCAGAAAGTGAGCCGGGCATCTCAAAAGGCCTCAACTCGATGATTATGAATGGAGCTAGGCATCTCCTTAAACTCCGCCTAGAACTTTTATTATTTTGGAACAAAGAGTCAAGGCAACTCTAATAAAAAGCCCTCCTTGTAAAATATTTTGCTGGGCAATACAAGGACTTACCGACCGTAATATGTTTTCTAAAGTTTCTACTCTTTATTAATACATCACTGTAATTTCTTGAAGAAGCTTTGAATTCCCCTGCTCTTTCATTCTTAATTTTGAGAGAGCTCAACCTTGTGTGCAAAATTGTTAAATTGTGGCAAGAGTCCAATACATATGGAATTGCATCTGATAACTAGATTTCTTATCTTAGTATTTCCTCTTACAAATTGACTTACGCTAATTATATTAATGCATTGAATGAGTTTACACTTGTAAGACTTACGCTAATTACAAGAGTGCATTTAGATTATAAAGGGAATGGAATTCAGCGCGTGGTGCTTTAAATCACTATTTTTCTCTCTATCTTACAGATTTATGAATTCAAGGCCAAGGAATTGCATATAATAACTAGCTTTCTTATCTTAGTATTTCCTCTACAAAAAAGACTTACGCTAATTATATTAATGCATTGAATGAGTTTACACTTCGTAAGACTTCTCGCTAATTACAAAGAGTACATTTAGATTATAGAATGGAATTAGCGCTGCGTGTTGCCAAATCACTAATTTTTCTCTAACTTACAAATTTATGAATTAAACGCATATTCAATCGTAACACACGCCGGGCGCCAATCGGGTTCCTCCCTGCCCTTAAGGGACATTTCTTACCGTGGCCTATGCCAATCTTATAGTTTTAAAGGAAGGTCTTGATATTTACCGCCATATTATTTGTTCTTGGTGAGATGTAGTCGTGGGGATGGCTACAAGCATAGGCTTATTCAATGAATTGTGTGGAGTGCTCGAGGGGGCTTGAAATGGAAAATGCTTTTCCCCGAAAGAATCCGATTTGCTGACCTCGGCCATTTTAGGATATGCACAGCTGCACCATGGTACCCACGATTCTTGTGTGTTCTCTTATTGTGTGACATTTGAGACCTATCATTACTTGACATTTGAGAACCTCTTGAGGAACAACACACGTAGGAATAACACACGAATGTACTAAAAAAAATGTGATGCCTTACGCAATGCTTACGCCGTTGAAAAGGCAACTAGTAACTAGGATCTTCACATGATCATGAAGGAACTCCATGGCATCTTGTCAGATAGACTAATTCTATCTTGCAATTTTCCCACCCTCCTCTTCCAAATTGGCCGTTAGCATGTAACATTCTCTCAACGTTTATTTCTCAATCTCGCAAGGGTGCGGGATTAATTTGGAGCTGCGATCTAGAAGAGTAGATGAACTTACATGAAGGCGACATTGCTCAAAGCGCTACTTCTTCCCAGTTCTTAGAAGTTCTTCTGTTCTTCCCGATTCTTAGAGTTGAATGGCAAGAAAGGCCGTGGGTAAAGATTAAGTGGCGGTTTCAAATTATCCGTTAATTGTGCTTGTTAGGCGATGAATGTAGTAAGATTGATGACTGTCGATTTGAAAATCGATCCGCCAAAATTTAAATAGCAACCGCTTCTATCGGACCATCGATCTAAAGTCTATCTAAAATGAAACCCGCCGATCCAAACCCTCAAATCGATTGCTTATGGAAATCTATATAAGTTTTGAATTTCATTTCTTGCTTTTTGGTGCGAGTACGCCAAGAACTCAAGAACTCCGGGAGGCAAGATCGATGCAAAGTTTCAAAGGTCATCTTTGCTCCAAACTCAGCCGAACTCGAGAAGTTGTTCAAGGCCTGAAGATTGTTCAAGTTGGCTACGTTCGTGCTCTAATTATTGTGGGTGTTTTGCCTGTATTTCTTCACAAAAAATCTTAAGCCAGGCTGCTCTGTCCATCATTTCTATACAGTTGACTTAAATTTGCAGCATTTGTATACTACGTCCTTCTTGTGTTAAATTATTGTCATGCCCATGTCTATATCCACTGTGAGTAAAGTAGTGACCGTGTTTAATTGACCGCCGAGCGACCGCTCTGCCTTCCCGTGAATTGCCACGAGCGTCTCAGATCAAGCGAACACTGTGATGCCATTCAGATATAGTTTAGCTTACTTTAAATCTGACCACTGAAATCGCGCTTGCCGTGTATTGCACCCTCCTTTGCGCGGAAGAAGAGACAAAACCCCATTGCACTGCTACACCTCCTCCTAAGAAAGTACAGGCCTAAGATTCAGCCTACCTCAAGCTCAATACGTAAGAGGGAAAGCCTAACGACCCACGCAAGATCCTATGCATTGTTGTCGATGGATGATAGCTTTATCCATTATCGTGAAAGCAGTAAATAGATCCTCGATGCCCCGAGGAGAAGTTGGAATGACAGTGGTATGTTGACGCTGGCAAACAAAGTAAGGCGGACCAAAAGCACACCCAGTACACGTACTCATGGCGCGATTCTTTATCACCAGAGGATGCAGACGACCGAATCAGAAAGTGAGGCTTAAGTCATGTACAAAACTTTCGTCAGCCACACATGCCGTGGCAAATGCTTCAAAGATGGTCTCGAAGGACGTGGAGTGCCGAAGCCGCCAAGTTTCAGCGCATACCTCGTAAATACTGTTTCTCCTCAGTGTCTATAAGTGAAGGGGTGGTTCAGAAGTGAGGAGGACCTTCTCTCAGGGCCACTGAAGAGTTGAAGCATCAAAACGATATCGTGGATGTAACAAGATTGCCGACTTAGAAAGGACATCCCAACTCGCAACAACATACAAAACTTAATTTCTAAAAAATTGAAAATTATAGCAATGTAAGTAGCGTAATAACTACCCACTTGGCCAATCTTTTACACATCCCATCCATAAGCCGACCGCCCGTGAGATCACATAAGTCAATATTTATTAGCGTGGAGGTATGACCCTCGAAAGCATGCTAGAGAAATCTTGAGGGCGATGGTGAAGAATCCGTGCCGTCTTCGCCGCCGCCACAGACGTGTTTCCTTGGAAAAGGATGCTCCACTCCAAAGGGACAACACTAGAGAGCTTACAAAGGAGTAAGAACCCTACGTATGCTTCCTTATTATTGACTGGACAAAGATTCGACATTGAAGGACAACGATCCCTATCCAAACAAGCAAATACATCACCTAGGCACCACACGCCACTCCAGGCCACCTGTGCACTCCAAATTGGTGACATGGCATGCCAAGTAAGCAAGGCCAAGTTTTGACTAGGCCAAAAATGAAAAGATGTCCATCTTTGGTCTTTTCATTGGGCAATGTTGGCAATGTTTGGTTGACATGGCTAGATGGTGATGATATGGACATGATGACTAGGACTTTATGCAAGAAATATGATAACCTTTGGAATTTTCGGTAGAGGAGTTTGGCAAGGGATAGAATAGATGTGACGTTTCAAGTATCTATACAGTATACGTATGCATACCATGACACGTCACCAGGACACAATGGGCTTAATGGTCCAAGTGAGGGTTACCCATAATGGTTTTTATTAGCTATGTTAATAAAACCAAAGGGATAATTATGAATTATAATGGCCTAATTAACTTAATTAAGCCATTATAGACTAATTAACTAATTATCACCAGTAAGGAAGTGCCACCTGGCCCAAACCGATTGGCCAGAGGGGACTTACCATTTTGGGCCAAGTAATAGAAGCCCTACCCCAATTTCTCTCCCCAAATTCGAATCGGGATTGAGGAGGAGCAGCAGCCAGTAGCCTAAGCTTGTTTTGCCAACACCTACCTACCAGCTTCAAAAGATGGATGCCTACCGTGACCATGGCTCCAGCCAAGACACCGGTTAGTCAGTAGATAGGTCTCTTTTCTGCTGACACTTCTTTGAGTAGATGGAATGATTAAATTCTCTTTATGAATTGTTCTGAATACATGGATGGTAGTTACATTAGTTCTTTCTGCTTCTTCCGTGTATTGGGAATTAAGGGAAGGGTAGTGACCTAAAAGCTTCCTAGGATTAGAGATGTCTCTAGTTAGATCCCTTAATACCCAATAATGCGGCCTGTGCACAAGAGCCTACCTGGCTGTAGATGCTATGATGTGGTTCGAAGACCGCATAAACCAGTGTGAAGGTGAATCGGGTGGAGTCCCCGCCAGCGGCTTCCGGACTTCTATAGTGTGCTAGGCTTATAGCCGATCACCACATGTGTGTGGGCCGGTATGGGTCCGACACTCTCGGGCCGGGCGCGGAGTCATAGATGGCCGCCCCTAGGCTCGAACGGGTTGGTGAGCTGACCTTTAGATTTAGGGGAGTAAGCCTGCACGGATGCGGGGGGGTAGTTGATGCTGCGGCACATGTTCTCTAGCACACCCGGGGATCCGGTCATACTGGGGAGAAGATGCCTCTCTGACCTACCTCATCGGATCGGGGAGATGTAACCCGGAGTAGTCCCGCTAAGGGTGATTCCTTTGGGATTGCGTCTGGGAGGGCTACAAGCACGCCATAGCATGATTGACCATCTCGCAAGTGTTATTACGGTGGAGGGGCGATGGAATGGACAACCCTAGCCATTGTCTTATGCCCCAACGCCATGTTATACTTCCGTGTTGATATCTTGAGGCCCCTCGCCGCCGCTTGATCCCTGGAGTCCGAGCCCGGGTAGTGCCTTGTCATGGTGTTATTTCATGTTATTAAAGCTGTTATCTTTTCCATGATGATGATGGATGGGCCACCCTTCGTGGTGGTATGTTATTGCATGATGATTGTATGCTAACGTGTATGTATGCTTCCCGGGCCAGATAGATTTCCCATAGAGGACGTGGGATCTAATGACACCTCCGTGTTCTTCGCCGACACTTGGCCATCCCAAGTGCTCCGAGTATGATGGAGGGCCTTGCCATGGTGATGTGGTCGCCATGGGAGGGGAATTCCCCGTATGTATATGATGGAAGCATCGTATAGAAATGTCTTAATATTAGTTCAAAAAAAGGACAAAGTAGTTATGAGAATAGATTAAAGGGAACTAAAAAAAAAAAAAAAAACCATTAAGCGGCAAATATATGTTGTAAAGTGTGCACCAAAAAAAAAGGTTGTAAGTATAGCTGAAGCCAGAGGTAATTATGCAAACTTAATGATAACATAGGGTGTATGTTAGTAGTACTAAAAGAGTTAAGTATAGGTCGCAATTCTAGATTATTAAGTATAGGGATGTAAGTATAGTGAGGTCTAGGTAATTATACAAAATTAATGACAAGATAGGTTGTAGAAAAAGTATAATGACATGATGTGGGTAATTCTATAGAGAATTAATGATAACCTAGGTAATAATTAATTCAATAGAAGTAATGATAGCTAATTCGTATAGGGTATAATTGTGATATGATGTGATGGAATCATAATTACAACCGCCTATTAAGTTATACAAAAACCTTGCATGCAACTACTATATCTTGCATGAAACCCTTCATTCCTTCAACAGACCCATCCATTCTTCCTTTCCAAATGCTTTTTAGCCTATCCTTCCTTCCTTCCTTACCAATGGTGAGCCATGCTGCCCGCCCGCTCCATCCTGGGACTCGCTGTGGAGGCGAAGAAGGAGATCAAGAAATTGATCAAAAATCACTTCCCCCCTCCCACAGATGCCGGGCCAGGTAGCCTTCCGCAGACCACATCCAGGATGAATGCGAAAGGAGTTGTTCATTGAGGGCAAGCTCACTAGGAAATGAGAATCTTAGTAGCAAAGACTAGACACCCGGAAGTCCCCACACACACCCTCAAGCAGTCCGGATGAGGAGCCGGAGAAGGAAATTGAAATAGCGTAAGAAATGGAGGAAGCAAAGATGAGGAGGGGCGAGGGAGAATTGGAGGAAGAGAAGAAGCAAGGTCATCATGGACGCCTCTCCTCCTCCGGGATGATGAAGATGTTACGTAAGCCATACTCCAAGAGATGGCGTAAGAAAGCGGGAGAGGAAGAAGAGGAGGAGGGAAGAAGAGGAGGAGGAGGAGATTGAGGGCTGATTTTTTTGTTTTTTTGTTATTTACTTTTTTGTTCAGGAAAGTGAGCTGGGCATCTCCAAAAAAGGCCTCAACTGATGATTATGAATGGAGCTAGGCATCTCCTTAAACTGCCTAGAACTTTTGTTATTTTGGAACAAAGAGCTGGGCAACTCTAATAAAAGGCCCTCCTTATGTAAAATATTTTGCTGGCAATACAAGGACTTACTGACTGTAATATGTTTCTAAAGTTTCTACTCTCACTTTAATACATCACTGTAATTTCTTCAGAAGCTGTTTTGAATTCTGGCTCTTTCATTCTTAATTTTGAGAGAGCTCAACCTTGTGTGCAAAATTGTTAAATTGTACAGTAGTCCAATACACGCTTGGCGTGAATTGCATACAGTAACTAGATTTCTTATCTTAGTATTTCCTCTTACAAATTGACTTCTGCTAATTATATTAATGCATTGAATGAGTTTACACTTCAGAAGACTTCTGCTAATTACAGTAGTGCATTTAGATTATAAAGGAATGGAATTCGCGCGTGGTGCGAAATCACTATTTTTTTTCTCTCTATCTTACAGATTTATGAATTCGCGCTTGGCGTGAATTGCATATAGTAACTAGCTTTCTTATCTTAGTATTTCCTCTTACAAAAAAGACTTCTGCTAATTATATTAATGCATTGAATGAGTTTACACTTCAGAAGACTTCTGCTAATTACAGTAGTACATTTAGATTATAAAGGAATGGAATTCGCGCGTGGCGCGAAATCACTAATTTTTTTCTCTCTAACTTACAAATTTATGAATTCGCGCCTGGCGCATATTCAACTGAACACACGCCTGGCGCGTATTCAACTGAAGTTCCTCCTGTGCCAGAAGGACATTTCTTGCCAGGGCCTATGCCAATCTTATAGTTTCGTGAAGGTCTTGATATTTACTGCCATATTATTTGTTCTTGGTGAGATGTGGTCGGGGATGGCTACAAGCATAGGCTTATTCAATGAATTGTGTCGTGCTCTGGAGGGGCTTGAAATGGAAAATGCTCAGCTGAGAACGAGAGTTGCTGACCTCGAAGCCATTTTGGATAATACCCCAATAGCTGCACCATCTAATTTGCCAGATTCTTGTGTGCCAGCTTCTCTTGTTACAACAGCATTTGAGACTACTGTGCCAGCATTTGAGACTACTGAGGAACAACACACAGAGGAATAACACACAGATGTAATTAAAACAGGATGCCTTCTGAGTAATGCTTCGTCGTTGAAAAGGCAACTAGTAACTAGGATCTTCACATGATCATTTCAGAAGGAACTCCATGGCATACTGCTTCCGGATCGACTAATTCTATCTTGCAATTTCCCACCCTCCTCTTCAAATTCGTCGTTAGCATGTAACATTCCTCTCCAACGCTGTTCAATCTCGCAAGATTATGGGATTAATTTGGAGCTTGCGATCTAGAAGAGTAGATGAACTTACATGAAGGCGCTCGACATTGCTCAGGCGCAGGCTTCTTCCCAGTTCTTCCGAGTTCTTCCTGTTCTTCCCAGTTCTTCCGAGTTCGAATGGCAAGAAAGGCTGGTGGCAAGATTAAGTGGCAGTTTCAAATTATCCGTTAATTGTACTGTTAGGCGCATTAGTGCCGTAAGATTGATGACTGTCGATTTGAAGTCGATCCGCGAAATTTAAATAACCGCTCGCTTCTATCGGACCATCGATCTAAAGTCTATCCGAATGAAACCCGTCGATCCAAACCCGACCGTCGATTGCTTATGGAAATCTATATAAGTTTTTGAATTTCATTTCTTGCTTTTTGAATTGCAGAAGCGCTCAAGAACTCAAGAACTCCGAGGCGCTCAAGATCGATGCAAAGATGCCGCCCAAAGGTCATGCTGCTCCAAACTCAGGCCGAGCTACGAGAGAAGTTGTTCAAGGTCAGTATTGTTCAAGTGTTTAGGCTTCTGTTCATTGCTCTAATTATTGTGCAGTGTTTGCTCTGTATTTACTGTCAATAAATCTTCTGCCCGGCTGCTCATTCTCCTGTCTATCATTTCTATAGCAGTGACTTAAATTTGCATTTGTATAATTAATGTCCTTCTTGTGTTAAATTGTCATGCCCATGTCTATAATTTGTCCACCTGTGAGTAAAGTAGTATGACCGTGTTTAATTGACCTGCCTTCGAGTGACTGTTCGGCCTTCCTGTAATTGTCACGCCTTTTGAGTGTGTCTGTAATTGGCGACTGTATGCCATTCTGTATAGTTTAGCTTGGCCGGAACGGTTGACCACTTGAAATCACGCTAAGCGTGTATTGCACCCTCCTTTGCAGGGAAGAAGAGACAAAACCGATTGGTAATTGCTACACCTCCTCCTAAGAAAGCAAGAGGCTCGGAAGATACTCCAGCTACCTCAAGCTCACAGAAGAGGGGAAAGCCTAACGACGACGCAGTATCCTATGCATTGTCGATGGATGATAGCGGATCCATTATCAGAGCAGAAATAGATCCTCGATGCCCCGAGGAGAAGTTGAATGACAGTGCGGAGTGGTATGTTGACGTTGGCAAAACAAATGGTAAGGTGGATCTTGTGTTACATTCCAGGAAGAAAGAGACCACTCTTATGAAAAAACAAGGTATTCTTATCACTTGTGAGGAGCAGGATGACTGTCAATTCATAGTGGAGGTTGTGAAGAAACACAAGAAAAATCTCGTCAGGTTTACACATGCCAGGGCAAATGCTTTCAAAGATGGTCTGATGAAGAAGGACGTGAGTGCTGAGTCATGTTTCAAGTATGGATGGCCTCAAAATACTGCTCTCACTCCAGTGTCTATAAGTGAAGGGGTGTCTGCAGTGAGGAGGACCTTCTCCAAGTTACTACCTGGAAGAGTTGAAGCATCAAAATGATATCAGGGATGTACGAAGATTGCTGGACTTAGGAAAGGACATCCCAGCTGCAACAGTTGATGGCATATTGGCAGAAAATGACTCTGAAAAAAAATCGCAGCTGGAGGCAATGAGTAGGCTAGCCAAGTATGCAGACAACTACCCACTTGGCCAATCTTTTACACATCCCATCCATGTTGACCGTCTGGTGAGATCACATAAGTCAACATTTATTAGCAGGAGGTATGACCCCGGAAAGCATGCTAGAGAAATCTTGAGGGCGATGGTGAAGAATCCGTGCCAAGTTCCTATGCCGCCAGACGCGTTTCCTTGGGATAGGAAAAGGATGCTCCACGTGTGGACAACACTAGAGGAGCTTACGCTGGAGAACCCTAATGTATGCTTCCTTATTATTGACCCGACAAAGATTCGGATTGAAGCACAACCATCCCTATCCAACCAGGCTAAGCAAATAGGACAAACCATGTATACGCTACATTACAACCCACAGAGATGTCGGTTTCTAAGCCCCCATACCCCCTCGCAGAGGACCTCGCAGAGATTAGTGCAACACTGAATGAAATGGGCGAAGTCTTTCTTTATAAAAGGTTAGTATATTGGGTGGCCTTTAATTAGATGTATCAAGTAGGAATAACAGTAGTAGACTAGGTCTGGCGTGTATTCAATCGGGTACGCCGCTTGTTTGCATGAATACACGCTTTAAGCTGTTCCGTCGGCAAGATATTGCCAATTCGCCAGCGTGAACTAGCAATCTTCGGTTTGAAAACGCTCGCATGTATTCATGCAAAAAGTTCGAATTAACAAATAATACACGCCGAGGCATTTTGGTCGCAAAGATATTGCCAACTCGCATCAGCGCCGAACTAGCAATCTCCTGCGTGCTCAAAACGTTTCTGGCGTGTATTCATGCAGCCAGGCGAGTATTCATCCTGCGAATTGGCAGCATGAATACACGCCCGGCGCGAATTGGCACGCCTGGGTTTGTCCTTTCCTGATTATCCTGTTGGCTTGATCTAAAAAACGGTTCATTTTTGTATGCCCTGCTCCTATTGGCTGATATGATTTCCTTATTCGTGCAGCCCTTACGTGGAACAACTCCGTCATGTGGATAGAATATAAAGACTGGTGCAAATAAAACAGGGAGGAACGAAGTCTGAGGAATATAAGGCATTGAAAAAGACCTTGATCCAGACTATCATCCAAGATAAGAAACCAAGGCCCAAAAAGACAGTAAAAAAAACCTAGGGAGGAAGCAGGCGAGACGTCTGAAGCATCTTCCAGAGGCCCTACAAATGCCTACAAGATCGTCTTCGCTAAGGACGAAGTCTAGGTGAAGTGGAATGAGTTCTGGGATGCTTATGCTCAGAAACAACTCCCAGATGCAATGGGAAGAGTGCCTCCTCAAGATACTTCAATATTTGATTTGAAGACCACCGAGATGAGGAAAGTACAGGGCCTTCAGGATGATGAAGTCATTTGACTATTAAATCAATGCATAAACAAAGAAGTTCTGTACAAGAAGGCTTCTTCAGTCAAGGACAAAATGTCCTTCGTTGATTGTTGCACTCATATAAAGGACATGCGAGTTATGAAGGTAGCAGTTGATCAAGAACTTCGGCTATCCGGTGATGTAACATTGTTCCAACTCGGCCCGCTAGACAAGTATGGCATGTCTGCTGATGACATCAAGAAATACGTCTTCTGGTCCAAGGAATTTCTGCAAACAGAAATCAAAGAACCAACAAAGACATCACAAAACTATCGATAAGGTGATGGTCGAGCCGAGAAGAAAGGTTGCCATCCCGAAAAGATGCCGGTGGTGACTTACCCGCACTCCAATACCGGGTCTCTATCGGCTATAAAGGTCTCCTCACCGATACAACAATAGGCCCTCATAATATTTCTTGTATTGGATAGCAGGATCGCAAAAAGGAGAGAAGGGGATGACTCAAAAAAAGAGTACATCAATTTTTACTAGCGCATAGGGTTAACAACCCAGAAGCTCTTACTATTGTCATCATATGCCCCCGTGAGAGCCTCATATATGCATGCTTTGGTGGCTTCATACAACTTGGAATGTCTAAAGGTCGTTAGGGAAGGTTCTTCTCTTTGTGACAAAGGATACCGATTTGAGGATGCAAGTTTAAAAGCGCTTTGTATAATCTTCACAATGATATCCCTTTGTGCCGATGATGACTATGAGGTAGCTAAGAGCAAAGGGGCATCGATAAAGGTGCATGGCGGTGTTTTCTTTTGGATGAACCCAACTTGAAAAAATGTGTTCTACAAAGCGATGATGAGGATGAAGTTTAATGAATGCCAGGAATTTGATGTTCCCGAAGCTTTAATGGGAAAGACACCACTGGAATTGCCGACAAAAAAGAAAAGGGGCCCTTTGAATAAACATGGGTTTGCAATCAATCTGCAAGCTATCTTGTTGAGGCTTTTGGACCACTTGATACCACTTTTCGCGGAACTACATGTTGGAGGGTATATTGGTAGAGAAGCTCAAGACATCAAGAAGATGTTTAAGTTTAGATCAACGATGACCAGGATCAGGATTTCCTTGAAGTGTTTTTCGAAAAAGGTACTAGCCATGGCTGATTGGGATCATGTCAAAGATAAAACCCGCTGGCTTTTGGTACCTTTACAGCGGGCGTAAGGCACTACTAGTTCACAAAAGCCTCCAAGTGCAACTCCGTATCGTTCAAAAGCAATGCAACCCCGAGGAGAAGGCCGCAATGCTAGCCAGAACGATGAGATCATGGAGCAAAATATGGAGTCCATGCTTGGTAATATTCCAACTAGTAATGTCCATCTTGGGGTACGACTACGGTAGTTCCCCGATACAAGCCGGGATGATCATGCAAAGTCGATTCAACCAATCGAGGTTAGGAATCAAAACCCCGCGGGTAGCTTTCATAGAAGAGAACATGTCCGAACTAAACTGGTGGAGTTGATGCTTCGGAAGTAAGCATCCCGAGTGAAGTAGACGCCACGATCGCCGGGGATGACAACGATGATGAAAGGTAATTCACGCCAGCGCCGATATGTAGCTTTATTATGACAAAATGCGCTTGGCGGTATTGCGTAACCATTTTTTGTATGGCTAACTCTTTGTTTTCCATGGTTCGTGGCTCCACGCTTGTGACAAAATCATTGTCTTCGATCCGAATGGTGTCCCCGTGCGGTAAAACGCTTCCTAAGAAACTTATTAACAGGGATGACTTCGAGCAAGTCCCTCTAGAATCGAATACTAAGTGGATCTATCCTCGTCCACACTTAGAAGATATGAATGAGGCGTTCAGATTGTTTTGAGTTGCCATCTGGTCCTCAATAGAACGCAGAAATGTTGATGAAGTACTTAGGGTGTTACCAGGCATGAATGGAGACTTTGTGATGATTTGGGACCAAAGTAAGTGTATAAAGTTTCCACATCCAAGAGATCCAGATGGCAAACCGGTCTTCGTGAAACATCTTGGTACTATGATGGATCAGCTTGGCATTCAAAAGAAAGAGGACAACATAATAGTAGATGATGATGCTCTTAAGTGCTTTTATAATCAAGGTCAGGCTCTAAATCCACCAACTTATACTCCACTAGATTACTCAACTATTCATGTCCATCATGAGTGGCTTGGCTGCTGGTAAAACAGTATCAGATGTTGTCCAAATGCATCCGGAACTAGATCGGACTAAGGAGATGGATACCTATCTTGAGAATTATTTGACAAAGAAAGGACTAGTCCCTCCATGATGTAATCTTCATATCAAGTGAATACAATGTAAAAAGTGTTATGTGTATATTGATGTGTTGTTATCTACAAATGCTAATCAAACAACATATTCTTCTCACTAAAACAAGAAAATGTTAAACCACCCACTACTATAATGCAAAAATGTGCAACAATGCAAAACAACATGTCACACACCACAACACTATATTGAAAAAAGGGTATGCAAAAGTGGCGTGCTTTTGGAACAGACATAAATCCAATTTAAATGAATGATGGTTAGGTAAGTTGCATGAGAATTGAGTAATTTATTGTAAGGAGTTCTAATTGCTCGTATGACATGTTTATGTCTTCTTTTCGTACAGAGTCATGCAGAGATTTCTCAACAAGAGAGACTGATTGTATGTAGGTCACTCAACTGCCAAAAATTATCACAGGATATGTGCATCCATGCAGTGCAGAATGATATGATGTCATTAAGGTTAATTGTGTAGGCTATGTTCATGGAGCCTACATGACACAGAATGCAAAAACGTGCCATCGGGATCATAGGCAGCCCTAGCAAGCCAAAGACAAGATGGCGATCCATTAAAAAACTTGATGAGTCCACTTGATTCAAGAGCCGAAGCATTGAGAAACCATCTAAACTTAAGGAGTCATGCAAGAGCAAATGCATGCTTCACTCCCTGGAATACAAATTACTATGACGGTCCGAAAGAAAAGGTGGATTATCTTGTGGCAGATTCGAAGATACAAACCCGAGGCATCTCCTTCTCATGGTAGCATCGAAGTTCCCGTTTATTTTCTTTTTCTAAGCATCAATCAATCCCGCTTCTATGACATGGCTCATTCCCTCGGCTTGACTCAAAGCCCTTAGTTCCGTTGTTATACAATGTCCGGGTCATTTGCAAATCCATCTTCTACAGCAGACATTTTTTTACCTTATTTACCTATTCGTTTGCCATTTACTTCTCGTCTTTTGGCTGATTGTTCCATCTTGTCCGGTGAATAATTTCCAGTTCAAATAGTTACTCCAAAGATTCCTACTTTCCAAGCATTACCGATCTTTCTTGTTGGCCATCCACCTTCATTGTCTATTTGCTTGTTGCCCCGTGTTTTGACTTGTAGTTTGTGATGTCGCGGATTTAGAACACCTACTTTGCAATTGTTTGGGATCTACGATCATTTTCCAAAAGCCAGTGTTGTTTTTCGGGCTAGAAGCCTTCAGATAAAGGTATTTGTTCTTTCAAATTTTGTGCTTGCTTGCCGCATGCCCCAATTCCATGCTTGTTTATCGCATGTCCTAAACATGTATTCTATGATTAGGAGCATCATGTAACCCATTTGAACCTGCTTAAATAATAGGTGTTGATACTGAAGGATTCGATCTGTAGAACAAAGGAGGTCAGTTTTTCTACAAGGAGCAATGACGGGCATTCTTTGGGGATGATCATCATTAGTCCAAGCTTTGCGTCTGAAACAGAAGTCCGGATATGTCCATCCACTGCCCTATCCATCGAGCCAAAACCGGAGACCACTCCATCGGCAGAAGTCCACCTCACACACCCTAAATTGGGACCTTCGTCCCAACTAAAAAAAGCCCTACCAATTATAGAATTCCCCTCCACCCTCAAGATCGGACGCAAAAATGATCTTTTGCGAACCTTATGAGGACTTACAAAATGTACAAAGTATTCTAAGACTTGGTCATTTATTTGTTGCAAGTTTTATCTTCGATAGTCTTTATTTTAACTTAATTAATGAAGTTGCTCTTAAAAGACATATTAACACACGTTTCATGTTGGAAATTGCCATGTTTCATATTGAAAATTGTCCTCTTTAGTCAGTTTAAAAGTGGTTTCCAAGTTCTTAATAAGTGTATGCAATGCAGAATTATGTAAGGCTGTTGAAACTCAGGCTTTCTTTACAAACCTCGTGTATCTTTGTCAAAAATAGTAGCTCTGAATCATGCAAAAGCAACATAAATTCTATTTATAGCGGACATATCCTTTAAGTTTAAGAATGTCCGATCACCAAAACTATCCCTTGTTCTTGTTTTTTTGTTTGATATACACAATTTCCTATTATGTTTTTGCAGTTAAGAATTTTCTTGATGTATATATGATAGATTCAACTATTGTAGGCGAGAAAGAGATCCTTAATCTGCCGAAATCAAGGTTTCTTAGCAGTTTAGGATATTTACAATTAGGCTTCCCAAATATTCCACAGGTTGGCCAAAAAAAGCTTTTCTTCTTCCTTTTTGTTGAAGGTATTCTTGGCAAGCCTTCAACCTTAATTATTTAAAACCTCCTGGTTGTTTTAGGCAACCACTCTGAACAAAAAGATTGCAAAGAAAAAGCTCAAACTTTGAGTTAGAACTGATTTCCGAAATCAAGAAAAAGAGACCTCAGCAAAACTTATGCCATTTTATGTCAAACTCGAGTTTCAATGTAATTGCAATTCAGGAATGTGCTCTGGTATGCAAAGAATCTATGTTCAAAAGTCTGGTACAAGAAAATATACAGAAGTGCTCCAAATTTACAATCCTGACTAAGCCAAAACTTGGTCAACACCGCTGGCAGCAAGCTGAATTTTGCAAATGGAAAGATTGCAAACTTTTGGCACTTTGTACTCACTTTGACAGACCTGTGAGCGAGGTGCATCAAGCTGTTTACCAAAAAATCATGCAAATATGCTAAAAAATTTTGATTTTTGGCATAAAACCTGGCACAGTACAAGAATCAGCATGCAAACTTTTGCAAATCGAGTTTGAACGATCGTTTTTCATCTCTGACACCTTCTGACAACTTTGCCGGACCTCAAAGCAATGTACATCAACTCTCTTGACAAAAAATCATGCTCAGATGGTCAAAAAACCTGTTTTTCTTGCAAAAAACTGTTATGATGCAAGAACCAGCAAGTAAATTTTTGCAGAATGCACAAATGGTAATCTTTTTTTGTTTTGACACCTCTTATGCTTTTTGATAAACCTGAATGAAGTGCATCTATAGCTTTTGTGCAAAAGTACAAATTTAACCCAAAGGAATGTTTTTTTTGTAGAAAAAAATTCTCATAGACTTTGATCCTTTAAATTTTTTGAAATTTTACCTTTTCTTTTAGTATTCTTGAAATGTTTTCTATAGATAGATGTATTTTCTATGTGCAGCACTAGTGTTCAAACATGGAATGTCTATTATTTGCAAATCCAAGTCTATCTCGCCTAAACTAGTGTAAACCCATGCGAATCAAATCTATGCTTACTTTTTGTTGTTTTTGTGTAATGCAACAATGCCTTGAAATAGTAATTCGTGTACTTTGACTTTTGAGATAGTTGTAGAATTTTCTTACCTCAAATTTTGCCTTTTTGCCAAGTTTTACCTCTCCTTAGATATCGTTAGCTTGTAATGGATGTGTAGCTCTTGCCAAAAGGATGGATTTTGATTGAATAAGACATTATACAACAATATTTCAATCAATCCCAAACTGAAGTCTTGGGCACAGGATCAAGTATACAAAGAAAATAGAATATTTCAACAAATGTGCCTCATAAACTCATGTTTTCTAAGGCAAGGAAGGCAGATTCAAGCAGCTAATGATCAATCTAGCGGCTACCATGGGTTAGCTATATCCCACAGGCAAAACTTAGGCAACATAAGAGCTAACACATGTGGACACATAAAAATACGTGCTATTTCCACGAGGGTGCTGGTCCGTTGCCACTGCACATGTCCAAAGATACCACCGTGGCAAGGAGTGATTGGAAGGAATTGGTGATTAGGTCTTTTTTTTTGGGGGGGAGGGGGGGGGGTAGATAGGTGAAAATATGGCACGATTCTCAAGAAATGGAATTTGAAGTTTATAACTAGGTCTTCTTATTTTTTTTCCAAATAGCATCTTTTTTTATTCTCTTTAAGATGAGAGAATCCTTTTTGGGAAAAGAGCATCTTGATTTTTGGGTATAAAATGAGGTCTAATTTGGTGGTGTGGCAAGGCTAGGGAGTGATGTGGCAAACAAGTGATGATATGGCACAATAGGATGCTGATGTCGCAAGCAAGGTGGCAAAACGATTTTTTTCTAGTCAAAGCTTCTTATGATGTGGTGATGAGGTGGGTGACACGTGTATGGTGAGGTGGATGTACTTTGGTGATGATGTGGATACACTTGATGATGATGTGGATGATTTGGCATGGCATTTGGCACTTGTGCACATATACATTAGAATTTTTGCATCAACTTGGCAAATTTTTCCTTTTCAAAATGTATGCCAATAAATGTGCACACTCTCTCTCTAGCTTTGTTTTTAGAGAGAGAATATGGCCTTAGACCTTAGGAATGACCAAATTTGATGGATTTTTTTGCATTTCCTCAAGAATATGAATGAATGATGGGTGTGTGATATGTTTTGACTAGAAAAAAAAAACTTTGCCAACTTTTAGCTTAGGAAAATGGTAATGGTGCATGGAAAGAGGAAGCATGAGGTGTGAGGGGTAAGGGGCATTTCATGAGTGGTCAAGATGTAGAACCTAGGGAATTGTGGAAGAAGCTTTGGAAAATGGAATTTATGCCAAAACAACTTGGATCTAGCCACATAACAATAAAACTTGAGGGGTCTTCTATGCTCTGCTTGAGTCTTAACCTCCTTGCAATGCCTGTATGATGCCCAATCAATGTCCTCCCTTGTTTCTTCATCATAAATGTCTTCTATAAGTCTTCAAAAATGGATGTCTTGAATCTTGTTGATGTTAGCCAAAGGTGTAAATCATGTACATGGCTCTTCTATGCTGCAAGAATGTGGCAGCTCATGCCAAACACAAGAGGATAGGCTGGTCCCCCAGCCTCTTGATCTTCATATGAGTTCTCAAGAGTCCTTGATGGTTGCCAATATGGAAGTATGGTTGGCAACATGGGTTTTCACAAGAAATAGGAGCAAAGTAGCATGGTAGGTAGGCCAAATGATGTGCAAATGATTATGGAAGCATAAATCTGATGAACATGCATGACAAGTAAGTGTGTAATTAGCAAGATAGAGTTGCCTATGGAAGTATGGTGGCAACTTGGTGTAAATGATTGGGAATGATGAGATAGAAGTGGTTTACATGGATAGTGGACAACATGGAATAGATTATCATATTTGAGGTGAAAAAATTGGTGAACCTGCATGTGACAAAGCATATCTTATATTATAATATTATACCATATTGGATTGGATCAAGCCCTAATTCGAAGGACTAAGATCATCTTGGTGCATCCAAAGGCCAAGATTTATTGCTTAATTTCTGACCACCATAATTGGTCATGCTTTAATCTCAAGGGGAGGGAGAAAAGGGAGGAGGAAAAGGAAAAGGGGAAGGAGGAAAGGGGAAGGTGAAGGGAAAAGATGGAATGGGAAAGAGAAAAGGAAAAGGGAAAAAAGAAGGGTAAAGGAAGTGAAAAAAGGAAAAAGAAGGAAATGGAAAAGGAGAAAAGCTGGAAAATGGCACTTAGAAAAAAGGGAAGGAGGAAAGGGAGGGAAAAAATAGCACCAAAAAAAAGGGAAAGGGGGCATGATAGGGTGGAAGGAAAAAAGGAACATGAAAAAGGGTGGAGAGAAGGAATGTGAAAAGAAAGAAAAAAGAAAAAGAAAAAGGAGGGAAAAGGAAAAGAAAAAAGAAAAAAGGGGGAGGAAGAAAAAAATATATAGACAAAATGAAAAAATGTAAGGGGAAAATGCACTAAAAAGGGAAGAAAGAGAATGTGGAAAAGGGAAAAGCGAAAAAAGGGAAAAGGGCGCGGGAAAAGAGGAAAAGGGTAGGAAGTGAGAAAATGGGGCAAGAATGGAAAATGAAAGGGAAAAAGGGTATGGAAAAAAAGAAAAGGAAACGAAGAGGGAAAAGGGTTAAAGGAAAGAAGGGAAAGATGGAAGGAAAAAAAAAGGGCACCAAAAAATTTTGAAAGAGAAAAGGGCGGGATAAGAGGAAAAAAGAAGAAAAAAGGGAAGAGGAAAGGGTGGGGAGAAGGGTTTTTGAAAAAGTGGGAAGGAAAAAGGAAAAGAAATAGGAGGAGAGAAGGGAAGGGAAAAAGCATATGAGGGAAAGGAGAAAATGTAAGGGAAAAAGAGCACAGAAAAAAGGGAAAGAGGGAAAAGTGAAGGAAAAAAAAGGGAGAGGGGAAAGGGCGCGTGAAAAAGGGAAAGGGTGGGGAAAAGAGGAAAAGGGGCACAACAAAAAAGTAGAAAAAAGGAAGGGAAAAAAGACATGGAGGAGGGAAAGGGCGGAAAAGGGAGGAAAAAGGAAGGAAAAACGTCCATGGAAAATGGAGAGAGGGAAAATGGAAAATGGGATCACGTTTTTCCACCTTATACAGAGAAAAGGAAAAAATAAAAAAATGAGGGGTAAAGGGAGGAGAAAAAGGGCAACGTGGGAAAAAGGAATAGGAAAAGGGTGAGAAAGAGGAGAAATAGGCGGGAAGGGGAAGAGGGAAAGGGCAATGGGATAGGTGGAAAATTACAAGGATCAAATACCGATGACTTATGGTCGTTATCTTGTGCTTTTTAGGAGTTCCAATAACCCACCAAAATACTTCCCCCAAGAAGATATGAATGCCGAGAGAACCAATGTAGCTACCCAAAAGAGTTAATATGTATGATGAAACAACTCAAAAAATGTGGCAATGCCTAAAAAGAGATATGTATATAACTACAAGAGTCAAAAGATAAAGCACATGCAAAATGATGTAGTTTGACATGTAGCACATGGGCAGGACATGAGAGTCAAATATCAACCTTCAAATCCACATATCCCTACCCCTTCTCGCACAACTTTTCCACATGCAATTTTCTTATATGAGGGAAAGAATTTATATGAGAGAAACTGAGAGACATGTTCTCCCATCTTCTCTCAATCTAACTAATATCTCAAACTATTATTTCCCATAATTATCTCTCATGAGAGATGTCAAAACACATCTCTACCCAGAGATGATTTTTGTCTCTCATGAGAGAGAACATGGGAGATCAAAGTATCTCTCAAACAAATTTAATAAGCCATGTGGGTACCTGAAAAGAAAAAAAAGAAAAGCTTTTACACATGCAAAAATTATTTCTCACAGATAATTGAGAGATATTTTATTTTATAGGAGAGGAGGATATTTATACTAGAAAAACTGAGAGACATGTCATTCTTCCATTTAATTATCTCCTTGTATATAAAACATGAACTAAGATATCTTATTGGTTAAGTTTAAAACATGGAATAAGAATGGTACGGGTTGAAAACCTTATGAAGCCATCTAGTGTAAATCTTATTAGACTAAAAAGTATATGTTGTGATGTCAAGATTTGCATTATACTAGGCCAGTCATGTCATGCACGCACTAGATTGGATTTTACCTGCTCCGTGAAATTGAAGGGATAAGCCATTGATTTGCGCATGCTCGAAGAGGTCAAGTACTTCTATGAATGGTAGCTAGTCCCCAGATATGCAAGCTGAATATGCTCGAAGAGGTCAAGTACTTCCATGAATGGTAGCTAGTCCTCAGATATGCAAGTTGAATGTAATCATTGACCACCTTAGTGCGAGTAGAGGGTCGAGCTTAGAATCTAATAACCTCAACATCGAAAAGTCCAGGATATGCTTCCACCTCGTAGAGGTCTTCCTTTATAGAGTGGGGGTTGTGAGCCCACCATGCCTGGCACGCCGGGTGAGCCGCCGTGGGAAGCAGCGAGGGGGGGAGGGGGGGTTGTTGAATGGCCAATCATGTGGGTCTGGAATGAAGCTTTGGTGTCTAAGAGACCGAGTCCGATCAGATCGCAAACAAGGACGGTTCCTTAAGGGTGGGCAATGGGCGAGGGAGCCGGGCGCAACGAGAGGTCGAGGGTTTGGAGGGCGGGAAGTGGGTCGAAGGGTGAACGGGGAAGCAAGGGCGAATGGGTGCACCCAATGGAGTTTGAGGGTTTGAGGGCGGCAATCGGTACGCAGCCCGGCCTCGGCAAAACTGGCGCACCCTGAGAATGGAGAGGCCGAGGTGACCGCCAGTCGGGGCGAAGGGCCGTGGGAACGAAATGGCAACTGAAGAGGTAGAGTTCTCGGTGGGCGATTAAGGTAGGCGTGTCGATGACCGGACAAAGGCTGGTACCGTGATTCCTCGAGAATTTGGTGATGTCAGGCCGGTGGTGAAGCGCCACCCGTCGAATCGGTCGGTGAGCTGAGCCGGCGTCAGTGAGCGGTAGTGAAACACCCATGAATCGAAGTCTGGAGGTATTGGTGGCCGTGTCGAGCTGATGACGGTAAAATCGCCACCCTCGAATCGAAGAATCCGGTATTGGTAAATTAATGTCGAAGCGGTAGGCGCCGTAATTCGAGGCGAACTATGGCGATGTCGAGGCGGTAGTAATTTGAAGCATACTATTGAATCAGTCGGTGAGCGTGAGCCGAGCGTGTCGAGGCAGAATAATACTTGGTAGATTACCTGCTTGAGAGCCGAGTTGGTGAGCCCGGTGGCCGGCGTGTCGAGCGGTAGGCCAGTGAAGCGCCTACCTGGAAGATCGAGTCGGCGTTGACCGAAGTTCCGGAGGGCGGCAAATGAAGCGCACCAGTTCCGAAGGGCGACCAATGGATCGAAGTTCCCCGAAGGGGAAAAGGGCGAAGCCGGGTGCACCCCGGGAGGCCGAGGGTCCGAGGGCGGGAAGGGTCGAGCCGAGCGGGTAGGCGGGCAAGCCGGGCGCACTACCGAGATCGAGGGTCCGAGTATGGCAACGGGGTCGAAGCGCGGGCAGCAGCGAGCCGGGTACACCCGGAGGCCGAGGGTCCTGAGGGGCAATACGGGCCGAAGCGCGCGGCCGTGCAAAGCGAAGCCGGGCGCACTGAAAGATCGAGGCTTTTTAAATCTTTTAAGGGTTTATGAAAATCGTGAAGAACTTTCAAGCGAGAGAGAAATTAACAGTGAAAGGGTGTAGTAGATGCATTAAGGCTTAAAGAATCGAAGCATATCTAGTTTTCTTTGTTCTCCATAAATCTTTAGAAAACATAAATTGCTAAAGGTTTTAAAAAAGGAGGAAGGAAGTTGATGTACCTGAAATTTTGCTTTTTTGCCAAAGTCCACAAAATTTTTATCATTGCCTCCAACATTAATCATTTGTAGGTTTGGGAAATGTTGTTCCAGAGTTGAAGATAAGTTAGTTATTTTTATTTTACATGTGCAATCTTTTTGTCATAGGGATGTAAGCAATTCAAACCTGGAGAAGACTCAGATCGACACTGTGATCTAAATGTAAAGCTTTGAGATCATGTGTTTTGCCTTGTGAGATGTTACACGTACCAGAAGTGAGAACACTGTAACATCTTAAGTACTTAATGGATAGGTAATCCTGCAAAATTTGAAATTCCAAAGTTTGGTGAGACTCTATTGCACGAATTACTTCATGTGTCCTAAGGGATGCTGCCAAGTGGCCTGACGTAAAGAGTTTTCCAACTTCTTCTGCTTCTGAAAGTAGCATCTGCACTCAAGTAACAAAGTTGATTAGATAGGTGAATAAATAAACTAAAGATATCTAAGAGAGGATAAGCACTTGCCTCTGATGATGTAGACAGATATTTCCAGCCTTTAAGGTTTGCACGCTTCTGAGCAATGGCCCAAAAATGATCATGGCATTCTAAATTGTCATTCTTGGAAGAAAAAATGGATTCGTCTAGGAGAACTTCCAAAATGTCTTCATCTCCAACATACAGTGCACATCGAGCCATGTCCACTGGTTTTCCACGCCAAACAAGGGCAGCATCGATGAAGGCATCTTGCACAACATCGGTCTGAGCAGCGATACTAGGTTCTAAAGTTTGGAGGACCGTATCATCCTCATCTGCAGTAGACGGGGATTCAGTAGCTTTCTCAATGCGTTGTTTGACTTTCCTCCACTCGCTTTCTTTACGCCTTTCGAGCCTTCTAAAATAAGTGCAATATGTATTGATTGCCAAAGGAAGACCATCACATAGTGGGACTATTTCTTTAAGCAAATCTTTCTCCTTATCCTTATCTTGAATTCTTGCACATTGTATGAACAATTGCTCTGCTTCATGGATATCTAGTAAATTGGGCTCAAAAAGTTTGTATGCATTTGAACTTGCATTAGGTGGACAACAAATATCACTTAAACTCCTTAGCTACTTCGTGGGATCGGCGTGGATACCATTATACGCCTTGAATCGGAAGGTGTTGATATACATCTTGTGGCAATAAGCCTTTTAGATCTTTTACCTTCCGGACATTGTCTCACGATAGACACATGGAAAATCCCTCTTCTTTTAAACGTTGCAAGCAATGGCGCAATGCATTTTGACCTTGATGAGTGCTTGTGAATGTCTCATTTTTATTTTCCAATTCCTGCAAGATCTTACTTTGAATTTCCTTTATATTGGTAGGGAGCATGCCCACCTCTACAAAAGCTTTAACTTGCTTGGCTCCCTTTGGAAATTCTTGATCGTGATAACATTGGTCGACAGAAAGTAGTCTTTCCAATGCCCCCATTCCACACACAAGAAGGACTCAATTCTCGACTTCCTTATGAATGTCAAGAATTCCTCCCGGGTGTGGTTTAAACTTGATGTAAAGAAGATCCCCAATTGGGGCATTGCCGGATGTAGGGATCTGATTTTTAATAATGGAGACTTCATCGGCAATAGCTTTACCACGCCGCACATTTAGTACTCCACAATGCAAAGTAAGTTTGTTGTTCATTTCACTCAATCGGGTTAGCAAGGTCATCAAGCCCCTTTGCCTTACACCTTGGGCACACATGAAACCACACGGGCACTTTGCCCAACTCGTTTCTCGAACCACAAACATTTCATTCTTTACTTTATTGTCCGAATAATGGCAGATCTACTAAACAATGTCTCAATAATGGCGATCTACTAAACAAAGAAACAAAGATCCGATTCATAAGGCGGGCTTTATTTCTCTTCCTATTTTGCTTAAGCACACAAAGAAAGTAAATATCCGATTATGTAGCTACGCACTGAATTCTCATTGTCAAATTCATAGGCCTCTGCCACGCAGCAATGCCGTGCAATTTTCCTTCAAGTATTCATCATCACCACAAGACTGCAATTTTATTCATGGATTCTTCTAAGAATTGGGCATACTCTATTACTTCCTTTGCCTTGTCATCAATTTCAGATAAGCTGGCTGCTAGTTTCTATTATCATGCCAAGAGCTTGAACGCAAATACCGACTAAGGGTGTGCCCAAAGAACATCACAAATACTTTTGTCACCTCCTTGAGCATTGGGCCATTTTCATTCAGCTTTTGTATTCCCTTCGCAAAAATGGTTTAGCAATAATGGTTTAGCGTTGAGAATAAGAAATGACAGGGATCCATCCGGTAACATACCTTGCCCCGATCCTTGAAAATTTGCATAAGTTTGGGCTCCTTATAATTTCCGCTTATTAGCCATAGCAGAAGACGCCCAAGCGTGATCTTTGAAGCCATTACTGAACTTAAAAGATGAGCTTAAAAGACAAATGTCAAGCATTCTTAAAGAGATGAATGTTGAATAAGTCTTCCACGATCATGAGACGAAAATGCGGGCATCATGGGTAATTCATGAACGAGGGGTATCTCTCCGATGTAATGAAGCAAAAAGTCAAGTATGCCATGTGATTTAACGGTATGCCATGCGATTTAACAAAGGCAAAAGTCAAGTATGCCATGTGATTTAACAAAATGACAGCAAGTAAAATTATTATCGAAGTTCCTCACCGGTATCTACTACGGGATTGTGTAAAAGAGGAAGCACATTCTCAGCTTTAAAATGTTCTCAGATCATTATGCAAGATGCGAGGAGGATAGCTGCTCGATAAAATGTTCGGATAGCCACCGACAACAAATGTTGTTAACAAGTGAGGGTTTTGCACCAACCGACAAATCAAATTTGGCAATATCGGCAGTACCATATTTGAAAACATACCTTGCAACACGCCTTTTCTCACGGCTTTCTCACAATGGCTTTTTCAGTCGTCTTCTCATGGCTGCCATTTTTCTCACAGCTTTCCAGGCTATCTTCTGCTACGTGCTTTAACCAAAGAGATTGAATATCCATTGTTTTCTTCCTATCTATAGTCTTAGTCATAGTTTTCGTTCATATATATTATCCACTTGGGATGGGATGAGAGTACCCTAGACATAAGTAATCCACATTAGGGTGAAATTACTGGTATTTTTGATCTCTTTTCAAATCCATTATTCTGTCTCCGATATTTCAAATATGCATAAGCCGCCGCTTAAGAACCATTTTTCTCGCTACGTGATCTTTTCGCGGATTTGGCATTGAAGGTTCCTTCTCCGATCTCGCTTCCTTCAACGATCTCTGATCTTCGCCGATGATCAGAGATTTCCCGAAGATCTTCATACTTGCAAAGCAAAGGGCCTTTCGAGCCTCCTATCTGCCGATTCTTGCAAGCATCAGCAAGCAATCAGCCTCCTATCTGCCGATTCTCGCCTCCCTATTCACGATCTTGCAAGCATGAGCGAGGATTACGCATCCTATTCGCCGATTCGGCCCTCCTATCGCCGATTCTTGCAAGCATGAGCGATTCTTGCAAGCATGAGTGAGGAATGAGAGGAAGCATAAAGATTTTTTCACGCATTCCTACGCCCATAGCACCATAGCAACCCTTCTTGAATCTGTAAGAAGAAAACCCTTGAATCCGCACCGCCCTTTGAATCTGTAAGAACAAAATCGGCTTCAAGAGTCCAGGTGCCCCTTTGTGGGACTGTGAGAATTACAAATACCTCTTATTTTTGTGTATCTCTCTCGATTTTCGCCATAGCCGCAGAGATGATCTTCGCTCAAGAAAGCCCCGTGAGGTAATTGTATGGGAGATCTTGATGGATTTTCCTAGAAAAAGAGAAAGAGAAAGCCCGATCTTCGCCATAGCCGCCATAGCTGAGGAAATTTTGCGGGGGACGTAATCTCACCCTAATGTGGATTACGTCAGGAAAAAGCACCTTCTCGGAATATTCCCTGGGGAATATTCCCTACGCCCCGCCAGATTTGGCGGCGGCATAACCGGTTTTCGCCGGCCATTTGGCTCTCGGCGGGCATGCCGCCGGAAATTCCCTCGAGGAATTTCCTCGAGGTGCACTTTCCCTAGTACATAATAACCTCTCCCTAGGTCATCCATTATTTGTCAGCATATGGCATTCTTTAATTCTTGTTATATCAGCAAGGCAGTCCCCACCATTGTTAAAAGTTTTGTGGGCTATTCAATTTTCCCTAGTGAAGGGCAACGGCTCCAATATGCTTTGAGAATCCGCTAGATCACTTGTGCAGATGTTATCCCAATGGGCAGATGGGTCCATTGTTGTCAAAAAAGAAGGGATTATGGCAACCGTGTGAGAATAAGTTTAGAACCATTAAAATCATGGGTGGGTTATGTTTAAAAAATTTCTTGTCCAAGCGTGACTTCACCTTGTAATACAAAATTTTATTATTATTGATGTCTACCTTGTAATGTCATTGCATTTTGGTTTTGTTCATTTTTAGCCTCAATATCAGTAATATAGTGTTATAACCCCTAAAAAATTAAAACCTATGTTCTTGACGTAGTAACATGTTATTAACTTACTGGCACATTCAAAACAAAGGATTATAACCTAACACATGTTCATGACGTTGCAGTAGATTATTGCACGCTTCGGGAGGTAAAACTTATTCTTTATATATGTTGAGGATGATGTTCCTATACGAACTTGAATGCCTCCACTCTCCTTCGTGTATTTGAATACTATAACTATGTGGGTATTCAAGTAGTTACATTTGATAAACTAGGGTAAAATGGCTCTAAAGTTAGGGTGATGTGGGCTTTTTCCCTTCCTTTTTGGTGGTCGAGTAAAGAAACCCTACACAAACCATAGATGGAGACTTCTTTTTACTTGCTTTATCAAAACCATAGATGAGAGTTCTTTTCACTTGCTTTACATTGGCTAGGGTCAACCTAGAATATTCTAGGTGAGAAACCATCTCAACCCTCGAGATGCAAACTCTAAAATAAAATACGAAGCATACAAAATGCATACAAAGACGAGCATCGAGGCATCATGGGTAATTCATGAACGAGCATTGTGGCATCGTGGGTATCTCTGACAGAATGAAGCAAAAGTCAAGTATGCCATGTGATTTAGCAGTATGCCATGTGATTTAACAGTGCAAAAGTCAAGTATGCCATGTGATTTAACAAAATGACAGCAAGGAGAAGAAGAATGCAAAACCATATTGAGATTAAATACTTATCTGCCCTTACAGAAGTAAGCCGATAAATTATAAGCCGAAATATCGTTGTAAGGAAAGATGTTAAACATGTGACCTTTTTATAAGCCGATAAATTTATCATTGTAAATAATTTATCGGCTAGGAGATTTCCTAATTAGGAGATAAATTTTGGCCTGATATAATTTATCGTCTTAGGATATATCGTTGTAAGGAAAGATGTTAAACATGTGACTTTTGTATCTCTTTGTGCCTAGATATACATAGTTAAGATGTAAAGCTTTTGATACACATCTAAAAGCTAATGTTCTTTGATTTGTTGTATCTACTTTGAAAGATATCCTGCGTTTTCAAATCTTCCTTTTTGATAAATAAAATCAACAAATTGAGGTTGCACTTTTAGTTTTTTGAAAGTGTTCATTGGTCTTGAACATTATGTATATTTGTCAACAACATAATAAATTGGCTATTTATATCATCTTTATCTATGTGGTGCTTCCATCCACCATATAAATCTCAAATTTCCACTTTTCAAGTGTAATTTCTAATCTTGGAGTTTGTATCTCCACCCAATGCATGGGTGGTTATTACAACCTCTTTGGTGATGTTACCTTTGTTTGCTAACTTGTGCCACATCCTTAACATTGGAAGACTTGCTTCATTGTTCCTCGTGCACCCAGAGGGTTGGACTATATTTGCCATAATGTCCAAAATAAGTAAGGTTTGACAAATTTAAATGCCATAATATGCAACCCATAAGGGCATTGTACCATAGTTTGCCAAAAATACTTTGTGATTTCATAATCTTTTTGGAACTCTTATAGTGGATGAACTTAACTTATAATGCTAGTGACACCTATGAGCTAATGGTAATTTACAGAGACAGTTCAAGATTTGGAGCTGCACATCTTCCCCATGTACATAGAGAACAAAATTAACTTTCTTGCTTTAGATGACTATCACTAAAGCTTTCAGCATAAACTAGAAAATGGAATATAGTGTTTAAAGAAACATAAATCTAGCATGTAATTATAAAAGTGATTGCCATGCATCCCCATAACAGCTCCCTCACATGATTCCAATATCATATGAAGGACGGACTAGAGGAACCATCACTATTCCCAGGATTCTTGAATCAAAGACACCACGATAATGAAAAAGAACAGATGTCCAAATTTGCCACTGCTACTATTTAAAAAGATGGATTTACAACGTGTGCATATTTGTTTGCAAGTGGAAAGATACATCTTTGTATACCGAATCATTCGGTGATAATGCGGACTAGACCAATCTTTTCTCATCATTCACACTTAGATTAATAAATGCAAGTATCTTCTTCATTCTAGATATCCCCATAGATTACCAAAGCAAAAACAAAACCAATAGTACATGCTTTTGAAAAGTTGCTCCTTTGTCTCTCTTGAAGGTCCTCCTACATGGGCAAACTATATCATCCATATACGTAATGTTTGCACATATCAGCTTACTCCATTACATGCTTATGATTATTTGGCTTCTTTGCATCTCTGTAAAAACCGCAAAGCCTCAAAGCCTCACTGTTATCACATGCTGCACATGTCTTGCAATAACCATAGTACATGAGACCTTGACACAACAATGCAGGCATGGTCTACTGGGTCTACTCTTACAAATTTTGCATACATTGTCAACAAGCTTGTTAGCCATAATGGATATGGCTCAGGCTGCCCAAGCCATCTATATGGATGAAGGAAGTTGCAGCTAATAAAATATGACTATCACAACATTGGTCTGCTTTTATTTTGGTGCTCAGTCTGTATCATCTCAACTTGAAAGGTTTGCATAGATATTTGGCATTAATAAGTCTGAGGCAACATTTTCTAAATTTGCAGCAGGCAATGAAAACATCTAGATCCTAGCACTGTATCCTCATATGACTTGAATGCAATACTGTAATCTTCTTATGTATTTCATGACCCTTGTCCAAGGCTGTCAAAGTAGCACAAGCTTTTAAAGCTCAATATGATCTGACAGGACTCAGAAGATTTTCTACGACTTGCATCTCTGATCAAAATAAATTAGAGCTTTATGCTGATATAGACACTTGATATAGGGGTGCTTTTCTTTTTGACCTACTCAATTTCGCGACGCTCCAGCACCGGCTCAGCACCTGTTTTCAGCATTTGCTCGTGACGTGAAGGACGCCCTTCATCATTTTTGAAGGATGCCCTTCATCATTCTTGCAGGGTGTGCAGGCCTGCGCGCGAAAACTTTTTGCAGCCAGAATTGATAAGGTGTAGGGTGCTAGGGATTCTCGATTCCTGATCATTTCGATTTTGAAGCTTGATTGAAAGTGTAATTGGGAAGTTCGGTTTATTCTGCTACTCTTATGAATTCCAGCATCTAGCTATGGCGCTCAAGTCCAGCGAGGTAAAAATCCCTCTATTTCTCATGCTTTTTTCTTTATCTACTGATATTGAATTAAAAAAACACTGTTTGATGTTATCAGGAATTGCTGTTGGCAAGAACTGAGTACGAATTTCATACAAACAGAGGTTTGTGTAATGAAGGGAAGAAGCCAAAGGATTTGAAGGCCAAGGATGTTTCCGACCGTGATTTTCTTGATGTCTGGCAGTGCCCACTTTGGAAAGGAAAGATAAACTTAAAATTTGTTAGGCCCCGGTTCGCCACTGTGCTGTATGACCTGCTATCTATCAGAAAAGCAAGCCTACCAACAATGAGGTTAGGGTAACCTTTGCTCGAGCTTTTGCTTGGAGTAATACACAACGAGCTTTGTCAAACCCTGGGCAATTCAAAGTAAACTGGGCTAGTTTTGCTGCAGAAGCTTATCGAACATCTGAGCGCCAGATTTCTAAGGGGGAGACCAGCAGCTACTGTTTGAATAGCAATGCTATTTTGGATCACTTGGGTAAGCTTGCGGAAATGAAGAGAGATGCAGAGGAGTTGCTATTATCAAAACAAGAGTCTTTATTGAGGAAAGAAGGTGATGTTGCTGGAGCAGACATAGCTTGCAAAGCTATATATGAAAATATACAGCTCAAGCAAAAGTCCAGAGAAGACCTTGAACGTGATTTTCCAAAAGAAGTTGCTGGTATTGCAAAACTAAAGAATGATGAAGAAGTTATGCGAGAGCTTTTGGCGCCAGCACTTCTGCAAATAGATTCTAAAGGGGAAGAACACATTCGTGCCATTTCTGTGCTGAAGGATGAAATAGCATCGTATGAGGCATCAATGGCGAAGTGGCATGCAAAGGCTAAGCATATTTCAGCCATGCAGCAAGATAGTGAAAGTACCAAAACTCGGATGGAGTTGGGTATGGGTATCTATTCTTTGCCTTTGCTAACTAGTGATGTATGTCAGGCATGTGGCCTTTGTTTTCCTCAAGAATATGACCTGTTTGTTAAAATAAACCAATGTGGACATAAATACCATGTCTTTTGCTTTTCGACTGTGCTGAAAACTATGCACTGTGTGGTTCCCTGTTGTGGAGAGGAAGTCCCAAGCAGTATTTTGCAGGAACTGGGATTCAAAGAATTCAGTATTGTTATTGAAGAGGACTCTAACTATGAAGATGAAGAAGAAACTGAACTAGCTAACAGTGCTGAAGATAAGAAGCAGAAGGATGAAGTTGATAGCAGCACCACTTTGTACAATAAACCTGCAAGTATTGATTTTAAAGCAGAAAGGACTGGAAAAATTAAGAAAAGGAAGATAAGGGCCATCACAAAGAAAGACTCGAAACCTGTTTCAAGTAAGTATTCTTGTTCATTGTATCTTCTAATGTTTTTGTTTTGTGCTAACTTCAATTCTATTTGAGCAGTTATAGATATTGACAAGCTGAGTCCTGTTAAATTTTCTCACATATCTCCCATAAAAGGTACACATTTAGTTTTAGTATTATAACATCTCTTTAAGTTACATTAATTTTAAATTAATCTTGCAGACAAGAAGACCCCTGGCAGCACTGGACAGCTTGCAGACAAGAAGACCCCTGCAAGAAACAAGCCTGGAGCACTGAAAAAAAATGGTAAGTCTAAGCGAAAATTTGAATAGTAGTCCATGTTCAATTTAATTGTAGTTAATATTGAATCCTTGTTGCAGGAAATGTGTCTAAGATTGCTGCAAAAGCTTCTGCTGAAGATGCAAGGATGGAGCATATAGAAGATCAAGATGCTGAAGCAGAAGTAGATGCTGGAGATGTAGAAAAAAAGGATGCTGAAGAGGTGCTTGCTAAACAAACACTGGCTAACAGCCAAATTGGTGAAGTTCTAGTAGGTGTATCAGAGAATTATGGAGTAGATTCTGAAGAAGAAATCCTTCCAGGTGGTACACTCGAGAAAAATTACCTTGCTTTTAAAAAGGCAAGACTTTCTGGAATTTAGCAGTCTTTTAGCAGTTTGTCTGTACAGAACCAGCATCTTAACAGAACCAACATCTTATCAGCATCTACCAGGCTTGTTTTCTTTTTAAAATATTCTGAGGATCTTGTATACATGCAACACAATTTTGTTCCATAGTGATATGAATACAAGTTTTGTTTGGGTACTTAAGTTAAATTTGTTCTGTTATAGCAATATGATTGCTCAAACATTCCAAGTGATATGAATACAAGTTTTGTTTGGGTACTTAAGTTAAATTTGTTCCTCTTTTTTCAAGCATCTACATCATGTTTTCAAACTAAAACAATCATGTTTCATTCATGTTTACATATTTCATTATGACAACTAATTTGATCAACAAATTTGAGATACAAATGTGATCAATTGTGACAACTTCAATATGATCCTACATGACCATACATGTTTCATTCAATATGACAATGTTCTGCCCAATATTTCAATGTTTCATTCATTCATATTTCATATTTCATGTTTCATTCAATGTAACATATTTTGTATCCATACCAATATGACAACAAATGTTTACCAATTCATAATGTTTCACATGATTCGAATACATATTCACAATGTTAAAAAAGAATCACACCATTTACATTGTTTACAATTTACAATTTACAGTTTGAATCACAAAGCATCTTTGCCTTTTGCTGCTTTTGCTTTTGATTTCTTCTTTCCTTTCTGCTCATTTCCTTTAGACTCTAAAACTTCCTGAGCATAAATGGATGTGCTTTGATGCAAGCTATCCATAATATGATCTTGCACAATGTCAGGGAGCTCAAACAGGTTGTTCCTCAACCTGGTCATATCAAAATTAACAGCCAAAACCAAATGGTTGTATACACTGCACTCTGGCTCATGTTCTAGCAATTCATACAAGTTACCATTAATTAACTTGTAATATTTTCCAGTAACAACTACTTCATTCCTACCAAACTTTTGCCCCCAAGGATCCTTGTATGCTTTCTCTATAACATGCTTTGTTATAGTAGCAACATGCTTTCTTACCAACCGTAGCATCATTTGCAACTGCACCTTTGTTGCCAGTTGCAGCATCTATTTCTCTTTTCTTCTTTCTTTGAATCCTCCTTATTTCGGCTTGTTTTTTTTTTAAAGAGGCTTCATATTTCTCTTGGTTTGCAAGCCCTGCATGATTCATAGCACCTACATTGATGAAACAATTCTAACTACAGTCAGAACGAAATTTATCAATGCAAATACCTCTATTATAGCAAGTATTACATACTATGAGAGTCGATCCAACCTCTACAAAGATTGCCAACATCCATAACTTCAAAGATCCTCAATGAGATTCCACCATATTCTCCTGTAATTTTAGCATGTCAGTTTAGTTTTTGTAAACCAAGTAACAAATTTAAATTGCATACTCGACATGTTGAAATCATGTTCAAAGTCCATAAATTCAGCACCCATCTTTGAAGCAAAGACCATTGAATCAGGGGACTTCACCATGTTGAACCAAGATGGACCAACATCGCGGACTGGTAGGGGTTTTTTATTGCCTAGGGGTCCGTGAGACGATGGGTTGGTCACCTGGGAAAACCAAGAATTTGGAGTACTCCAAACGGAAGGGGCTGGTCGGCGGGAAATGGCGCTCCCGCATGGATCCGGGTAGGGGTATAGGGCTTCAGGAAGCTTCAGGGGTATAAGGAAGTTTCAGCCGAAAGCCTAGTAATGGTGGAGCTATGCAAAGTATGGCTGGACGTGGATCTCCTAATCGTGTCCGCGGAAATTATATGTTTTAATCTTAATCTTTGGTAAAACCCAAAGTATGGCGGATCAATTTCAGAAGATAAGTTATATGAATACCTGAATAATATAGCTCGCTTTTTTTAATTGGGCTTCAATATATGGTTTCTATGACTTATTTTCGTAATCTTTTTCCCTTTATGATGAAATCCAAATTTTATGATTTTGTCCTGTGTTACATGAGTTTGTCAGATATGTTAGCCTCGCGTGGCCAATAGTTGCCAAAAGGTGCCGGCATTTCATTTCATGTTCTATATTCTCGTTTCAGCTTGTGTTTGAAACCATGTTGGCAAGCAAAGGCTTGCTTCATGTCTTCATTATTCATTCAGAATAACATCATATGTGTTTTTTACGGAAGGCCCTTGCTACACCAATATTGCGCCACATCCGGACATGGATGGGCCCCCTGCTCCTCGCCAAGGAAAGTCTTTACACAACTCCCTCGAACGATGGTTGTTCCGTGTTGTTGTTCCCGGTGGTGTTCAGAAATCTTTTATATGGAATCGACATGAGGTCGATAATGAGAAACCTACATTAGCTATTATTGTGCTAACTATTCTTCTAAGACTTTCCTCAATTCATCCTTGGTAGCATTTTTGAAACAACGATATGGGTTTGTTCGGGTTTGCTATTGAAAACCGGAGTACCGTTGGTACCCTGGCCTTCTGCTTTTGGCCGTGTAGTCTATTGCTAGTTATTTCGGGGGCTCTAGTCAAAAAAGCAAGGAAAAGAACAAGTGAGTAATTTAGTATGCAATAAATGTTTGAAATTATTATGGGACTTTTTTCATATTATATTAAGTTGTGTTGAGTTCTGGGAGCTATGCCAAAACAATGGATTTCAATGTTGTTTTCTAGACTGATGTATACGGAAGCCAAGAGGAAAATTCTATTTATGGGTCTCAAGAGCACTTAAATTTACTCCCTTGATATTTTGGGGAAGATATGGGTATGTAACATCATATTGCCATTATTCATCCTCCATTTATTCCTGTTGTTTAAGTAGGAATTTCCACTTCAAAGTAGTTAAAGACATGTGTAAATTTGTTTTCAGATCTCCTGTTCCATATAGGTGACCATTATACATTGCTGTTGGGAGCCCCATTGAAGTGACAAAAATCCTCACCAAAGAAAGATGAGGTAATTTAATTTGTCTTAGCTTTTTGTAGATTTCATTCACAAGTAATTTTCTTATCTGTTGTTTCAGGTTGTTGTCATTGTGCTTTCAAAGTTTATACAAGCTATTGAGGAGTCAGATCACAAGCACAAGGCATTACCGCAGGATTCAAAGATACAATACTTCATGTATATTAACCGCCGTAGTGGTTATTCCATAACATTGTTTCACTTTATCTAGCTTGCCAAGAGAATCACTCTGTATTCCCCGAATCAAGTCATGATGTTCAACTATTTGTTTAGTAGTGCCGACATAAGATCAAGTAGTTTATGTGCAGTGTCCGACAAGATCATATGCTTAGTGAACTATTTTCTAAAATGGTTGAAATGCCTACAATTTATACTCCTCTACATATTGATAAAAACTTTTGTTTGTGCATGCTTTGTGTTAGATTCTTCATTTATGGTTCCGGGAGGATAAATGTTCTTGTGATGTATTTATTCTTTGTAAAGGTTGTGTCCATTGTGGTGTTTAGCTTAACAGCTTGCCTAACTTCGAGGGTGAAACTTTTCTCATCCACGTGTCCCTCCACTTTATCTGGCACAACATCTGTTGTGTGGATCAAAAATTTAATCCAACCAGCACCCTTCTCTGGTCGAACTAGCTTAGCTAGCCCTTGTAATGACTAAAAAAATATTCAAAAAATGATGTGTTACCATATGTGCTACAAGGGCTAGGACTTTTCTTATGGTGTCCAGTATATGTATGGGAAAGGGTATATGGATTGCTAGTTGGGACTGGAGTACATGTACGGATAAGGGGCCAAAAATTAAAATTCATATGTACATATGGTTGGGGGGTTTCGCCCGCAAAAAGCCGTATACAGGGGGGTTTCAGTCGACCCCTTGCACGCACATGCCATATGCTCTATATAAAGGGGTGAAGCCCCCGGGCATTGAATGAATTCTGTTCCACTGAAAGCAGTACATTACATCAGTCAGCAATTTAGAACAAAAAAATTCAGCAATTTAATAGCAGAAGCATTTAACAAGGACTACCTTGTCTTTCATCTTCATGATGGAATTCTTGATTTGAATTTTCGACTTCATATGTAGTTTCTTCATTCCTTGTGAAATCCACTATTTCAGATGAAATGTGAGTGCCAGCTTCGATTTGTGTAGGTGATTCTTCGAGGTAATTTTCTGCAAATTGTGAACAACACTTGTGATGTGAATTTTATTATGGCTGTATGGCTCTAAGGTATATTATTAAATAATAAGAAGATGATGTGGCATGGAGAAGACGTGGCAAAGAAATATTCCAAGTAGTTAGAATCAGATCAAAAGGGGGAGGATCGAGGAGGAAGGTGTTGAGAATTTAGGTAACAAGTTCAAAGAAGCGTGCACAGGTTAGATCGTAATCTTCTAAATGCTCTAAGTATTAGTAAATGGAATGAAAGAACAAATCTCATCATAAAACTAAAAGGAATATCAATGGAAATCCCAGCTTTTCTCCGGGGCGATTTATTCAATGCTGTTGATGCGTAAATGAGTTCAAAAGGAGATCGGCCGTGCAAATTCGAATCGCTTTTTGCATGCATTTCGATTGTAGGATAGATTTCCTTATAGCCCGCACCATATTCAATCATATACGATCTGGTAAAAACCCTCCGAACGTTTTTGGCAGTGTGCCAAGATATCCTACCGCTACTTCATACTCGAACATGGCCAAAGGAGGTGGAAACACAAAAGATATAGTACTAAGAAAGCAATAAGTTAGATGTAAGAGTAATAGTTGCTAGATCAGCCGGGACTTCCGGCTTTGCGTAAAACCCTAACTAATCTATTGTCAAACCTTCGAGAATCGCGGCTTCTCACCGCAAATAATGCCTATAAACCGGTGGATAAGGGAAATCGCCAAGGAACTGGAGGATCCGGTCTCCTTCACAGTCGGAATGACCTTTGGTCTAATCGAGATAGGATCCGCCGTGGTTCTTCATCCGATGCGAAATTGGGAGAACAGTCCCGTTATCAACCAATCATAGTTTTTAACATAATGTTATTTTCTTAAGCTAAGCTACTTAAATTGTTATTCAAGTGTGGACTATAGAAAAACATTCCTAGATTCACAAGGCAAATTAGGCATAAAATACGTTGAGTATGAGCCGTTCTCTAAGCCAACTCGCATTTGCTTAGTTCTTCGTTCGAGCATATTATAAATATAGGAATGATTTAATATCCGGATGATGGGTAACAACATCCATTCTACAGTAACCTTAGGCAATAACAAGGTCGTTTAATAATGGACCTTACCAAATCAAGTTGGATGCACGCTCATAAACAATATTTCTCGAGTTAGCATATCCATAGAAAAATATGGAAATCGCTCATGTTGCTAGCCTAGTTGCACCTTGGTCTGCCCACAGCTCTCCGGGAGACTAAGCAGAAACTGAGGCCACGAGTGCTAGTCACTCGACACTAGCGAGTGGGCACTGATGAAGCTCGCTAGTGAGGACTTGACATTGGTCATGTCAAGTTGCACCTAGATGAAGGTGGTCTCATGAGCTAGAGACCAGTAGCTCAGGGATGCCGCAACATGCTATTTTTGGGTTGTGGGTCGATATGCAGGTTCTGGCACCGTGGATCCTGAGGTATTTGTGTTATGTATCTAAGTATTAATCGGTGTCGGGCGAAGGACCGTCACAAAATTGGCATCAGAGCCAGTCACGGGTTGAACCTAGATATTGTTTAGGGAACTGAATTCAAGTACTCCTTATTTACAATAACTTCAGAGGATAACCCAACATAAGTTAATTTTCAATGCAAGCATATTATGTCCAAGGTATAATGGCCATTTATTTTTCCAAATTGTAGCACCTTTTTTTTACCATAGAACCTGTGATAGAGATATACAAAACTGGTAACATATTTAAACATGGTTGGAATATCTTATTGTATGGTATGGGTAGGTGTAAACCAATGGAGTATAGTTGTTATTTCCTATCCCATAATTGGAGTTACATTGGAGGTAAGATTGCATCAATGACTCATGGGACAAAGTATCATGATGTAAAATAAAAAAATGGGTAGTTCTAGATTGTTTACCACCTCACATAGAGTTGTTTCTGCTTTGTGTTAGGGTCTTTACCCATTTCCTTTTGACGGTTAGTATTTTGTCACCTCTCGAGTAACTCACAATGTAACTGGAAAATTGGAACTTTTAACCTAGAATCCCCTTGTCACATAGAAAAAAAAAGGGGGTTAGAGGTGATGAAATAGACAGTGTCAGCGTGATTAATGAGTAATGGTCACGGAAGGCTATAGCTTGTCTTATGTCGAGGTGTGTACGCCACACAAAATAATCATTATTAAACTATTCCTACACAATTGTTCCCCAGCCATGAAGGAGGACCATGACATAATCTCGATTTTTCCTTTGTGATTAATTTGGGATTAATGTTGGTATGTACATGAACTTGCAATTTTGGAGTGTAAAATATATAATAATAAAAAAAAAAAAAAAAGTAATTGATGTTTAATTAACATAGGTTGATTGCAATTAGCAAGTAAGACCGAAAACACATAGGATATGCCTATGTGGACCTCGACACAATTATAGCAGAGCAAACGCCAGGACACGCAGGACACATATGTGGACACATATGTGGAACCCGTGGAACCCGGTAGCGGGTTATGATTGTGGGGGTCAATCCACCGATGGGTAGCATATGGCTATGTTAAGAAACATGCTGCTTCCCCTTCCAACTTGAGGAAACTCAAGGATTAGAGGCAGGTCTTACAAGTGTAGGACCGGAGTGGGCAGCTGGTGGTTTGCTAACTGTTAATGTCTAAATTCTGTGTGATATTAGCCAATTAACCTAGTTCATGATATGGTTGCTTAATGGATGTAAGATAATAAATTGAATGAATGGGTATAGATAATAAGTAAGGAATGTGGTGATTATGTCATGGCCTCTATAAGAATCATGGGAGCAAAAAAAAAAAAAAAAAAAAAAAATGGGGATAGAGATCTGTTTTGAAAGTTCAGATAGTTTGATGTCATTTCAAGACATTTAGAGAGTTCATTGAGTACAAACTTTTATGTATTCTCCAGATGGAACCACTTCCTAGGGAACATCTATCCAGTCCTCATCATGCTGCTAATAATGCCAATCGGGAGGAGGATAATTTTGACAAAGATGAGGAAAAACTTTAGAATCTTCTATGTTGCAAGCTTTCTTAAGCTTTCAAACCAAAGATAGAGAACCAACTTATCGATTCGAATCGAAGCTAGCAGTAACAAATGCAAAACTTGCAAATGCAAATCGAAAAACTGCGACAAGGGCAAAGACAGGTCAGAGATCATTAATTTGCAAGCTGTTTAAGGGGAAATTTTCTTAATCCTGATTGACTAAACAGGGAGATGTGGGAGGTCCACCAGTATTGAGAGCACCTAGTGGGAGAAGCCACCAACGAGGATCTTCGATGCCCTTAAGCTCAAGACTCTAGGAGGAGGAAAAGGAACAAAGAAGAGGATACGGCATCATCTACGCCTATGAGCCAAGGGAAGGAAAGCTCTCAAGCACAAAAGAAGTCATCTGCTTTAAAGGAGATTGCCAAGAAGTATAAGTTGGAACTATTTGATGGTTTTGATAAGGATGGAGTTAAGACAGAAGCTTGGATTCAGAAGGCTGAAAATTATTTTGTTGTAAGACAAGTTCCTAAGGAAGAAAAAGTGGGAGTGGTGGCATTGAGCCTGACAGGGAACGCCTTGATGTGGTGGAATCGCCATAAGGCAAAGACATAAGGTGACTGATGAAGAAGTCGCTTGGGAGACTTTCAAGGAACTCTTCATGTCGAAATATTGTCCACCTTCCTTTCATATTATACAGATGAACAAATTCATGGAATGTAAACAGAAAGGGCAATCCTTGGATAACTATATACAAGAATTCTCTACTTTGGAACGACATTGTCCAAAGTTAGATCCAAAGGCAAGAATCATTCTGTTAAGCAAGCATCATTCTCTAAATTAGGTATTATAAAAGTAATAATTAGTTTTTAACTGCAGGAACTAGCTAGTCGCTTTGTGCAAGGACTAGATATGGAGCTTAAAAAATTAGTTGGATGTGATCAACTTACCTTGGAAGAAGCGGAGCACAAGGCTCGATATTTCGAGAGCATCCTTAAGGAGGAGAAGAATGCCAACCGTAGGGAGCAACAAAGAGGAAATTTCCAGAGGAATTATAGAGATGAATCAAACTCTCAGGTCCATCAAACTTCTCATAATATTCCTAAGTTACCTTTGAATGCAATGTCACAGATAGATGAAGAAAAGAAGAAGGTTGAATATGATAAGTGCATGAAGGAGAATTTATGCTTTTACTGTAAGCAAAAGGGGCATAGGGCACGTTTTTGTCCTAAGAAGAATAACTCAAATGCCAAAGTTCAAGGATCTCAGAATGTGAGGGCAATGAGAGCTCATCAGGCAACCCTCATGGATTTAGAGGAAGATATGCAAGTTTGTGCAAACCGTTGATCAAGGAACAAAAAGAATGCGGTGCACATGTAGTGCAAGTTGAAGGTAAAATCAATGAAGTTCCTTTTAGTATTTTGATTGATACGGGAGCCACTCACAATTTTATTTCACCAAGGCTTGTCAAGTTGTTTGGGTTGAATACTAACCAACAAGCCTTAAGAATGGTGAAAATGGCCGATGGTGTTTAAAAGCTACTAGTGAGTATGTGCATGCATTAAAATTGAAAGTGCAAGGAATGCCTACAATTGCAAATTTCCATGTGCTTCAGCTAGGCTCATATGATATGATTATAGGCATGGAATGGCTTAGTGAGGTGCATGCTATAGTAGATTGTCATGAAAGAGTTGTGAGAGTAAAATCTAAGGAACATCAAGAATTATATACATTGGAAGGATTGAATAAGCAAAGATTTTACTCCTAAGCCCATTAGTCGCAAAGCAAATCAAGAGGGCAATTAGGAAGCATGAAAGGTTGGGGTTGCTTGTACTCAAAGGGTCAGGAGAGATTAATCAAGTATACATGAATGATGTGCGTGACATCCTCGAGGAGTTCAAGGAAGTGTTTCCAGAAGAGTTGACGGAGTTACCCCCTCGAAGATATGTTGATCATGCGATTGACTTGGTTCCAGGAGCTTCTCCTCCATCAAAAGCTCCATATAGATTTGCTTTATCAGAGTTAGTGGAATTAAAAAGACAGTTAAAAGAATTGTTAGATCAAGGATACATACAGCCTAGTATTTCACCTTTTGGTGCTCCAAGATATTTTGTTAAGAAAAAGATGGTTCTATGCGTATGTGTGTTGATTATAGGCAATTAAATGATATCACAATTAAGAATAAGTATCCATTGCCTAGAATAGATGACTTGTTTGATCAACTTCAAGGAGCTTCATTATTTTCAAAGATAGATCTTAGATCTGGATATCACCAGATAAGAATCAAAGAGAGTGATATACCCAAAACAGCTTTTTCTACAAGATATGGGCACTTTGAGTTTGTGGTCATGCCTTTTGGTTTGACAAATGCACCAACAACTTTTCAGTGTCTAATGAATGATCTTTTTCGAGAATATCTTGATAAGTTTGTCCTCGTGTTCTTTGATGACATACTTATTTATTCAAAGAATTTAGAAGAGCATAGAGAACATCTGAGAATTGTTTTGGGTATTTTAAAAAGAGAAAAATTGTATGCTAAGAAAGTCAAGTGTTCATTTTGTAGCACCGAAATGGATTATTTAGGTCATATTGTTTCAGCAGAGGGAATTAAACCTGACCCCAAAAAGGTTGAGGCCGTAAGAGAATGGCCGGCCCTAAAAGCCCAAAACAAAAGGCCATTCTTAGGACTTGCAGGGTTCTATAGAAAATTTATCAAAAGTTTCTCTACAATAGCAAGTCCCTTGACAACGCTTACAAAATCAAATATTGCTTTTCAATGGAATGAGAAATGTGAGAAAGCTTTCAGAGAATTAAAAGAGAAGTTGATAAATGCGCCTGTTTTAAAAGTGGCAGATCCGAGTAAGAAGTATCAGGTTATGACAGATGCTAGTGGGGAAGGGACAGGAGTTGTATTGATGCAAGACAAGCATGTATGTGCATATATTTCTCATAAGTTGAACGATGCCGAACGAAATTATCCCACCCATGATCAGGAACTATTGGCAATTGTGCATGCACTTAGAGCTTGGAGACATTACCTATTAGGGAATCATTTTGAGGTGCATACTGACCATGCTAGCCTTGCGTACTTTATGAAGCAACCTAATTTGAATTTGAGGGCGTAGATGGATGGAATTTCTTCAAGAGTATGACTTTCGATTAATTATAAAACGGGTAGTACAAATGTTGTTGCGATGCTTTGTCTAGACTTCCCTTGTTGTTATGCAATAACGATGATGACAACAGATTGGTTGGATGAGGTGAAAAATGCTATTACTACAGACAATTATTTTGGACCGAAATTGAAGGAAGTACAAAATGAAAATCTGGAGATAAAGGATAATTATAGTTTTGAACAGGGAATATTGAGATACAAATCAAGAGTTTGTATTCCTGCAATAGATCACATTAAAAAAGAAGATACTAAATGAATGTCATGATGCAAGAATATCAGTCATCCGTGGTTTCATAAGACATATCACAAGGTAAAGAGAAGTTTCTTTTGGCCGTGATTAAAAGATTATGTCCGTAGTACATCCAAAATTGTGTGATGTGTTCACGTGTTAAATTTGAATGCAGATTAGAGCACTGGTCTTTTGCAAACCATTACCTATTCCAGAAAGAAAATGGGAATCTATCAGCATGGATTTCATAGTAGGATTGCCAAGAACACAAACGGGAAAGGATGCTATTCTTGTGGTGATTGTGAGGTTAACTAAACATGCTCATTTCTTTCCAGTTAGAAAAACAATAACAGCGAAGGAAACTGCTAATATCTTTATTCATGACATCTTTCGTTTACATGGCATTCCTACAAGTATTGTTTCAGATAGAGATCCAAGGTTTACCAAGAACTTTTTGGACTTCGTTTTTCAAGGGAGTTGGAACTCAATTGCAGATGAGCACGACCTATCACCCGTAAACCGATGGGCAAACGTAAAAGAGTAAATGTGGTTCTTGAGGATATGTTATGGATGTACCGTCAAGACAATCCAAAGAAATGGGAAGGATTGTTACCTTTAGCGAGTTTGCTTATAATAATTCTAAACAGAATCTATAGGAATGACACCTTTTGAAGCACTTTACGGGACAGATTGTTATGCCCCAATAAATTGGTATGATCCCATGGTTAAATCTGAAATTTCTAGACAAATGTTGGAGGAATATGCGATAAAGTGCAGCTTATAAGGAGCAAAAGCTAGCGTAAGCACAACATAGACAAAAGGAAGCAATTTTGCGGACAAGCATAGAATACATAGAGAATTCAAGGTGGGAGACCTTGTATATCTCCTGTTAAACCAAAGAAAAGTCACTTTTAGAATTGGGAAATGTAGCAAACTTGCTCCAAGATATGCCTGGTCCTTTCAAAATCATTAAAAGAATGGGAAACCTAGCCTACCAATTAGAGCTGCCACCACATGTAAAGATTCATGATGTTTTTTCATGTCAGTTTATTAAAACCTTCCTTACATGATGGAGATCAAGTGCTTCCGGATTTGCAATTAATCCAGGAGAATAACACCTTTGAAGTAACGCCATCCCAAATATTGCAGATCGAACGAAGTCTGCGTAGTAGAACGATCAAAGAAATCCTTATACAATGGGCGGATTACCCTATAGAGGATGCAACATGGATGGAGCTAAACGAAGCCGAAGCAAAATATGCTAAAGATTTCCCGAACCTTTTTCAATCTATATCATGCCATGGAATAAGGTTGTCTAAAAGATGTATCAAACTTGTTAAGTATAAACAATACATGAAGTTGTGAAGGAGTATATTTGTAACAATGTGATGTGAATTTTATTCGACGAGGACGTCGAATCTTAAAGGGGATAAGAATGTGATGTGAATTTTATTATGCCTGTATGGCTCTAAGGTATATTATTAAATAATAAGAAGATGATGTGGCATGGAGAAGACGTGGCAAAGAAATATTCCAAGTAGTTAGAATCAGATCAAAAGGGGGAGGATCGAGGAGGAAGGTGTTGAGAATTTAGGTAACAAGTTCAAAGAAGCGTGCACAGGTTAGATCGTAATCTTCTAAATGCTCTAAGTATTAGTAAATGGAATGAAAGAACAAATCTCATCATAAAACTAAAAGGAATATCAATGGAAATCCCAGCTTTTTCTCGGGGCGATTTATTCAATGCTGTTGATGCGTAAATGAGTTCAAAAGGAGATCGGCCAGGCAAATCCGAACTGTTTTTGCATGCATTTCGATTGTAGGATAGATTTCCTTATAGCCCAGACCATATTCAATCATATACAGATCTGGTAAAACCCTCGGAACCGTTTTTCCGCAGTGCAGGCCAAGATATCCTACCGCTACTTTGCGAACATGGCCAAAGGAGGTGGAAACACAAAAGATATAGTACTAAGAAAGCAATAAGTTAGATGTAAGAGTAAATAGGCTGCTAGATCAGCCGGACTTCCTTTGCGTAAAACCCTAACTAATCTATTGTCAAACCTTCTGAATCGTGCTTCTCACCTGCAAATAACAGCTATAAACCAGGGATAAGGGGAAATCGGCCAAGGAACTGGAGGATCCGGTCTCCTTCACAGGTCGGAATGACCTTTGGTCTAATCGAGATAGGATCCGGCCAGGGTTCTTCATCTGATGCGAAATTGGGAGAACAGGTCCCGTTATCAACCAATCATAGTTTTTAACATAATGTTATTTTCTTAAGCTAAGCTACTTAAATTGTTATTCAAGTGTGGACTATAGAAAAACATTCCTAGATTCACAAGGCAAATTAGGCATAAAATACAGTGAGTATGAGCCGTTCTCTAAGCCAACTCTGTTGCTTAGTTCTTCGTTCGAGCATATTATAAATATAGGAATGACGAATATCTGGATGATGGGTAACAACATCCATTCTGGCTGTGTAACCTTAGGCAATAACAAGGTCGTTTAATAATGGACCTTACCAAATCAAGTTGGATGCACGTTCATAAACAATATTTCTCGAGTTAGCATATCCATAGAAAAATATGGAAATCGCTCATGTTGCTAGCCTAGTTGCACCTCGGTCTGCCCACAGCTCTCCGGGGAGACTAAGCAGAAACTGAGGCCACGAGTGCTAGTCACTCGACACTAGCGAGTGGGCACTGATGAAGCTCGCTAGTGAGGACTTGACATTGGTCATGTCAAGTTGCACCTAGATGAAGGTGGTCTCATGAGCTAGAGACCAGTAGCTCAGGGATGCCGCAACATGCTATTTTTGGGTTGTGGGTCGATATGCAGGTTCTGCACCCGTGGATCCTGAGGTATTTGTGTTATGTATCTAAGTATTAATCGGTGTCGGGCGAAGGACCGTCACAACACTCCAAAAATCGTTTGGAATTGTTGACGAACTCTTGCATGCCCGCCAGCATTCTCCGGGCATCAGATTGCGCACAATGCTTGGACACAGAAGCAAGGAATTCATCTTTCAACTCAAGAACCATAGTCAGCTTCAAGAAATAAAACAAAGATAATTTTGAAGGTGCAAAGATTTGAAATTATGGGAAATTCCAATTCAAATTGGAGATTGCAAACTAAAATTTCGGGATCGATGACTTGGCCAAAAATAGCGATTCTGATGGATCTTGACTCCCGCTCAAGGCTGGCTATGGCGGGTGAAGTGCCTGACGAAATGTGAAGGGCCGTCGAAAAAATTTGATGATGGGTATCAGCACCTTACCAGCACCAATGTCGCGACATGATTTTTTGAGTAGGTAAAAAAACAAAGCACCCATAGATGGAATCTAAGATCCTCATTTTGAACTATAGTTTATCAAATACATCTTGTTTTCCTTGAGAGGAAGCCTTATTATATATCTACAACAGTTCATCTCTATGTCTAAATGCCATAAGCTCACATGATACATCCTATATAACTCTATTGTTATGCAGAACCTCTTGTTTGAATCTGTCTAAAGCAACCCTCTTCACTTAAAAGCTTAGATGTTGACCAGAAAATGATGTTAGAATTGCAAGGTCCATGTCACCGGCGTTGAATATTTATTTATTTATTTATTTGGTCTTGCTCACTTAGGGCCTCACTTATTTATATGAGCTTGTTCTCTTTCTCGTCATTTGCCGCAGTATCTAGCAAATGGTTATCCTTTGAAATTTGTATTATGGAGGGGAAATAAACTCCAGAATTCCAGGTGCTACTTGGTTTTAAACAAATGAGTCGCCTTAGGGTTGATAAGCATTTTACATTTACCATCTAACAATGTCCCTTTAGGACGTAAAATTGAAAGTTTAGCTGCTCGTTCCTGTGCCACTTCCTTATCTTCTCCTTCATTCTGCTATCACATGGAATGGAATTACCAATACATAGCACAATAACAAGGGGTTTCAGAAGGATTTGATATAGATATAAAAATGACAATTCTTGAAACCATAGACCATATCCTAAAACAATGGAATGGGTGGTTATAAAAAAAACATAGATTTAAGATAGGAAAATAATCACGTTATCTCACTGGTTATATTGGTCAAAGTAGTCTTATTAGGACTTCCAGTTATTTTGGCAGGCCGCCGCGAACATTTCCCTTTCTCGACCCATCTTTACTCTATCGACTCATTAACTGATTCGAACTTTGTCTAGTTATTTTGAGTAAATGAATTACTTGTTAGTTACCATTATTAAAGGCGAGTCTATAGTTTGGCAGACAAAGGGCTATTTTGGCAACTAAATTGCTTCCACGTACATTATCAAACATGTAATTACTTTGAATCCACTTTGAAAGCACAAAAACATTGGCTCTATTTGTATTATACTTTTAGTTGCAGATTTGTGTTATATTTTACATCGCCATAGCTCGGGTTTTTTATCTTGATATTTTTTTAAGGCCGTCACACTGTTGTAATGAGTCAGAGACCAACAATGTACTTCACCTATCTTTATGGATAGAACTTTCAAAGAACTAGCTGGAAATATTTAGTCATCCTATAACAAAAACTAATATATAATGGAGACTAGTTAAAAGAGCAAATGTCGAGGATGTAGTCATGTTGAATAACTAAAACTAATACATACAACGGAGCCAACTAGCCAAAAGGGCAAGCATCGGTCCTTATCCACACAAAATAACGTCGTGTCAAATAAGCCCTTATGGGAACAAAAAGCACTATAAATATTTCTTAGTTCAAAACTTGTGCAGTTTTCACCCTCATTTAGAAATTACGCAGTACAATATTTATTTAATTTAGGGTGCCTTCGCACCCACCTTTAAGTTAGAATTGAGTTAAAAATTTTAACTGACCAGTTAAACTAATAAAAGATCTTTATGTTCGCACCAAGATTAATTTAACTTTCCGTTAAGACATTAACTTAACGGAAACTAGTTAAATCCGTTCGCACCAAAAAAAGTTAAGTTATTTTTCTTAACTTAATGGTAAACAAAAGAAGGGGTTCGCACATGCCTTAGTTAAGTTAGTACTAACCTAAAGCTAACAGCAATTCTTTCACATATGTTTCGTTAAGTTAGCGCTAACTTAATGCTAACGGTGAGTACTTCGCACATCCTTCATTAAGTTAATTTTTTTTTCATTCAGTTTTAAAACTTCTATTAGCCACAAGAGACTTTTATTAACTACAAGAGACTTATGGCAGTTTATCCAAAAGCTTCCTAGAATCAATGCCTATATAATCTAATGATGTCTCAGGCCTCGACAAGCCCTCTAGATCCAAGAATTTGAATGTCTTATTGACAGGGCTTGCGGGAATCGAGACTTTGTCCATTATAGCCAAGACTTTCAGTAGGGCGAGTTTACCAAAGAAGCTCCAATTCAGCAATATATATTTTCTGTTCAAATTCAATAGATCACGCTGCAAACAAAAGACAACATCGGTAGATGGCGGTTTTGACACAAGCACAAAGAAATCGTCCAAGAACTAAGTTCCAATACACACAAAAAAACATAATAAAAAAATATAGACTAAAGACTCTATACCTTCATTTTTTCTCGCCGAAGTTATAAGGCCATAAAATGAGACGAACTCGCTCAAACTCCACCTAAAGAAAATGAAGGCATCACCTAATCAGATACAACATAAACCGCAATGGCGAAAGCATTCTTGGGATTTCAACTCACTCGAATTTGCCTTAGAAGTCAGAACTCATCTATTGGGCCTTGATGCTTTACCTCATCGTAGGGGGCAGAAAAACGTAAACATCGCCACCAACCCACAATTTTGCATAAAAGGTACTAAAATTCACAAAATTGGATGATACCGCTTCAATCATAGGAGCGCTATAGATAAACACATCCATGGTACTTCCTAAGGAAAAATGACAACATAAATTTCAACCAAAGACAAGATCTCAGTCATGTAGCCTGGTGACCAACATGATTTGTCGAGGCAATTACATGTGTGGTTGAGGACTCAATCGCCTATCCCTTTTTTGCGGTGGTGCAGGGAAGGTTATATAAAGTCTCTTACATGAAAATGTCTAAACATTTCAGGCCAAAGACCATCATTGAAGTGGGTTAGTGGATTCAAAAAAATAGCTCAAAAACAAAGGGTCGGGCATACAAACCAAAAGGAAGGGGAAAATCGCAATTTCGTTGCAAGCAACCAAGTAAGCAATGCCCAAAATGCATTGCAAGCCTACAAATAAGAACAAGCAAAAATTCACTTTGAAGAAAATGCTCGGGGACAGAAATTGCTTGTGGAACTCGTTGATTTTTCCCAACAGCCACACAACAGAGTTTAACATGACCGGGACATAAAACATATGAGAACTGACCTTTGCTCTGTTGGGGACTGTGGGCTCACAATATGCTCTATATCGCAAACGCATACCACCGGACGGGCTTAATAAAGTCATATAAAGACCATGGTCTCTTGCACAAGTTGCATGAAATGCACCATAACAGTGACCAAAATTGCACTGCAAATAGCATTAAATAAGACATCAGCAAAACAGCAGTAGTTATGGTGACTATCTCAAAACGTACCTTCAAACATGCTCCCTGCTGACGTTGGCAGACACTACACACCAAGGTAAAGCGATCCCCTGGCACATTTTCCTGCAAATGAATGCAACATCTATCTGTTAATTAAAGCAACTATATTGCAAGAAACTTGAACAAAGACTGAAGTTAACCCACCAAGCCTTCAATCGGCGCAACCTGATCTTGTCCTACTGAAGTTTCAGGGATCCACTAACACCAACATAACCCAAATCAGCAATTTAATTTGCAAATCATTATTGCCTAAAGCAAACCAAGAGAATAAGGTAACACCTTTCAAACAATCATGTGAAATTCAGAAACAGACCTGAGCACAAAATACATGTACCCAGCGACCATCCATAGCCTTCTTAAATGCTCCCAAATACTCTGGACACTATGCACATTGGACACCAGGAGTCGTCCAACCACTTAATGGGTTGCTTGGTTGATATTGGTGCGGAACTTCAACACAGGGTTGGCAATACCATGGACCTAATGGCATCCTCACAACCCCATAACATTCTTGATGCACAGCTACCTGCATTACGCAACAAAATCCAAAATGCAGCCTGACCTGATCAGAATGTCGCGACCGGCGCCCTCTGCGACCAGCACCCTCTGCGACCAGCATGGACGTCCTCTCCGACCTCTCCGACCTCTGCGACCACCATCGCCATCCTCAAGCTCCTCGAGCTGGAGATAACCAGCGTTAAAGTGACCTACGAAGGTCACTTTAATTTTCAGTGCAATTTTAATTTTGGGTTATCATTCTGTTAAATTTGGTAACCTAATATAAAGTGGTGTGAAGATGGTTTGGGTTAAGGATTTTAAGTTAAAAAATTTAACGGAATGCTAAATATTAACTTAACGGAACACTAACCTAACTTGTAGTGTGAACCTAAAAACTGTTAAAACCTTAACCCAATCCTAACTTAACGGCTGGTGCGAAGGTACCCTTAGTCTTTTAAAAAATGATCATTACTGTTTGTTATTGAAAGTTCATGGTTCACAATACATTAAACATCACATTTAACATCATCTATAACTAAAGATGCTTCATCATCACTAGGATGATATTTTTGTGAATAATATAAATTACGAAATAAATCCAAAAGGACCTGCAATATAGAATCTCTCGACACAAAGGCATGGAATCAGATCGAATCAAGGCCTAACCTGGCCAGTTTTGATCTGCCAGGACTGCTAGTTAACTCAAGATGGAGTATTATAAAGCCTAGGGGAAGAATTCGAGCAGGGAGAATTCTGGATCAGAAGTATTGAAGCCCGGCTTCTGCTATAAGACTTAGAGGATTGATTTAAGAGTTGAGCGTTGAGCTCGGATTTGGATTCCGAGACTGTAGGTGTGGCCCTAAAGCAGATTGTTGCTGCCAGGAGCCAGATCAAGGCTTGACCCATAGGGTCAGATTTGCAGCTTAAGGCTGAGTTTATGGTCCCCAGGGCAGATTGCTACTGCCAAGGATCGAATTAGGTAGAGCAACCGGTTGGTGCTACCTAGGGAGGATTCTTTGAAGGAATTCGGGATTCTTTGAAGGAATTCATGCTTCTGTGGGAACTTTACACAGCAGCAAGCCAATAAGGTCAGTGTGGGGGATCAGGGATCCACGGTGTGGGCGGATCTGACCGGCGTAGCAACGCGGGCTAGGATTTTCCTTTGGGAAAATTTTTTTGTGCTGTAACAAAATGCAACACACACATTGCGATATCTCTCAGTATATTTTTTATAATTTTTTATGGCATCATTAAACAAACATGATATAACATATTAGTGTTCATTATGCAACAATTCTCATATTGAAATGCATCACACACATTTTGATGTCTCAGAATATTTTGTACATTTTTTGTGGCCTCATTAAACAAACATGATACAACGTATTAGTATCTATTATACAACAAATCTCATATTGAAATACATGACACACATTTCGATATGTTTCACATCACCAAATACAAAAACAATAAAGTGGTGAAAACCAACAAAAAACCACATCAATAACTTAACATATGCATCAGATACAATTTCATAAGGGATCAGTCTCTAGAAGATCGAAAGGCTATAATATCATTGCTTTTGCACAGATACAATTTCACAAGGGATCAGTCTCTAGAAGATTGAAAGACTATAATATCACTATTTTTGCACATTTTAGGGTAGCGGTACCCAGCTTTGTATTACACATAAAAGTTTGACGTGCAAATAAGCCTCTCATTCATGGTCTTAATAAGAGGTTAAATTAATGCCATGGTTTTGATATTTGTAATTTTTTCTCCCTTCTATAGACTATGGAGCTTATTTGTTCTATATTGGAAAACAATGTGAAACTAGACATGAAAAAATTACGTTCATGGTGTGCATGACCAATGAAATGCGATATGTTTGTACTGCATTTAAAAAAAGTTGTCAATGTAATTGTGATTGTGCAAATATACCAATACACTCCCAAATATTTATTCCCGACAGCAAAATTGAAAGGGACATGATTAAAATACTTTTTTTTTTCTATTATTTTTGGATCATTAATTTCATTGGTTTATTATTTACAGGTTCATAGCTTATACCCAACAACGCTGGGCACCATAACTAGTAGATTAAGATATTTGTATTTGTAAACCACCATGTATTGTTTAATCTTTAAAGTTTTGTGCTCTTGATGAGCCATGATGCTCACGAATTTAATGTACGTCTTGTGAATTGAGCTAAGATGTCCCACAATATTGATTAAATTTATCAAGTTTGACAAAATACAAACACTTCACATGTCATCCTTTAGATCTTTAATATTAATATATGTATTGTATTTGTACAGAGATTAACAAGGTGCTGCGCACGACGGGTTGCCCTCCGGTGGCCCAAAGTGTGTTTTCATGTTTCTTGTTAGATCATTTCATGTGTCAGGGCTTATTAATGGTTTAAATGGGGGTTTTGTTTTGTGTTGTTTTGTTTTCTTTTGTTTATGAATTGTATATGGACCAAGAAGAGGCTTGCGACGCTCAGTGCCTAGACCAATTGGGATTGACGTGATTATGTTCTTTGTCTAAAATACATTAAGAATGCTTTGTGTAGTTACATCAGTAATGGAAATTGTACAGGCCCTGTATGAATACATGCTTTTGTTTTCTTAGTGAATGTATACAAATATTAAGAATAGAATACCCAGTGGTAAAAAAGAGCCAATTCGTACTTTGGTAATACTAGTAACGGGTGCCCGGCGTTGCCGGGCATAGATACATTTGTTGTATTGTAAGTACAGTAGCTGTAAATGCGGAGCCAATACCAGCGAGGAGGCATACCAGACATCCAACCAACCAGCAGGCTATAAAATAATAAATAGTATTACACATAACAATTGGAATCTCAAACCACAACCAAGAGAAAGTATAACAAATTACTTAAGCACTTGAGATTCAAAATTATGTAATTAAGGAACCCGATAAATTATGTAAGTTAAATTAAGGAACTTTAATGCCATGTCTTCAAAAGACGACCACTCCAGTTGAATCTCCTAAGAATATTATTAATATTCTAATGCATCCTCCTTTGATCTTTTTACATGAATCCATTGATTTAGTAATGCTCCACTCAAGAAAGTGTTGATTCAAGAAAAAAAAAAACGAATTTGAAAAGCTGTTGCCCTTGCATGTGCTGTTGGGTTCCCGTGGACGTAAAAATTCTTATCTTATCTTATCTTATCTTATCTTATCTTCAAGCAGCAAGAACTTACAATTTTGATTAGTTCAAGGAGAGCCACATAGCCTTAGCCTTTCGACTTAGCTAAATATGGACTTATTTTTCCAAAATAGATACCCCCTTTTACTCATTCTAACACATCACCGCTAACATGCATCTACAATTTAGATTTATGAAATTTCGTAAAGCATGTCTTTTCTTTCACAGCAAATGACCAATATAATTTAGATAACTTCCCTGTACACTACAAAGAGAAATATGTAAGACAGCTAGAAAGAAAAATAGAATGATTACCATGTTTAAAATTTCGCTTAATAAAAAATTAGCTCAATTATTTGAACACTGGCACCACATTACCATTGAAGCACATTACAGTATTGCCAAATGTTTTGTACATCTAGTTTTCTCCGAAGACAAGCCTCTTCTGGCTTTATATTAGGACGACTAGCCTTCTCTGGCTTTATATTAGTGACACAAAACAACGCCCAAAAACAAGAATACCTTCTCTGTCTAGGAACTTTCATAGGTTACTGTCATTAAATGGCCTTCAAACTTAACAAGGCGAGCCACCACTGGCAAAACATCACATCCAGCAAATGAAGGATCCTGATCTTTCATGATATGAGACTGTACATTGTGTAATATGTAAATAACAGTCCAGCACATTTATTCCAATGCTTGAAAACTGGCATGGAAAATTCTTCCTGGTTTCTGTTACCTGTTTGTGGAAGCCCCGTCTATTTTAAAAAATTATATAAGTGATTAAATTCCGATATGCTTTTTACTTTCCAGTACCAAGTGATGTTTCGAACACAGTTATTGACAATCACTAAAGCTGCCTCCTCAGAAATCCAGCCTGGTGCATACTTTATTAACCCAAATTTAATCAAAGAGATCAAATTCAGACATTTCTACAGATATTATATACCTGCTCAAACCAAATCTAGCAAAGAAAACACATGCAAAAAGATGGCATTTCTGGACAGCAGACATTGCAATTCATTATCTTTGAACAATTGAAGCAAACTCCTCATAACCATTATGTAACCCACTTGATCGAAATTTCACTTGTCTATGAAACAACAGTGTAATAGATTGATAAAGAGCAATTGTCGTCAAGTCCAAAATCCTTGAAAAATCATAGGCTTCACAAGCCTTACACCATTATTTACACAAGTTGCAAAGAATATTTACAACACGAACCAAGAATTTAACAAAGTAAATTGTCCAATAAAACTCTATTCAACAGCCCTATGCCATAACTATATACTTTGAATTTATGCCACTGCAACTTCTTTGTTTCCTGTACTCTCTGAAGAAATGTTGCTGGCATGCTCTGAAGAACCATCTTCAATTTGTACCACCTTAACATCAGGTTTCTTGTTATACAGTATAGCAAATTTTGTACATGCATACCCCACAAACGAGGAACTTTACGTACGGTGTAGATTAAGAAATAAGGGGTGAATATGCCTATCCAACAGCTCTCGTTGCCCTGCGTCACCCCCCGTGTGAATATGCACCCAAACCAAAGGGGGTTTAAGGGGGATTTTAATTTAAATGTGTTGGACCCAATGGTTGTGTTAATTAATGTCAATGGTAGTTATGTGTTGGTTGTTAATGTCAATGGTTGTTATGTGTTGGGGGATTTAATTTTTATATGTTGGATGTTAATAGTTTGTGTTGCAAAAAATTTTTTTTGGCCCCTTCGGGGCCTTAGGGACGTCTCCCCTCCTTCCCAGGGGTGACAAAACTTTTAGAATTCAAACAAAAAAAAAAACTAGAATTCATTTAAGGCTTTCATCACCTGTAGCTTTTGAATTTCATCACAATAAAACAAATAAAATATAAGTAAAAGTTACCATAAAGATAGAGCGGATTGATCCCATTATTCTGAAAGTCATAAAGTTTGCAATACCCATACACAAACATTTTTCAACTGGAATTTAACAGCAGCCTTTGGTCTCCATGTATTCTTGTGGTGAGAAACCAAAGTGGAAAACTTTTCTGCTTGTTAGCACAAGGATCTAGAAGCCTTGGAATTTGCTTAATAACTACCTCAAAATCTAAAAATGCATGGTAATTTTTTGCAAGCTTCATTCGGAATGAGCCATAAAACAATATCCAATAGCGCAATCCTGTATTAATCAGCTGGTAGGATGTGAAAGCCTACCAAACCCGGCCGAGAAATTGCTGTTTTAACATAGATAATTTAACCAAACATATCCATATCGTACACCATCAAAAAGATCTCGAAGAGAGCTTTCCAACGCAATAAAAATCATCTCAAACAGAGCTCTGGATCAAAAGTTATGATAAGAAATGTGTTGCCAGCGGGGAAACTGCACTATATGCGCCCTTCAAGCCCACAAAAAGAGGGCTTTAGTTGTGAGTCATTGGTTGTTGACCATTATGCACCACACGTACAAAAAAATGGCTTTTGTTGTGAGCCATTGGTTGTTGACCATTATGCACCACACGCACAAAAAAAGGGCTTTTATTGTGAGGCATTGGTTGTTGACCATTATGCACCACACGCACAAAAAAGGGGCTTTTGTTGTGAGCCATTGGTTGTTGACCATTATGCACCACACACACAAAAAAAGGGCTTTTGTTGTGAGCCACTGGTTGTTGACCATTAAAAAAAAAGGCTAAAATCAATGGCTCAGAAATGGTGCACTCTAGATGTACGCATTAGTACATCAATTTGAATACATCATGAAATCATAGGAAAACCTTAGTGAAAAGCGTACAAAAACACAAAGAAAACCCCCTGTTATTATGCTACATATTCACATGAGAATCTGCCTCATTTCCCTTGTCTGTAACAGCAGGTTTCATATCGTTTAAGCTTTTCGTATCTGCTTCCTCCATTTCAGGATGCAAAGTCCTTGGAATATTATCTCCACTTTTCTCATATTCCTCAACTTGAGGTTGCACTTTAGGGGTTGGAGATGTGGGGAACTTCAGATCTTTTAGGTTAAAGAAAACTATGATACAAAAGAATTAATAGGGCTGAATAAAAAAGTAGGAAAATGGAGGGAAATGAAATTAAAACATTCATTTACCTCGCCGAAGAAACGTCATAGACCTACCCACAGATAGCCAAAAGCATGGGCTTCTTGGGGTCCTTTCCACATCATCTTGCCCAAAGATATCTCCCCGTCGCAAGTTAGGTGTTGAAGGCACCCTTCCAAAGCCGAAATACAAACATTCAATTCATGGTTCAAAAGCACTTCAGGATCCGGCCCGGTTAACCCACCACAAAGACCGGCTTCCACGTCCCCGTTTCATGTCGAGATATCACAAAGATGATTCTAAATGCAGATATCAATCACATTGAAGTGAAATCGTGGAGATGATCATCCCAAAAGAATGCACGTCATTGCTCCTTGTAGAAAAACCGACCTCCTTTGTTCTGAGATCAAATCCTTGATATCAACACCTATTATTTAAGCGAGGAGTTCAAATGGGTTACATGATGCTCCTAATCATAGAATACAAGTTTAGGACACGCGATAAACAAGAATGGAATTGGGGCATGCGGCAAGCAAGCACAAAATTTGAAAAAGCGGTCGTCTTTGCGAAGGCTTCTAATAGCCCCGAAAAACAACATGAATTTTTGGAAAATGATGCGTAGATCCCAAACAATTACAAAGTAGGTGTTCTAAATCACGACATCACAAACTACAAGCCAAAACACGGGGCAACAAGCAAATAGGCGAGAAAGGTGGATGGCCAACAAGAAAGATCGATAATCTTTGGAAAGTAGGAATGCTAGAGTAACTATCTCGAATCGAAATTATTCACCAAACAAGATGGAACAATCAGCCAAAAGACAGTAAAATGACAACGAATAGGTAAATAAGGTAAAGAACGTCCTGCCAAAGATGGATTTGCAAATGACCAGACACTGTATAACAACAGAACTAAAGGCTTTGAGTCAAGCCATAATGAGCCATGTCGTAGAAGGCAGGGGATTGACTGATGCCGAAAAAGAAAATAGACAGACTCGATGCTACCCCCGGGGGATGCATCTATTATATAGGGAGTATGCCACCTGCGCGCAAGGGGTCGGCAAAAACCCCCTTGTATACGTGTTTGAATTTTTTCAAAAACCCCCTTTCCAGCCACATACAGTGCCAAAATTGCCCTAAAAACCCCAAAAAGCTGCCCCTACATACGAGTATATGTACAGTTTAAGGGAAAAACAAACCCTTTCGGGTCACTCACATGGTTTGTACGGCCAAAACTATGTGAACCCCCCTTGATGCTACCATGAGAAGGAGATGCCTCTGGTTTGTATCTTCTAGATCTGCCACAAGATAATCCACCTTTTCTCTCGGATTTGTCATAGTAATTTGTATTCCGCGAGTGAAGCATGCATTTGCTCTTCTTGCGGGAGTCCTTAAGTCTAGATGGTTTCTCAATGCTTGACTCTTGAATCAAGTGGACTCATCATGTTGAGTGGAAGTTTTATTGGATCGCCATATTGTGCTTTGGTGCTAGGGCGCCTATGATCGGATGGCCCGTTTGCGCATTGTAGGTCGTAGGCTGCTTCATGAAGATAGCTGCACAATTAACCTTAATGGCATCATATCATTCGCCTTTGCATGGATGCACGAGATCTGTGATAATTTTGGCGTTGAGTGACCTACATACAATCCTCTCTCTTGTTGAGAAATCTGCATGACTCAGTACAAAAGAAGACATAAACATGTCATCTGAGCAATCGAACTCCTTACAATAAATAACTCAATTCTCATGCAACTTATCTTTAGATAGATGTGAGCAGATTTGTATAATTGACCATGATTGGAGCACAAATGGAGGAATGATGTCGATGAGATCCGAAAATTTAGAAGAAGCGATATCAAGTTAGGATGCCACTTGAGTTAAGTATTCATCCCAAGCTCGGCTACAGTTGGAACATCGTCCGGGGTACCATCAAATTAGTACCTCCAATATTGTGCGGTAATCGGAAGACCTACTATTCAAGACCCTATGTTGAGCCATAAAAGAGGAGACAATTGTCTTCATCTTTGTCTAAAAACATAAACAATTTTGCGGCTTTTACCAAACACTTCAAGAGGTATGAGATAGTCATCTAAGGTAGCCTCAATATCGCCTGCATTCCTTGTCAAGCTATAAGTTGAAACCGAACTTTAATAAGGTGAATAGGAATCTTACAGGTACCATGCATTTTCCAATAGGTAGCAGCTCAAAATTTCCTCGAAAAATGAATCCATACGCACGCCGGGAACTTTCTTCTATCTTTTGCGGAGAAAAAGCCATCTTTGCGCGTGCTTGATTACAACTTCACCTAGCGGTTTCTCTTCCATGCCATTTTTTCTAATGAGCTTTACAATTCTAGAAAAGAAAAGCAGTGGTAATTGAGGCATATCATTGATCCACCATTCTGCGGATGGTCGCTTTTACGCTCTAGATATCATAGTATGCTATGAATGAAGCATTTTAGATCTTGAAGGAGTGCCTAACATCTCGATCAAGTCCGAGAATTTGGATCTCCAACATCTCCACAGAGATCATCATTGTTAGGGTATGGATACATCTGTTTACAATAAGTAGATCCTCCGCAAAAGGGCAACAATTGCTCACATTTAGAAGAACAAGAATGGTATCTACCCAACTCTGAAACACCACATGAAGCAAATACATATCACATCTTTGCTTCAAATTTTCTATTCCATGCTCCTCTGTCATTTCTAAAACACGCAACACATCTTAGGGCTGCCACGTTTTAGGGCTTGATCAAAATTGTGGATTAAGTGCTTGTAAACTTACTGACCCATTCAAATGCTTCTTCTCCACCCGGAAAAATTGCTCGCCTCGGACAATCTGCAAGAAGCCTCTTTAAATATCCACTTCTAGCAACCGAGAGGACACTGCGAGGGCCATAAAGCGAAATGAACCTTTTGCATTCTCAAATGCGACCACCCATTCAAATGCACACGCTACATCCCGGTTCGACCGGTCCGGTGCGGATAATCGCGAAGATTTTGCTCTCGGGCCAAACCCCAGATCTGTCGACCGCCCGGTTCGGCAGCAGCCAGATTTGGAGCGACGCCATGACATATCCTAAGCATATCGCGGCATATACTTGGATATGCCATAAACCCACATAAACGAGGGGTTTGCCCCTTAGGGGTGCTAGAATATTATTCATGTCAGGTTGGTTATTTAAATTATTATTCATGTTAACAATGGTCATCTTGTGCATGGGACACGTGGCGCATACGAGTTGATTAGACCGAGAAAAGCAGGATATTTATACAGTGACAGGCTGACAGAAAACCATGACATACAGTCGAATGCTTGTGATCAGGAATCGGCCGAGATCAGTTCAGAACTGGTCGGATTCTTCATGGGTCTTCAGAAGCTGCAGCAAACTGCCTTCTGATGGTTTCTTTATGAATATTTTGTTGCCCAGGCTTTCCTAGCCATGTGCTCTGGGTTTCTTACCTGGATTGCTCCAGATGCAGCGAATCGCTCATAAAATATAGCTCCCTGATTGCCTTTGTTATTTTAATAGGAAGATTGCTGGGTATGCTGTAAAGGCAGCCGATTGTTAATCTGCTGACAATTTCGATCTGAAGGTAGCTGTTGCTGCTGGTATAGGCAGCCTACTGTTGATTGCTTGAGAATTCTTCAAGGGGCAACCCAAAAATGGTGTGTAAAAATTTTGTAAATTGAATATTGAACTCGTTTACGAACCAATCTGTAAGTATTTAATCTTAATAAATGTTTTGCATTCTTCTTCTCCTTGCTGTCATTTTGCTTCATTCTGTCACATGGCATACTTGACTTTTGCTTCATTCTGTCAGAGATACCCACGATGCTATATCAGAGATCCTGGAAGATTTATTCAACATTCATCTCTTTAAGAATGCTTCAACATTCGTCTTTTAAGCTCATCTTTTAAGTTCGTAATGGCTTCCAGCAGTACGCTTCAGACGTCTTCTGCTATGGCTAATAAGCAGGAAATTATAAGGAGCCCAGCACTTATGCAAATTTTCAAGGATCTGGGCAAGGTATGTTACCAGATGGATCCCTGTCATTTCTTATTCTCAACGCTTTTTAATCACTTGAATTGCTAAACCATTTTTGCAGAAGGGAATACAAAAGCTGAATGAAAATGGCCCAATGCTCAAGGAGGTGACAAAAAGTATTTGTGATGTTGCCGGCCAGGCACCCTTAGTCGGTATTTGCGTTCAAGCTCTTGGCATGATAATAGAAACTGCAGCAGCTTATACAGAAATTGATGACAAGGCAAAGGAAGTAATAGAGTATGCCCAATTCTTAGAAGAATCCATGAATAAAATTGCAGGTGCTGGCGGCGATGATGAATACTTGAAGGAAAATTGCCTGGCATTGCTCTGTGCAGAGGCCTATGAATTTGACAATGAGAATTCCAGGTACGTAGCTACATAATCAGATATTTACTTTCTTTGTGTGCTTAAGCAAAATAGGAAAGAGAAATAAAGCCCGTCTTATGAATCAGATCTTTATGAATCAGATCTTTGTTTCGTTGTTTAGTAGATCTGCCATTATTCAGACATTGTTTAGTAGATCTGCCATTATTCAGACAATAAAGTAAAGAATGAAATGTTTGTGGTTCAGGAAACAGAGTTGGGCCCAGTGTAAGGCAAAGGGGCTTGATGACCTTGCTAACCGATTGAGTGAAATGAACAACAAACTTACTTTGCATTGTGGAGTACTAAATGTGCAGCGTGGTAAAGCTATTGCCGATGAAGTCTCCATTATTAAAAATCAGATCCCTACATCCAGCAATGCCCCAATTGGGGATCTTGCTGTCAAGTTTAAGCCACCAGAGGAATTGCTGACATTCATAAGGAAGTCAGGAATTGAGTCCTTGCTGCTGTGTGTGGAATGGGGGCATTGGAAAGACTACTTTGCTGACCACGTTATACGATCAAGAATTTCCAAAGGCAACCAAGCAAGTTAAAGCTTTTGTAGAGGTGGGCATGCTCCCTACCAATATAAAGGAGATTCAAAGTAAAATCTTGCAGGAATTGGAAAATAAAAATGAGACATTCACAAGCACTCATCAAGGTCAAAATGCATTGCGCCATTGCTTGCAACGTTTAAAAGAAGAGGGCTTTTCCATGTGTCTATGCATAGACAATGTTTGGAAGGTAAAAGATCTAAAAGGCTTATTGCCACAAGATGTATATCAACACCTTCCAGATTCAACTGTATAATGGTATCCACGCGATCCCACGAAGTAGCTAAGGAGTTTCGTGATATTTGTTGTCCACCGAATGCAAGTTCAAATGCATACAAACTTTTTGAGCCCAATTTACTAGATATCCATGAAGCAGAGCAATTGTTCATACAATGCGCAAGAATTCAAGATAAGGATAAGGAGAATGATTTGCTTAAAGAAATAGTCCCACTATGTGGTGGTCTTCCTTTGTCAATCAATACATATGGCACTTATTTTAGAAGGCTGGAAAGGCGTAAAGAAAGCGAGTGGAGGAAAGTCAAACAACGCATTGAGAAAGCTACTGAATCCCCCTCTATTGCAGATGAGGATGATACGGTCCTCAAAATTTTAGAACCTAGTATCGCTGCTCAGACCGATATTGTGCAAGATGCCTTCATCGATGCTGCCCTCTTTTGGCGTGGAAAACCAGTGGACATGGCTCGGTGTGCACTGTATGTTGGACATGAAGACATTTTGGAAGTTCTCCTAGACGAGTCCATTTTTTCTTCCAAGGATGACAATCTAGAATGCCATGATCATTTTTGGGCCATTGCTCAGAAGCGTGCAAACCTTAAAGGCTGGAAATATGTGTCTACATCAGAGGCAAGTGCTTATCCTCTCTTAGATATCTTTAGTTTATTTATTCACCTTTCTAATCAACTTTGTTACTTGAGTGCAGATGCTAGTTTCAAAAGAAGAAGAAATCGTAGAAGAAGAAGGAGAACTCTTTACGTCAGGCCACTTGGCAGCATCCCGTAGGACACATGAAGTAATTCGTGCAATAGAGTCTCAAGAAACTTTGGAATTTCAAATTTTGCAGGATTACCTATCCATTAAGTACTTAGCATGTAACAGTGTTCTCACCTCTGGTACGTGTAACATCTCACAAGGCAAAACACATGATCTCAAAGCTTTACATTTACTTCAAGGTGTCGATCTGAGTCTTCTCCAGGTTTGAATTGCTTACATCCCTGTGACAAAAAGATTGCACATGTAAAATAAAAATAACTAACTTATCTTCAACTCTGGAACAGCATTTCCCAAACCTACAAATGATTATTGTTACTGGAGATGAGGATGAGGAGTACGAGGAGGAAGACGAAATTCAGGTACATCAACTTCCTTCCTCTTTTTTTAAAACCTTTAGCAATTTACGTTTTCTAAAGATTTATGGAGGACAAAATAAACTAGATATGCTTCCATATTCTTTCGGCCACTTAATGCATCTACTACACCTTTCACTACTTAATTTCTCTCGCTTGAAAGTTCTTCCTGATTTTCATAGACCTTTAAAAGATTTAAAAAGCATCGATCTCCCGGGTCGCCTTCGCCCGCTTTGCCCGGGCATCGCTAGCCCGGCCGCTGCCCTCCCCCTCCGGACCCTCCGGCCTCTCAGGAGTCGCGTCGTACTTTCGCGCTGCCCGCCGCTTCTCGACCGGCCGCCGCCCTCCGGACCCTCCGTGATCTCTGGCAGGTGGGCCGATAGCCCAGCCGCACGAACCATGCTTCGGCATTGCCCAGCCCTCGGGACCGCCGGGCTCTCACGGATCGCATTTCGGCCCCATGCTTTTGCCGGAGCAGCTCGACCGCTTCCACCACCCTCCGGGACCCTCGATCTCATTTGATGATAAAACGCCTGCCAGACAGCTCACGGCCGTTGCCCATGGGACCCCTCCCGTCCGGCCCGGGTCGCCAGCTCGCTACTGCCCGTTTCCTTCGGCGGTAAAATCCCCTCCGGGATCCCCTCGATCTTCCAGAAATTTTTACCGGCTTCGCCCGTCGCAGTGGCTGGCCCGTCACGCCTCGAGGGAACTCGAACTCGCGGGGTCGCCGGCTAAGCGCAGGCAGCTTGGCCGTACTGCCCTCCGGACCCTCGATCTCGTGGTGCTTGCCGCCCAGCACTTTGCCCAGGCTACCTTCGGCGGATTGCACGCCCTCGAGGAACTTCGACCTCTCAGGAGATGCACCAGGGTTGCTTGCTTTGCCGGGCAGCCTCGGTCTGGCCTTCCCTCGGGACCCACCGATCTCTGCGGGTGCGTCCGGTATTTCGCCCAGCCCTTGCAGAGCCACCACTTCCATTTGCCACCACCCTCTATACACCGACCTCTCAGGATTGCCAGCCCGCTGCCCGTGCAGCTCGGCCGTTGCCGCCCTCACGGGAACCCTCGCTCTCCGGTCGTCCGGCTCGCGCACCGCACGACTTCACCTTCGGCCAGCTGGCATCCACCAGAACCCTCGACCCTCCGCGGTTCATGCTTCGCCCACTTTGGAACCGCGCTTCGGCGCGCTTCCCTCGGGACCCGCAGAGCTTCTGGAGTTCGCCAATTTCGCCCAGCTGCCAGGCACCGCTCCAGGCCGCTCCGCCTCCCTCTGGGATTCGACCTCTCCAGATTTAAACCCGACTCCGTATTGCCCACCCTCGGGGCTTAAGTCCGCAGCGTCACGGTCGGTTTCCGGTCTCTCTTGGAGCCACTGACTCGTCAGCCCAGCGCCTTGCCAGGCACTCTCGACATTTATATCCCTGGACCACAGAGCCTCCGGGTTCGCCCAGCTCTCGCCCGTGCGCGCCCTCAGGAACCTACCGATCACGCACGCGATCACGATCGTTTCGGTCTCTCTTGAGCACCAAGCTTCGTCCCTAGCCTCCCCCACATGCTCGCCCCGCTCCTTCGACCTTCGACCTCTGCCGTTATGCAAACCAGCCCATTGCCCACCCTCGAGGAACGTCACACCACGCGTCTGATACAATCGGGCTTTACCTTGGGCACCAAGCTCGTTCGCTGCCCACATGATTGACCTCCCATCCCGCCCCACCCCCAATCCGCCCTTCGAAAGCAGCTCACCGGCGCCAACCGACATCGACATGGTGGGCACACAACCCACTCTATAAAAGGAAGACCTCTTCAGGTGTAAGCATATCACCAAACTGCCGATCTTAGGGTTATTAGATTTTAAGCTCAACCCTCTACTCACACTAAGGTGGTCAGTGATTACATTCAACTTGCATATGTGGGGACTAGCTACCATTCATGGAAGTACTTGACCTCTTCGATTCAACTTGCATATCTGGGAACTAGCTACCATTCATGGAAGTACTTGACCTCTTCGAGCATGTGCAAATCAATGGCTTATCCATTCAATTTCACATAGCAGGTAAAATCCAATCGGTAAAATCCAATCAGTGCGTGCATGACATGATTGGCCTAGTATAATGCAAATCTTGATATGACAACACATACTTTTTAGTCTAATAAGATTTATACTAGATGGCTTCATAAGGTTTTGAACCCATACCATTCTTATTCATGTTATTATTATATATTATTATTCATATCATTTATTTCTTATATAGAAGGAGATAATTAAAGTATAAATTATTTTGAGAGAAGGTGGAAGAACGACATATGTCTCTCAGTTTTTCTAGTATAAATATCCTCCTCTCATATAAAATAAAATATCTCTCAATTTTATGCGAGAAATAAATTTTCCATGTGGAAAAGTTTTTTTTTTATTTTTTTATTATTTTTTTTTTTTTTTTGGGTGAGGGTTACCCATGGCTTATTAAATTTGTTTGAGAGATACTTTGATCTCCCATGTTCTCTCATGAGAGACAAAATCATCTACGGGTAGAGATGTCTTTTGACATCTGTCATGAGAGATAATTATGGGGAGATAATAGTTGAGATATTAGTTAGATTGAGAGAAGATGGGAGAACATGTCTTTCGGTTTCTCTCATATAGATGATAGAAATCTATCCCTCATATAAGAAAATTGCATGTGGAAAATTTATTGCGAGAGATGGCTATGTGGATTTGAAGGTATGTGGATTTGAAGGTTGATATTTGACTCTCATGTCATTTGCTTTATCTTTTCGCCATGTGCTACATATCAAACTACATCATTTTGCATTTGCTTTATCTTTGACTCTTGATTTATATACATATCTCATTTAGCATTCATATCTTCATATTTTTTGGGTTGTTTAGTCAAGACACGACCATAAAGTCATCATTATTTGAACCCTTATCTTCACGTGTTTTCTCTTTTCTCTTCCATTTTCCATTCATGCCTTTCTTCTTCCCTTTTTTAGTGCTATTCCTCCCTTTCCTTTTTCCAAGACACGGTTTTCCACACTATATTTGTCCCCTTCTTTTCAATTCCTTTTCCATGGTTTTTCCTTCCTCCTTTACCCCTCATTTTTTGTCTTTTCCTTTTCTCTGTATAAGTTGGAAACACGTGACCCCCATTTTCCATTTTCTCTCTCTCCATTTTCCATGGACGTTATTCCTTCCCTTTTCCTCCCTTTCCCTCTTCCATGTCTTTTTTCCCTTCCTTTTTTTGTACTTTAGGTTCACCAATTTTTCACCTCCATAATATGATAATCTATTACATGTTGTCCACTATCCATGTAAACCACTTCTATCTCATCATTCCCAATCATTTACACCAAGTTGCCACCATACTTCTATAGGCAACTCTATCTTGCTAATTACACCACTTGTCATGCAGGTTCATCAGATTTATGCTTCCATAATCATTTGCACATCATTTGGCCTATCTACCATGCTACTTTGCTCCTATTTCTTGTGAAATTCCATGTTGCCAGCCATACTTCCATATTGGCAACCATCAAGGACTCTTGAGAACTCATATGAAGATCAAGAGGCAGGGGGGCAGCCTATCCTCTTGTGTTTGGCATGAGCTGCCACATTCTTGCAGCATAGAAGAGCAATGTACATGATTTACACCTTTGGCTAAACATCTGGACTCACACATGTGTGCATGAGCTAATCAAGCAACAAGATTGAAGACATCCATTTTGAAGACTCATAGAAGACATTTATAATGAAGAAACAAGGGGAGGACATTGATTGGGCATCATCTGGGGCATTGCAAGGAGGTTAAGACTCAACCAGAGCATATGTGAAGGATTTGAGCTAAACTTGAAGACCTCTTTGTCAAAGTTTGGAAGACCCTCAAGTTTTATTGTTATGTGGCTAGATCCAAGTTATTTTGGCATGAATTCTATTTTCCAAAGCTTTCTTCCACAATTCCCTAGGTTTTACATCTTGATTCCACTCATGAAATACCCCTTACCCCTCACACCTCATGCTTCCTCTTTCCATGCACCATTACCATTTTCCTAAGCTAAAAGTTGGCAAAGTTTTTTTTCCTAGTCAAAACATATCACACACCCATCATTCATTCATATTCTTAAGGAAATGCAAAAAAATCCATCAAATTTGGCCACTCCTAAGGTCTAAGGCCACATTCTATCTCTAAAAATAAAACTAGAGAGAGTGTGTGCACATTTATTGCCATACATTTTGAAAAGGCAAAATTTGCCAAGTTGATCCAAAAATTCTAATGTATATGTGCACAAGTGCGAAATGTCAAAAAAATCATCCACATCATCATCAAGTGTATCCACATCATCACCAAAGTACATCGACCTCACCATATACATGTCATCCACCTCATCACCACATCATAAGAAGCTTTGACTAGAAAAAATCGTTTTGCCACCTTGCTTGCCACATCAGCATCCTCATCACCAAATTAGACCTCATTTTAAGCCCAAAAATCAAGATGCTCTTTTCCCAAAAAGAATTCTCTCATCTTAAAGAAAATAAAAAAAGATGATATTTGGAAAAAAGAAATTAAGAAGACCTAGTTATAAACTTCGAATTCCATTTCTTGAGAATCGTGCCATATTTGAATCGTGCCATATTTTCACCTATCTACACCCCCAACCCCACGGAAAAAGACCTAATCACCAATTCCTTCCAATCACTCCTTGCCATGTGGTACCTTGGGCATGTAATGTGGCAACGGACCGGCATCCTCGTGGAAATAGCGTATTTTTATGTGTCCACGTGTGTTGGCTCTTATGTTGGTTGGTCTTCCATAACGAGTTTGGCACGTGGGATATAGCTAACCCATGGTAGCCTCTAGGTTGATCATTAGCTACTTGAATCTGCCTTCCTTCCTTAGAAAACATGAGTTTATAAGGGCACATTTGCTGAAATATTCAATTTCTTTGTATACTTGATCCCCGTGCCCAAGACTTGAGCTTAGGATTGATTGAAATATTGTTGTATAATGTCATATTCAATCAAAATCCATCCTTTTGGCAAAAATTTGCACATCCATTACAAGCTAAGGATATCTAAGGAGAGGTAAAACTTGGCAAAAAAAAGAATTTGAGGTAAGAAAATTCTACAACGATCTCAAAAGTCAAAGTAAGCTGAATTACTATCTTAAGGCATTGTTGTATTACACAAAAATAAAAAAAAAAAAAGCATAGATCTGATTCGCATGGGTTTACACTAGTTTAGGCGACATAGAGTTGGATTTGCAAACAATAGACATTCGAGGTTTGAAGTACGCACATAGAAAATACATCTATCTATAGAAAACATTTCAAGAACACTAAAAGAAAAGGTAAAAATTCAAAATCTAGAAGATCAAAGTCTATGAGAGTTTTTTCTACAAAAAACATTCCTTTAGGGCAATTTGTACTTTTTGCACAAAAAAGCTATAGATGCACTTCATTCAGGTTTATCAAAAAGCATAAGAGGTGTCAAAACAAAAAGATCACCATTTGTGCATTGCCAAAAATTGCTTCTTTGGTTCTTGCATCATAATAGTTTTTGCAAGAAAAGCGAGGTTTTGACCATCGGGCATGATTTTTTGTCACGAGAGTTGGTGCACATTGCTTTGAGGTTTGTCGGAAGGTGTCGAAGATGAAAAAGATCGCTCAAACTCGGTTTAAAAGTTTGCATCTTTGGTTCTGTATTGTGCAGGTTTTTGCAAAAATCAAAATTCGAGCATATTAGCATGATTTTTGGTAAGCAACTTGATGCACCTTGCTCACAGGTCTGTCAAAGTGAGTACAAAGTGTCAAAAGTTTGTAATCTTTTCATTTGCAAAATTCAACTTGCTGCCAGTCGTGTTGACCAAGTTTTGGCTTAGTCAGTATTGTTAATTTGGAGCTCTTCTGCATATTTTCTTGCATCAAACTTTTGAACATAGATTCTTTGCATACCAGAGCACCTTCTTGAATTGCAATTACATTAAACTCTAAGTTTTGCCAAGGTCTCTTTTTTTTTTAATTTGAAGCAGTTCTAACTCAAAGTTTGAGCTTTTTCTTTGCAATCTTTTTTGTTTAGTGGTTGCCTAAAACAACTTTGGAGGTTTTAACTAAGATTGAAGGCTTGCCAGAATAACAAAAAGGAAGAAGAAAAAGCTTTTTTAATACAGTGGAATACTTGGGAAGCCTAATTGTAAATATCATAAACTGCTAAGAAACCTTGAACAAGTTAAGGATTTCTTTCTCCTACAATAGTTGAATCTATCATATATACATCAAGAAAATTCTTTACAAAAACATAATAGGTGCATATCAAACAAAAAACAAGAACAAAGGAATATTTTTGGTGATCAGACTCCATTTAATATTTTGAAGGCCTTTGTGTAAAGAATTGGTTTTGTTCATTTGGAGGTGCTTGCATTTTAAATGCCAATATTTTTTTTGTTAGTTTGATGCGCACAAGCATAAGTTGTTGTAGCCTTGTGGTGTTGTATTGCAATATGTATTTTTTTTTTGGGGTTGCGTTTGCTTTTTTCTTGGAGCATGTTCTTTGTAGGTCTTTGATGTCGAAGTCTTTTCCTATGGTTGTACCCTTCAATGTCGTTGCTGGCCATCTTGCTGTTGAATTTTATTTTGTAACCTTTGATTAACATTTGTAGTTTACACAATGTACTTTTTGTGTTCTCTTTCCATCTTCAATAATACTAGTAAAGGTACCGGCGTTCACCATATCCCCGATTTTAAGTAGGTAACCATGAAATTGTATATATGCACAATACTTTGTTATGTTCAAAGGGAGCCAAGGCAAAATAAGTTGCAGAAGATTTGAAGAAACTAAAAGATTTGTTGTTTTATAAGTTACATATGAATTTGTTCTTCTTGTTCATATTTCGTATAGTGGTTTGTTTTGTTCAAATATATACCTGGCTTTTTTTCAACCTAATGATGATGATATGAACCTAAACTAATATTTGTGATACAACATTGCACATAGTTTCTATAGTCAAGTTTATTATTACGTCAAGCAATATACAATATGTTAGTTTTTGAATTCTATAAAGGCATCCCTATTCGTATGTGCCACACATAGACATGAAACTGGCAAGCAACGTATTCTATTTCTTCAATACATTCTATGCAACGGGGAACATGTGGTTACAATTGGGGGAAGATGGAAGTGATACAAAAGGAACCATACAATCATGTTCACGCAATTGCGATCCTCATTTGTTATGTACATGTATGCACCTGTTATTGGTGGCTAGTATTGTCTACCAATGGGAACATATAGAAACGTTCATGCTTTTAAATTTGATATGGTGCCCATACAAAGATTAAAGTACTTTATCCCCTGGTTTGCAATGTTGAGTGTTTTTATTTGATATGGTGCTTTTCAGATAAAGATTAGAGAACTTGTATCCCCTTGCCTCCAATGTGAATTGTGAGAGTATCTATAAGCTTTTGGGGATTAAGATATAAATAAAAAGGAATGTCATTTATTCTCATAGAAACCCATGGCTTTAAAAGTGTGAGTCCCATATAATAATAGAAAAGTTGTCTATTTGAGTTTAAAGTTTAAACAATTTGGCTACCACAACCATCAATCGGGTCATTTCCTAAGGTTCAAACAAATAATGGTCACTTTGAGTGTAATATTTATCAAAATAAATCTACAATATTGGATAGTTGTTGCATTGTTTGAGGGAAAAAGCATCTATGATATAATGACAAAATTAATATTTCTATTTCCATGTTACCCCTCAAAGGACATAGGTGCATAGTTGGGAACATTAAGATTTGACTGCATTACTAGTGGTCATTATTATAGCGCCATTCAGATATAAATAATTACCCAACAAATAAAAAATAAATAATTCCAACATTGAATACACGGATACACCCGTAGCAAAGTAGCATTCTTATATTGGGCGAATCTTTCTTAAGTCACATCAATGAAGAAAGAAAGAATGATTAAATAAAGAAAAAGTCCATTAAATAAAGATTATGCTCCATTTTCAAACCGGAGAAACTAAGGATGAAATGAAATACATAAGCAGACGCGGTAAAGTTAGATTGAACTTCCTAGATGTTCCATACAGTAGATACCAATGAAATTCTTGTTTGATGTTTGTGCAAACTTCATGAAAAACAAATAAATAAATTTGGATCTCAAATATGACATACCATTAATACTTTCTAGACAAAAAGCATCATAAATTTTGAAGATTTTATGCATTGCCCTCACCTCGGGATTTAGGAAGAGTATGCCGTGGGTCCCTAAACAGTAATGGGATGCCACGGTGTATGCATGGATGCATCTTTGTTTGATTTATTTGGGTCGTGTACGTTTTTTGTATAGCGGGGATCTTTAATCAATTGCACCAAGCGGTATTTTTACATCCTCTGGGTGGAATCTATGCATGAACCTTTCACGCAATAAATTTTGAGAAGTCTACGGCTTCGAGTGGTTGGTACCTATAAAAGATGGATTAGTTGGCAATAGACAAAATTTAAAAAGGTGGTATTTGACATGCCAACTTTGCAACAACACACAAAAATTTCAATAGCACGGACATAAAACATGTTTAAATGTGAAAATTGGCGATGAATATGCTTACCCATATATCGCAAGATGGAAGCTCCAGCTCCAAATTGCTCATGGGTTATAAATTAGTGGCGCAAAAGAAAAATTCAACCATTACCTAAACGTTATGCTTCTATTTTTGCGGGACATGCAATACAGTTGAACATAAGAAACCCTAGCGAGGGACAAAATCCATAAGAAGTATTAGATTCCTTTATCCGTGACATTCAATATGTAGATGTTGCAAAGAGCATCCATTGTAAAAAGAAATAGCAAACCCTAGTATAGAAATCGTGAAACCTTATCATAGCCATCTCTAGAGATGTCATCGACCCCTGTAGAGGCATGGCGTAACAAAAAACTTCAAGGAATAGGTCTTTGGCCTGAGTGAGTTGTGGATAGCCACGATGGTAGGAATTTTGGCACCTCTAGCTATGTCATTTGCTATTTTACAATCATGCGATAAACTCTTATGAAGCTTTTATTGGCGACTTTTAAGTTTGATGGTTTTATTGGTAATTTGATCGGGCTACTTGGCATTCTCTAAAACAAAAAACCATGCAATTAGGTAGAGCAAAAGAATTCAAGGCCCGACAAAAAGATTGTTGATGTGATGGGAACATGTATGATCTAAAAGAGAAGGCATAGACTTACGTGAATGAACATAACATTTTGACATGGACATTTCTTATTGTAGTTGACAACAAAACAAAGAAATATAAGTCTAATTGTTCATTGTGAGCATTTCAAGTAATATGCTTATAGAAGTGGAAATACCTCAATTCAACCCAAGAGTTGGTTTAAACATTTTCTTGCTTGTTTATCTTTGGTCCTTCTATTCAACGATGCGAGAAAAGCTTCGCATTGAGCCAAAGGCTTACATGAATAGAGATGCAAAGAGTGCAAAGTCTACAAATTTGCTGTGATTCTTGTATCTCATGAACTCCACAATACCTTTTTGTCTCCCACATCTAAGCACATGAAAAAAGACATTAAAAATTTCAGATGAATACATCTTTGACGCTTAAATCCTTGGCGATGGCCGGATATATGTATCATGTTGCATAGATCCACAACTTATAAAGCGAAGAACATTCCGACTTTTGCTTTCGCTTTTAAATAATAATTCTCCAATAATATTTTGTTTCATCTATGGAATAGGGGAGTCAATAAATTACGCCGACTCAAACTCGTCTTTCGCCCCATGTTCAGGTTCAAAACATCAATCGCGATTAGCTTTAAGAAAATATACATAAATTTATTGCCATCGGACTACAAAGGCATCCGCAAACCGTTTTTGAACCCACTTGAATATGTAGGCATAAACACAGGATACAAAAAAATGAGGACCCATAGCAATTTAAATTGTTCCTCCAATTGGATTGCATGAATTCACCCTCGGGTTCAACATGGAATGGGTAACTTACAACAAAGAGATTCAAGTATTAGAAGATGCATATATATATCAAGAACTTGCCGCTAATAAATGATGTGTCTCTACATCAATTGTCTATGAGCATTCAATAGAATTACACGTAAATATTCTCTTCATGTCAATCCCATCTGGAGACTTAATGCTAAACATGGCAAAAACAATAAGACTCCATAAGCCCACGAGAAAAATTAAAATGGAGTCTAAGATCATGAAGATATATTTACAAAATCTGGCATGCCGACCATATAGAGGCAAAATCAAAATTGAGAAAGAAGGCTAATCCTTCACGTAAAAATAGAAACTCTATCTTGCTCACCTCGACCATTTCAAAGGCTTCTCCCCTCCATTTTTATTGTATTACCACAAAACATGGGCCAAGAAAATAGGGGAATCGTGGAGAGTCCATCTCCAACGGCTCCTTGCTCTGCCCTATCGCCATCATACCGCCAAATCAACCGATATACCAAAGGCGAGATCCGGACAAATTCCTGAAAAACCAAGATCCTCCATGGCTTACATGCGAAGCATAAGGAGTCCGCCAAACCCTCCATGGAGGAAGGAAGGAAGGAAGGTATTTTCATTGTCGCGTGAGACCAATGTCGGCCTATGGGACCCATCATTAGTGCCGCAAACAAAGCGGATTACACCGGGATTAAAACCCAGCCCCGGCTGGTTTTTGAGGGAAAATAAATAACGGCAATCGGCTGCGACAAACTTTCCTAATATAATATACAAAAATGCAAAACACACAAATATACACACTCTTTGCGTGGAGTCACAGTGGCCCAGGCGACCCAGGCGGGGGAGGCAAGGGTAGGCGGGAATCCGGTACCTCCCCGAGATGTCACGACCCGAACGTCTTGTGATTGTGTTCATCCCGACAAATGTAGGAACGAAGTCCGGTACTAAGGGGCGATATCGGCCCCATCACAGTGAATGATGGGCAACTCTAGAAAGTGTGAGACTCATCTCCAGTAGCGTTTGGCGGCGTGGCGAGCTGTCTGGCGGGGGCTCCCCAATCCACACTTGCAGCGTCACCCGATCTCGCGAGATGGTGGGCGCTGTCGCGAATGGAGGCAATGAGTGCACGGAGAGGCGGTGAGGCCTTGAGGTAGGCTGGCGGGCCGGGCGGCTAACATGGGGTGATATTGCTCCCTTGTAATGAGGCATTTTTGACCTGCTCTGAAGTAGCCGGTCCCGAGCACCAAGGGAAACAGCGTCCGAGTGCTCCGCGGTACGTCATGTCGACCTCACGTGTCCACACTTGCGCGCACATTGCTCTGCCGCGCGTTCCATCTGGCGAACCAGCGATCTCTTACCCCACTAGCGAATACTGGCGGATTTAGAGACCCACCCGGCGTAAGCAGTGCGGGGGCCGAGCATCACCATATTAACCACGATACGAGAAAATAGGCGATGCTTGTCTATGGGGCTGCCGTGAGCGTAAAGAATCGAGTTCTGCGGCGCATAATCGATAGGGGTTGAAGGTTTCACCCAAGTGCGGTACCAAAATATCTTACGCACCTACTCCAAGTCATTCCGAATTAGCCAAAGAGCCCGGCCAGGCCCCACAAGCCGCCCGTCTGAAGGGCGGGCTTCGACCCGGTGCAGCCAGTCTTGGTGATGGCCCCGTCGTAGAGGCTGCACAGTGGTGCAGCATAAGCTTTCGGCCCTGGCATGCCTTAGCCGGATGGGCGCCTCCCAAGGCGAGGGAGGGCACCCCGTGCAGCCAGGTGGGCGTGACCTCCCACGAGGTTGTCCGATATGTGAGTCTGAGGGAGGTGTGGGGTGAGTGAAGAGGATATGAAAACCACAGTGGTCTTGGCCGGTCCGTAGCGCATGTCAGCCAGCACGGCAGAGCCACAGGGCATCAGATATGAGGCTACGATGCTCGGGTTGCGTGCAGCGTGGCACGAGGCGAAGGTCCAACATGGGAAATCACTTATAGATGGTGGCGGATGAGAAAGCTGAAATTCCCGCAAAACTGTATGCCATCCCCGCGCCGGTCGTCGGGGCTCGCTAATCAATGTAGAAGTGTTGGTGAGAGGGGCGGCCCTCTGGGACCACGATACTCTTTTGGTGAATGTCTTGGCTCATTACGGTACGCATCACTCGCAAAAACAACTCTCGTGCGACGTATGGCGTTACGCGAGTGGCATTGGATTGGCAGATCAGCCGCTTTCAGGAGGCCGTTATCAATAGCCAGTCCACCAGCGAGCAATACAAGTCATGCGTGGTTGCATTAACAGTAGTGCCGGTGTAAGATATGGTCAATGTCGTTAGTGGCTGGGGTCTAAAACCCGGCTTAATAATGGGGGCTACATGTCTGGCGCCTTTGCCAGCCAGGGTCAAGCGCTGCTTCGAGAATGCCTGATATTATGATTTGATAATAAATCTTGAAGCCCGACCATGATGCGATGCGGTAATTGGGGCGATTGGCCAGCGCCTTGGGGAGCAACCACGGCGGGCCATTATCCGGAAACCTTCAACGGGCGGGGTGCGACACCAGTACGCCACCCATTTGAAATGCTCGGCACACGCCGAGGTCACCTTCCCGATAGCCAGTAGTTGAGCCTCACAATAACATCCCTCCGCGCCGAGAACCAGTGGGGGGCATCTGTGAGGGTATGGAAATGCCGGCGTCCTGAGTGGAGTCATAAATTGCGCAAAATCTTGTTCCCCTTTTTTGGGGTGTATTGACCAACCATGCCAGAAACATTTGGCAACGAAGCTTTTCTATGCGCGAGGATGGAGTGTCAATGGGCGAACATCCCGATGCACAGCAGATGCCGCGCTTTATTCTCGAGGATGAGCGCGAATACGTGGTAATTGGCTTACCAGCGAGATTTACTGGTCGAGAATGTAGCCGGTGGCTGCGTTCTTACACTTTCACTTATCAAACTCCCGCGATTGCAGCGAATGTTGTTTAAATGTCTGGCGGCCCAGCGAGGGAGAAGTGCTGCTAAAGCTTTTGTCCATTTGCATCAAGTAATGGCGAAGTCTTGGTCTAGCACTCCTAGTGGCGGCGAAATTCCTTGAAATTCTTTGGCGAAGTCATGAGCATCTCGGCGTAGTCCTGCACACTTTCATAATCGGTCGCCCGAGGATGGCGAGGCGGGCACCAATAAAGGAGTTCTGGCGTACCCGGAAGCCAGCATGTCAAATAAAGTGGGAGGTGATGCAGTGCGACCTCTCAGCCCATTTGTCGGTGCCCAGAAAAGCGGCCCGATTGGATGCTCTTGCACAGCTTCTGAGCACATGTCCACCACACTAGACCCTCCCCTCGATTGTCACACATCGCCAGAGGTGCACTTGCGAGAAGCTGGCCATCGCGGATGTGCCATTGCAAATTATCAAGTCAAAATAATACCCATAGCAGCATACAACCGTCATTAAAGCGAAAGTGACTGGACGACAATTCTTAACCCAAAATGCCAATTTTCATACCATAGCAAAATAATGGACACGATTTTTGATTGCCGGGAATTGTTTTGGCATAAAACTTTGAAACCTTGGGAAATCAGAAAGAAAAAAATCCAAAAAAGTTTTTCGACTTTGGAAAAACCAAATTTAAACAATAGATAGATAGATAGATAGATATGTTAACATGCCATTCATTTTTTTATTGATTCTTTGTTTATATTACATCCAAAAGATTAATGTTTTATCTCACGTCTGTCCGATTTTATCAAAGTTGTCTCGGTTTTTGTGTTCTTACTTTTGCACAAATAATATGAAGTCACTCTATTACGAAGTATAGCAATTTGAATGATAATTAGACTAAATAAATTATATCATCATACTAAAATCACAATGCATCACACTATTGCAATTTGTTTTGTAGTGATTGTATTTAGAAGTAGGACATTAATTTTGTTCTTATTTAACTAAGTCAATTGTCATTATTGTTAAGGGTCGAGAAAATAGTCTATGTTGACAAAGAGTTTGATTACTAGCTTTTCGTCAACGATATAAAATAGCCTCTTTGATCGCCATTGGGTAATTTTGCCTTCTAATCGTGCTTGATGCCTACTTTAAATCTCGCGATCATGAATTGTGTTCAATTCATGCTACCAGAGGGCCGGATGGGGATTTCCTACGAATATGATCGGTATATTATTTAGTAGGGAATCACATCGTTCACTCCTAATTCGACAAACAAGGCGCATGTCCCAGCGTAATAAGTAACTCAATTGGCATGGATTGCACAAAAGTTGTCATCAAATAATGCAACTAAATAGTCTTGGGTCCTCAGATGCAGGGGACATGGCACGAAGCTTGGAATCTCATGTCTTAAAACTTTGCCTACCTCCCTTAAGAACCTTGGAATAGGGATTTGGAGTTCTAATACTTATGAATCTCATTAAAGACTATTGTTCCCGCTGTTCATTTCAATGGCTTGAGTATTTCTACACCAACGGCTAGCTATCTTCCACAATCTTGCATCTAGCATCAATCAACCCACGAGTAGCTTTTTATTGCTGCAGAGGTAAGAAGAATAATTATTCCTTTTTTACCTCTCTAAAGTTAGACTTGATTGATATTTCTTTCGTCCCGCTCTGGCTTGTGGACCCTCTATTCCTCCATTTAGTGATGCTTGCAAGTTCATCGGCTAATCTTACTTCTTGTATCCCACTCGGCCTAGTACCATCCTGATTTTTATATGGATGAGGAGAACCTGGAAAAAATTATTAGAAATATCGTCTCATACAAACCCACGTGTACCTACATTCCATGTATTTTGGTATTCTAAAACAATCCTTCTGCAAATACACTTGTCATCTTTTAGATACCATATTCCTTCTCCATCTTAGGGGTGGGGCTCTTTTTTTTTGGCAACAAGTATTCGGGGACCAATTCAAAAATTGATTGCGCCAAAACCTAGTCTTTGCACAATCAACAAGTAAAGAGAATCTCGCAAGATCCATTTCAAGTATATTAGTAATTATTGTGCATTACCCAATAAACTCCCTGCATGTTGCGTAACAACATTATTCAGCATATGTCTTCCGTGCAAGAAACCTGATTGAGCAGATTTATGCCCTCTTAAAATAAGCTTTTAGCATAAGCATTTGTAAATCTTATATATTGAGGATAATAAAGCATGATATAAATTAAAACTTCTTGCTCTAAAGCATGAATTTGGTTTCATTACTCAGTTGCATAAAATTCCTCCTATTTTCCTAAATACTCTTTGGTTAAGTCTCACAAAATAAACAATAAATTAACCAAAATCTATAAAGACTGGACGTTAAAAAGAATGTTATTCTATTCCTATTCTATTCTATTCTTATATAAAGGAGGGACAGGGTACATCAAAATGTTTGCTTGAAGCAGGGAGCCTAAAGAAACTACTAAATATGGCTAAAAATAAAAAAAAAAAAAAAAAAATTACCTTGAAAAGTATTGATGCTTTGAGATCTTTTAAAATATTAGAGTCTGTTATATTATTTAATAAAACTTTTCAAGATTTTTTGAGATTTGTCTCATATTAGAAGTGCCAAGAAAACCTAATAGTGAGCTAAATTTAGCCAAATGGCAAAAGTATTTTATTTTTTATACCTACAACGGAATGACGGAACAATCCGCCTTGGTTTTGCTTTTTCTTTGAGAAGGTTATTGTGATCCATGGAGTGTTCTAATCCGTTTGCGTTCGCCAGTGTATGAAAGAAGATCATGTTAGCGAGCTGCAGGCGCAAGGACTTGTCCATGGTAACGCCCGAAAAGTTCGGTTGAGACCACCCATCTAAGCATAGACACTTTTGCATAGCCATGAAAAAGCGTAAAGGAATAAATCTTCAAAGAATGGTATATTTGATTTCGATGATCATGTGAAATGATACGTTGCTTTTGTATACTTAATAATATACCTTCTTGTTGAAGTGGAAGATCTTGCTTTAACTCTAAAAAATTTTGAAAATAAGCTAATAAATTCGCCAAATTCAAAAGATATCACATAGCGGCTTGTTATCCTTCAATCGTAAAGGCATGAATGTTGTCCGTTGACTGTAGAAGGGCAACGAGAAAATACTTGTGCACCTATCGCTATCTTCCGGCAAAGCAAAGTCCAACATCGCGGGTTGTTTAAAGCTGAACTTTTATTTCTTCACTAAGCGAAATTCTGGTCCGAAATTGTAAGCCATATAGCCAGAGAGGGCTCCGATTTACGCCAATGTTTCCACAACCGGAACAGCGCGTGGCGATTAATTTCTTCCAAGGGCGCTGCGAGTACAAATAAATGAGCTATGGTACTCCGCCCTGAATCGTTTCTGGTGAGTGCGTTATGAATTTAAGCAGGGCGAGCATTGAACCAAAGATTTATAGATTCGAAAACACCATCTTACGTTGATTTAATTTTAAAAATTGCGTTTTCCAGGGAAGTTTGGAAGGAAAATTAGAGGATCAGAAATGAAATGAAGGCTGATGGGTTTGGGGTTTGGGAATTTGGGTGGGAAAAGGACATACCAGCACATCTATTTGGTAAGCACCAACTCGCTATGGAGAAGAACATTAAGGCGATGGATCAGCGTGAAACGCAAATCATACATAACCCTATAAACACAAACTTATTTTGTCTAAAATTAAATTCCCACTTCGGCTACACTTTGTTTGTGCATAATCCCGCGAGTGACTCTGAACAGCAGGTACAGTTAGGCATATTCACCACTGTTACTAACATCACGTACCGTTCTACGTTTGTAGAGGGTATGGATGTAAAATTATGATCATAACAAGATTTTGCCATCATACCGGAATTTCAAGCAATATACTATATGGTTGATTTTTGCGCACAACATATTAAAGAACTCTGGCTGCTTCGATACCCGTCGAATATACGCCCCAAACAAAAGGGGAGATTTCAGGGGTGTTTTAATCGTTAATCATGACCGGTTTGCATTGCCGGGTTTAAAAGGTACCCGCGGAAGCGTGGCTCAATCTGAATTGTTGTACGCCAGCCGCCGGGTTCTTGTGCCTAAGAGCGTTGTGCTCCCTCTGGACTATATCTCTAAAGAGTGGTTTCCAGCCCGAAACAAACAAATCGCCGAACGCCCTAAACATTCCAGTCTAAATATTTTTGAAGAATTTAAAACGGCCACTCAACCATCGCACATTAATACAAGGCTTGAAGTGATCAAATTTTGAGGATGTAGACCAAACGGATAATACCACATAAATAAATGTGTAGGAAAATCTTGATTTGAAGAAACGTATTAAAATAGGTATGCATACAGTACATACAAATTGCTGCCGAATAAATTCTCAGAACATCAAATGAAATGGATTACATGTGGATGATATAGATCAAAACCTTCGCGGGAAGATATGCTTTGAGCGAGCGAATAGATGCAAGCGAAATGGCCAAAAAGATAAGACTGACTTACGATTCATAGAGGGTGAGAAACCAATCTCTGTGACTATGGGTGCTTCTTTACATCTAATAACAATAATCGATGTGTGGCATCTCACCGCGAAGATGTTGGCAACTCAACACATTCTGCGAAATCTCAGTGACAAGGCGGAAAGCTTGGGACAATTTTTTCGTCATCCTAAATCATGCATGTGTCTGAGTGGCATTAAATAAAGGCGTCTATGATTCATTAAAGACTTGCTGTGCCATGGCCTGTGGCCTTGTGGGACCGTATTAGCTGTGTTTATCATAGTAGATAAACTAGATGTACGCTGAATAAAATACGTTAAGCTGAGCACAATTAAAGAACAAATATGGCTTAGGACGATTTTACAAAAGGCACTTTCATACGTTGTGCTTTTGAAAGTGCATCTTCGCGGCAGAAAAGCCAGCGGCAACTATTCCAGCGGGTTTTGAAGGCGTGGCAAAGGGATGAACAAAATGATCATTTTATGTCGGATTATGTCAATAAATAAAAGAAAAATAGTATCTTACCGATTTTGGAACCGAGGCTTTCCGGAAGAAGTGAGAAAGGGGAGAGTGAGGGAAAATCGGTCATATCATACCGCCATGCTCATGGTCATAAGACTTACGTATGCTTCGAGAATTATGTTTTCCACAACCAACTTGCACTCCGGCTTCCGCTTTTGTTTGCACGATGCAGTTGAATGCAAGGCTCAAGATATGCATAGGCATTGCTTTGCATAGTTGAAATTTTGTCGAGTCTTCTGAAGGCAGGAAGAAATTCGCTAACGCATACTTTCGAATTTTGGCGGCGTGGCTCTGCTGCAAAATCAAAAGGGCCCAAATCAAAGATACCTTTTGGAAATCTTTTGAAACACCACGGTAAGACGAAATATGGAGATATGGAAAATGCCTTGTTGGAATAAAACTGCGAGAAATGCGACCTTGAGATATTGAGCAAAAGAGTTTTCGCTAAGAATCTCACGCGCACTTTTGAAACCATCAAGACTTGGTTTCTTTCTCTGCGGCCTTTTAAGGAACAATAGGGGCCTTATAATCTGAATATAGACCATCAAAGGAATACTGGAAATCACGAGCGGAAATAAAGTGAAATATGAGATATGGAAATGCATTCTTAGCCCGAAGAATCATAGGCAAAGGATTTGCTTTCGAGGTACGGCGACGTAACTCACGCCGCACATAAAACCGAAATACCTAAAATGAAACTGACTAACCCTAAAATTAGCCGCGGCTGGAAGGCCACGCCACTTACCACTTTAAAAACCAAATCATAGAAATACAAAGCGATGGGGGATAAATTTTAAATAAACCATGGAAATAAAAATAAAACCACTTGCTAAAAGGGGTAAACCATTTGAAGATATGGATTTCAGAAAAAAAACGGGGCGCACTCTAGAATTACTGATTAGTATGCCTCGCAAGAATACCCCATCAAATCATATAAAAACCATAGCAAAACCGTACAAAATACAAAAAACCCTCTGTTATTTTGCTACATATTGGATACCAATAAGCTAGAAAGAACATTAGCTGAGATTTTTGTGAAGACAACATAAAGGAAACGAAGACTGATTTCTTAGGTTTGGGGTAACTTTAAAATAGTAGTAATCAGGTTGATGGATAATTCTTTTCATAGGCATGACACTTCATTTTACGGAGTTTCTTGAAATGTTTCCAATATGGTATACTAGAACTAGACATCATCGCCCTTTAGGCGAGGGGTATTTTTGCCGGTGCCTTCATAGGCTTTCTCATGATCCATTCCATCAATTAAAGCTCTCAAACTCTATTAATTATGGACTCTGTTTAGGCCATCTTTGTGGCGTTCCATGTATTTATCGGTCTACTATACGGGACGCATACAAAATACAAGCCGCGTCCTCATAAAAATCTACCATGGGGGTATGGGAACTTAATTGCAACCTAGGGGTTACCTTAAAAAAGGATTAAATTAGCTATGCTAATTTAACACATATAACAATAACCTATAACCTGGAAATTGGGCTAATTACCATTTTGGGAAGCCACACCTTTGTCGATTGGGCGGCATATGAGGGATTGCCAAGTTTGGATGCTTGGCTTTATCCACAGGATTGACTCTGAGGAATACGACCAGGAAGGCCGGGGAGAGCCATCATACACTTCGCGAAGCTCGCATAACGATCGTCCACAGTGAAATGCGGCCTGAATTCTCAGCTCCCGAGGAAGATGGAGGCCCCATGGAAGCGAGTCCAGCCAGAGGTGAGGGTAGGTGGCTATGTGAATTCCTAGTTAACACTTGGTTGTGTCAGATCTCTCTTTGTTCTCTTTGTAAATCAATCATAGAAACTAACCCTTGATTGTACAAACAAGTTCTCTTTATATTCAATTCTGGTTCTTACTACTCTGAAAGGATGGATTGTTAGATTCTTTTGTTTTGTCGACTCAAGCGGGGAACGGGGGTAGGGGCCTCCTGAGCAGTGTATTGTAGTATCTCCTAGATAGCGCCTGTCTGGGGTCCATTAAATGCGGCACGTGCACAAGAACCTGGGTCCTAGATCTTGTAGTGCGGCAACACCACGGACAAGGAGTTTCTGATGGTGACATGAGGGTGGGTCTTGCATGAGCGGAACAAGGCTCCACAGAGACTCGGTGGGCTAGGCCTAATGGCGGTCACGTTGAGGGCGGGTAATAGATCCGACACTCCCACAGGTGTAGGGGTGTGGTCGGTATGGAGCACCATGCACTTCAAGAGTAGATTTAGGGTGAGTAAGTCGGAGTGGGATGCGAGTCGGCGGCGGCACGTATTCTCTAGCTCACCCATGGAACCCTTTAATGATTACGGAAGGGCCTCCCAGGCACCTCAGCCGAGATAGGGGCGTCATGAACACGGAGGTAGGCTCGGAAGGGGTGATACGAGTTTTGCGTCTCAAGGAAGGCTATAGCAAAGCCATAGCATGGAATTGACCCATCTGCAAAGTGTGCAGGGAGGGATGGGATGGGTGGACAACCCTAGCCAATGCTCTCTATGCCCAGTAGCGCCATGCCAAGACCGGTCTGTGGCGGTCTCTTGAGGCTCGGTAGGTGGTCGATCCTCCGCAGGTCTGTTTGGGGAGGTGCATTTCCCGGGGTTGCAGGTGTTTTTAAATAGGATTAGATGCATATTCTATGCCGTTGGTATGTTAGATGGATCGCCACCGCCCATTGGTTATTTATTTCATTCATCTTTGTGTGCTAACCCTTGTATTCATCTTGCGTAAAGAGGTCCCCGAAGAAGGCGTGGGCGAATGACGCATTAATCACTTCTTTGGGGCCTCATTTCATAGATGGCACGAAGAAATAGGCGGGGCCACCGCTCATGGTGAGATGGTTGCCCATGGGAGGGAAGATCCCAAATATGTATCGTCAGGGATGGGCTATATATAATGCAGGGGCGTCCGCAGTGTGCTCGAGGCGAGTGATTTAGGTTGCTTTCGAAATCATGGCGTAAACACTAACTACCGTATGATAGTTTAGAAGGCTAAGAATCATGCCGATTGGATTCTCTCTTTGTTGTTTGGCTTAGTGTTAGGTTAAAAGTTAAGAAATTGTAAGCTTTGAAGTGGAGGGGGGTGGAGGCCCTAACCCGGGTGTCAATGGGTAGCTCAAATGGCCGAAGATGATGGTTCCATTGGTCGAGTACTTGAATTACCCTAGAAACCTTGATCAACTCTAGCCGAAAAAAATGGTCGGGGCGGGGCCAAAATGAACTTCGGTAGCTGCCGCTGTCACTATGATCTGGGCAAAGCGCTTAGAAATCTTCGCCGCCGATCGTCGATTCCGAGTCGGGCCGACCCAGGTCCTTCAGGCGCCGCTGCATTCGACGACACCGGTCGGGCGAGAAACCGTATAATGCCATGTACCCGGCCGTATATTGGCTATTTTAAGTATAATTTTTTTAATAATAAAATTTTGAAGTTAATAAGAAAAATTTTTGAAATCGTCAAAGTTAATTAGTAGTTTAACTTAAACCATTTCACATCATTTGCTTTTGCTTAGTGCCTCAGCCGCTGAGCCGCCCTCGCCATCGCCTACGGGCTGGGACCTTGATCCTGCGCCCTTGTGCCTTGTGCATCTTGCCGCCCCCTTTGCCCATCCCGCCGGCATGGTAGCATACTACCAGCTATGGCCCCCATTACCAGGCGCTGGGATCAGATCCACCATGAGCATCATAAAAGTGGAGATCTAGCGCCATGATTGCTTTAAGCACGTAATGCCCGGCCCTCATCGACATCTTGTTTGGATGAATTTGGTCAATAGGTTTGAGAACAACTTGATAAGGATTCCATATCTGTCTATCACTTCTCGAGCATTTCCTCTACGCATTTGAACCTGACTTGACTCCATATACCCTTGTTGAGCAAGCGATATGGTAATGATGCTCATCAAATTTTATCCTCCGAGGCATGGGGAAGGCCATACGGAGGAAGATGTCGGGCCAGTAGGCCAGAGTATAGGGGTTTGCCCGAGGAGGGGCGACCACGGGAGATTGAGGCGGGCGACCGGCTCGGGGTAGGGAGTCACCGTTACCTCGGGGCAGCTTTGCAAGTCATTGATGTGAGAGCCATTGAGGTTCCCCCATACCGGCAGGGTTCCAACGGCTTTTATGCGAGGGAGAAATCCCGACATTAGCATAGACTATCGTAACCTTCGAGATAGATATGGAGTCCTGCAGCCACCGCGGTACCACAGCCCTTCCGAACTTAATCGGCGGGTACCATGACCCGGCTTTTGCTTCGAGATCGAACTGAGGAAATAAAGGTGGCGAAGTTGAGCAAGATGGCGGGGCGGGCGAGATCGGCGGGACCAGGGGAGAGGTGCATCACGGGAGTGGCTCGAACCGGCAAGCGCGTCCAAGCCGTTAAGCTGGGAGGAAGGAGTTGCCATAAAGCCGTGATCAATACAGGATAAGTTAAGAATTTGTCGGGGCTTTTGGAAGAAGACCCGACTCAAACCCAAGATGATGGATAACTCCCGACGATTCTTGGGGCTAAACAGTGCCAACATCGTGGGGCCCACAAACCACAGCGGAAACCTCATCGCGGTTCCAGGCAGAATGCAGTGGCATTGCGGAGATCGCGAAATTTGAGAGATCCTGGACCTTGATGCGGGAAGCTTCTACCTTCCCGGTACAGTGCGGGAGATCGCCGCGACAATTTAAAATAGATCTGGTTTCCGGACAACACAGATACAGGCGCTCAAGGCTGGCTGAAGCCTGCTTGGCAGGCGCACTTTGGTGATGCCCGACCTTTGCGGCCCATCCACGCCAAAGAGGGTCACCATAATGCCCTAAGTTTAGCCCTGGCAGTAGGATACGGGGAGCAACCTTAGCCTATTGCAGGGATCCGCATATTGTACATATTTTTTTTGTGATAATTAATAAAAGAGGCTTTTAATTTTGAATTAAAAGTTTAATGTTTTATGTTAAATTTAAAATAAAATGCTGACGTCAGCTTTAATAAAAAGGGTTTAAAGGGACTTTAAGGTTATTCCTAAACGCTTCTTTTTCCTCTCTCCTCCCTTCTAGCGCCATAGGCTGCCGCCCGTGACAACTTCTTTGGTACCTTGATGGGAAAATGGGATCCGGGGTTCCCGCCGACCTCTTTGCATTGCTTTTCTACCGCGCATGGATCTCCTTGACATCGGCGGCATCCGGACAACCGCCGGATTCCTTGACTTTACATGGAGGAAATGCTTCCTACGTGTATTCCTCACGGGAATCCTCCCCTTGTATTTAGGCCGGGGAGAATGGTCCCCAATCTAAGAAGAGGGGACACACATGCTTATGGCGTCTTGAAGGAAACTTCAGATGGGGGTAAAGCACCACCCGGTGGTCCGCCGGGGAGGGGGCACCGATTATCACAAACGCTTACTTTTTGGCTCTGCCATCCTCATGGACCAATCGTTGAGGATGAAACCTTGCCCGTGAGAGAAGGGGCATTGCCCGAGTCCTCAGGAGGGATGGCGAGCGCCTGGGAATGGGCGACTTTGGTTGGAAAAGAAGGCTAGCGAGCTACTGCCGTAGTGACCAATCTATAGGCTTGCTTCGGGGTTAGGCGGCCTTCCGGTTATTTATCACCGAGGCGGGGAATACCTTCTCTTGGATGATATTATACGGGCGTATCACGTGGTGGGCGGATTTAGGCATAGCGCAAAGACCATGTGCTGGGCTTGCGGGGTATTCTATGGATGATTTCATCGACTTCACTTCCTCTGCGACTTCCTGGGAGTGCACCAGCTCCTTGATTCGTCGAGGAGACTCTAGGCGTGAGAACTCTACTAAAGTCTTAGTGACCGTGATCGGGGAACCGACCGCAACACCGGATGCCTTCCGCGGCTATGGGACCTCACGTCCCAAACATTAATATGGTGGAAGTTCCTCAGGCTCGAGATGATGAGGGTGAAGATTTATACCATAACCACTGCTGGGGAGGAGCAGCGGGGAGCTCAGGAGGAAGAAGTCCCCATGGACTGTGGATAAAGTGGCAGCATCACGAGACCCATGAGGGAAAGTCACGGGTGGCTCCATCTTACCGGATTTCTTTTTTATCGACCCCTTCAAATGCGGACAAGTCCTCTTCATGGCAGAGATCTAGCGCCCGGAAATCTGAGCTTCATGGTGGGAGCCTCAGGTGCACTCTCTACAACGGCCGGCCACAAGAAGCTTCCTATAAATGCGTTTCACGTATGTGCTAAATACTGACGGGATCTTTATACGTGACCTTGGAGTCGAGACATTGCGCCTTGGATGGGCAGCCCAGGCTCCTCACCGGCGTGACCCCATTGGCGGGTGCACATCCACCGAGAGGTTGCATGCATTGCGGTGCCCACGGTAGACCACAGGGTTACTCTGTTGCGAGCCGTAGCCTCCACCACCTCCTGGGGCTGGGATCGGGGAGGCGGGGACTAGTTCCTAATATAATTTGCTATGAAAAATGTATCATATATATATATATATATATATATATATATATATATATATATATATATACTTTCCCTTTGCCTAGGGTCTAATCTGGCCAAATCATACTCCTAGCGGTCATAGCAAGGGAGCTGAAATTACGTCACGGCACTACCGAGACCCTAAACCAAATGAGTCCAACAAGAATACTAAATAAGCTCCAATACTTATGCAGAGAAATTTGTTCATTATTTTCAAATAAACAAGTTTTCCTTTCAGCATAAGCTGTGTGAAAGTATATCTTTCCATTAAGGCTACACCGGTAGAGGACTGATTTCTCAAACCCCCAAAACCATGTATTCTCGATGAAAGTGATTTGCAAAATATTTAAGCAAACATAATTCAACACTTAACATTCAAGGGCAACCTGGTAGAAGGCTGATTCTCAAGCCCCAAAACCATGTAACAACAATACAAAGTTGTTGTAGCAAAATTTAAGCGAAACATAGTAATATACAGTAAGTGCAAAAATGCACTATTATTGAATTGAAGTGCATGGATTTGAATGACAACATACAAAGTGCATAGTATATAACTAATCAGACAAATAAAATAATCAGTGGGTACGGTGGGTCTCTGGGTTTTATCAACGATCACCAATTGTATCCTTTTTGCTCCCCTGATGCTTGATTAACAAGAAAGAGAAATGGAATTAAAACTTGAGATTTTCTTAAATCCCAAAAATTACTTGAGTTCAAAATATATTAATTATAATCAAAATGCAACCTCCAAAAAAGTGAGCCGGAGAGCTACATGGTTTGTTATCCTAAATGACAATAGCAAGAGATATAAGCAATGAGCTTCTCGAATAGAAGCAAAGCTCCTTTTAAAGGTCTACATTTTGACTTGGTGCATCTCTCCTGAAATTTTAAGTCTAAGCATGTCAAAATGAAGAATAAGTGTTCTTTCGCCACCATGAAATAGGCCATACTGCCCATAACTCTTAACTTTCGGGTCTGTTTTTTATTAAGTGTATGTTCGGAAGCGACATGATATACTCTATCCTCTCAAGGGAAAAACAGTCAAGTTTTGAAGAGATTTGCTATGTCGAGAGAAACGATTTCTGAAATCCGACCTAATAAAATCTAGGTTTAGTATGTACGACTTTGCTTCAAAGTTTCTTTCTGGGATTTTCTACTCCATAACTTGGGAGATATATGCAAAGTGAACATAACTAGTTCCAAGAATAATTTACAGCCTATCGATGAATTATCTCAGTTATGCATTTGCATTCTAAAAACATTATTTCGTATGTATTTACATTCGTCTTATTTGGGTGGTTTCAAGTTCTCAAATTAGATCATTATTTTAAGAACTACCATTGATCTTAAAATCGGATGCGTAAGATAGTTTCAATCTTGATGAAGTGCCAGCGGCGGCTGCTCAGCCCATAGCTTATGCCGTTTGCATTGAAAATCATATGTAAAGCTACATGATTTAGTTAGCCGGCGATAGTAAGAGATATAAGCAACCAAACTTCTTGAGAATAGAAATGAAAAGAAGCCCTTTCAAGTCTATATTTCGTCTTGGGTCGTCTCCATTGATTTACAAGTCTAGCTTGTAAAAATGGAATAGTACTAGCGCCATAAAATAGCCGGCCTAAAAGCAATTGTAGCTCTTAACGCAGGCTACATTTTTTAGTAATTATATGTTTAGGAAGCTGACTGTCTGACTCTATCTTTTCATGAAAAAACAGTCAAGTTTTGGCCAAGGGGGATTAGCTATGTCAGAAAACGATTTCACAAATCCGACCTAAATGTGATCTGGAAGCTTTCTTATGAAGCTTTATTCTTCAAAAGTTCTTTAAGGATTTCCTACTCCATAACTAGAGGATTCTGAAGTAGAATAGAGATGTAAAGACACACCTGATATGTGTTCTTTGTGTGGCTTTGTCGATTCAAGTGATAGAATCTTCCGACTTCATCAAAGATGAGCAATGAGCATAAAATCAGAGATACGGGCTTTGTTTGCCATGCTCCAAGATCATACGGATTGGTAGCAACCAGAAGTAGGTTGGTAGCAACCGAGGCGGTCGTTGTTTTGTATGCCCTAAACCAATTTACATGATTGACATGAAAAATTTAAAGTTCAAAATTATACTTATTAATTTTTGTACATGGCATTAAGCCATTTTTCATGTTTTTGTCAATTTTGTTCAACAGAAGCCTAAGCATAGCCAAGGTCTCCAAATTGTTTTCTTGCCATACTCATTCACGTTACAGGGCAAGGGAGCATTAGCCCTGGAAACCAAGTCCGTCCAATTACTATCATCCAATTTTGTTGACCTAGCCAAGATGTGCATGTAATGGCCAGTATGCAGGTGACCATAAATATCCAGGAAAATGCGCCTTAAATAAAATGCGGGCGCTATGCATAAAGCTCGAGATAAAACATAGCTCTATTTACTTTGGTATGCAATAAAGGAACTACCGCGACTCTTAGTATTTTGAGCCGGTGTTGTGAGAGTACTTGACATCTCCTACAGCGGTATGGGCTTCCCGCAAGTGCGGTAACAAGCTCTTATATTTTGGCAGTCTCAACACCGGCCCATATATATTTATATTTGTATATATACTATATGTGACCTACCTCCCTCTGCCATGAGGATGTACAACAGGGTCCTAAAAGAAATTTAGTATATTGCTAGGTAGCGTGGGAGGGTGCCTGGCATTGCCTTGAGACCCCACGTTACACTGTAAATAGTTACAATATTAAGCGATAAAGATAAATCTCTGTAGAATATTCATACCTTTATGGTCATGCTCATGTTTCAAGCCAGTTTTTAATGTTCATAAACCATAGAAATCCGTCATCATTACGTAGCTTAGGTAGCATCATTTTAAAATGTCCCGATACATAAGTAAATAGCAAGCGATAAGTAAGTAGCAAATAGTAATAACCCGATGTAATGGTGAAGGCGGTGCTAATGGAAAACATAATGTTCAATAAATCACGAGAGGTGTCTTGTGTTCAATTAATTCGGGGTGGACTCAAAGGGATAGAGTTTCATATCATGAATATGATAGCAGATGTTTGACATATATACTTTCCTTTGCACAGGGGTCTAATCTAGCCAAATCCATACTCTAACTTGGTCCCTTAACTTAGAAATTTGAAATTACGTCACAGCACTACCAGTCCTAAACCAAATAAGGTCCAACAAGAATACTAAATAAGCTCAATACTTATGCGAAAACATTCATTATTTTTCAAATAAACAAGTTTTCACTTTCAGCGTCGCGCGTGAAAGTATATCTTTCCATTAAGGCTACGGTAGAGGAGGCGATTTCTCGAAACTTCAAAACCATGTATTCGATGAAAATGTGGTTACAAAATATTCATAAACATAATTCAACACTTAACATTCAAAAGGCAACTTTGTGGTAGAAGGCTGATTTCGAGCCCCAAACCATGTAACCTTAATGCCAAAGTTGTTGTAGCAAAATTTAAGCAATAAAGCTAATATCGAGTAAATTGCAAAAATGCACTATTATTGA